>CM034414.1:6503174-7196348 GCA_019925095.2 Dendrolimus kikuchii
CGCAAACTGGCCAACTCAGCTTACATACTTTTTTACTTTTAACACTAGAACCCAGAGTATATGGTTGCTGAATGGCCTTTTTATTGCGAACACAGCATGCATTATATATAGACATCGAGTACATAATAATTTAGAAAAAAGAAAAGAAATAAATAAATATAAAGTGCAATAAATAATCAACAAAGAGTGTGAAACTTCTTGTTGTGCTTAACCGATGCATTGAAAATATTGAGCTCGTGAGCGATATTATTGTAGGCAGTACAAATACGGTAGAGTGTAGTGAGTAGTGTCTAGAATTTATTCAAAATATTAAAAAATCTTAATATTTTTTATTATGTAGCCATACGACAAACGATATTATAACAGTCATTATATAGCTATGAAATAAAAAATGTTAAGATTTTTCTAAAGTTGTCAATAAAACTATAATAGGGTGCTAATCATTGTACTAAGGTGCCAACGATAGTATAGTTTCCGCCACTTTAATTTATTTTTCGAATTACAAGAAAAACGTGATGTGGTAGAGGTATGCTGGAATCATGATTACAGCTCTTAGAGCAGGCTCGATCGATGTGATACGCTCTCACAGGATATCGGCTTGAAACGGTTATCATTGGGCTTATCGTGTTCCATAGGGCGAGAGTTCCGACGGCCCACTTCCCCCACCCCTTATCCTATCCCTTTCCTCATACCTGATCCCTCTTTGTCATTCCATCGTAATTCAATAAATAATTAACAAAGAGTGTGAAACTTCTTGTTGTGTTTAACGAAGCATTGAAAATATCGAGCTCGTTAGAAATATTATTGTAGGCAGTACAAATACGGTAGAGTGTAGTGAGTAGTGTCTAGAATTTATTCAAAATATTAAAAAATCTTAATATTTTTTACTATGTAGCCATAGGACAAACGATATTATAACGGCCATTATATAGCTACGAAATAAAAAATGTTAAGATTTTTCTAAAGTTGTCAATAAAACAATAATAGGGTGCTAATCATTGTACTAAGGTGCCAACGATAGTATAGTTTCCGCCACTTTCATTTATTTTTCGAATTACAAGAAAAACGTGATGTGGTGGGGGTATGCTGGAATCATGATTACAGCTCTTAGAGCAGGCTCGATCGATGTGATACGCTCTCACAGAATATCGGCTTGAAACGGTTAGCCTTGAGCTTATCGTGTTCCATAGGGCGAGAGTTCCGACGGCCCACTTCTCCCACCCCTTATCCTATCCCGTTCCTCATATCTGATCCCTCTCTCTCATTCCATCGTAAAGTCTGGCAACGCGTTGCCTTCGCTCCTGATGTTGCAAACGTCTACAGGCGGCGGTAACCACTTTCCATGAGTTGGCTTGTCTACATGCTTACTAGCTTCGCAATAAAAATAGGAATATATTACCTAAATATGACTAGTGAATTACAAGTTAATATAAACGAACACTGTGAATAAAGTAAAAATAAGTATATAATGTGTAAGTACATAGTAATAAGAAAAATAGTTGAGTGTAAGAAAAAAAAAACTAAGTCGATAACTACGTAAGAAAAGAGGGAAATGTAATAAACAATATTGTAAATAACAGGAGACATAATGTAAGCGAAGAAAATATGTAACTAGATTGATAAGGAAACTTTAATAGATATAAGCTGTAAATAAAGTAAAAAGTATAATAAAGCCCTGACAGGTCCAGTTTGTCAGAAAGGAAGGAGAAAAAAAAATATTGTGAATAATTTCTATACATGTATTGGTAACGCCATCTGGCGGTAAACGTTATCCTACCCCCAATCCTTCCTCACCCCCGCGCGCATACGCCGATTGCCGCTCGCTGGCACCTACAAAGTGTGTAAATCGATCCCGCTCTGAACGCACGCGTGTGATGTGATAGTGCCGCTATTGTAAAGCAAAGGGAGATCAGACCACAGCCGGCCGGCCAGGAAGCCTTTTTTTATTTATTTTTTATTGCAGGAGTTCAGCAGACACGCAGACGGCCCACTTAATGGAAAGCGGTTACCATCGCCTATGGACATTTGCAACACCAAAGGTGCTACAAATGCGCTGCTGCTCTCTTAAGGGAGACTGGAACCTGGTCACTAATGGTGGAACACAACTCAAGGTTGTTATGGCGACATACTTTAGACCAGCGGTGGTAGCCATCCAGTCGGGCAAATGTCCTACCACCTGGCTGTGGGTGGTTTTGTCGCCTCTTACGACAGGCCGCCCGGACGCAGGAAATTGTATTCTTTCTCCGTTCCTGCACGGATAAAAAAACGGATAAGCCTTCAGCAGCTGTAGTCCAGGTAACGTAGATTCCGTTTCCTAAAGACATTTGCCGCCCTAATACAGTCCATTAACAGCCGCACCATGTATCATGTAATGATTTTGAATGAATATATTCTAATATATAAAATAAAATAATAATAGCAGCCCATAAATGTCCCACTGCTGGGCTCGGGCCTCCCATTATAGGGGGAACGGACAGTATACCCGCCACTCTTGTCCAAGGCGGCTTCGCAGGTTTGACACATCGGTCATCTCGATGTGCAGGTTTCATCACGATGTTTTCCTTCACCGTTGTTAGCACGTGGTATTTGTAACAATACGCACATTAGGTCAGAAAACTGCCTAAGCCGTGCATGCGTTCCAGCCAGGATCGAACCCGCGCCCTTTGGGTCTGGGACGCGTGCGCTAGCCATTACGCTACCACGACTTTCATCAGTGTACATACATTAAAATTACTTTCAAAAAATTACTAATCAAGTTGAGAACCTCCTCCTTTTGAAAGTCGGTTAAAAAGAACAGTATACTCGTAAAAGTTGGGTGCCATCATGAAAGTATACTTGAATCAGATACTATAAAATTAAATATATTCTAATGACTTTGAATTAAATAAAAAGCTTTAATAAATAAAGAAATCAGCACAGCGCGCGTTCCGCGATAACGGCCGGCGAATGTTGTTATCAGGTAATATTTTATTCATTTTTAGAAATCTTAAAAAAAAAAGTATTATGCACAGATGACTTACCCGGCGCAGGTTTCAGCGATAAGTTGAGTGGTGCATCGTCGTCCATCTGGGACCCCTTGACCCCCAAATCCAAGGGACTCTCACCGCCAGAGGTCGCAGACTTCGTGCTCAGGTTCAGACCCGAATCTGCAAGTAACGACAAGGATTGCTTTTTAAATTTAATGCATTTATCTTATTACATCACCTTTATCCATGCAGGAACAGAGAAAGAAGACAATCTCCTGAGTTGGGGCGGCCTGTCGTACGAGGCGACAAAACAACCCACAGCCAGGTGGTAGGGCATTTGCCTGACTGGATGGCTACCAACCCTAGTCTAGAGTATGCCGCCATAACAACCTTGTGTTGTGTTCCGGCATTAGTGACCAGGTTCCAGTCTGCCTTAAAAGAGCAACAGCGCATTTGTAGCACCTTTGGTGTTGTAAATGTCCATAGGCGATGGTACCCGCTTTCCATCAAGTGGGTCGTCTGCCTGTCTACTGAACTCCTGCAATTAAAAATTTAAAAACATAGAGGCGGGACAAATAATGGACACTTGGCCCCAGCTTTAAACACCATGTATTCGGTATTTTTCACATTATATACCAAACCGTGAGATAATGTAAATATGCCGTCGATCAACAAAAACCGCATCGAAATCGGCCCAGTAGTTTTTACGTGAATCCCGTACAAACAGATAAACCCAGACAAAGGACAAGAAACAAAAAAAATGGCATCGTGTTCTCCATTGTTTATATAGTTCATTCCAGTTGTTTTTTTTTTTAAGTAGCTTGAATGTACAAACACGGCAGAATTTTATAATATTATAGATATACCTGTAGGGGGCGCTGACCCCGCCAGCTGTCTCTCGAGTGCGGCCAAACTGACCCCGCTTTGACTAGCTATCGTTTGCAGCAACTCCCTCGATATGCCTGAAAATATTAACACTAAGTTAATAATATACACATAATATATAATTGCCATAATATAACATATCGTTGAAATATTCACCCCCATTTCCTTGAGCTGCCACGCTCAACTACGGAATTGTACTCTAGAACATTTGTTCCGCGTACGACAAATATCTAGAGGGAACTACCCGCCAAGGTTATCCCCCTGCGCTACGACGTGGGGTTGTTCAACAAGGGAATCATAAAATTCGTTATAGGCCTGCGACGTGTTCTCGTCAAAATCTCCGGACACTATGGTCTAAATCATAGATATGCCCGATTTCGGTATTCTGTTAATTCCAATGGCGTGCCACAGGCATACCATTCCATCTTTATAAGTATTAATAAGCTAAAACTCGCGGAAATTAATAATAAAATATTATGGCAGCTTTTCAATTTCTGCTAATGGTAATACCAATTTTTTTTACTTATTATTTTTATAATATAATATTATTTCCAAATTTTTTCTACTATTATTATATCTATTGGGGGCAGTTGCTTCTTTTTTGAAAATTAAACTCGATATAATGGACTGTATGACTATTATTATTAAACTATTACATAAATTAGAAATATACATAAAGAAGTACGTATTGAAATGACAAATTATGCGAGAGAGTCGAGAGAGAGTGGTAAGTCGTCAATGAGAATTATATAGAATTAACAATTTTTGCCTCCAAGGCCGCTCCTATATCCCGCGTACCGTCCGACGCGTAGCTGCTAATTGTGCGAGCTATGGGCGTCGGCGGTATGCGGGGTGCGGAGAGTAGATGTGCTCCGGCGGGCGGGTCAGGGGGGTGCTCTTTGTCCGCAACAATTTTGAACTTATTTCCTTCCTTCAGGCAATAAAAAAATGAAATATAAATAAGATTACCTGCATAATCAGAGAGGTTCGGCGGCGGTGTGTTCGCGAGCGAATTGTGCCCGCGTTCGGATTTGTTCGGCAATCGTATCACTTCCACCGACGAACGGGAGTTACCGTATTCGTCCTGGAACATATTCAACATATTAAACCTCAGACGAACAGATAAAAGAATAGACGGAACCCACGTGAACGAAAGCGTCAAATGAAGTGAAGCATTTTTTTTTTAAGTCGTGCATAAAATTATATAGTAACGGAATCTCCATCAAAAAGTTTTTATTGTTGCTGATAAAGTTTGTTACTGGCCACAATATACTATTTTTAAATATGGAACATTAATGTTCTTTTGTTTTTTTATCTGTATATTTTATTTCTTCTTCACATTAAATAGTCTTATATAACCGCAGGTGCAGTTTTTTAAACAATAAATAATTACAATCCACAATAAATTAATATTAAAGAAGTATATTAAATATGCTTATTGGTCTTTCGAGCCGGAAAGGAAGCAGTGACCTACAGAATTACATGTAGTATGCAAGTAAACTGGAAACTATTCTACCTTAATACTGACTAATTTGATTATTTAATACTAAGTTTTCCTAACGCACTGAGGCGCGATCGGCTTCCTATTCCAAAATAGGCTTCTTTTAGCCGGTTTCATTCTGAGAGCTCAAGCTCAGTCTACCTATTTTATTTATCTGAGATATTAACATGATCGAAATATACTAGGAATGACAATATAAAAAATTAATTGTTAACTCGATTTTTACTTTTACATATAGTAAGATATAAAAAAAATATTTTTTTTATTATCATTTATACTAGTAATTGCAAAAATTATCATTGCCACAACAGGAACGATCATGGTCGACATGTGGAACGGCTGAAGGAGAATTTTGATGACCGCTTAGTGGAACGCACCCTTTGGAAACGTCTAAATGGTCGTCAGTTTTTCTCAAGCACTCTGTATCATTGAAGAAATGTGTTTGACAGATTAGTTGACGTTGCAAAGGTGACGCCTTTAATAGCCGATTCTTATATCGTACCGAAATTTGACATAGCTCCATACAAGTAATATCAAAATTCAACTGATTGTATGGCAAGTGAATGAATTGTAAAATATATGAGCGGCCATAAGGCGGAGTATTCAATAGTGATTGCAAACTGCAAGGAGTCTGAGAGAAAGCAATATGGTATAGTATATCGTAATAAGTATTCGTCGGTCGCGTACGACGTCAAGCCGTACGCAGCCTAAGGCGTCTGTAACGGTCCACCCGTCTTCAAGTCCAACAGTGTATGACTTACCACTTTCTGCCTCTTAGGCAGCGGAGTCCCCCTATCCCCAGACGACGGGTGCACCGACACCTGCGGCGGGTCTAGGGATATCGTCTTCTTGCGACCCCTATTCGTCGTACCGGGTGGTGCCTGTTAATAAAAATTCAGTAAATAAATAGGCAGACCATATCTTACATACAAAATTCTCATGTCACAATTTTCATTCCCATACTCCTCCGAAACGGCTTAACCAATTCTTATGAATTTTTTATGCAGATTCAGTAAGTCTGAGAATCGGCTACTATCTATTTTTCAAACCCCTAAGTGATAAGGGGTGTCCACCCCAATAATTTTTTTTATAAATTTTTATTTTTTTAGGATACAGCATTAAAAAACACATAAAACCCTAAATTTTCACCCCTCTACGATCAACCCCTATTTTTTATTTGTTAGTTATAAATTTAAATTTTTTGGCAAGATTTTTAATTTTATTTTGTCATGACTTAGAATAGAAAAAATTATATTACTCGTTTAGATTCACAAACAATTAGAACCGGTAAGTGGCGCTAAGATCGGGTTCTGGAATCCTCCTAATCACCTGGAGCGATTTTGGTGATTTTGTTTTTGTGTGTTTGAGTGGGTACCCGGATGGTTTAGATTCCCAATTAGAACCGGTACGTGACTCTGGGATCGGTTTCTAGAATTTTATTTAATTTAAAAGCAGGACAACGTCTGTCGGGGCCGCTAGTACTATATATATATATATAAGCTTGTCAGAGCCATATAAACTCAGGAAGGCTTTATTCATCAGAATTCATTATGGCATGGCATGTGAGAGTGGGTGTAATTCTATATGAAGTGTATCACTCTATGGAAGACAAGCTAAACCGACTAAAGCCAAGTGATTTCGACGCTTAAGGGAGTTAGTCGTTAAATCGAGTGACATTACATGAAGTTTACACTGTAGTTTGGATTTGGCCCTGAAGGTCCACTTGAAAAGTTCACCTATGTACCTATTATGTAAACTAAGCAAGTTATGCTTAGGGGGCCATCCAAATATTACGTCACACAAATTTAATGATGAAGAAGTAAAAAGTAGAATGTTTTAGATTGAGAAGTGTATTAAAAATATGTATTAGAGTAAATTTGGTAATAAAAAAAAAGGTCCAAAAAAAAGAACAAAAAACCCCTGACATGCTTGTGCGTCAGGAAAGGAGAATTTAAACAAAAAAAAACCCCCCCAACATGTAAAATTTATGGATGGCCGCTTATATTATGAGTTATGTTAGATGTGTTGCTGGGGAGTGTCTTACCGCATCTTCTCCACGATTACATGTTGCGAAGAGGTGAAAATACAATGGGAATTTGGTTTGCAAAAAACTTTTGAATTTGAAAATGTGTAATTTGCCAAGACTGGGTCCAGTTCCAGAGACCCAGACAAGAGCAAACAAAATTAAGTTCGTTTATAAATTTTATTGTAGTAGATAGTTTACCTTCGGTCCAGCTAATGATGAAGTGTATTTGATGATTTCAGTGTCCGGCGGAAGCCGAACGCCGCCTAATACTGATGACGGATCACTGAAAGTAAAGAAATCAAATTTGCTAAATGAATGAAACAATCAAAATAAAATCTTAGAATCCTTAAGAGTTCCACACCTCAATGGTTATACATCAGAGAAGAGCATTGTTAAAAATTGTATTGTTACTAGAGTTTACGCCGCCGTCATCTTTTAGTGCGTGCCTCTTGTTTAAAGAGGTTACAACACAAGTTACATTGTGTTAATAGTACATTATGGTACTAGTGTGTAACATTGGTGATTACCGCCGAGGCGCCATTGAGAGTCGAGCCGTAGGCGAGGGTCTTAAGAGAGCCGAGGACGGTAATCATCAGTACACACGTGTATCATACGACGTTTTTCAACACACTTGTGAATAAAATAACAACAAAAACTCATTTTATTTAGTAGATAAAAAAAGTTATATATGAGTGAAAGTTTTATTTATTAAACACGTACGAGTTAAAATTATCTATTTAAATAAGAAGTTGCATGAAATGAGCAAGCAATAGGAACATTAATTTATTTGTTCTATAGAACACGATCTTTTTTTTTTTAATAAAAACTTTTTTAAGAACAAAGCAACTCAACCAATAAAATTTAAAAAAAAAAATCTATAACTCACTAGTGAGTTATAATGTTTTTTACTCACAGTTTGATAATGGGTGTCATTCTGTGCCTAATTGCGGTGACCATAGAGCCACTTTATGAGCAAGTGTGTTGAAAATTAAATTTATGTTACTACTATTTGCCCCGGAAGATTCACTTCATTTTATATCGCAAAAGGGGTAGTTCGCGATATAAAATGAAGCATCTCCCAGATGCAAAGTATCTATGCCCATTTTCGATATTAAAACTACATATGTACACAACATTGACCAAATCATCGATCAAATCGACCAAAATGACCAAATTAACGAAAATGGCAAATCACAGAATAAAAACCTATCCTACTTTCTGGGATAAAATTTACATAAATTTATTCCCAAACTTATCTCATTATCCGGGATGAAAGGTATACCTTGTCCACCCTCGGTGTTAAAATTACATATATACCGAATTTTAGCCAAATCGGTCCAGTAGTTTTTCTGTAAAAGTATAACAAACAGAGAAGCAAATATATTTTTAGCCCGGTAACTATCCCATTTTTCGGGATAGAAAGTATACTATGTTCATCCTCGGCATCGAAAAATATATATATATGAGTTTCAGCCAAATCGATCCAGTAGTTTTTCCATGAAAACGGAACAGACAGACAGACAGGCAGGCAGACAGAGTTACTTTCGCTTTTATAATATTAATAAGGATTCAAAGCATAGGGTATAGTGGATTTACATCTGACTCGGAGGTCCGAATTGATCTAATGGTTTAAAGAAATGTTTGATTTCTGTGGAGTGGTGCATCGATTTTAGTTAAATAATACAAATGAGTTTTTGGCAGGCACTAAAAGGAGAGATTTTGTGCTGTGCAGTTTTATTTTCGAAAAATGTGTAAAATTACTGTAAAATGAACAATAGTTCTAGGATATTGATAGTTTTTGAGTAGTAATTATGTGTTTTGTGAGAAATACGAACTGTAAAGTCAAATGTGGCCTTTTGAGTTGTCACAAGAACTCCGTTGAATGGCACTAGCTGATAACCTACAGTTCAGCTGTGCTACAGATAGGTTTAAGAAAATGAAGAAGCTACATTGAATCTAAGATCTGGCTGAAAGGCCTAGAGCTGCCAAGCCATAAAAAAAAAATACCAATGAAGATCAGAGGCCCAATTCTGCTCTTACTATTTCATCAAAATCACCGGACACTAATGTTTGCCCGATTTCTGTATTCTGTTAATTCCAACCTGTGGCACAGGCACACCACTCTATCTATCTATTAATACGTGAAGCAAAAACTTTGTACCCCTTTATACGAAAATTGCGCGGACTGAGGAGTATGAAATTTCGCACATTTATAATTTATATAGAGGAAAAGCGACGAATGCTATTTTTTTTTTTAATTGTGCGTAAAAAATACATTAAATCAATAAAAAAGAAACATTACACACACTACCATGTATTTAACAAACACATGCATATATTCTTTTGTTTATAGTTGCCTTGGCGAAATCTGTGATTATAGAAGTCTAGTCTTTGACACAAATTATTATGGTCGAATTTCGACCACGGGCGACCACTAGTCAATGTAAATATTTATAAACCAAAACTCGCGAAACAAATGTTAAACTTTTTGGTAGCTTTCCAATATACATTTCCGCTAACGTCATTTCTGCTAGTGGTAATACCAATCCTTTTCTACTATTATTCCGCCGCGACGATATCGAGATGATATTATGGATTTACTACAATACATGGAGTCGTACTTTGAATATATTCGTAACACCAAAGTATTGAAATAGCAGAATTGAACCCCAGATCTAAAATAAGTTCTTGAACATAACCATAAATATTTACACTTACCCTCCTTCCAAAGCCGCACTAACAAAACAAAATTTCAAATTCAAAACAAAATTCTTTTTTAATCATGTTAACACATACTTAATATATGTTTAATGAAGTTGTTTTTTTATGTAATATTAATGTATTAATTTATTTTATATATAGTATTTACATAATTGAAAACAATAATAACTGGAAAGAAAAGAAGAAGAAAAAACATTAAACTAAATACTTAAAAATAAACAAATTATAAACAAATTAATATAAAGTATGTAACAAATCGCTGCCAGAGGGAAGTGCGCCCAGAAGGCTGGCTGCATTGCCACGCTGTATGACAATCTAGTTATTTGAACGGAATTCTAAAATTATATTTATTATTTATTTCATTTTATTTCGGGGGCTAACAGCTATCATTATTAATAACTAAAAATAAGATAGATTTAGAGAAGCTATTAATAAGTCTCCACAGATAACAAATGTATATGTAGAGTATACTTGTTCATGATTATTCAATGGTTAACACACTTGCATGCTAGAATCCAATGATGCAGGTTAGAATCCTGGGTGGGCCTATAGCTCAAGTATCTCGACAGCAAATAGCATACTTCCTAGGCTCCCATTGCCATTTTAGCAATAACACAGCACTTTCATTTTGTTATTTGGATAGGTTCGCGTTTGACTGGCATTGCACCTAATGTCAGGTGAAAATGCAGTCGGAGATGGATCACGCTTACCCAGAGATACCTGTTCACATGGTTTCATGTAAGTCATCTATCTATGTAAGTTAATTTTCTTAGAAACTAAGTATGGAAAATCACAGTCTTTGTTCACAGAATCAGTTTTGGTGTGTTGATGATAAGTAAAATACATACATACATAACTTCACGCCAGTTCCCTTGCGGGGTAGGCACGGACAACAGAGCGCCATTCAGGCTTATTCTTACACACCTCACTTGCTTCTTTGACATTCATAACTCTTGTCATGCACGCTCGTCTGTTCTTAAGGCTGCTGACATCGCCTTCTGCTATAAGTAAAATGAATAAACTTACCTGAGTATTGTGTGAGGGAGGCCTGTGAGGGAGTCTATGCCTGCATGCCGATCCTTCTCCGAGCCAGTCATGCCGAAGGGGTACAATGGTGATATATTCTGCAACAACAATAAATTATAATAATTATTATTACTAGTGGTCGAAATTCCATACCATAATTAATTTAAATTATAAGTTTGAACATTATTAAGGTTCTGTTGTCAAAGACTATACTCCTATAATCACAGATTTCGCCAAGGCTACACTGTTAATTCGACTTTAACAATCAACAAAAGAGTATATATGCGTGCGTGTCTCAAATACACGGTAGTGTGTGTAATGTTTGTTTGTTTTTATTGATTTAATGTATTTTTTTTGCATAATTTAAAAAAAAATTAGCATTCGTCGCTTCTTCTCTAAATAAACTATAAGTGTGCGAAATTTCATACTCCTCAGTCCGCGCAATTTTCGTAAAAAGGTGTTCAAAGTTTTTGCTTCACATATTAATATAATGATTCTACCCATAGTCCCTCAAGAGTAAGTAATATACTGAGCCTAGATCACAATCAAAAAAGTTAAATGAATCATTATAGACCTACCATGTTCTTTGGTACATATCATCAAATTATGTCAAGATTTATTACTTTAAATTCTGTTTGACATCCTTGGTTGACTGTAAAAGTCAATGCACATGTGAAACTGAGTACTGCTATATCAGTTTTCAACTAATGATTGCTTGTAGGAAAACTGGGAGACGGTGGTAATTAATTATTTTTAGTGAATTTTAGACAAAGTTAAAATAACATGGATAAACTCTCTTTATTTATAATTCTCTTCTATTCTTTTTTACACAAAAAAATAATACACATCAGTTAACAATCGTATAACTAGTACAATCGGTGGTCTTATTGCTAACAGTGATTTCTTCCAGACAACCTTCTGGAGATAATTTCACATTTCTTTCTTTTTATTGCAGGAGTTCAGCAGACAGGCAGACAGCCCACCTGATGGAGAGCGGTTACCATTGCCTATGGACATTTGCAAAACACCAAAGGTGCTATAAATGCGCTGCTGCTCTCTCAAGGGAGACTGGAACCTGGTTACTAATGCCAGAACACAACACAGGGTTGTTATGGCAACATACTCTAGACCAGGGGTGGTCTCCATCCAGTCGAGCAAATACCCTACAACCTGGCTGTGGGCCTGTGGGTTGTTTTGTCGCATCTTACGACAGGCCGCCTGGCCGCAGGAAATTGTATTCTTTCTCCGTTCCTGCATGGATGATTTCTAATAGTAGGTCGGTATTCAGTGAGCATAATTTAAAATATATACAATCATATATACATATATTAATAGTAAATAAAAATACACACACTATTTATATACAAATATATGTACATACAGTTACATACATACATACATAACTTCACGCCAGTTCCCTTGCGGGGTAGGCATGAACAACAGAGCGCCATTCAGGCTTATTCTTACACACCTCACTTGCTTCTTTGACATTCATACCTCTTGTCATGCACGCTCGTCTGTTCTTAAGGCTCCTGACATCACCTTCTGCTAGTACACGATCAATTTGATCATGGAATGGTATGTCGTGGCCTTCCACGACTTCTGCATCCATCCACTTTTGCATTGTATATCTGTTTAGTCATTCTTTCATCATGCATTCTTTCCACATGCCCGAACCACCGAAGCATTCCTTTCCTTACCTTGACCCCGACACTATCTTTCAGACCAACTCTCTTTCTTACTTCGGTATTACGAACGCGGTCCGCGAGCGTCACTCTGCATATAGAAGTTGTATAATAATTATATCCAAAGAATTAATGGAGTTGTAACAAACAAAACATATGGTTACCATCGTAATATTGACATACTAAGAATTCATACTGCAACAAATCACCATAGATTTTATCTGTGCAGGAACGGAGAAAGAATACAATTTCCTGCGGCCGGACAGCCTGTCGTAAGAGACAAAAAACCCACAGCCAGGTGGTAGGGCATTTGCCTGACTGGATGGATACCACCCTTGGTCTAAAGTATGTCGCCATAACAACCTTGACTTGTGTTCCGGCATTAGTGACCATGTTCCAGTCTCCCTTAAGAGAGCAGCAGCGCATTTGTAGCACCATTGGTGTTGCAAATGTCCATAGGCGATGGTAACTGCTTTCCATCAAGTAGGCCGGCTGCCTGTCTGCTGAACTCCTGCATAAAAAAAAAAGATTCCTTATACATTATGCAAAATATAAACGTTATACAGAAGATAGTATAGAATGTAGCGAGCGAGCAGTTACGTAAATGCAGTTTGGTGTCCATACCTTCCCCTTGGCGGCCGCTGCGACCGCGGCCTGGTAGGCGCCGTGGGCCGCCGCCTGCGCCAGCATCAGGTCCCCCCTCAGCAGCGCCAGCTCGCGCTCCTTGCCCTTCGAGCCCCCGAGGGAGCCCGAACACGACGATGACGACGACGACGGCTTCCCTGCAACATTTGTACACATTTAGAAAAAAAAAATCGAAATGTGTGCTGGGGACACATAGTAGAAGTGAAACTTCAACGAACAAGTGGCAAAATGAATCACAACAAAACTTTAACTTGAAGTTTTACAGGCAGATTGTTAATGTATTGGTCCAATTTGAAAACCTGCCCGTAAAACTTCAAGTTAAAGTTTTGTTGCGATTCATTTTGCCACTTGTCCGTTGAAGTTTCACTTCTACTATGTGTCCCACCAGCACACATTTCGATTTATCGCAGGTTTACTGCAAATTATGATTTGGTTATGTACATTTAAATGAATTCATTTTTTATTTAAAATATATTTTATCAAACAAAAAAACTGAATTCGATCCAGAAAAAAAAACATCCATAGTGTTTCAAAAATGATGCCGCTTCTCTCAGCGCAGTCTATATAGAAGTTTCACTTCAAAAAGTAGAGAAACTAGGTAGGTTAACCCAAACTCATGTCCAAACACTATGTCCGCATTCGGCTTCAGAAGTATAAATCTTGCACATATATTGAAACCAGCTCAATCTATCTCTCTCACCAAATTCAGTACTTTTCAGAGCGGTAGCCACTTAATATAAGTTCATGAACTCACTGCACTTGCCAAAATTAATTATTTCTTACATGTGTGTGTCGTCATAACACCGCATTGGAATCCGACCACAAAATGGCGATATCTTCCATGTAGCAAAGAGAAATTGAGGGGACAGAGATAGATATACATACATACCAGTTTACAAAAAGAAAAGGTAATATAGATAGATAACACTTTATTGTACACCATTACAGAAAACAGAAAATCTTCTAGCCTAAAAATATTCTAAATGTGCACAATGGGCGGGCTTATCGCTAAGAAGCGGTCTCTTCCAGTAAATAAATAAATATGTATGCATCAAGAATGTGTGTGTGAAGTTTGAACAAGAGATGGCAGTGCCATGACTTAAAAATCATTGTTCAGCTTTAACTAATAAACAGTGAGTGTAGATATTTACTTGATTGCGATGCAGAAGCTGATGACATCTTGTTACTCGGCTTGGACTGATGCGGCGCTGACACCAAACTGTTCAGAGAAGCCAGACTGGACATTGAGACTTGCGGGTGCATCGATGAAGGGGATGAAGTTTTTGGCAGACCATATGACGACCCTGAAATTAATAAGGTAATTTTAGGACTGAACTGTTAAAATTATCATGTCTGAGCAACTGAGCGTTAGATCTCCATTGGGTTTGAAGCTTCACTTCAAAGCCCAGGGTCTGTGTTAAGTTACATACATGAATTATACTGTGCAGGAACAGAGTAAGAATACAATTTCCGGCGTTAGGGACAGCGTAAGAGGTGACAAAAGAACCCATAGCCACGTGGTAGGGTATTTGCCCGTCTGGATGGCTACCACCCCTGGTCTAGAGTATGCCGCCATAACAACCTTGAGTTTTGTTCTGGCATTAATGGCCAGGACTATCTTGGAGAGTAGCAGGGCATTTGTAGCACCTTTTGGTGTTGCAAATGTCCATAGGTGATAGTAATCACTTCCCATCAGGTGGGCCATCTGCTCGTCTACTGAACTCGGGCAATAAAAATTCTATATACATATATAACTTGCTTAATCTCACTGACTGACTGACCTATCCATGCACAGCACAAACTAGTGGAGGCTAGGATTGTGAAAAATTGCATGTGGGTTTTTTCTATGCTATAGGAGCACATTATGAAAAGATTTTGAAAATTCAACCCCTAAGGGGGTGAAAAAGGGCTTTCATTGCATGAAAATCCGTCATTTTCCAATTAAGAAGCACGACATTTAATATACCTATTTCTGGTTAGAAATAAACGTGTCGGCGTTTTTGGAAATTCATCCCCTACGGAGTAAAAAGGGAACGAAAGTCTGTATGAAAAATGGTCATTTTTAAAGTAGAAAACACAACATTTTATATATCTATTTCTAATTAAAAATAAATTGTATTTCTTATCGATTTTTTTTGGAAATTCAATCCTCAGGAGGCGATGAAATAAGAGCTAAATTTTAACTTTTTTGACTACTCCTTCTATGACTATTTTTAATCTACGTGAGCAAAGCCACTAGCAACAGCTAGTTTATAATAATTGGAAAGATGTTCCTTATCGCACTTTACTAATGAATGAAAAAAGTGTAATCGAAATGAAAGATGCTAACCGCTGTGTAGTGTATGCCTCTTTACGCCATCGGTGGATTCTGCGCGATGCACTTGAACACACACAAGGACAAGGTTTAGAAAGAATTCTGTGACATACGCACGAACAGAAGAATTTTAAATTTATATAAAGAAAGAATATAATATGAAGAGTTCTATGTAATGATAAAAATACAACAGCAACGTATAGCTTTGTTGATACGTGCCCCACTCACTCATGTTCTGCTGCGACGCGGCGCTCGTCGAAGGACTCTTCTCTTTCGCCGACGCACTCGATGACGTGCTACTTCTGCCCGACCTGAAGAAATACAAGAAACCAATAAATATCCACAGTTTTCAGCAAGTTCTTGAAAGGTGACATTTTGCTATTTTCAAATAATTTATAGTGTTTAATGTTGCTATGAGCTGCTTCTTAAATGGCAATGAGTTGTCTTCGAAACATTATCAGTTGTTTGGTAATTTATCTATGTGTGGTAAACATTAATGAGTTCTCTCTTATAATAAAATGAGGTTGCATAACTTAGCACTGGCACTTCATATTTATAACAATACTAGCTGTCCCGGCAGACGTTGTTCTGCCCTGAAAAAATAAAAATCTAGGCCCCGATCCCAGCGCCACCTACCGGTTCCAGTTGTAAATATAAACCATCCGGGGACCCCACCCAAACACACACAAAAAGTTTAATCAAAATCGGTAAAGTCGTTCTCAAATTATGTACGTACATACATTTCTACGATTCATTTTTATATAAGAGAGATAAAGTTGTAAAAATGTAGGCTTGTTTTATCTAAAATTTTTCGTGTTTGTTCGGGCTTCACGTAAAAATTACTGGGCTGATTTCGATGCGGTTTTCGATGTTCAATTACAAATTTCCGGACTTAAAAACTGTGGTACTTTATATCCCGAGAACCCCAAGGGAATTTTCTTGAGAGAGGTCTGCCATTTTAGACCTCTCTCAAGAAAAAATTGATTCCAACGCAAAATTTTCACTCATCAATAATATTTTTAATAAAACAATTGTAGTTATGTATTCCTTTAGTGACATTACTTATACCGAGTTTTTATGGTTTTTTTTTATTGAAGGAGTTCAGCAGACAGGCAGACGGCCCACTTGATGGAAAGCGGTTACCACCGCCTATGAACATTTGCAACACCAAAGGTGCTACAAATGCGCTGCTGCTCTCTTAAAGGAGACTGGAACCTGGTCACTAATGTCGGAACACAACACAAGGTTGTTATAGCGGCATACTCTAGACCAGGCGTGGTCGCCATCCAGTCGGGCAAATGCCCTACCACCTGGCTGTGGGTTGTTAAGTCGCCTCTTACGACAGGCCGCCCGGCCGGAGGAAATTGTATTCTTTCTCCGTTCCTGCATGGAAATTTCAGGGATTCAAGTATTTCCCATTAAAAAATCCATTATCCTGTTGAAACTAACCTCTGAATTAATCTTTGTTACCTGTCTAACGTGGACAAGTCGCAGGTGAATGCTAGTATTAAAATATTTTTAAGTCCCTTTTTTGACACCAATTTTTCCTTGTTCTCTTCTATCTGTCTTGTAATCATGTTACTTTAAGTTGATTAAATCTGAGTATTCTTTATATTACTCATTTTAGGTGACCATAAACACTAGACCACTGCCGATCCTGTGTATTCTATCTATATCTATTAATGAGTTGTCTTTTAAACATTATTTAGTTGTGCTATAAATGTTAATGAGCTGTCTCTCATCTCGTTCGATGATTCTGTATATCTTAATGAATTCAAAACTAGTTATTAAATGGTAGAAATTGCACCTCGAGAGATATTTAATTAATTTATTAAGTGTTGGAAAATGTTATATGACAGTCATAAATCAATTATTTGTTGGTGTTGCTAATATATCCTTTATATGGTCCATTTTAAGTAACAACAAACATTAGACCACTGCTGATCCGCCATATTCTACCAATAATGAGTTATCTTATGAACACTGTTTGTTGAATTGTCTCTTAAATGTCTTTCTCTTAAACGGTAATGAGTTGTCTTTTAACCAGTTTTAGATTGTCTCTTAAATGTTAATAAGCTGTCTCATAACCATTAATGAGTTGTCTTCTAAACATTATTGAATTGTCTCTTAAATTTTAATGGTCTGTTTCTTAAACGGTAATGAGTTGTTTTCTAAATTTTAAATTCTAAATTTTAGATTGTCTCTGAAATGTTAATGAGCTGTCTCTTAACCGTTAATGAGTTGTCTTCTAAACATTATTGATTTGTCTCTTAAATTTTAATGGTCTGTCTCTTAAACGGTAATGAGTTGTCTTTTAATCAGTTTTAGATTGTCTTTTAAATGTTAATAAACTGTCTCATAACTGTTAATAAGCAGTCTTTTAAACATTATCGAATTATCTCTTGAATGTTAATGAGTTGTTTCATAAACAGGCTAAGAATAATGCTAGTTTAACAACTGGGATCGGTCTATATGGAGACCTTTTACTAATACCACCACAAAAAAATAATGTATTAATTACTCACCTTTCATTTCTGCTAGGCTGCTTGCTGGGTTTAGGCGGTTGCTTCAGTCCAGCGGCTGATAAAGCAGACAGGGCAGAGTACGGATCGCCCAGCGGTGGGAAATTAAGCCCGGAGGCCTGGAGACGGGCGAGATAGTCCTGGGCTGCTAGATGGGAGGCCATAGACCACCATGCTGCACCTGGAGTTAGATAATTATAGATAGTCCATAAATATGTTACGAGTATATAAATAGACCAAGTGCCTATCAGTCTACGCACAATGAAGAATTTCATAGACATGATCAGCATCCACATACTTATCTCAAAGAAAACTGAAGAGTGCATAATTACATATTCAAATCAATTTGTTGAAACCAATTTTTGCAATCTATAACTTTGGATTTTCCTACTTTAAATGTAAGAGGGTTACACTACTACTTCAGAATAAAATATCTCAAACCAATTTATTGACTTGAACACAAATGTTACGTACATAATTTACATATCATCAAAGTTGATATCCTCATTAATATGTTGGTATCATATTGAGTTAATTTATTATGCTTTCAATCGTAGCACTGGTACCAATACTAATGGGGAGACAAAAAAACAAACACATTCTAATATTCTCAAAATATAAAACGCAGACAAATCTTGGGCTGATCCCAGACACCCAGACCATAGTAAAAAAATAAAGTCCGTTTACGAAATTTTCCATACTAAGAAAGGAACCCTAGACAGTAACTGTGAATTAGGTGAACAAACACGGGGACCACTCGACCACAAGGCTGTCAATACATTCAATCAGACTAATTTTAATTGCCTCAACTGAACCAAACAGTCAGACGATCTACCTGATGGAAAGTGGTTACTGTCGCCACCAGGAATCATGTCAACGCTTTGCCGGCCTCTAAAGGGACTGGTACTTAGGCTCCAAATTTGTTATTATAATCGTACTGCAATGGTTGACCACAAACGTAATCATGTCACTATAATAGTAAGGATACAAAAATAACCATTATCATGCAAGTGATGGACCATTCCAACACGATTGTAATAGCAGACTTGGGGCCCAGGTCACTGATGTTGGAACTTAGCGCGCTGTTATTGTGCCGTGATAGCCATCCAAACGACCGACGGCCGGTTCCTATATCTTATTATTCATTTACTTGCCCCACCATCTGTTGAATTTTGTCATTATTTATATGGGGAGTTTGTGTCAAATTTTAACCGATAGTACGGCAAATGAACAGTCGATAAGATATAGGAACCGGCCATAAATGGCTTACTATCTGACATACAACTTGGTCTGACGCATTTGAGATTATCTATCTCTCCCTTCCTGTACGGATTAGTAGATTGAAATTAAGATATGATAATTTATTTTTTTAATTTAATTTAACTAAATTTAAATAATTCACAACCCGTACAGACCAGATATATTCGACAATCAAGAACAGAGGGGTCTCTGTTCTTGATTGTCGAATATATTTGGTAAAATAAAAATTATTAGTCTAGTTGGGTAACTAGAGTAATAATTTTTATGCGTAAATGTAAAAATAAGAATAAGAAAAAAGAAAATAAGACGAATTACCTATCAAACAGTTTAAAAGAAAATTATTCTCCTAGCTGGTTGAGAAATGTTTTCATCGGGTATCTGAATTACTCAACTGTTGTAATTCAGTTCAGTACTTGTAAAAATTGTAATATAATAAACTACTAATATCAGAATGATTGCATTAAAAGATATATACATAAATACATAACTTCACGCCAGTTCCCTTGCGGGGTAGGCACGAGCAACAGAGCGCCATTCAGGCTTATTCTTACACACCTCACTTGCTTCTTTGACATTCATAACTCTTGTCATGCACGCTCGTCTGTTCTTAAGGCTCCTGACATCACCTTTTGCTAGTACACGATCAATTTGATCATGGAAGGTGTGTCGTGGCCTTCCACGACTTCTGCATCCATCCACTTTTGCATTGTATATCTGTTTAGTCATTCTTTCATTAAAAGATACTTAACTATATTAGTTTTAGGAAAAATTTGTATGTCAAAAAATGTGGAAACATGTTCTCACCATAGTATAACAAATATTCATTTGAAATTCAATTTCAATACTCACTTGACAAAAAAGTCGTAGTAGCGTAATGGCAATAAGCGCACGCGTTCCAAACTCAAAGGGTGCAGGTTCGATCCTGGCTGGAACGCATGCACCACTTGGGCAGTTTTCTTACCCAATGTGCATATTGTTACAATTACTACGTGCTAACAACGGTGAAGGAAAACATCGTGATACAACCTGCATATGGAGATAACCGATGTGTCAAATCTGCCAAGCCGCCTTGGACAAGCGTGACGGGTCTGTTCCCCTATAGTGCTGCCGTGGGACACTTATGGGCTGTTATTATACTCACTTGCCGCTGGATGCAGGCCGAGCGACGCGGCCTGGTTGGCCGCAACGCCGAGGGTGGTCGGGGGCGGGTACCGCGACCCGAACCCGAACAGCGCCGCCTGCGCTTGCGCCTGCGCCTGGGCGGCCGCGCCGCCGGCCGACGCACCATCACGGCCCCAGTACGCTGCAAACAGATTTAATACAAGATATTAGAATACGGCTATAGTAACTGGTGCAGCTGCCGCCCGACAAGAGGACCTACAACACCGCAAATATGCATCCGTTGGTAGCGGATACATATTTGTGGCTTTTGGTGTCGAAACTCTGGGGCCATGGGGTCCAGAAGCCCATCGCCTTTATCGAGACCTATCAAAACGGTTGATAGATGTCTGACGCAACTAAAACACTGGCCTGTATTTTGGGCAACGCATAAGCGTTGCCATACAACGTGGTAACGCGGTCCTCGTCTTGGGAACGTTCCCAATATGGAACCAAAACATATTTCTAATTTTTATCTTTTGTAAATTAAGCTGTATATAAATATTTTAGTTAAGTATATTTTTTTATATAATAATTGAAAATAATAGTTGTAAGATTTCATATAATAAAAATATATTAGAAACTAATACAATAAAGACAACTAATGAAGTGCTTTTTTAATGAAGGTCTAGAGTATGCCGCCATAACAACCTTGTGTTGTGTTCCGGCATTAGTGACCAGGTTCCAGTCTCCTTTAAGAGAGCAGCAGCGCATTTGTAGCACCTTTGGTGTTGCAAATGTCCATAGGCGATGGTAACCGCTTTCTATTAAGTGGGCCGTCTGCCTGTCTGCTGAACTCCTGCAATAAAAAAAAATAAAAAAAAATGAATGAGTTCAGCAGACAGTGGAAAAGGGTTACCGTTAAGGCAGCCTGGCAGCAGGAAACTGTATTCTTTCTCCGTTCCTGCACGGATAACTTTACTTGTATGGAGCTTGTGTCAAATTTTAACCGACACTACGACAAAGGAACGGTTAGTAAGATATAGGAACCGGCCTTATATATACCTAGAAAAGCTGACAGTCAAATCAATATTGTAATTATTGAAATGCAAATGTGTTGCACCTACTGTAAAAGTTATAATAGTCTCATTCTGAGCGATGAATCACACAATCAATAACCGGTCTAAGAAATTATCTCAGATCTGTTACACGAAATGCTTTAATTTACAGCGCCACTCAGAGTCGGGGAATATCCTATTACTTTTAAATAGTAACTCAGCTGTGAGACGAGAAGACTCCGGTATTAACCAATTATAGTGCCAGCAGTAAGATTGGCCTTAGAGATTTATGCGAGCAAGACTTGACGTGGTAGAGCGAAGCTGGAATCTTGATTTCAACTCTTACTTAGGGCCTAATTACACTATCATATATTTATCACATAAATATGATCTCATATCTGTCAAATTCTATGATAATATTTATATGATGATGTTCGTAATTTTTACACATTACACTTATACGATCATATAAACGTCATACTTTATCAAGATCACAGACTACTGAGGAGATAATATCAAGATGCCGACCTTTCCGTTGCTATGAGTGCAATTTTATTAATTGCATTAAAAAGAAGATAAAAACCATGACACCTTACCCCAAGAACTTAGATTGGAAGATAAAAGTCTGACAAGATAATTCCATGCGAAATGCTTGCATTTTGACGCCATATTTAAAGTTAGACGGATGATATCGCCATCGACCGACACATCAGACAGACATCATCAACATCATGCAATCTGAATTGCTTGCAACGCGTTAGGTTCGCTCTTGGTGTTTCAAACGTTTATAGGCGACGGTAGCCACATTCCATTAGATGTCTCCTCTACTTCTTCACCAGCTTCGCATTCCCAACGACCGTGGTCATGGTCGGGTACAAACCTGGATGGGACGCCGTTTCCTCGTTTTGCAAGCTCGTAATGCTCACCAAGCACGAGGCGGAGCGGGAACGTAAGCGTACTCTTTGCTTCGCTCCTGTCAAAGGAATCCGGGTCGGCGCCGGAGGGCGTCTTTAGAACTCCCACCGCCGTGACCCTCCCACGGGGAAAGGGTTCCCACCCGCAGTTAATGCCGCCGAGATTAGGGCGCGCCGGTTTTTTGCGTGCGCTAACCTCTCCACCCGTGGGGCGCGTTACAAACCACCCCACGCACAGAGATAAACGTCCCCCCCGTGCGGTGCAAGAGGCCTTATGGGCCACCGCCTGCCAGGGCCTGCAAATTGGCTGGGCCAAGTACTTGTGGCCCTAACTAAAGGTGAATGACGTAACACCGAGGACTTTTAATAGATATCTTATAGATATCTTGCGGTGCTAGTATCACCCCAAAATGGCGGATCCGATACTCCCCACCGCGTTACCCCGCGGTGAATAGTCCAATCTTCAAAACTACAAGTTTTATTAAGGTCCTTTCACACACCACTACTTTCTATAAATCTGCATAGACTGATGATGTCTAAACAATTCTCAACATTGCCTACTTAAATAAAGGAGCCTTTAACAACCACCAACCTTTTTACCTTTCAAACCAATCAAAACCCACCTTAACCCTATTGACATAACAGTCATATGAACTACAAAACTCATGACAAGATGTACCTTTAAACAAATTTAATTATAGAGTAGACTTATTCAACTTTAAGTCCTATGTCTTTGAGTTAAGAATTTGAGGATTAGCAAAGCACCTCTTGCAGGATGATACGCTCTGGGTGCGGGTGCAGTGACCTCGAAGCGAGTTTGCTTCATGTTACAATATCGAGTCAGCAGGGCTGGCAAGTAGTAAGACTATATATGTATATCAACTAGTGGTCGCCTGTGGTCGAAATTCGACCATAATAATTAACGTCAAAGACTATAATTCTATAATCACAGATTTCGCCAAGGCTACACTATTAATTTGACTTGAACATTAAACAAAAGAGTGTGCGTGTGTTTTTTTTTTTTTTTTTTATTTTTTTTATTTCAGGAGTTCAGCAGACAGGCAGACGGCCCACTTAGTGGAAAGCGGTTACCATCGCCTATGGACATTTGCAACACCAAAGGTGCTACAAATGCGCTGCTGCTCTCTTAAAGGAGACTGGAACCTGGTCACTAATGCCGGAACACAACACAAGATTGTTATGGCGGCATACTCTACACCAGGGGTGGTCGCCATCCAGTCGAGCAAATACTCTACCACCTGGCTGTGGGTTGTTTAGTCGCCTCTTACGACAGGCCGCCGGGCCGCAGGAAATTGTATTCTTTCTCCGTTCCTGCACGGATAAGAAATACATGGTAGTGTGTGTAATGTTTTTTTATTGATTTAATGTATTTTTTATGCATAATTTAAAAAATAAATTAGCATTCGTCGCTCCTTCTCTATATAAACTACTAGCTGTCACGGCAGACGTTGTTCTGCAATGAAGAAATAAAATTTAGAACCCGATTCCAGCGCCACCTACCGGGTCCAAATGTGAGCTATCCTATCTTTCAAGTCGTATCAAACTGCATACGGTGTGGAAATTTGATTAAAATCAGTCAATTAGTTTAGGAGTCCATCGCGGACAAACAACGTGACACGTAATTTATATATATATATATATATATATATATATATGTAATTTATATATATATATATATATATAAACTATAAGTGTGCGAAATTTCATACTCCACCGTCCGCGCAATTTTCGTAAAAAGGGGTACAAAGTTTTTGCTTCGCGTATTAATACATAAATAAATTACATATACCACATGCGAACAATTTATTCGCCTCCGGAAAAATAATTTTCATTCGTTCATATTCAGCACAGGCGGGCTCGTAGTTTTTACGTCAAAGCGTAACAGAGGCCTTACTCTGAAACGCCTTTCGTCATTCGGCTTTGTCCGATTAGCCGGAAACAGTGAATGAATGAAATTTTAGATAGAAGAAAGAAAGAACAAACAATTCTTTAAAACTACAATAATATAGTCTACTAGGATATGCCCGCGACTTCGTCCACGCTTGACTAAAAATTCCCGCGGCATTCCCAGGACACAAAGCACCGCGGCATTTAAAAAACACTGCAAACTATCGTTTTAGTGAAAATTGTAATAATAAGCCAATTTTTATGCACCCAAACAACTACAAACCGCTCCCGGGAATATTCCCGCGGGATTACCGGGATGAAAATATCAATTTGCTATCGATCAGTGGCAAAATCGAATTCGATTTTTTTAATCTGGCTATTTTAAATCATCCCCAGAAAAATTCCCGCGGGATTCCCAGAGTAAAAAGTAGCGCAGATTATAAGTCTTCCTGTCGATCAGCGAAAACCAAACAGATAATTTTTTGCATTTTTACACTTTAGTTCGCTCGTTTGTTCGCAATTTAACTTGATAGATAAACCTGTTATTAGCCTTACATTTTAAGTACTTTTATCGTTTGTTTCTATTATTAATATGCGCAGTTGATTTGTTTCAATAAATAAAAAAAAACACGAACATCGTTTACATAGTCTATTCCGAGTTGTTTTTTTTTATAGCTTCAATGTACAGACACGGCATGTTTAGAATTTTATAATATATAGTCTATAGTCTATATAACATAAAAATACAATGGAAAATATACTTTATATAAAAAAAGACAAGTAAAAAAAGTTCCAAAACGAAGACGAACGACGAAAGACGTTTTGAGGGTAAGAAGACTTCAGTTACTCTCGCATTAATGATATTAGTATGGATGAATCATCTTCATCATCTGCCTAAGAATTCTACCTGTCGGGGACAACCCTTCCCATCGGCGCTGATGCCTCGTTTTAAAGACAACAAGAGGCAAGTTATAGCGCGTTTACGAACAAAAGACAGTGAGCTATTATCCGGACGAGTATGCCGGAAAGCGGTGGTCATTGATCGCACGGACTCATTGGTCATCTTATTATTTACAGTGTCCGCCCGCGGGTTCGTCTGCCAGTAGGGATGCAGATTCATGTTACAATCGCTATATCTCTATAAATATTATAAATGCGAAGTTTGTAAGATTGTATGGATGTATGTTTGTTACTCTTTCACGCAAAAACTACTAAATGGATTTTGATGAAACTTTACAATACTCTATAAAAATTATAAATGCGAAAGTTTGTAAGAATGTATGGATGTATGTTTGTTACTCTTTCACGCAAAACTACTGATATGGATTTTGATGAAATTTTACAATAATTGTTGCGGCGGCGCTGGGTTTAGCGAGAAGCGAACTGTGTCAATTTTGCAGGAAAAGAAGTTTGGGACAATTTGGACGGGAATTTGAGAACGAGCACGCACTCACCTGGTTAATGGGAATGAAATGCGGCTGCTCCTCTGCCCTCAGTCCACTTCACTTCACTTTATTGTTATAATATGGTTTAACGTATTTAATTATATGTGTATATATTTATTATATTTAGTTTATGTTAATTTATTTTATATTTATGGTGCGGAGCGGGTTATTTATAAGTTATATATATTTATAGTGTTGCGGGCGCGGTATATTTAAAGTTATGTTATTTTATTTGCGTGTATTATATATTTGTATTTTTTTTTTTTTTTTTAAGTGATGGCTGCAATGCCATTTATGCATTGATTTTGCCAATGTCGAGTACAAAGAAAAGTCAGGTGACATAAAAAGGAATTTTGGCCGGTAAATTAAAAAGAAAAAGAAAATTCTGCCAATCTAATACACTACAATAAACATAATATTTACAACAAACCATAACAGCAAAGGACAAAACTAAAAAATAACTGCAAGCATATTTGTATTTGCGGAACGTTTTAATTTATTTTATTTTATGATATGACAATGAATTGACGTGACGTGCGAAATAGGAACGCGCCGTCAGATTTGAAAGAAGAATTTCAATAATAAAAGAAAAGTTTGTATATGCCGAAAGAAGGTTATTATATAGCTTACACATCAGGATAACACATAGGCTATAATTTATAAAGATATAGTGTGAATTATCCAAAATATAAAGATTTTCCATCACCACGTGGGTGAGACCGCGGGGCGCAGCAAGTAGTTAATAAAGTCAGACAGAACACAAAATTAGAGGCTTTATTCTTGCTAATTTTAAAATGGGTCGAGTTGAGAATCGATTTGGGTTGATTTAAGAATAAAAAACAAAATTCTAGTCATAGGTTGAGTAAGGAATAGAAATGAGTTGATTTAAGAAAAATATATTCGTGGGATGTGACGTCTTGGATTGAATCAGGAATAACCTATACTAATATTATTACAAAGTATCCTTCACCCGCGGTTTCGCCCGCGTTAATATAGCTTTTGTCCATGTATTCAGGTATTTTTCTATCCTTCAGGGACACTGTTAATCTTTATTAGGGGTGTAACGTTATTTAGCGAAGGTGGAATTAATCATGATGTACCTACTCCATCTGGGATAAAGTTAGTTATCTCTTAATGTTTAATGTTAAATAACGCATTAATTATTTTTTTATTTTTTATAGCTGGAGCACAGCAGACAGGCAGACGGCCCACCTGATAGAAAGCGGTAACCGTCGCCTATGGAAGTTTGCAACACCAGAGGTGTCATCAACGCGCTGCCGGCCTCAAAGAAATTTTACGACGCCCTTTTTAAAAAAACCCATATCGTAGCGCTGTGGGAAAACCTATTAAAAAAAATGAATGCTTAGATACATCTGCGTGACAGTCACTGATACTAAAATTATGCCAGATCTCCATCTGGGCTTGCTTCTTCACGCAATACACAGGGGTGTCGACCATCCAGACGGGCAAATAACCTTACCACCAGGCTGTGGGTTGTTTTATCGCTTCTTACGACAGGCCGCCCTGCCGCAGGAATTAGTAATTCTCACTTACCGCCAAAGAGTCCGGCGGCATCGAGCAATCCGTCCGGCGGGGCTTTGCCCGCCGCCTCGGCGCCGTCGCCGCTCTCCTTGTCCATACCACACCTGGAAAATAACATAATGCAACTTTTAATTATACAGTTCTATATCTTTTTTTTATTGCAAGAGTTTAGCAAACAGGCAGACGGCCCACTTGATGGAAAGCGGTTACCATCGCCTATGGACATTTGCAACACCAATGGGCTACAAATGTGCTGCTGCTCTCTTAAGGGAGACTGGAAACTGGTCACTAATACCGGAACACAACTCAAGATTGTTATGGCGACATACTTTAGACCAGGGGTGGTAGCCATCCAGTCGGGCAAATGCCCTTCAGTGTATTTTTAGTTGTTGGTTTAAAATTAATGACGATAATTATATTGTTCCAAAATTCCTTTTTTTTTTAAATAGCTTCAACGTACAGACACGGCATGTCTAGAATTTAAATTAAGTAAAAACATGGAAAAGGAATACTATTCTTACATGGCAGAAATAAATATAACCTTAAACTAAACTATCTATCTATACTAAAATTAATCTGTCAATAGTGCGATTTTTACAATGTGTTCAAAATGTGAGAAAAATCAGGGCAGCTATTTCGAACCAGCAGATCCCGAAAATGCGATTTTTAGAATTTTTGTCTGTCTGTCTGTTAGAGCATCGCGTGAAAACTAATGAACGGATTTAAATGAAATCCGATACGGAGCTAACTTATATCACGGGGCGTAGCTTAGGATAGTTTTTATCCCGATAAATGATGTCATTTCCGTGGGATAGGCGAAAATAACGACAAAGATGCGATCGCATCTATTTTAGAAACTAATGAACGTATATGGATAAAACACAACATAAATATTGCTTATAACCTGAATCAACACTTAAGATACGTTTTATCCCGATATAAGCCGTCGTTTACTTGTAATAAACGGATTCGTATAATAGATGGCGCTGCAATAGCGATGTAGACAACCATCGCTGTAATTCAATAACAAATACTATATATATATATATTCATTAGGTATTAGGTACTTCAAATCAGGTTGGCTACGACGTTTCTTTATGTTTTGCTGTGTAATTGTCTAGTCTTATTTGTTTCGCTATGTAGTTGTGTAGTCTATTGACTTAATTTCTTTGTTATTACATACATACATAAATAACTTCACGCCAGTTCCCTTGCGGGGTAGGCACGTACAACAGAGCGCCATTCAGGCTTATTCTTACACACCTCATTTGCTTCTTTGACATTCATAGCTCTTGTCATGCACGCTCGTCTGTTCTTAAGGCTCCTGACATCACCTTCTACTAGTACACGATCAATTTGATCATGGAAGGTGTCTCGTGGCCTTCCACGACTTCTGCATCCATCCACTTTTGTATTGTATATCTGTTTAGTCATTCTTTCATCATGCATTCTTTCCACATGCCCGAACCACCGGAGCATTCCTTTCCTTGCCTTCACCCCGACACTCTCTTTCAGACCAACTCTCTTTCTTACTCCGGTATTACGAACGCGGTCCGCGAGCGTCACTCCGCAGATTTTGCGCAGTGCTGGCATCTCGACCGCGTTTACTCTACTTTCATGCTCTCTCTTCCATACCCAACTCTCGCTTCCATACGTGAGCGTAGGTACCAGCACCGCGTTGTGTATGGCAAGCTGGGCCTTCTGGTTGAGGTTCTTAGTGTCTAGAAGTTTACCTAACGCTCCATTCACACTATTCCCCAAATTCACTCTTCTTTCTATATCAGCGGTGTACCTTCCATCCCTGCTAAAAGCACATCCAAGATATACAAAAACCGAATCAGGTTTTTGTGTAAGTAAAATAAATCTACTGCCTGGAGTTTGACACGCAGCGCAGCCGTGGGGTGAACTCTAGTATCTTATAAATAAACTATATATACAAATTCAAACAATTATTTATAGTTTTAATCTATAAGTAAAACATATATATTGTTACGAGTTGCAGGACTCGAATTAAAATGCCGTTGGAATTATTATAGAGTTTATTAGAACTATACGAACACGTATAACACAGGTACAAATATAACCAAACCCAACAAGTCAAACGTAATGCAGAAGATCGTAATTCAATAACATGCGCAAAGTCCGTCACTAAATAGATTACCGAATGTACACAAGTCTTGCTTCGCTCGTGGGTATCGCTCGACTGCCTCGTCCCTCAATCGAGGCATTGTTTTATACTGCACAGACGCAATATATCTGCCCAGCCACGTGGACCTAATTTCCTAGAATCAGTTTGTACATTAAACCGACACACCTGGCTAATGACTGCCATAAAAGATTACAATACACAATGGGCCGTTTTCTAATCACAAATTTTAAACACAACGTAAACAAAAGAAGTCCAAATGCCGAAAGGTAATAAAATATGTTTCTACAGGTATGCAGGTGTGAATTTGTCATTGTCGGCGTCTAGGTCGTAACAATATGAACATCTACTCACATACATAATTATGTATGTATATGTGAATTACGTTCTGTTATTACCGTCCGTTGAAAGGAAATAACAAAAATATAAAGAATCCTGGATCATGTTTCCACCCTGTTTTGCTCTTGCAGCTCTCGCCAACCGTTTCAACCGACCGGCAGTTCATTTCCATCCTCCGTCCTGATCGGACCTCTGTTTCTAGAACTCAATCTCTGTTCCAATTTCTGATCAATTTCTATTCCGCATTTAAATTCAATTGTTAATTCTATAATATATAAAAAGTTAATCTATATAAAAAGTGTATAAATGTAACGTGTTTTAAATTTATTATAATTAAACTGTTAATTCGGAAAAGTTTTTTTAAAACGCTCTCCGGGACTTCCGATATAACAGTTCGTACACACAGTACATCCAGCCACCTGTTGTACATTGAGGAAATTCCCTTACTGAGATACATCGATGGGGAGGTTACCACCCCTACAACACCACTCTACTGAATGGGGTATGATTTTAATGAAAACTTAAACCTTCTGATAAGAGATTACTTTTACACTTTTTTTTTTTAAGAAATGTGGAGAATATCGTAAACAAAGCTGTCAGATTCGGACCTACTCTAACCTCATAAATAGGCCACAAAATAGTGCTATGTACACTCGTGGTATGAAAATATTCGCCAGGTTTTAAATTGATTTATTTAACGTTCCGCGAGCACATGTTACCGCTTTAAACTAAGTCGTGTTACCGCTTTAAACTAAGTCACAGAACAGACTGTTACACAAAAATTATGTTTAACTATTTGACAATAAAGTTTAGAATTACTTAGATCAAAGTTGTTCGATTTTCTATTTTGTCTAAGAAGATTGTTTAGACACGTAAAACTTTTGTATTGGTTATAATATTTGTGTTAAGCGTAGTGATTATATCCTCTTTGTTTGTTATTGTTAATCGCAACGCCTGTCATTGTCAACTTTGCAATTTTCTTTTTTCACATTTCTATATTTTACAAAAGTAAAATTTATTAAAATGTTGGCAGTATTGTTTCTTGTACTCGTGCAAGCAAAAGTCGAGTTTAAGGTGACGAATATTCAATCCACGACTGTACTAGAATTTTAATCTTCGTTCTCGAGATAAATTTACTGATAACCGCCTTCGTTGGTATGGCCATGTCAAAAGATGAAATGAAGAACAGTTGGTACAATTTGCCCCAGACTCAACTACAAAAGAAAAGTAGAGGCCGCCCGCCAAGATGTCAATGACCTGGGGCCGAATGTTATTACCATCTCGTCCAAATCGTAGGACACTTTTGTCTCAATCGTAAGTCTGGCCTATTTCGTATTCTGTTAATTTCAATGTCGTGCCCGTGGCACGGCAATCTTTATAAATATTTATAAGCGAGAACTCGCGAAATAAATGTTTTAACTTTTGATAAACTTGGCTAATGCTATTTTTGCTAATGGTGAATTTTCGACACTATCGCAATGGAATTGCACTTTGAATATCTTCGCAACGACATAATATAAATAGCGGAATAGGGCCCCTGGTGGTCGAACATAGAGAGATGTTAAGAAAGCCAAATTGCCCTAAGCGACAACCTAAGACCCGTATGGCTTCGCGCAGTAAAGTGAGGAGACCCGACCGCAAATCATGGGATACAGAGTGTAAGAAGAAGACGGAGAATGAAAAGATCGTAACGTAACTTTTATATCGAAATAAGTCATGTATGAAACCCACCATCCATTCATCCCATCCCAACCCACCATTCATCCATTTACTATAAGAGTAACCGACTATTTCTCTAAAGCCCAAAATATTCCGTAGACCAGATGTAATATTTAAAAAAAAAACTTATTTTTTCATCCCATCAATGCATCCCTCAAGGTTACTATAATAAGGAAGCTACCCCCATGATTCATACCACCCTTCAACTCACACACAGTCGATAGGGGGTATTTTGGTACCACCCACTAGGGGGTAAGTAGTACTCGCATACTATAAATATATAAGCGGGTATGTATGTCAGTTTGTCTAGGTCATAAGGTCATGGTCAGAACATGATTATATACCTAATTATAATAATTATTAAATCTAAACACTAATAAACAACTTTTGTAGTTTCAAAATATAAGTTTAGTGTAAAATGCTAATTATTACATGATACCTAATCATAAAAAAACCGTGGTAGCTTAGTGGTTAAGGCGCTCGCATTCTAAACTCAAAGGACGTGGGTTCGAATCCTGCCCGGCGTCAGTGCAGAACCTTGTAACTACATTTTTTGGTGATATAATTTTTTCGACAAAATTGTTCAATATTATATAATATCACAATTTTGACGAAAATAAATAATATTACTAAAAAAATGTAGTCACAAGGTCCCGCACTGATGCCGAGGTATTGTTACAATGACCACGTGCTGAGGGTGAAGCAGAAAACATCGCGATGAAAGTTAAAGTTGCATATCGAGATCCCATGTGTCGAACCCGTCCATGCCGCCTCGGACAAGCAATTCGGGTATGCTGTCCGTTTGGCTGAAATACGGTACATATGTAATTTAAATACCGAGGGTGGACAAGGGATACTTTTCATCCCGGATAACGGGATAGATTTATGTACAGGTTATCCCAGAACGGAGGATAGGTTTTGTTTGTCATTTTCGTTATTTTTGGTCATTGGTCAATTTGGCCGATTTGATCAATTTGGACGATTTGGTCATTTTGGTCGATCAGGTCATTTTGAAAAAGATAAAAATAAAATTAGAACGGGTACGGTTTGAAATAGGGGATGAAAGTTTGTATGGGAGACCGATCATTGCTCAAGTTCAAAGATATTAAAAATTCATCATGTATAAAAAATGCGATAGTAACTCGATCCGTCTATCAGAATACCAAAAATGGACATAGATACTTATCATGTCGGGAGGTGGGATAGTTTGCGATATAAAATGAAGTGAATCTTCCGGGGGTAAATAGCACTAACATCTACAGTAACTGCAATGGTTACGACTCGCAGGTGAGTACGCGGCTCTAGGCACGTTGGGAATTTTTGGGATGAGGAAAAAAGCACTAAACTCGAGTGATTGACACGATCGGATACAATGTTTTCACTTCTGACGTGCGGATCCCACGACCGACATGTTTTTACCGATAGTAAGGCAAATAAATGGATAGTTAGATATACATAGAGACCTCGCAATAATAGTTAGATAGGCGTCTTAGATTATTAAAATTAATGACATCATCTTGCATTGTGAAGTTATAATCTAACATCGTTCCGGCAAGGTCAGAGCTAAAATAACACTAAATTTTTTTGCAATATACTTCGATATGGTCTTTTATTTATAATACAGTTGTTTGTTTATGGACATGATTTTTAATTATGTATAATTTTACGTTATACTAATTTACATAATTCAATATGCATACTAAAGGGCACGCCACACTTGCTACAACGTCGCGACACATTACAATGTGGAAAGAAAAAGTAAGAAAGGAAGAAAAAGAGTTTATTTGAAAATAAGCGGGTTGTCTGGAAGAGATCGCTTCTTAGCGATAAGACCGCCCATTGTGCACTTTTAGAATATTTTTAGGCTATAAGATTTTTTGTTTTCTGTAATGGTGTACAATAAAGTGTTATCTATCTATCTATCTATAAGCTTTTTTAAAAAGGTTTTTAAATACAAGCTTTTGAGATCCTGGATATCATGTAGCAGCAGAGTGCTAGCCAAGACAAGTAAAACGAGCCCAAACACGTCGAGTCTATCTTGTTTAGTACAGGAGTTCCTATGGCCACCTTCCGACTTCATCATCAGATCAGCTCCATGGTACTATATTATTGCATTGTCACGCGATATACATATGCATGAAAAATTTCAGCTCAATCGGAAACCGGGAAGTTGGTCAAATTTAACTTGCAAGATTCCACCCGAACTTACATCCATTGCAAGTTAAGTAAAAGCTTGTAAAATAGCGACGTATTTATACTAACTAGTGGTCGCCCATGCTCGCAATTCGACCATAATAATTAATGTCAAAGACTATACTTCTATAATCACAGATTTCGCCAAGGCAACAATAAACAAAAGAGTATAAATGCGTGTGCGTGTGTGTGTGTCAAATACATGGTAGTGTGTGTAATGGTTTTTTTGAATAGATTTAATGTATTTTTTATGCATTTAAAAAAATATTATTCTGCGCTCTTTCTCTGTATAAACTATAAGTGTGCGAAATTTCATACTCTTCCGTCCGCGCAATGTTCGTAAAAAGGGATACAAAGTTTTTGCTTCGCGTATTAATATATAGATTACAAATCATAGTAAAAATAGAAACAAGTTTTGAGCAAATGTACGCTGCGTTTTCAGCAAATAAGGTTTGTACTTAGCTTATTGCTGTGCCGGAGTTTTGTTCGACACACCGCTGATTTCGAACGCAAACCGGGATTCCACCGCGATGCTAAAAACGACCCAACTACAAACAAGATAAGTAAAATTTTACTATAATGGCAACATCTCTCTTTTCTTTTATCTTTTCCCAATTAGGTATTTGGGACCGGAACAATATGCATTTTCCTTCCACACTCCTTTATTCTGACATACGTCCTCTGTCACACCACAAATCACCTATATATTTAAAAATCAATTGCTTTTAGTCTCGCTAAAACTCGAGAACGGCTGCACTGATTCGGCTAATTTTGGTATTGAATTATTTTTGGAAGTCCAGGAATGGTTTAAAAGGTGAGTAAATATGAAAAAAATGCTTGGAATATAGTAAAAACAACAATATCGCTTACCGTTAGAAACTATTCCTACCTGTCAAACATTTGACGTTCGTCCCGTCGTTTAGAAATCAATTAAACTTAAAAGTCATTCAGAAATCAAATTAAATTTAAAAGTGAATTTTTTTTCATATTTTTTGTTTTGAATGTGAAACGTTTGATGTTTGTGCCGTCGTTCAGAAATCAACGTTTTTTATTTATTGATTCCGAGGCGGTACAAAGTTTGTCGGGTCAGCTAGTCATAAATAAATAATGTTTAGCTAAAATAATCGTTGTCATTCTTGTGCGTGTCACTAACATTAGGACATTCCGAATACATATTCCAATTATATCCAATGTTCGCAGAAATTAATTACATGTGTTTCCACTCGCGATCTCGCGAGGCTCACGTCTTTTCAGAAATAAACGGGTCTTGATGATAGATAGACAGATAACACTTTATTATACACCAACACAAAAAAGAACTTAAAGACTAAAATTTTATCTAATTAGCTGATACCCGCCCGCTTCGCGTGCCGTAAAATCCGTTCTTAGCTGACCTCTACTTGAAGGAAGGTCCATGCCAAATTTCAAGTCTATGGAATCTGTCACCTAATGCCGGAACACAACTTAAGGTTGTTATGGCGGCATACTCTAGACCACTCCCCCTCTCTCTATCCCATTCCTCCTTACTGACCCCTCTATCTCGTCTCCTTGTCCCATCTGTGCTATCCCACCATAAAGGCTGTCAACGCGTTGGCTTCGCTCCTGGTGTTGCAAACGTCTATAGGCGATGGTAACCACTTTCCATGATGTTGGTCGTCTTCCTGTTTGCCAGCTTTGCAATAAAAAAATTCTATTAGACCTGACTCAAGAACTCCCTGACACTAAATCAGACCTACAATTTGATTAACACTGCTTTTAGATTTTTCTGGAACTTGAATATTCATGGATACTTGACACTGGCTGGAAACACAAATCGAGCTTGAGATATTTAAAATTAGAAAGTCGATATCTACCCTGTACACAACGAAACCGCTACCAGTGTCATCGACTACACCTAAAAACAGCTTTCAAAGGAAACCCAACCGTTCTTTATAACGCAATTAGCAGTCAAAGTGTACATGGTACAGGCCGAGTCGCACCAATTCCGTGCTTAATGTTGACCGATGGCCGCCATAGGTCGTCGACCCCTCATTGTCTTTGAGTTTACCGGAGACACGACGATCGCCGCGTTTCTGTATGACTTATGCTACACCGTGACGAGCGTGAGTCTGGTACTCACCTGCGAATCATAATTATTGCAGTTACTATAACCAAAATTCAAAACGCTAGCACCGAGCCGAGGGTGACCCCGTACTCGTTTTGTAACTGTAACCATTACACGTTTTTTTTAAATTTATTATTATTATTAATATCTCTACGGACTCGAGTTCCGTACCCTTTTTTACTACTTAATATCTATGAAAAATTTGAGACTCCATACACGCTTATTGTTTATTTTTGTTAGTGTATGTGACATTATATGTAGTAATTTTTATGTTTTGGTGTACCTTAAGAATAACTTATTATATTAATTTATTCTAATTTTAATTCTAAACTTATACTAATGTAGAGTGTATATACCAGCATGTAACAGATACACTCTACAACCATTACACGTTACTATAATCTAAAATGATAGTGTGTACGTGGCTTTAAACGGCGAATGTTCGCAGGAAGATTATCATAACAATACATCAAAACAACTTATTTCATAACCCTTACCTATTAAATTATAACAGTATTATAAGAATAATTACCACAACTATAGTTTTATAACATCTCCTATAAATACATATTACCTGCGATATATTATGCCAACACAAAAATATAAGCCGCGCGTAGGTTTTCCGATGACTACTTACTATTACTGTATATACTTATGTAAAGTATAAATTAAAATAATACATTTATTGCAACAACTATTTATGTAACCTTTTTTGTCAACCCTACTGACCATCGACGCGTGACATCATGAGGCTATCGGCAAGGTAAGTTCAAGATACTTGGGGACAAGTTTCGAATATATTATCAATTTAAATAATTAACAATTTATTCAATAGAAAAATAGAATTAAATACTAAAACTAAACTATTTAATTGTATTCTGTCTATTGAATAAAATGAGAATAATTAACTGAATCATTAGATAAATATATCATACCTTAATTTGTAAACAGGATACTTGTATGTATGCATGCCGAAAATTGTAGAAGTGTACTTCGTTAAATTTAACGCCTTTTTGTATACCCATTTTCGTATTATTTCATAAATAAATTAAATTGAATTGAATTAGGGTCGTTTTTTGTTTGTAATGTGGGGTGGGGGGGGGTGGATTAATTACAAAAACTCTTTCTTTCTTTTTCTCTCTCCTTTATTTTCTCTTTCTTTCTTTACTTTGAAATCAGTACCTTTCCCGGAGCTCGTACGGAGCACGGCTCGCGCCCGCCCGGTCACACATGAATCATCCTTTAGAAAACCGATATGACTTGCCGTGAGAACTAGTATGTGGGTTTAGTACATGTCAATTGAGGCTTAATTGAGTGGGACATAAGCAAATTCTTCGCCTCCAACCACTGGTTAACATCATTAAATGGAAAAAGGTTGATTAATTCGTGTCTCTCTATGGAAAAAAACGACGACCTCTATAGTTGAGCGGGCTTGGTGGAGCTACATCGGTGTCGGGGTCCTCCAGCATCTGGGGAGCGGAGGATTAAACCCCTGCTGGCGAAGTGAGTCTGCCCTGCTTCCCGGGGCATTCTCAAGCACTGATGCGCAGGATCAGCGTGGGCGTAACTACGTTCTAAGTCTCACGCTCTTCCTGCCATAAGCGCGGGGCACATGGGAGGAAGGTGGTTTTAGCACATGGGTCACCTCTCCACATAGAGAGGGGTACCTTGCTGAGTCACCACACATGCCGGCAATCGACTCTGTTATCTGCGCTATCTTCAGTGGATAACTCTCATTGCTTTGGTGTAATCTCAGTAAAGGACCTGGTAGTGTACGAAACGTATTTCCCCTGCCTCAAAAAAAAAAGAGCTACACCGGCGTCAGTGTTAAAGATTTAGGCCGTTTAATGCGTTAGTTGAGAATTGAAATACGACATTGTTAATGATGTTAAATATTAGTCCTCTGTGGTTGAGCGAACTAAGGCTTTGCCTACCTACCTCGCTACAACGCGGAGGCTCCGGGTTTGATTCCTGACATGTTACATTTCGGAAACGATTTTCGGTTATTTACTATGGTCTGGATGTCTGGGATCGGCACCAAATTAGTCCGCTGTATAGCCAATAAAACAATCGTAACTTGCTTAATTTGGGGATACACAACGTGTATGTTTGTCTGTCGATTTTGTTTGTGAGTATTTATTCATAAAAAAAATATTTAAAAAATCTATATGAAACATTTATTTATCAAAAAATACATGATAACACACACACACACACACACACACACACACACACACACACACACACACACACACACACACACACACACACACACACACACACACACACAGACGCGGCATGTTTAGAATTTTATAATATTATTAGCTGTAAAAGTAGATGTGTTTAATAAAACTGAGCAAACTAATTACCCAGATATATTTAGATACAAAATCATAACGTGGAAACTGATATTAAAAGCGTTCAAACACGTTTACTGCAATACGGACACGTCATCTAGTGCAATGGCCTAGATTTACAGGGCTCTGCTATAACTACGGTGTAATACATTATGTTTATAATACGAATTGGTCATTTAGAGGCTTTATCGCCATTTTATCGTAATTTTGAACATTTGGACCTAAGGGGCCAGAGTTTCTTGCGCCGCTTCTTCTATTCAAGCCATAACATGTTGCGAAGCGGTGCTAAATAAGATTAGGCTCCCATAGAGTAAATAATAACCATAAACAAAATTAAAAATGAAATAATTAAATTGAACATGTTGGCGATAGGCTAAATAAAACTTTAACAATACTCGTTGACACTTGAAATCTTTGTCTTCCGTTGAAAAATGGCCGAAACGTCGGAATAACAAAAATCAAATAAATTACCGCGCTTAAAACCGTTAAAATGCAGTTTTATTATGTATACAAGTCGCGATAACCTAAGGGGCCATTCATTCATTCCTTACGCAAGAATGATTTAGACTATTATTGACCCCCCCTACCCCCATATAAGGATACATAAGAATTCTCGAAACCCCTCTTCTTACGTAAGATTCAATCACGTTTTTCAAATTAATAAAACTTTAACAGATAATTTAGATTATACTCTTTCATTGCTATCAGATATATATAGATTATATAATAATAAATTTCAACCTGTAGAATATTACGTAAGAATGGGTTTAAAGTCGGTTAAATAGAGGTGACGTGACAGGTGAGCCTAAGCCTAACTTTTCTTCCAGCAAAACTATGCGTGTCGCGAAAGGGCAAGACCAAGAAACAGGGTTATGTATACTAAAGTTTTACCCACACACAGAGATGTGTAAGTGTGTGTGTAGGTGGGTGATCAGCGGTCTAATTCCGACTATTAAAGGATCAGTTACACTAAAACTTGTTTATTCTTTAACAGATAATTTAGATTATACTCTTTCATTGCTATCAGATATATATAGATTATATAATAATAAATTTCGACCTGTAGAATATTACGTAAGAATGGGTTTAAAGTCGGTTAAATAGAGGTGACGTGACAGGTGAGCCTAAGCCTAACTTTTCTTCCAGCAAAACTATGCGTGTCGCGAAAGGGCAAGACCAAGAAACAGGGTTATGTATACTAAAGTTTTACCTACACACAGAGATGTGTAAGTGTATGTGTTGTGTAGGTGATCAGCGGTCTAATTCCGACTAATAAATTTCGAAAATGCAACATTTATCATTTTTATCTGTCTATTTGTAAGAGCGTCACGTGGAAAGTACTGAACGAATTTAAATGAAAATACACAGAGCTAGCTTATACCCCGAGTCAAAACTTAAGATACTTTTTATGCCAATAAATTACGTAGTTTCCGTGGGTTAGTCAAAAAGTTAGCGCTGAGGTCGCGTTTTTTGTTGTCGCCGTTACCATTTACTAAACACATGCTCGCCACGGCAACGCGAACAAAGTTTCGCTGGCTCTGCTAGTTATAGGTTCTATTTGTAAATAAAAAATCACTTTCAATTTTTCACTGTTTTAGTCTAAAATATATTATATAATATCAGTTTTATTTCGGTCCAAAGTGGACCTATGTTTAATCATTGGTCTAACTGAGCCTTTAATTTATCTCTCGCAGGCTTATTCCTATAGATTTATGTATTTATCTCTTTTTAGTGTCGCTTTTTCGCTTCATCGAGTTTCAAATCACAACGATTCTAAAGACGTTTCACTTGAAAAAATTACTTTAATAATGTTACAACTCAGGTCCCGACAAAAACAAAATCCACCTGCATATCTGAAACAAAACACATTTTATTACCTGTCGGCATTTGAACTAATTGTAATTCTTTTATGATCGTCTTCTTTTGTTTACTTATTTATGGGCATACGTTTCTAGAGAACAGCCCATGGTTTAATTGTACTCATTTATGGCCGCTTGCGGCCGACTCTTTGGCCACGTGTTTCGGATTATGTCGACTACGATCCGGGCACATTGCATTTGTGCAGTATAAAATGATGGCCTGATTGACTGAGGGGGCAGTCAAGCGACGATTACGATACGGGCGTGGCGTGTGTACATAACGAGAATCTAATAGTCACGGACTTTGAGCGTTTAATAGAATTACGACCTGCATTACGTTTGTATTTCTTGTGTTCGGTTATATTTGTACCTGTGTTATACGTGTTTGTATAGTTCTAATAAACTCTATAATAATTCCAACGGCATTTTAATTCGAGTCCCGCTAAACTCGTAACAATAACATATAGTTACTTAGATATTAAAACTATGCTATAAACATAACCATCCTATAAATATAAATGTCCTATAATCCACTAGTTATTTATGATTAAATATACGAATGGCAGGGTTGCCATGTCGATATTGTTAACTTTGCCAAAACTTTTCACTCTCTACGTTTATTAGCCAAACTATGTGTACATTTGTATAAAGAGCTCCAAACACACTTATGATAGAGGTTCGTAACAATGTGTTATTTTATTACGCAAAGCAGCAAAATCAATACCGTACATATCGGGTTTGTTGAACGATGTACAAATACACAATTCGATTACAATACGCCTCAACTATTACATTTTACTTCAGTGTTTATGTACTTGAAGAAGAGGAGTTGCATTAGGCCGAAATAGGACCGGCACGCGGCGGTTCATTTCTGTCTTTCAATTTATAAATAAATTAAAAAAAACAAAAATAAAACGATCTATTATGTATATTTGTATGTTATTTATATTAAGTACTAGCTGTACCCGACAGACGTTGTCTTGCCAATAAAAATTAAAAATCTAGAAACCGATTGTAGCGCCGTCAACCGGGACCAATTGTTAATTTAAACCACTCTCGAATCTACTTGAAAAAACGCAAATTCATTAAAAATCGGTCCCACCGTTAAACAGGTGGTCAGCGGCGCCACCTACAGGGCCCGATCGTGAATCTAAACAATCCCGGGATCTGCTTAAACAAACACAAAAATAATTCACCTAAATCAGACAAATGACAACGAGAGTTGAAATGCAGAGTTACCATTGCCGAAATCGGCCAGGAAAAATCATAACAAATGAATGGCTATACTGATGTTGTGACATATCACATTTTAATACTTATTATCCTACTAGCTGTACCCGCGACGCCGTCCGCGTGGAATTTGTTTTCAAAACCCGCCGATTTTGAAACATTCTTCATTGGTGCTCCGCTCCTATTGGTCTTAGCGTGATGATATAATTATAGCCTATAGCCTTCCTCGATAAATGGGCTACCTAACACTGAAAGAATTTTTCAAATCAGACCAGTAGTTCCTGAGATTAGAGCGTTCAATCAAACAAACAAACTGTTCAGCTTTCATCATCATCATCATCATACTAAGACCAATAGGAGCGGAGCAACAATGAAAAATGTTTCAAAATCGGGGGGCTTTGTAAAACAAATTCCACGCGCACGGCGTCGCGGGAACTGCTAGTAACAAATAAATGTCACAATAATAATAGTAATATACCAGCAGGGGGCTTTGTGGCGAAGTCTTAGGTGAGTAGTGACACCTCGTACAGACTCAGTGCTTGCCTTAGCTAGCCGGCACGGAGTGGAGATCGCTAGGCCCAAGACTCAAGCTCCAAGGGTGGAACTGATAAATGGCATCACGTCAGAAGTTGCTTCGGTGAACCTGCAGCCCAACTCTCTACACCCCTTAGCCATTCATACCCATGTTGCTCCTGTCTTCTATGGCATTTTTGGGGCCCATGCAGGGAGTGGCGAGTCACTGTCTGCCTATTTTTCCATGTTCCCTGAACATTGCGACGGGAAAACGCCATAGTCTCTATATTCCCAGACCCTCAGTACCACTAGCAGTTCACCCCAATAGCCCGGTACTTTTTTCTCCTCATTTCCCACAATAGTCCTACATAGGCCGCGGCTTGTCCTTGGGTGCATTATTATATGGTGTAGACAGGGCCAATCGCCGATCAATGTCACGCCACATTTACATTAAATTTTTCAAGGGGCCTCTACGTGTTGGCCTTCCCATGGCCCCATGCAAGCCCTCTAAATGTCCGGGCCATTTTTATGGCCCGTGGTCTTGAAAGACATACAAATGATAGTAATGTCACAAAATAATGTTTTTATAAAAGAATATTACGTGTATTTTTTATAAAAAATGTTTTTGTACTGTTTTTAAAAAAATGAATTTTTTTGGAAATCAATAAATACTTATGTAATAAGAATAATCGTCAGTTAAACACACACACATTGTATATCCATTCCCAAGCTAAGCAAGATAGGCTTGTGTTATGGATGATATACAACGGACTATTCTGAGGCCGATCACAGACACCCAGACCACAGTAATTAACGGAAAGTTCGTTTTATGAAATTTACCAGTCCAGGAATCAAAACCTGGAGAACCTGGGGGACCTACCATCAAAATGTATTTATCTCAATTATGTACGTGTAAAATGCATTAAATAGCGTATAAATATAAATTATAATTCAAATTATTTCTTTTACGATATATATTACAAGCTTTTTATTAACTTGCAATGGATGTACCTATGTATGTAAGTTCGGGTGGAATCTTGCAAGTTAAATTTGACCAACTTCCCGGTTTCCGATTGAGCTGAAATTTTGCACGCATATGAATAACGCGTGACAATGCAATAATATGGTACCATGGAGCTAATCAGATGATGGAGTCGGAAGGTGGCCATAGGAACTCCTGTACTATACAAGATAGACCCGTCGTGTTTGGGCTCGTTTTACTTGTCTAGGCTAGCACTCTGCTGCTATATGATATCCAGAATCTAAAAAGCTTGTATTTAAAAACCTTTTTAAAAAAGCTTATTTTAAAAGTAAGACGATGAGAGTATTTTAACGGATATTTTTATAATATAAATAATGTTTGTATTTATGTAAGCGGTGTTATTTAACCAATTGTACGCAGAAGTATAGATTTATTAAAAAAAAATGAAACCTGTGAAAGAAATCAACTCACTGGTTTTATTTTCCTTAATTAACTGTATATATATTATTTACTAAAGGTTTCCGCCTCGGCTACAACCCGGGTCAAAATACTAATAAGTTGCTTTATGTTACTTACATAAAAGAAGCAGCGGGCAAAAGCTAATATATTTATATACACCGTCCTTGAAAAATTATTAACTGATGGTGAAAACCGCTAAATTTTCTGTAGCAAGTTACTAGAGCGTCGCGGGGACCTTTTGGATTGTGAAGATTAGATGCTAAAAAGAAAAAAAGGTTATATGATGTATGCCCTTTCACTGGTGGAACGTGTACAAGTTAAAAAAAAAAAAGTCGCACAGGAATACTCAAGCGCGTCAAATATTCAAAAGGGATGTTAAGTAAACCCTAAAGGAACTCCTATTCAAAAGACTGACGATTTGGACGCGACCAAAAGTCATGGCCGATTTTTGAAAATGCAAAAAGAAAACGTAACATTGAAATACTCGAGGGCGTCAGATTAATATACAGATGGTTCAGCTTGATGTCCTTGTCGTGCTGACCCATAATCTAACAATTATGTGGAGGAATTTCCTAAATCTTACGGTTTAAAAAAAATATTTAGATTTTAAAATACCCCCACCTTATATGAAGGGTTAATATATGATGGGGGTACATAATAGGGTGCAGGGTTTCTCCTTCTCCCCTTATGTTATTCTGCCACGCTCGAGTAAATCCCAAAATCTCCGCTTGGCCTCCTCTAATATTAGAGGATATATTTTGTTTTTATTTTTTTATTGCAGGAGTTCAGCAGACAGGCAGACGGCCCACTTGATGGAAAGCGGTTACCATCGCCTATGGACATTTGCAACACCAAAGGTGCTACAAATGCGCTGCTGCTCTCTTAATGGAGACTGGAACCTGGTCACTAATGCCGGAACACAACATAAGGTTGTTATGGTGGCATACTCTAGACCAGGGGTGGTCGCCATCCAGTCGAGCAAATACCCTACCACCTGGCTGTGGGTTGTTTAGTCGCCTCTTACGACAGGCCGCCTGGCCGCAGGAAGTTGTATTCTTTCTCCGTTCCTGCACGGATAAAATATATACAGGCAGACACGGAAAGCGACTGTTTTATACTATGTAAAGATATCGAAGTATTATTTAATAGATAGCTTAATTTAGAGTTTATTTAAAAAATGAATGTACTTTAATAGTTTTTTTTATTCGCTTCCTCTTCTGTTGCGATTCAGGGCAGAGGATCTTATTTTTTATACAATTCTACTCTTACATCTTTTCTGGGTCCCTTCTACGACTTAAATTTACTATAATATTTATATCTACTACATATATATATATATATATATATATATATATATTTACAAATTTGTGAGTATTTTAACAGTTAGACTCACTCACCTTCTATGGTAGTTTTCATTCAGAGCCCCTTATCCGAGTGAGGTGACTCGGTCGTCCGTTCACCGCACATTTTCGTCACTTCATGTCACTCACTCACACGAGTTCACTGCACTAATCCCTTACTTCACTAACACATAATGGTATACATCCAATTGAAATCTGAAACAAGGAATAATTTTGATTGTTAGATTTGTTTTTTTTTTTAAATTTATAACCTTTCATGTAATTGTTTAAAATTTTAAAAAAATATTTTACAGCGAAAAAGTATCATATATCCAGCGAGAAATAAAAAACTAATATATAAATTAACACAAATAATTATTTTCAAAACAAGCCTTTATTTAAATATTCTGAAAAGGAAAATAATTATATGTATGTATATATATATATATATATATATATATATATATATATATATAGAAAAAATATATATATAGAGTTTCAGCTAAATCCGTCCAGTAGTTTTTTCGTGAAAGAGCAACAGACAGACAGAGTTACTTCGCATTTATAATATTAATAGGGAATAGGGATTAAAAAAAATTGAATTAGGAAATTTGTAAAAACATTAAAAATGTTTTTATAATGTTAATTTATTTCATTTCACTTTTCACAACAGCTACATGTTACTTTGGAAGTGGTTTTAGACTCATGACTTTTAATAAGTAATCTGTAATGTTGATGGATCAACGGACTTGAATCAATTTGGTTGAAAGGCGCAGAACTGAAAGGTACAGTGGTTTAAAGTGATTCAATGACATTGAATGATTCAAGTTTATGTTTATATGGAACCGATTGCTTGATTCATTCCAATTGAAAGAGAACTGAACTGTCCTAATATCGGCTTGACATTCTGTTTTGAAATAAATATATTCATTTTGTATTCACTTTGGCAGGCATCCTAAAAATGCGGACACTTTGGGAACGTTCCCAATAATTAATTTTTCCCGAAGAATGCGAAGAAACTCCTCAATCTGGCGACCCTGAATACACAGTACATCACAAGTACGGTAACCATTTGGCGTAATTTGGCAAGTATCGGGTGTCGTAGTGGAGGGTGGCACGGGGCGTGCTACCCTCAACGCTCGATCGAAGCAGAATAATAATATTAAACATTGTTGAAAGGTATTTTGGGGCTGTGGGGACCAAAATTAAACGGTTATATGTATTTGTATGGGGGTAGTAATGGTCTTTTTTGTTTCAAATATTTATCGTGTAACGCGATGTAATACATTCATAAAAACAAGCGGCCGTGTGCGAGTCGAACCTGCTTGTATTAAGTTTTTTATGAATTAAAATATAACATTAAAAATTGTGTTCTATTTAATGTTAGAAATATTTTTTAAATAAGTCAATAAAGTTTTTAAAATTAATCATTCATAAATTGGTTTTAAGTCAACCCATATTACTTGACATTATAAATGTCAAAGTAACTCTGTCTGTCTGTTATGCTTTTACGAAAAAACTACTGGACCGGTTTGGCTGAAACTCTATATAATAAATCTGTAGAGGTCGAATTTCTGTACAATGAAAAAAAAACCTAAAAACCGAGCCAGGGGGATGTAAGAAGCGAAATAGAACTAATTTAGATTTTTTTCAAATTTTTTTGTTTCTCTGTTTGTCTGTCTGTTTGTACCGGCTAATCTCCGAAACGACTGGACCGATTTAAATGAAATTTTGTAGGGTGATAGCTTATGTCCCTGGTCAAGTTATAGGATACTTTTGATCCCGATAGTTTTGATCCCAAGATAGTTAAAAAACCGCACCACGCGGACGAAGTCGCGGGCATCAGCTGGTATATATATATATATATATATATATATTAGTTTCCGTGATAAAAATATATGAATCTGTTTGTTATGCTTTTACGGAAACACTATTGAACCGATTAGGCTGAGAGTCAGTATGTATGTAATTTTAATACCGAGGGTGGACAAGAGTATTTTTCATCCCGGATATTGGGATAGATTTATGTAAAGGTTATTATCCCAGAAAGTAGGATAGGTAATTTGTGATTTGTTATTTTGGTTATTTTGGTCATTATTGGTCATAAATATAACTATACTTCAAGACATATCAAACTTTTATTATTATTATGTCAAACATGTATTTATCTGATAGAATTAGCTGTGACGGACAGACGGACACGGGAGTGAGACCGGTTCATGAACCAAAGGGCCAAAAGTTTGGTACTAAGCAAAAACTTAAAATCCAGAACAAATACCTACTGGTATTGGTAACGAAAAGAAAAAATTGGCCAAGGGCGTATCGGTACACGCATAATGACGGGTTCCGTAGAGATTATGAAAACCAAATTACTGTCAAAGCGTCTCCATCTCCAGTCTTTACTATGGGATAGAGGAATTAGACAGAAGAAAGCGAATAGGGGTTTGGGATGGAGATAGAGAAGATGGTTTGAGGGAGGGGGAAATCACTCATCGTACCAAACATTATTATCTCAAGACTAAACGTTTGCTGATATTTATTATTGCTGGAGTACAGGAGACAGGCTGACCGCCCACCTGTGATGGAAATTGTTTACGGTCGCGTATGAACATTTGCAACACTAAAGGTACTAACCAATATGCTGCCGGACTCGTAGATGGGACTTCAACCTGGCCACTAATGCCGGAAGACAACGCAAGCTTGTTATGGCGGCATACTCTAGACCAGTGGTTGCCGTCCAGACGGGCAAATGCCCTACCACCTGGCGAGGACCCTATATTCTGTGAGAGCCTGGTATCACACCGGAATCGGCCCTAAGAGCTCTAAATAAGACAATAACAATTAGAGATGCCACGAATAGTGGGTTTCGAACATCAATCATTCGGCCACGCTCTCGGCCGAAGATTCGGCTACCGAAAGTTCTGCGCAAGATATGTGCAATTCGCGCATAGCAAGTTAGTATTGGAGCAATATTATGAAGTATTTTCTTGCGTTCTCGCAAATCATAGGTACACATAAATAAAACTATATTTTAACGGTTTTAAACACGACTTTCAATGATTTTTTATTTGATTCTGACACTTTAAAAACTGACAGAAACGTAACATTAAAATAATTAAAATCTCATTTAACACTTAAGCGTAGTATGTGACTATCAATTTTAGATAGAAATGTATATAATTTGGAGCAACGTGTGCATTTTTTTTTCACGATATTCGGCATTCAGCCGAATACCGAATAGTTACAACAGCCGAATATTCGTGGCATCTCTAATTACAATCATTATGTTAATTATAATCGGCTGACAAACACACACATTCTATATCCCCATGCTAAGTTAAGCTTGTGATATGGGAAATATACAACGGAATGTAATCCACATAATATAGTAAATAACGGAACGCGTTTTCGAAATTCACCATGCCAGGAATCGAACTTAGAACCTCCGCATTACAATGAGGTAAGCCGGCAAAGGCTTAGCACACTCAACCACAGAGGTCGTCAAATAAAACTAATGAGGTGTCTTTGGGACACATGTTTGGAACGAAGTTCTCCTCAAATGTCTTAAAAATTCTCAAAACGTCTCAAAAAGTGTGTCGATAAGCATCGAAAACCATCGAAATTTTATCAAAAACCTATGTATAGAAAGAAAAGAAATACATAAACAAACAAATAGTATCAAAAACAGCGTATATTATTACACTAATTGATATTTTAGATTTTATTTCATTGCATTAAATTTTTTTTTTTTTTTTGGCCAGGGGAAATCCGTTTGAGGACTAAGCCGCGACAGGCACAGAAGCCTGGGGGGATGTTCGCGACCCGTGTGAGTGTGGGATTCGCCAGATCGGGGGTGGCACTAGCGTGCCCGGTCAGAACCGGTGCCACGCTATGGCCACTCCCCAGTTAGGGATACCCACTAAAACCCCTGGGTGTTCCGTCCTGCGCCTTATGCCAGGGCTACGGGAAATGGGCTACCCGACTCCGCAATGCCCTGGCAGGCGTGGGCCCCCCTCACTGGGCCTCTTCCTATGCCAGGGGACGTATCCCCCGGCTACTACTGTGTCTCATTCTTGCGTGGGGCGGTCTGTAACGCGCCCCACGGGAAGAGAGATGAGCGCGCGCGGAACACTCGCGCTCTCATCTCGACGGCATGTGCGGGTGAGTGAGAACCCCTATACCCCTAAGGGCCCCACCCGCGCCGCCCGCTTACGGTGGCCGAAGGTCGAGTTCCGACCTCCGGCGTCGGCGCGTCCTCCTTTGGCGGGAGCGGAGCAAGGACGTACGCTCACGCTCCCGCTCCGCCTCCTCCTTCGCAAACATGACGTGCTCGCAGAAGGAGGAGACGGCGTCCCATCCGGTGCGGCTCCCGACCATGGTGCGCACCACGGCCGGGAGCGAAAGGTCTAGTCCGGTGAAGGCGACGAGCTCTCGGCGCTGCTCCGTCCATGCAGGACATTCCTGCAGGGTATGCAGCGCCGTATCCTCGTCGCCTGTGTCGCAATGATGGCACCCTGACGTCGGCTCGCGGCCGAGGCGAGACAGGTACCTCCCGAAGCAACCGTGCCCCGAGAGGACCTGCGTCAGCCTGAACGTCAGGGTGCCGTATGTTCGTCCAATCCAATCCGGCAGGACGGGCCTCACCGCCTCGATGGTGATGGGGCCCGCGCTGGGGCGTCTAAGGCGATCTTCCCAGACTCCCACGGCGACCTGGCGGAGCTCCGACCTGCACGCCTCGATTTCGCGAGGCGCAGGTCTGGTGCCCCTGGCCAGGGCCTCTTTGCACCACACATACAGTGACGCCAGGACCCTGGCTTCCAGGTCCGTCTAGCCCCCTTTCACAACGCGCGATAAGGAACTTCGTTCCAATAATGAATTCAGCTTGGCTCTACCAAAAAAAAAAATCACACCGTCCTTCTCTTAACTTGATAAATAAATGCGGAACCCTAACAAATAGAACAAAACCAATCCATAAACCAAGAGGTAAAACACACTAACGAAAACCACTTTTGTACACAATCGCACACATACGAACCGGTGTCTCCAACAAAATAAAACATAGCTCGCTGTCATGTGGTATCGATTCCGTCCCTTTAGGTGTTCCATCTCGTTCCAACTTAAAATTATGCCATTCGCAAGAGTGAGACAGGTGTGCTTTCTTGCCGTTTGAGATGGCCGAAGCAATGTAAACGTGCAGATTAGCCGGGTGACGCCCTGTGTATTATTTTGTTGGCCTATAACTGAGATTGGTTATAGTTTCTGTGGCCGTAGGACTCAATATTCTTTTCTTTTTAGGGTTCCCTAGCTACTTTGGCAATACAGAAACCCAAATATTTTATTTATGTCGGTCTTTGTATGTCAGTAAAATTTCTTAGTACCAAATCATGTTGTATACCGATGAAATTTTACAGGAACGTCTAGCCTATACGACGATATACACTAATAGATAAAGCTTTACGGTCCAATTCATATTGAGATAGCGTAAGTTAGAAGGATTATTTATGGTTCTTAAAGAAGCCTTCAAAGTTACTCTAACTCAATATGAATAAGACCGTAATTGGTCGGCAAAATAAACATTCTCATTAATGCATACTTAGTTAGAATAAGGTTACAACACAATCATGCCATGAACAATTTTTTTTTTCAACGAAACGACCGACTCAAACTAAAATGCAATTAGTAAATATTTTCTACATCTTAAAGTCGTTGCTAGGTAAAACATAAAAGCCAAAAACGACTGCAAAATGCACCGACTTCAAGATGTTGTAGAAAGTTTTGTTTTTATTAAAAAATACTTTCTACTCTTTAGTTGCTTGAGTAATTTTAGAAATAATATTTTAAGCGCCTGTAGAAACTGTACTACTGTCACGCGTATACAAGTTTTGCCTTTCGAAGAGTGTAGGCGGTCGGCGCTTTTCAACAAGAGTTGCTCTCGATTTTTGATGAAAAAAATAATTAGCCAAAAAATTTAGTCGTCAAAGTCTTGCACTGACGGCGACAATATGGCATAGTAATGTTCGATCCCTTTCACCATCGGACAACCGGACGCACTGGCATGCGGTACCGGCATATAGTGGACATACCACTACAGAATACAATCCCGGAATCCCGAATCCCAATATCCCGGGATTTTCGGAATTGCCATAGATAGGTCTAGTTTACATTCCGTAGTCCGTATACGTCTTGACCTTGCCTAGATTATATTAATAGAATTTATTACATAACGACTAAAAGACATAGCCTTGGATACGCCGTACGATACGTTGCCACAAACCTCCCAAACCTAATCCCAATTGACACTAAAGGAAATGTTACAACTGGAAATCGAAATGAGTATGAAATCCCAGATCAATGAATTACATACATACATACGTACATAACTTCACGCCAGTTCCCTTGCGGGGTAGGCACAAACAACAGAGTGCCATTAGGCCATCAATGAATTAAAACTACAAAACGAATTGGGAATATTTTTTTTAAGAAATTACATATTTTTTTTCATTTGAGTTCAATTAGAAATCACAAAGTCTAATCCCGGGATAACCCCGGGATCAAAAACATGCTCGGGATTGTATTCTCTACATACCACTTATACGAGCAAAGCGTTTTGCGTCCGTCTTCATTATGCGCACCGCAAGAGTGGAACTTACTGCCGGCGTGTGTTTTTTCTGAAACCTACAACCTGGGCGTCTTCAAGTCCCATGTGGATAGGTACCTTCTAGGTGCTATATCTTAGAACATATCTCCCCTCGAATATGGGCGAGATAAAGGTAAACGCAGGCTTATATTGCAATTTAATCACACGCTGGTTTATGGTTCTCTAGTCAAATGACGAAAAGTGGACGTTACTCGTTTCTACGGAACCCTTCCCAGCTCGCGGACAGACACGCACTTGGCAGACTTCAATTTACAAATGACACGTTACATTTTCAAGCCTGTAGCTTTGTTTCCACTCACACATCTGCACGCCGTATTTAGTATGCCATGTTAATCCTCAGATTGATTAAATGATTTACATTATGTGTTACGAACCCCATAGAATGGAACACAGGGGCGATGCCATGGGAACGGGCGAGCCTGGAATATGACACGTTGATAAAACAGTGAGAGGGCTGAATTACGAAACAAACACCAAATATAATTTGTATTAATGCAAACAACGAAAAGAAATTAAAGAATGATAGAAAAAGACTATTTGAAAGAATAGCGACGTATGTACACTAAATATAAATTTTTATTTTTTTTAATATTATTTTTTTTTTTTTTATTGCAGGAGATCAGCAGACAGGCAGACGGCCCACTTGATGGAAAGCGGTTACCATCGCCTATGGACATTTGCAACACCAAAGGTGCTACAAATGCGCTGCTGCTCTCTTAAGGGAGACTGGAACCTGGTCACTAATGCCGGAACACAACACAAGGTTGTTATGGCGGCATACTCTAGACCAGGGGTGGTCGCCATCCAGTCGAGCAAATACTCTACCACCTGGCTGTGGGTTGTTTAGTCGCCTCTTACGACAGGCCGCCGGGCCGCAGGAAATTGTATTCTTTCTCCGTTCCTGCACGGATAAAAATTATAATAATATAATAATTATTGCATGAGTTCAGCAAACAGGCAGACGGCCTGGTTGCGCCGAGGAACACCTCCTTGCAAATTCTTCCTCCCCATCCTCGCCATCAAGAAAAGAGTAAACTTTTAAAAGAAGAATGCGCAATACGAGACATTAAGTGTTTGGAACTGCTGTCACCGCAATATATATGAAAAAATACGTATCAAAGATTGTTGGAACATATAATAAAGTAACAAACTGTTGTAACTGAATTTAAGTACATTAAAGATAATCCTAGTGAGTGTGTGAACCCCGGGGAACGAGTGTAGTGTGGCGGCGGACTGGTGGCGAGGTAAGTCCTTCCTTGCTTCTTCTTCCACGTCCCTTTGCCTTTTCCCGGCCATCGCATCGCGCCCGCATGGCCCATTTGATGTAAAGCGGTTACCATCGCATTTGCATTTGCAACACCAAAGGTGCTACAAATGCGCTGCTGCTGTCTTAAGGGAGACTGGAACCTGGTCAATAATGCCGGAACACAACTCAATATTGTTATGGCAGCACACTCTAGACCAGGGGTGGTAGCCATCCAGTCACTTAACCTGTCATTCGTTTCCACACGCGTTGAAATTTAAATCTTTAAAATTCTCAAACCTCTATTAGGACCAAATTTTTTGCAGACAACCCTATATCAACGTGTTCGCAATAAAACAGCGCTTATGTTGATATACAAAAAAAATCTATTATCCAATCAAGTGAAAGTAACTGGCATCGACATACCTGTTTATACCTGGCAACCCAGTAGTCCTTCCACTCGAATAATAGACAACCCAACTGTCTGCACATTCTATATGTTTTATATTTTAAGTGAGGATAAAAAAAAAATATTATCTTGATTTTGCAACATTTAATAAAAAATATTTTTTTTTAAATAATTAAAAATATTCTGTCCAGGATTTTTTTAGCAAACCCATTTTAATATACTAAATTTATTATAAAATAAGTGTTATTCTATTATCAGCTCGGTGAAGGTCGATGTAGGTTCGCATCTTCTACTATAAAAAAGTTTTCTGGAATATGCACGAAGGCATTTTAACCTACTTTCCAAAAGGGTGAAGTTCTCAATTCGGCTGTATATTGTATTGTAAGTTACGCGATTTCGGCTTCAATTATAGACCGATATTCATTTTTTTTTCTTTAGTTTAAAAAGTATACTCCCGAGGTGGTCGCATTGTCACCAAGTCAGGATCTGATGAGTGGATGTCAGGGAAATCGAGAGTAACCCGTGTAGAAGAGCGCCTACGCTCTTCGAAAGGCAAAACAACACAAGTACACGCGCCAGTAGTATAATGTCTACTAGGCTTCAGAGCCTAAATCATCGACGTAAAGTCGCTAGTTTGTCGGTATTCTATAGCAGTGTTCCGCAAAGTATGTACCGCGGCACACTGGTGTACCGTGGCCATTAATTGGTGTGCCTCGGGAAAATAAGGTTATGGTGCAATTTAATCTTTAGGTTTTTTTGATTAGTAATAAATATTGTTCCGATGATAAATAAATAAATGTTGATTAATATTACTTAAAAAATGATTTTTATTTGTGGTGTAACCTCCATATACAATGCAAAAGTGGATGGATGCAGAAGTCGTGGAAGGCCACGACACACCTTCCATGATCAAATTGATCGTGTACTAGCAGAAGGTGATGTCAGGAGCCTTAAGAACAGACGAGCTTGCATGACAAGAGTTATGAATGTCAAAGAGGCAAGTGAGGTGTGTAAGAATAAGCCTAAATGGCACTCTGTTGTTCGTGCCTACCCCGCGAGGGAACTGGCGTGAAGTTGTGTGTGTGTGTGTGTGTAACCTCCAAAAATTTTCGTTTTCCTAAATGTACCTTCAACACAAAAAGTTTGCGGAACACTGTTCTATAGGATACACTTCGGGGAGTGTGCCACGGAATTACATGAATTGGTACCTCCCTCATCATTTTACCACCGGACTAGCAGACGTACGCGCTCATGCCACCGATATATGGTGGAAATACCAACAAAGCGGACGAAACGCTATACTCCCACTTTATTATACGCACCGCTGAAGAGTAGAACTCTTAACGGTCATCTGTTTTTCCGGAAGAATAGAATTTAGGTGTCTTCAAGACTTGCGTGAACAGACAGGTAAGCGTGCTCCACCTTAGACTGCATCAGTATACAATGTACTCTTTAGACTGCATTTCCACCTGACATCAGGCGCAATGTCAGTCAAACGCAAACCTACTCATTATAAAAAAAAAACTAAAAAGTAGAAAATACTTTTATAACAAAAACTAAAAAGCAACAAATAAATATTTTCTACAAATCTTGAAGTTAGTGCCAAGTAAAATATAAAAGAACAACAAAAAATTCATAATGCACCGACTTCAAGATGCTGCAGAAAATAATACTTTTTTTTTAGTTTGAATCGGTTTTGTTATTGTAAAAAAAAGAGGTTTGAGTGCCTTAAAGCACATGGCATTTTAGAAAATCGCTCTCAGTGAAATTGCCACGTGTCTAGATATACACCTTAGACTGCATCAGTATACAATGTACTTTTTAGACTGCATTTCCACCTGACATCAGACCCAATTTCAGTCAAAGGCGAACCTACTCATTATAAAAGAAAAACTAAAAGCAATAAATAAATATTTTCTACAAATCTTGAAGTTAGTGCCAAGTAAAATATAAAAGAACAACAAAAATTTCATGATGCACCGACTTCAAGATGCTGCAGAAAATAATACTTCTTTTTTTAATTTGAATCGATTTTGTTTTTGTAAAAAAAAAATAGGTTTGAGTGCCTTAAAGCGAACGGCATTTTGGAGAATCGCTCTCAGTGACATTGCCACGTGTCTAGATATATTGGTAGATATAAGACAACATAAAGTTCACAATTATTTTGTAATATATAATAACATCAGCCCACAAATGTCCTACTGTTGGGCTCGGGCCTCTCATTATAGGGGGGAACGGACAGTATAGCCGCCACGCTTGTCCAAGGCGACTTGGCAAGTTTGACACATCGGTTATCTCGATGTGCAGGTTGCATCACGATGTTTTCCTTCACCGTTGTTAGCACGTGGTAATTGTAACAATATGCACATTAAATCAGAAAACGGACTAAGTGGTGCATGCGTTCCGACCAGGATCGAACCCCCGCCCTTTGAGTTTGGGACGGGTCCGCTAGCCATTACGCTACCACATACTACAAATTATTTTGATACTTGTCATATTCATAGTACGAATCCATTCAACAGCGGCCGCTTAAGTGATAAAAAGTATCCTCAGCATTGACCCCGGATATAAGCTAGATCTATGTAGAGTTTCATTTAAATCCGTTCAGTGACTTTCTAGTGATGCGCCAAACAGACAAGAGAATATTCTACACATTACATTTAATTGCTGATCCGCACTAGCTCCCTGATTTATTCCTCTTTTATAAATTCATTGTACAAACTCCACATCTCCAAGAGATTTTTTATTGCACGAGTTCAGCAAACAGGCAGACGGCCCGCCTAATGGAAAGCGGTTACCGTCGCCTATGGACATTTGTAACACCAAAGGCGCTAGCTACCAATGTGCTGCTGATCTCTAAAGGGAGACTGGAACCTCGCCACTAATGCCGGAAAACAACTCAAGGTTATTATGGCGACATACTCTAGACCACGGGTGGTAGCCATCCAGACGAGCAAACACTCTACCGCTGTGGGTTGTTTTGTCGCCTTTTACGACAGGCCACCCGTCCGGCCGCAGGCAATTGTATTCTTTCTCCGTTTAATTTACGGATTTATTATACTATAATCGTGGAAGGCCACGACACACCTTCCATGATCAAATTGATCGTGTACTAGCAGAAGGTGATGTCAGGAGCCTTAAGAACAGACGAGCGTGCATGACAAGAGTTATGAATGTCAAAGAACCAAGTGAGGTGTGTAAGAATAAGCCTGAATGGCGTTCTGTTGTCCGTGCCTACCCCGTAAGGGAACTGGCGTGAAGTTATGTATGTATGTATGTATTATACTATACATTGAATTTATATAGTACTTGATACCATACCTAATGTATAGGTATTGTAAAATTCACTTCAAATATCATTAATAAAGTCCAACTGTCATCTTCCCACACATGAAAACAATATTACACAAAGCACTTGCCATGGACATTAATTGGCGGTCATCAATGGCCACTTTCTATTTCGTTACCTAATCGATACCATATAATCTTGTATACTAAGCCACGGTGTCCCAAGACCGTTTATTAGCTAGTTCCAGTCAACAATTGTAACGGTAAGCCACAGTACCTATATATACGTACATACATAACTTCACGCCAGTTCCCTTGCGGGGTAGGCACGAACAACAGAGCGCCATTCAGGCTTATATTTACACACCTCACTTGCTTCTTTGACATTCATAGCTCTTGTCATGCACACTCGTCTATTCTTAAGTTTCCTGATATCACCTTCTGCTAGTACACGATTCATTTGATCATGGAAGGTGTGTCGTGGAATAAAAAATAGTATTATGAACAAGTAGTTTCTGAGAAAAAATTGGCAACCAAACGCAGATTGACGGACGGACAGATATGGTAATTGTATAAGAATGCCGTTTCAATACAGGATAATACGGGGCATAAATGTCAACGAAAAACAGCACACAACCGCACAACTCCAGGTGTAGCGAAGCATTATTATGTTAAGAACAAAAAAAAAATGTATATTAAGACAACCGCTTAAAAGTCGACTTTGTCTTTATAAACATAAAGACTTTTATCTTTAAATCTTTACAAGGGGAACTAGTGGCTAATAAAAACTAATGTCCGAGGTCTAAACGATGGAAAAAGGATATTTGTAACATAGACAATCGCCTAATAAAATTTTAATGTAATTGTGGCATGACACTGAGTCACTGACGGGCGTTTATTCCTGTCTAAACCATATAAAAATGCACCCAAGGACAAGCCACAGTCAGTGTAGGACTGTTGTAGGTAATGACAACAAAGGGTACTGGGCTATTGGGATGAACTACTTACTAATGGAACTAGGTATCTGGGACTGGGTCACAAAAATGCCGTACAAGATCGGCAAGGGGCATCATGGGTGTGAGACTAAGAGGTTTCGAGAGGTGGGCTGTATATTCACCAAAGCTATTACCGAATTTAAGCCATTTATCACTGTCACCCTTAGAAGCTTGAGGTACTAATTATTATTATAAGTTTTTCGCTGGCCTGTACTCGGGGCAACGCATCGGCGTTACCATCCAGAGCGGGAATGTGGCCGGCGTTTTGGGCACGATCCCAAGTGATGGCAATTCGGGACCCATATACTATGTGTATGTATGAATGAATGAAAACTCTTTATTGTTTACCATAAACTTAAATCTAGACAATCGATATGGATATAATACATTTGCATTAAAACAATGGGCGGTCGTATCGCTTATAGCGATCTCTTCCAGGCAACCCAGTGTCTCAGGAGATTTTAAGGAAAAAAAATACCAATCAAGTTGAGAAACTCCTCCTTTTAGGAAGTCGGTTAAAAATTAGATATACAATTTTTGGTGGTGTACTAAACGAAAATAAAAGTAATATAATCACAATCATCAACTATCATTAAAAATAAAATAAATATATAAGCTCGTCAGAGCTGAAGGCTTTATTCATCAGAATTCATCATGGCATGGCACGATGTATGTGGGTATGTTTATGAAATCTAACATCTTCTGTGATCTTTACCAATGTAATGTTTCTATTGCTTAAATAACAATCATCTCTCTTGATATTAACACTGATTAAGTTATAATTCACTTTGATTAAGGCAATGAATCGCAATTCGTCGAATACTTGGTGCGCTGGCGACCATTCTCTAAAAGAGGTTATCTCTTCCTTCTTCCGGCCACCCCGCTTGCTTAGCCACGACGCTCCGCGAGTGTGACATTGACAATATATCACTCTGACAGTGACGTTTCAGTGAACCGTCTACCTGTATATATTTGTTTTTTCTATGAAATTCTATTTTATAAATATTGTTCTAAATTACAATTGTTTACAATGACAGTTTTTTTGTTTGTATCACTCTATTACGTAATCCTACAAAGAAGATTGATGTTTGTTTTGTAAATTTATATATATATTTAACCAGTGAAAGGAAACTGCTGACAAGATATTATGTTTTAATTTATATTATCTAGTTTTGTTAATTGCCATCAAAACGTGCTTATAATCAATGAAAAGTAAAACGCAAAGGCGTGTAGGTATCAAACCACTTCCTTATACGATTACTGATATGATCATTTTCGACGTGACTAATGTGAGAATTCGCTTATAAGTGATCTAATGATTCTGAGAAAAAAAATATGATAATGAAGTCTGTACACTTGCCTTTTTTAGATATTTTAACTATTTTAATATCAGTCCGTAAACTTAAGGTCTACATACATAATCTCCCTCCAATGCAATGCATTTAGAATAACGTGTTTCTATCTTCCTTATTTCTTTTGAAAAAAAATCTTTTCTTGAGTCTCGAAAATCTCCTCTACGGCAGCCATAACCGCGTCATGATCGTGAAATTTAGTTCCACGAATTTCCTCTTTTAATTTTAGGGAATAAGTGAAAATCACTTGGGGCTAAGTCCGTTGAATACGCTAGGTGGACAAGGACATTGAAGCCAGTACAGCTGATTGCGTTGAGCGCAACTTCCGGTCGATGAGCGGGAGTGTTATCGTGAAGAAACAACACGCCCAACGACAGTTTTACACGTTTTTCTTTAATCGCTTCACGCACTTTCGTAATGAAATTTGCTTAATATGGTCCAGTAATCGTCTGTCCTTTTGGCATGTAATCAATAAGGAAAGGATCAAAAGAATCAAAAGGATTCCTTCACTATCCCAAAACGCTGAGGCCATAACTTTGCCAGCATTAGGAGCAATTCGAAATTTCTTAATGGATGGAGGATAGGCATTTCCAAGACATGCTTTGTCTCTTAGTTTCAGTGGAACCACGTTTCATCCAAATTTCCAAACGTCGCTTTTTGTTTTTGTCGGTTAATATTAGTAGCACCCATCTTGCCGACATTTTTTTGAACCCCAGTGAATCAATTAAAATGGATTGAACGCTATCAAAAGATATCTTTAGGATCTCAGCTATACATGTTTTATTATTATTCTTATGTCTTCCAAAACTAGATTCTCAACCTTTTTGACATTTTCTTCCGTGACGGAGGTTGAAGGCCGACCGGGTCATCTTTACAGCTTGATCTGCCTCTTTTAAATTCAGCCTCCCAGTACGTAACCGTAGAATAGGATACAACATCCTCCCGTAATGTCTGTTGAATGTCCGAAAAAAATTCTTTCGTAGACATTTTTTTCAAGCTGAGATATTTTATCACCGCATGTAACTAACTTTTATCCATAATTTTGCATTTTTAGCAACTCGTTGCACAAAAGGCATAATATATTGTGTGATTGGCACTCTTTCATTTCAACATCGAACTTCTCCCAAAAAGGTTTATATATATGCACTTCTAAGAACTTTTTGATTCACTCTGGTATATAAATGAATGTAGATCAAACTTTCAGTCTAGGTTATTGTAAAGGTCTAGCAAAGGGCGTTCAAAGGCAGACTGCGGCAACAATAGACACTTTGACATAGCCCAGACAAGCCGCGTCTAAGCGCAGACTGATGACCGAGCTACTTTTTTTGCCAGATTATTCACGTTTAATTGGGTGATATATTAGTCATCTATAATATTATAAAATTGTAAACATGCTGTATCTGTACATTGAAGCTATTTAAGAAAAACAACTGGAATACACTATATGCAGATGGAGAACACGATGCAATTAATTTTTGATTTCTTGTCTGTATATTTGGGACTCAAGTAAAAACTAATGGGCCGATTTCGATGCGGTTTTCGCTGATGGACAGCAAATTGTTAGACTTAAAATCTGCGCTTCTTTTTATGCCGGGAATCCCGCGGGAAATTTGTTGTGAATGATTTAAAATGGCCAAATAAAAAAAATATCGAATTCCAAAGTGATTTTTTTCACTGATCGATAGCAAATAGGAATAACACAGATTGTATTGGTCAAAGGTGGTATAAATAAATATTAGAGGTTATGCAGTTACTTGCATATATTTTATTTATTTATAAATATATAAGTATGTAAAATGTTATATAAGTAAGAATTATACTTAATAGACATATATTATATAAATACACCTATTGATATCATATACATAAATATACGTAAAAATATCAAATATCACTATGTTGTAGGTAGTGCTTTTTTGTCATATTCTTAAATATTGTTAGTGATTTAGCTTGTCTAACAGTAACAGGTAGCTTATTCCAGAGTCGAATAGCCTGTACAGTAAATACCAAACAAGTCTAGATCAGCCGGTTCAGCGGCGGAAACGGCCGAATCACTCAAGCGGCGCAAATATGCAACTCTCAGTGAGTTATATGTTTGTGCCGTTTGCTGTCGAGACGCTTGGACCGTGGGGTCCTGAGGCCATGAGCCTCTACTAAAATTTATCGAAACGTCTCATTGACTCTTCAGGTGATCAGAGGGCTGGTGCATACCTCGGCCAACGGATCAGTATGGCGATCCAGCGAGGAAGCGTAGCCAGCCTTCTGGGCACCTTACTCATAGAAGACGGTGATCTAGGCTCAGTATTCTACTTATAGTCACGAGAAACTATGAGTAGAATACAATACAAATAAGTTAAGTTTCCTTGCATTGTACTCGATTATATGTAATTATACACTTGTAATTAAAAAAAAGTAAACTTTTAGGGATTGAAACAGGAAGTTTTATTTTTTATTATTCCTGAAGTAGAGTAAAGTGGTAATCATCGCCTACACCAAAGGCGTTACCAATGTGCTGCTGGTCTCGAAGGGGGACTGGCAATAACCTGGCCACTGAACGTGGCCGCCTAGTTCGTAGTTGACATCATTTTTTTAACTTTATGGCTTGGTTACAAGAGCCGCTATTATATTAACGTACAGATAAAAAATCCCTTTAACGGTCAATCCCATGACCAACTATTCTAACAAGAACCACATAATATTTACAACGTGGAATCATTGTTCTACGTAAATTCACAGATAATTTACACAAAGAAAAGACATAAAGACATTATAAAGCGGAAATTGCCTCGGTAGTACCAGTTCTTGTCTGATATGGTTAAATAAACTGACTATTTATTTCTACACGCCCAACAGTGTATCTTATACTAATATATAAAGCTGAAGAGTTTGTTTGTTTGTTTGATTGAACGCGCTAATCTCAGGAACTACTGGTCTGATTTGAAAAATTCTTTCAGTGTTAGATAGCCCATTTATCGAGAAAGGCTATAGGCTATATATCATCACGGTAAGACTAATAGGAGCGGAGCACCAATGAAGAATGTTTCAAAATCGGAGGGTTTTGAAAGCAAATTCCACGCGGACGACGTCGCGGGCACAGCTGTGTCATAAAATCACTTCGAGGTCGGAATTGCGTTGGTAACACACCCCTAGTGTTACAAATACGGTGGGTAATTACTCCAGCAAAGAATTCAAATAATAAGAAACCGACTTCGGACTAATAATGGCACTGATTAGCTAAATAGACAGACGAGCATGACATATTTCCAAAGTAGGCCTAGTTCTTGATTACGGAACTTTAAAAAACACGTCAAACATGACATCCCTAAATTGCAATAGCAGTAACACGAACTGTCCTGAGATGGGCATAACCAAGTGTTCGCGACAACTCGCCTGGCAGTCGGCCAATGGCTGCTAATTGATTGGACAAGCACTTCAATGCGACAATTCCTGGTTGGACTCTGGATTCTGATCGTTATAATATGTTACGTAGGTATTTACATATTATTACACGAAGAGAAAACCACTCTACCCATTCACACTGCTGTCAAACACTTATTTGTGATTCTACCTTCGTCCAATCTCTCTATATAGTCTCTCTCTCTTTGACGGCCTCTGTGGTTGAGTGGGCTAAGCCTTTGCCGGCGTACCTCACTGCAACGCAGAGGTTCCGGGTTCGATTCCTGGTATAGTAAATTTCGGAAACGTATTTTCTCCCTTATTTACTATGGTCTGGGTGTCTGGGATCGGCCCCAGAGTAGTCCGTTGTATATTATCCATAACACAAGCGTAACTTGCTTAATTTTGGGATATACAATGTGTGTGTTTGTCTGCCGATTATTGTATTATTATATTATACATACATACATAACTTCACGCCAGTTCCCTCGCGGGGTAGGCACGAACAACAGAGTGCCATTTAGGCTTATTCTTACACACCTCACTTGCCTCTTTGACTTTGCCTCTATTATATTATATAGTACTTATACCAGTGGCGTGGACTTCATACAATACAACTCGGTTCCCCATAGCCTACCTTTAACAAACTAGCGACTAGCGACCGTTTAGGCGTTCTGTTCAAACATATTATTACTAGTGTCTCTATAAATCAACTAGCGACCAAAAGGTCGACAGCGCCATGAATTTATTGATAGTACGTTTTTTATTTGTGCATATATTATTACTGTATTACTATCGTACTTACACACGTATTGGATGAAATAGCAACTGATAACCCGGTCGAGCACCGGCTTTTGTTTCGAAATATGCGGTAAGATTGCAAAATTATAATAACATTATAAGAATATATATCGCGATAGACGTTTTTATTTCGAAATGTAAGTTGTATTTACAAAAATATTTCTAGATGCTGTGTAGTTCAGCATTCGGCGTGCGTACTTGTGAATTATTGTAGTTTTGAAGGGAAACTTCTTTAGAATCGTTGTAAATTGAAACTCGGTGAAACGAAAAAGCGACACTAAAAAGAGATAAACACATAATAAATCTATAGGAAAAAGCGAGAGAATGAGATACGAGTTTTACACTGTGCAGCACAGATTAGAGTCAAAAAGACCGATGATTAAACATAGGTCCAATTTGGACCGTAATAAAACTGATAATCTATATATATAATATAGATAAGCGATTTACCACTGACTGACTCATCACAAAATCTCTGAAACTATCGGTCCGATCAACTTCAAATTTTGCATAGTTACTTCTTTCGTGACGTAGACTCCCACTAAGAACGGATTTTACGGAATTCCTATCCCAACGGATTTTCACTTATTGTGCCCAGCGAAGCGAGCGGGAATCAGCTAGTATGTTATATGCGAGTTTATTCTCTGAAGTTTCACTTCTACTGCGTATGAACTACACACACACACACACACACACAGCCATTGTTTTTGTTTTTATTTGTTTTATTGCGTTATTGTTCACGGATTTTACCCAGTTCCTTGTTCATAGCAGTGACATTTATTTTCCAAAATGGCTTTAATTTATTTGAAATGCTGCTCCATTGACTACTTGCTTTTTTATATAAAAAATATTCTTGTTGCTTTTAGTATTTAAGGGAGAAAATAAATAAACATTTCATTTCATTTCATATATGCTGATAGTGGAGCCTTAATTTCTACAACAGCGGTGTAGTCGCCACTTACACCATACATTATGTTTTTCGACCGGCTTTACCCTGGCCGAATTTTCACCCCGCACCACTGCTTCATACCTAAACCGCCTTAACATTCCTTTTCCAATTCTTATTTATATAAATGAGCTGTTTTTTTTTACTATTTTTTTAATGAGAAGCTGGCAAGCAGGTATACAGGCCAGCTAATAGACAGTGGTTCCCGGCGTTTATAGACATCTGCAACACTAAGGGCGAAGCCAGTGTTACCAACCTTTAGGATATGATAGAGGGATAATCAGATATGAGGAATGGGATATCGGATAGAAATGTGAGGACGGGAAGGGGTAAAAAAAATTGATTTTTTAAATCGATCCACTGAATCGATATTTCACCCTAGAAAATTGACATCCGATTAATCATAATATGAACTCAAACGAAAGCTAGCCTTACATGCCTCATGGCGCTTATCACGACGAGTTAATACCAAGTACCCCGTTGGTTCCGTTAGTTGTTATGGTATCTTTCTTGGTTTTTCATAAAATGCATTTATATTTTGATTTTGTAGAAACAGATCTTTTAGACCTCGATTTTTTTCGGAAGCGATTCATAAGGTTACGATTCGAATCGATTTAAGAATCAATCTTTTTCGGAAAGAATCGCCATCCCTAGAAGGGGAATTAGGATTTAGGGATGACCCTAACGGTTGGAGGTTTCGGGAATCGTTTGCAACCTCAATTATTGTACAGCGCCATCTATTGGCTTATAAGTGTTCCACTACAAGAATATGGGGAGGGGAAAGGATCCACGAGACACGATTAGCTCAATGCTAATCATTTCACACTGATACTCTGTTTGCGTGGTATCTATCACACCGATTAAGCCGGTCGTAAAAGCTGTAATCAAGATGGATATAGATATATAGAGATATAGAGTAGTATCTATGTGCTCTACGACGTCAAAACTGTTGCGTTTGGTTAAGAGCTTTACAAAGACCTTCCACGAATTAAGATATTGTAAATTCAAAAGAAAAAATAAGCTATAATCACTAGATGATCTAAATACCACGCCCGAGTTAACAGAATGCATTTCAAAAGAGATTATAATATCGGCGCAGGTAAACGCATTGCAACCTTGGTGAACACCTTGTGTCGTGTCACCGGTTGCTTGTTGTTTAATGAGGTTTTATTTTAAAGTATTTAGATATACCTACTAGAAGTTTGGTGGGTTTAGTGTTTTTATTACTTTTTATGGTATTGTTTTTAGAAGCAAATCTATGATTGTTTTTTTTTTTGCAGACTACAGACATTGTATATTTTCAACCAAGTTACGCTTGTGTTATGGGTAATATACAATACAACGGAGCACTCTGAAATCTATTGCATACCAAAAAGCTGGATGACTTCTGTGACGATAGTTATATGTCATATTATTCAAGGTGTAGGTATTTTCGGCCGGTGGTTCGGGCATGTGGAAAGAATGCATGATAAAAGAATGAATAAACAGAGATACAATGCAAAAGTGGATGGATGCAGAAGTCGTGGAAGGCCACGACACACCTTCCATGATCAAATTGATCGTGTACTAGCAGAAGGTGATGTCAGGAGCCTTAAGAACAGACGAGCGTGCATGACAAGAGTTATGAATGTCAAAGAAGCAAGTGAGGTGTGTAAGAATAAGTCTAAATGGCGCTCTGTTGTTCGTGCCTACCCCGCAAGGGAACTGGCGTGAAGTTATGTATGTATGTATGTAGGTATTTTATAATAAAGTCAGTCGTTTACTCGAGCCTTTTATCGACCTTCCATTGGCGACGAGGATGGGATTCGAATCCACGCGTGCAATTCGGAATTATAGGGATATTGGTGTTACACAAAAGATTCTGTACCACATCTGAAATTTCCCGACGTTTGGGTTGGTTTACTGGAAGTCCTTCATCAGTTGGTTTTTTTTATGGCAGGAGTTCAGTAGACAGGCCGACGGCCTACTTGATGGAAAGCGGTTACCATCGCCTATGGACATTTGCAACACCAAAGGTGCTACAAATGTATTAGATAGTACTTCACTTCGGTTCAACTGCTGAACTTATATCAAGCACAAGTTCGATCGAGCAATACTACATTTACTGTTGACATCTTTAGGACAGCTCGGCCAAATACCACTTGAACGCGTTAGAGTCAATTGATAAACGAGCCAGGAGGCTGGTCGGCAATGATTGTCTTTTTAATGCTCAACTTCACTCTTGAATACATGCTAGGTTGGTAGGTTATATCGGATACATTTCGGGGAGTGTTCCTTCGACCTGCACGGAACTGGTTCCCAAGTCCCGTTTTACGATCGGATATCTAACTACATACATTTGTTTAGGCAAACGTTACTCGCTGGAAACGCCACCACCAGTCGGGGCGAAGCGCTTCACTTCTACTTTGCTGCGTACTGCCGTAGAATGAAATAGTTTGCCGGTGTCCGTTTTTTTGAAGTCATCAAGTCACGAGCAAATAGGTATCTTCTAGGTAAGCGTGCTCTCTCCTAGATCGCGTAATCGCTCACCTTCAGGTGAGACAGTGGTCAAATGCGAACCTTTTTTTTTTTTAAATTGCAGGAGTTCAGCAGGCAGGCAGACGGCCCACTTGATGGAAAGCGGTTACCATCGACTATGGACATTAGCAACACCAAAGGTGCTACAAATGCGCTGCTGCTAGAACCTATAAGAATGTAAAATTATACACCCAGACAATAAGTAACAATTAGAATCAACCTCGGCCCAGGGATTGCTGGGACCTCTGCGATCCAATGAGCTACACTGTATGAAAGTCCTTAAGTACCTATTATAAATTAATTATACTAGTGGTCGTCCGTGGTCGAAATTCGACAATAATAATTAATGTCAAAGACTATACTTCTATAATCACTGATTTCGCCGAGGCTACACTGTTGATTTGACTTGAACAATACACAAAAGAATATATATGCGTGTGTGTGTCAAATACATCATAGTGTGTGTACATACATACATACATACATACATACATAACTTCACGCCAGTTCCCTTGCGGGGTAGGCACGAACAACAGAGCGCCATTTAGGCTTATTCTTACAGACCTCACTTGCTTCTTTGACATTCATAACTCTTGTCATGCACGCTCGTCTGTTCTTAAGGCTTATAACATTACCTTCTGCTAGTACACGATCAATATGATCATGGAAAGTGTGTCGTGGCCTTCCACGACTTCTGCATCCATCCACTTTTGCATTGTATATCTGTTTATTCATTCTTTCATCATGCATTCTTTCCACATGCCCGAACCACCGGAGCATTCCTTTCCTTACCTTCACCCCGACACTCTCTTTCAGACCAACTGTCTTTCTTACTTCGTGTGTGTAATGTTGTTTTATTGATTTAATGTATTTTTTATGCATAATTTAAATAAAAATATTAGCATTCGTCGCTTCTTCTCTATATAAACTATACGTGTACGAAATTTCATACTCCGTCCGCGCAATTTTCGTTTTTGCTTCACGTATTAATATATAGACCAATTTTCATGAAAGTGAGTTCTTATCCATGACCGCGAAGAATAAACTCGAAAACAAACATTATTATGGATTTAATACTGAAGACGAGGTGCGTACAAGTTGTACGTACAGACAACCTTGTGCCAGTTTCTTGTAACTCGCTACATAAGATGTACCAATCGATCGATTTTATTATGATTGAATATTAAACAATGGACGAGTGTTCACTTAGTTCAATCGGTACAGTTTATTATAATTTTTGCAATGCAAGTTCAGTAATTTTACTTTAATTTTAGTAATATGATCATTAAAATATATATAAATTATAAGTTAATACTGCTTATTGCATTAGTTCACCCAGGTGGTAGGGCATTGGCCTGACTGGATGGCTACCACCCCTGGTCTAAAGTATGTCGCCATAACAACCTTGAATTGTGTTCCGGTATTAGTGACCAGGTTCCATTCTCCCTTAAGAGATCAGCAGCGCATTTGTAGCACCTTTGGTATTGCAAATGTCCATAGGCGATGGTAACCGCTTTCCATCAAGTGGGCCGTCTGCCTGTCTGCTGAACTCCTGCAATAAAAAATAATAAAAAAATCATCAGACAGGCAGACAGCCCACCTAATGAAATGCAGTTACCATTCATTACCTATGGATATTCGTAATGACATGTGCCACCAATATGCTGCCACTCTCTAAAGGGAATCTAAAACCTGGCCACTAATGCCGGACCACAAGTTAGGTTATTATGGCGTCATACTCTAGACCAGGTTTAGTAGCCATCTAAACGACAAATACCTTACCACCTGGCTGTGGGTTATTTTGTCGCCTCTTACAGCGGCCTGTCTTCGACAATACAATAGTGGAAAGTTATAACAAACAATAACCGCCCATAAACGTTCCACTGCTGGGTTTGAGTCTCGCATTTCATGGGGGGGGGGGGGAGTATAACATCCACCCTTGATCAAGGCGGATGGATCGGTTTGACACATCGGTTATCTCGATATGAACATTTCATCACTATGTTTGTTAGAAAGTGGTGATTGTGACAACATGCGCAGGTCAGAAAACTGCCTAAATGCACCCTAAAATCCCTTAGGACGTATAAATATAATAATATTGAGTCTAGTACATCGAAGTCAGTGGGTAAGGCTGACTATGTTGCCTGGCTGGATCGCCATACTGATCCGTTGTCTAAAGTAAAAACCAGCCCTTATATTCTATTATTTTGAAACATTTTATTTAATTAAAACGCGTAATCGCCTCTTCGGGTGATCAAAGGGCTGTTTCCTACCTCGGAAAACGGATCAGTATGGCGATACAGCGCGATAACGTAGCGATCCTCCTGGGAAACTTACTCATTGACTTCGATGACCTAGGCTCAGTAGTCTAGTTACAGTTTTAATGAATTATAAGTAGAATAAATTCTTCATTTTACTGTAATAATTTGTCGCAGGACTCGCAGGACCGATGGCCGGTGGCAGGTGACAACGTCTTGGCAACCGTAGTGTAGGACGCCCTGCAGCCCGATGGACCAACGATCTGCACAAGGTCGCTGGTGGGTTGGGTGAGAAAAGCGGAGGACCGGGAAAGGTGGCACAAACTTGGGAAGACCTACGTCCAGCAGTGGACAACGGTTGGCTAACGCCGACTGGTTTATAATTTATGTACATTTTGATGTAACTATACTCTAGATAGGTACACAATTTACAAAGAATATAGTTAAAATCTATAATATTATAGACGTCTAAACATGCCGTGTCTGTACATTGAAGCTATTTAAAAAAAAAAACAACTTAAATAGACTAGTAAAAATGGAGAACATGATGCATTTTTTTTAGATTTCTTGTCTATTTATTTGGGATTCACGTAAATATTACAGGGCCGACTTTCGCTGATTGATAACTTATCGATAGCAAATTTTATGTATTAAATGTGTGATACTTTTTGTCCCGGGAATCCCGCGGGAATTTTTCCGAGAGCGGTTTAGAGTTGTTCGGTTGCATAAAAATTGGCTTATACCGACACAGTTTTCACTAAAATGATACCTTACATTCTTTTTAAAATGCTGCGGTATTTCGAGCCCTGGGTATTCCGTGGGAATTTCAAGTCAAGAGCGGAATAAGTCGCGAGCATATCTTAACAACACTATACAACACTAGCTTAAAAATACCATACTAACGTATACTATTAAAACTAGAGAAGAAATAATCTACATACATACATAACTTCACGCCAGTTCCCTTGCGGGGTAGGCACGAACAACAAAGCGCCATTCAGGCTTATTCTTACACACCTCACTTGCTTCTTTGACATTCATAACTCTTGTCATACACGCTCGTCTGTTGTTAAGGCTCCTGACATCACCTTCTGCTAGTACAGAAGGTGATGTCAGGAGAAGAAGAAATAATCTCTTTTTCTTTTACCTTATCCCAACATTTGGAGGCATTAAAATACGTCTACGTTCTACATTCCTCTATTCTGGCATCGCCCTCTGTCACACAACAAATCCTCATGTCATCCTTCACACAATCCATTTACTAAACAAAAGAATACACTCGTAAGATACAAAATTAGCTAAATACAAGCATAGCACTTAATTCTTACCTCGATTGTATCAACCATTTCCCATCTAAGAACAAATAAAACTATATTGGTCGGCTCATAAGCGAAAAAACTGGTCCGACGCGCCAGATTGTCGAATTGCATGAGTCAGCGACATCGTCATGGTAAAGTGCAGACATGATTCGCGTCAGTAATGCGATAAGTCCAATATACGATTATCGTGAAGGAAGCACCGCATGCTAGCTGCTGTAATATTCAGTAAGGTTATAAACGTCTATCACAATCAATATAAAAATAACACCAGGAGGCCCTAAAAGGTCACAAATATGTGTCAATTGGTAGTGAGTACGTATTTGTGACTTTCGGGGTCGAGACCCTGGGGCCGTGGGGGCCTGGAACTCATCACCTCTATCGAGACCTCTCAACGCGTCTAATTGAGGTCTCGCGTGACCAAAAGGCTGGCTTGCACCTGGGGCAACGTATTAGCATTGCCATCCAACGCGGAAATGCGGCCAGCATTTCGGGCACGCTCCCCGCAGACAGCGATTTGGAGTAAATTTTTTACTTATGTGAGAGGTAGAGGTTAAATGATACTTTAGATGGCAGAGAGTAATATTCACTGACGAGTGCTGATGTGAACTCATTTATTTTGGAAATGGTAACCTTAAATACAAATATTAATAAGTCGTACTGCTAGTACAATGTATAGCACAGTGTGTGAGCGGGACGGATGATGTGCGAGCGAGATATATTTATTTTATAAGTTTAATTATATATTTTTCTCCAAATCAGCATTGCAAAAGTTAATCACGGCCTTTTTTCATGTAACGGCAGAACAAATAAACTTTTAAGCTGCAGAGCCAAAGACTAATCTTTAAGTTCCAATAAAAAATACTTGTCAGTCGCGACGCACGACTGAAATTTACTCCTACATCAAACAATGAGAACGTGCGCTGCGACAGCGGTCAAATTAGGACAGAGTTACAAGAAAAGAAAAAAAAGTAATAACAGCCCATTAACGTCCCACTGCTGGGCTCGAGCCTCCCATTATAGGGAAACGGACAGTATAACATCCACGCTTGTCCAAGACGGCTTGGCAAGTTGCAGGTTGCAGAGACACTCACAAACATAATTCATAATTAAAAATGAAAAGCATATAAGTAATATTCAGAGCGTCTGACAGAAATATAATATGTAGTTGTTTTGCTAAAACTCATCTGGAAAGTTGAAAGCAATTAGCATTACGTACGGATTAACAAAATGGTTTGGCCGGTTTTTTTTGTTTTATTCGCTCTAATACATGGATGGTTTAAAAGAAGAAAAAAAATATTTGAAGAAATAGCGACGTACTTACATTGCTAACATGTATCTTAAAAATAAAAACATACTTTCAGAATTTGTACGCCGCATTTTCAGCAAAGTATGCAGTCATCTTATTGCTGTGCCAACATAATATTGACACAACGCTGATTTTAAACAAAACATAACCTTTTGAGTTATAATTCTATTGTTTACATACGTACATAACTTCACGCCAGTTCCCTTGCGGGGTAGGCACGTACAACATAGCGCCATTTAGGCTTATTCTTACACACCTCACTTGTTTCTTTGACATTCAAACTCTTGTCATGCACGCTCGTCTGTTCTTAAGGTTCCTGACATCACCTTCTGCTAGTAAACGATCAATTTTATCATGAAAGGTGTGTCGTGGCCTTCCACGACTTCTGCATCCATCCACTTTTGCATTGTATATCTGTTTAGTCATTCTTTCATCATGCATTCTTTCCACATGCCCGAACCACCGGAGCATTCCTTTCCTTACCTTCACCCCGACACTCTCTTTTAGACCAACTCTCTTTTTTACTTCGGTATTACGAACGCGGTCCGCGAGCGTCACTCCGCAGATTTTGCGCAGTGCTCGCATCTCGACCGCGTTTACTCTACTTTCATGCTCTCTCTTCCATACCCAACTCTCGCTTCCATACGTGAGCGTAGGTACCAGCACCGCGTTGTGTATGGCAAGCTAGGCCTTCTACCTAACGCTCCATTCACACTATTCCCCAAATTCACTCTTCTTTCTATATCGGCGGTGTACCTTCCATCCCTGCTAAAAGCACATCCAAGATATACAAACTCACTCACTTGCTCCAGCATAACATCATCGACCATTATCCTTGCATTCGTTCTGGTTTCTTCTCTTTCAAACACCATAACCTTTGTTTTCTTCGCATTCAAATGTAAGCCTCTCGCCTGACAGTCATCTTTCATCATTATTCCGAACCTCTCAAACACAAAGATAATGAACTGAATGACTCAGCGTGTTATAAACCGGATAATTTATAAATATCGTTGGCGATCACATCTATTTGTTCAATACATGTACGTCTTCAAATAGTCGGTTTATATGTAGAGGATAGGTTAGTGATGTTACGTCAACGATGTGTCCCGATAAGATTGAATAATTTATGCTAATGATTGTGTCATTCGAATAAAGAATGTATATATTTACCGTTTAAATTTGGATTATTTATTTTTAATATTCAAAGTGATGCGTTAAAATGTTACACACAATTTCAGGACTCGTTTTTTAATACATTTAGTTCAATGCCAAATGAGCAGCTGGCAAAACAGTTTATGCACTAAGCATACATAGCAGTACTTGAGGGCTTTCCACGTGGCTTTGCTTGCGTAATTTCGTTTATAATCTATCCCGCGGCAATTATCCCTGTTATAGACATACGTATAGTGAATTTAATCATAATCAGTTCCTTTAAATTGGGACAACTCGAGGGCCATATTTTACTAGACAGTTCACATTCACAGCGCAACTATGGTAAAATGTACTGGACTATTTTTAAGAATAACATCGATATCTAACTATATTTATGCAAGAATATATACTTTATTTCATTTCAAACTATAAATATCCTACAACTATTGCTCTATTTACAATTTTTTTTAGAAAATAAAACTGCACACACGTCACTATTCAGTTCTCGTCAGACTCCCTAAAATTCATCACTAGAACTAATAAGAACACGAAAAAAGAATATCCAAAACAGACTACAAAACAGATTTTATTTTCTAGACCTTTAAGGTCTAGAAAATAAAAATAAAAAATAAACGAAAAAAAGTTCCAAATTTAAAACATTCAAAATTCTGAACAGTGCGCACCTATACGCTCATCACTATAGCGCCGTGAAGGCAAAAAAAAAAGATCACCGGACTCGTCTGCGGTATGCAAGGCGACATAATCGAGATGAACACCGAGACATAGGCGTATAGGTGACAGCGATCGCAATTTCACATGTACGGGTAATAGGCGGTAACTCTAGTATAATACTTCTACTGACTGGGTTGCCAGAATATGTATACTATGATAAATTTGTTAATAGTTCGAATTTGTATATTGAGTTTCAAAAACTGAAAAAAATCATGGGGACGAATTCGGACCAGCAGGTTCCAAAAATGAAATATTTATAATTATTGTCTGTCTGCTAGAGCATCACGTGAAAACTACTGAACGGATTTAAATGAATCTCGACATAGTGGCAACTTGTAACTCAAGCGGCGTAGCCGCGGGGTAAACTAGTTTTGTTATAAAGCTAAATATTGAGTAATTAAGCATTATTGCAGGATGTTATAAATTTGAAATCCAGGATAAATTAGAATGAGATGAGTTAGAATAAAATTATAACTAAGATATAATATATGTACTCAATACAAATTATAATACATCCCAAGATTGAGAATTAATACTATTTTATTACCTCTTTTAATAAAATAGAATTGAAGATAAACAAAATAAAATGTAAATTGTAAGACGTGAAATTAAATTATGACTAGCTATAAACGACACAAATGGGACAAGAGCGGTGTAACATAATCGTGTGTTTAGAAAAACATTGGCTATTTGATAATGCTTCAATGGTTTTGCGAAGATATTTTACTAATAGAGAAGTTGAAAGTCAAATCAACTGTGATTCTTTAACAGATATAAAAACGTTCAAATTATTTTTAATAAGAGATTTTAAGTTGTCAATTCATACCACCATAATTGCGCTGCAAAAGTATCTTAGACTTCACTTTGGGAGATCGGACTTGATAGGACAAAAATATTAGGTCATGACAGGAAAACACATCAGCAGAATACTGACCGTGGTTGAACGCTGGGTGTGGACAGAATACTAGGATTAGGTCAATGAGTGAGGGAGTAAAATTTGTAAAATGGTGAAGTAGATTAAAAAGCCTAAATGGCACTCTGTTGTTCGTGCCTACCCCGCAAGGGAACTGGCGTGAAGTTATGTATGTATGTATGTATGTAGATTAAAAAAAAATGCAGCGATTATCATTTTTCAACAGGCAAATGTTAAAATCACCCATAATAATTGCGTGAGCGTATGTTGGACCTACGTTTTCTAGGAGATTTTCAAACGAGGAAAGAAATTAATTCTTGATGACGGACAATAGTATACATTAACTAGTACTTTGATATGTTTCAGCTCTACTTCAATGAAAATGTGTTCGCCGGCGTCAGACGGGGGTGGTTTTGTCGACAAATTAGTAATTTTAAAGGGAATATAATCACAATAAATGAAAGGTTAATAATTAAACGAATATTTCTATTTTTAACGAGCTACATTAGGCCTACAAACATCCCACGCCTTACCAACACCCACAGAATGTCTGCTTTACTGATTTCTGGCGTAATATTAAACTATCATTTGATTCGACTTTCATTTCTTACTTGATTATTAAACTTTTTATTGAATTATCAATTTAAACAGAATATTTTAGTGGAATTCATAATTTATTTAAATTAAATCTTTTTGAATTCATTGTCGTATGACTATGAATGTTATTCATTGCGCTTTACGCAGGTTTTTACATAGCTTATATATTATTTTTATTGCGAAGCTGGCTAAGCATCACATAGCTCAGCTAATAAAAAGTCGCCTTTAGACGTTTGCAACACCAGAGGCGAAGCCAACGCGTTGGCAGCGTTTCCGATGGGATAATGAGAATGGGATGTGATAGAGGGTCAGACAGGAGGAATAGGATACAGTGGATGGAATGTAGGGTTGCAATGGAAGAGAAGGAAGTGGGCTATCGAAACTCTCACTCATCGCACGAAACAGAATCAGCTCAAGACTAACCATGTCACGCCGATATTCAGTGAGAGCTATAATCAAGATAATTGTTCCAATATGGCTCTACCACGTAGAATGTGTTATATAATATATCGTATAATATGTTGTACAATGTGTATGTCTCTACCAGTGTTTTTATGAAAACTGATTTACATTGATTCCAAATTCTAGAGAAACCAGTGCTGACTTCATACTGGCATCATGTAAATTGATTTAATGTCAATACAGCACTATCAAGTCAGTGTTGCCTTGAATATTCCTAATTAAATACTTTAAACTTTCCGCTCTTCAGTCAGTAGCTGAATTAATGTTAATCAGCCTTAATGGTAAGAAATATTAAATTGAATTTTTGATTTGCAACGAACACGTTTTATAAACAAAAATTCGAGGATACTCCCAATTTAAACTATGTAGAATAAAAACCTTGACGTTCTTGATTATTTAAAGTCTATTATGGCAATACTATCCTTAAGCTACAAGCATCACGTCTATCTAATAAAAGGCCGCTCGCAAGGCGCGGTCGTGAATGCAATTATTTCATGCTCGTTGTTGCTTATGTATCCGCCATTACGGGGAACGCATTCGAAATTCAAACTCCATCAAGATAATGGCCGACGGATCGTTGTTTCCTAAACAAACAGCCGTTTAAAAAAAGAATGATATTTTTACTTCTTTTGTTTAATAATATCATTTTAATTGCTTATACTTTTTTTTATCTAAAGCTTTTTTTTATTCAGAAGTTCAGTAATAAAAATCTGGCTTAATCAAAGAGTTTAAACGATCAATTTAATGAGAATCTATGAATACGATTTTATTGCCCATGCTCTGGCTTAAAGGCCTAGAGCTGCCAAGCCATAAACTACAAAAACATTGTCAAAATGACAATTTTAGAGATAGTGGCTGTCACGCAGATGTAACTAAGGGTGTAACGCATTATTTGTGAGTAAACATATTCAGTTTCCAGTGGATACATTACTATTACCCACACACACAAACCATGTATATAGGTAATAGGTACTACATAAGTTTCTAAAATGCCTCACTTCATTTGACGCTATTTTTCACATAGACTCTATAGTCTATATTCTATAAGTTCTATTCGTTTGAGATAAGGGAAAAAGTATTGCAAATATTTATTGAAGTGAAACTTCTTTACAATCATTGTGATTTGAAACTCGATGAAGCGAAAAAACGACACTAAATTCCTAGGTATTTTATGCGATTTGCCATTTTCGTCATTTTGGGTTATTTTTGTAGTTTTTATAGTATAGTAGTTTTCGTAGTCTCCTCACTCTTGTCTACTAAGCGTTGTAAATATTGTTCGCCTGTATCTGAAGTTTCCCATCTACTGCGTCTGAACCGCACACACATTTTTTTTTATAATTGTTCTTTTGCTGAGCAATAGTGTTATCCACCTTAATATATATTGTAGTAGTACTTATGTATACGTGAACAAAGTCACTAGCAAACACTAGTATATAAATATGATAGTAAAACAAGGCTACTATCATCTTTCATTCATTCTCTTATGAAAGATTATTATTACGTTAATAATAAAATTATATGACGCCTTGATAAAACATTACATCATACTGATAACACAAATTAAATATAAACAAATAATAATGAACGCTGAATGTGGTTTTTGGCGTTCCGTGGCTAAATAGATTTTTTAAAGTGAACACTTTTTTAGGCACATTGGACACTTTTGGGATAGGGAAAAATCAATGAACTCGCATGACCGTCACGCTGAGATACAAAGTTTCCACTTCTGACTTGCAGATCTACGACCGAGTGTTTTTTTTTAAATTAACCCCGGATGGAAGGGGTTAATTAAAGAAAATACTATAATAATTTCGAAATTTTATTTTCCCTGTTTTTTTATGCTTTTTGTTATTATCTTTTTTGGGATTTTTAGGGTCTTTGTATCTTTTAATTCAAAACTTATGCTAAATTTGTATCGTCGGCGTCAGCGCAGGACCTTGTAGGCTTTATACATTTTTGGAGAAATAATTTTGTTTATTCAAAATTGTTACATATTACCTGTCTTATTCATATTCAGTTAGAGTAAGTTTGTAGGCTTCTTTAAGGTTCTTTTGTGTAATGTAATATATATATATTACATATGGCTTGATATGATGGCCTCTGTGGTTGAGCGGGTTAACGCTTTGCCGGCCTACTTCGCTGCAACTCAGAGGCTCTGGGTTCGCTTCCTGATATGATAAATTTCGGAAAGGAATTTGCTCCGTTATTTACTATGGTCTGGTGTCTGAGATCGGTCCCAGAGTAATTCGTTGTATATTACCCGTAACACAAGCGTAACTTGCATAATTTGGGGATATACAATATGTGTGTTTGTATGCCGATTATCTATATATTAATACGTGAAGCAAAAACACAGCAAAAACTTTGTACCCGTTTTTACGCAAATTGCGCGGACGGAGGAGTATGAAATTTCGCATACTTATAATTTATATAGAGAAGGAGTGCAGAATGCTAATATTTTTTAAAATTATGAATAAAAAATACATTAAATCAATAAAAAAAACATTACACACACTACCATGTATTTGACACACACACGCATATATACTCTTTTGTTTATTGTTAAAGTCAAATTAACAGTGTAGCCTTGGCGAAATCTGTGACTATAGAAGTCTTTGACAACAGAACCTTAAATATGTTATGTTGTAATTATTGTGGAATTGTGACCACGGACGACCACTAGTTATTATTATTACATGTGTAATTGTATATATCACAATCTTGACGAATAAAATAATATCTCCAAAAATTTAGTTATAAAGTCCTGCACTGACAACGACAATAATTTGTTTTGTTCTTTCTTATGTTAATTCAATTGTTTACTTTTTTAATCCCTAGTAATATGTACTACATCTTTATTCATTTTACGTTTATCTTTTTATAGGTACATCTTTATCAGTTGTTAGGCCAAATAAAATTGGCTCCGGTAGCAAGCGTCGTAGGTACTTACTTTGATCGAATTGTAGATAATTTATAAGAAAAGTTAGTTAAAATATATCTAGGGCTGCCAACTGTGTACGACTTTCGAGCGCTGTATAAGCTAGAAAAAAGCGCTAGATTACGCTAAACATTAGAACTTTCTTCCTTTCATCTTGAAAGTGGACCACTTTGTATAAAGGACGATAGGTACGTATATATAATTATTTAGATAAAAAAAATCTTGAGATAGATAAATATGAAGTTAAATTATTTTAAGCTAGTTGTGTTCTAGAGTATTATATTGCCGCTTCTTCTTAAACAATGATAACACGTTGCGAAACGGTGTAAATAGAACAGGAAGTAGACTTAAATTTTAAGAAAAATCTGGGGATGATCATCAATTCATATTGGTTTACGAGACCCAAGTATCCAAGTAGTGTAAATTTTTAATACAATATTTCCTTACACTATGGTCTGGGTGTTACTCAGATCAACCCAATTGTCCGTTGTATGATAGCTATAATAGAAACATAACTGCACAACGCGGTTACCGATGTGTAGAACTCGCCAATTCCTTGACGATGAAAAACGTAACGCTCTGCGGTTGGTCGGTTATCGCCGTTCTTAGATGGTTCATTTCTGTCTTTCAATTTGATTGAATCAACCAAAGTGATCCATATAAACAAACTAGAATAGTTCCATGTTATTGAATACCGTCTCGCGTCCTTTCAGTTTTGTTTCTTTCAACCAAATTGATTCAATTTGGTTGATCCGTCTTTTATCAGCATTAGAGCAAAATGAATAAAAACAAATAAATTGAAACGATACCTAGTAAGTAGTTATAACAAGTAGGTATCAACTTTAAAGATTTCAAATAGTAAATACTAAATGTGTGAAAATCTTTGGATTTAAGACAATAAAATTTGATTTACTCCCTTGATTTATACTTATTGAAATCTGAAAATTGTACAAAGTTGGACTACATAATTAGAATAATTTTGCATAAATTTCAAACCTATAAAAAGCCGCCTAAGATAAAGGAAGTGTGAAGAGTATAATTAAAAATATAAATAACCATTGACAAATGCCACTCTACATTGCATTGCAAGCGAAATAATGCATAACTTAAAAATCATACCTGGCTATACTAAAAATAGAACACAGACATTGCAGATTTTGAGGTTATAAGGAAATTTTTAGCTCATAAATACCTTAAACAATCCTCTCCTTGTATTCAAACGAAACAAAAACTAAATCACTGTTTTGTTTTTAAGTCACACAGGCTACAGTAACATTAACCATACAACAAGGATCACAAAGCTTACACTGCCACTAAAATTATTGATTTTATAGAGTTACAAAACAACAAAAGATATAAAAGCGGCCAGCCCGGTACTCAACGGCTCACCCCCGCGCCGAGCCGAATCGATCACAGTAATTGTCGCGCACAAAGACCACTGGAGACAGACGGAATGCACACATTAACAAAAACAATGCGATCAACAACAATTTCGACTAGATAACACCGATTTCGAAGCAATTACCATATGGTAATGTATATTTTTGGATGTTTAGCTCGTTTTAAATAGGTAATTAGTGCGAATTGTATAGTTTTTTTGTATGGAGACGCGAGCAATTGGACGGCCGCGAGCAAGATGGCTCCGTGTATGCCGCGCGGCGGTCGCCCCCCGCCCGCCTGCCCGCACACCGCGCGTACGTGCAATGAAAGATAGGTGCCCGGTTTACACCGCGTGCATGGGACGGAGGCCAGTCTCGAGACAGATCTCGTGTTAAGGCACAAAACATACACTAGGTTCGTTTACACAAGCTTGTTTACGCATGTTGGGGTCTTCGTCCTCTGCAAGACTTCAGTACTTAGAGGCTTCAAGGAAGTTAGGGTCTCGACATAGTACTCTATGGTTTAGCTTCAATTCTGCATTCAACTACCTGCCGGTAACTGAATTCCTTTTGGATCAATAAGAGCTCGACGGTAGCTTCTTTGTGGCTCTCATTAGCATTACTGCGGCGTCTGATTGTATTTAAGCGCTCATGTAAACAACATAGACGCCATAATTACGCCAAACTGTGCCGCCGCCGCACTTTCGCTATCAAGCGGGCGTCAGCGGTGGGGCGGCGGTGTAGGAGGACGTATAACGTTCGCATATACACATTAATTGACAGAATAGAATCACGGTGGTGACGTATTGGTGGGGGCGTCTATACAAGGTCTAACGCTCTGAAAAAACTAAGAATTATATCTAGTCGTTTAATACCTACAAGTGTTGCTTTATTGAATAAAATATAATTATAGCTCTTACTAACTTGTTCAATTTTCATTTAAAAATCAGGTACTATGAAGCAATCAGCAGCTAATCCAAATGGGTCATAAAGTCTGATATAGCTAATTTGCCATTTGAGCGTTCAAATTACAAAATAAGACATTTCATTGTATAATCATATTTAACCGTAGACATAATATTAATGACTGCATCGTTACCACATCGGCATGTGTAGATAAGTTTCATTTACAAATTCGCTGTTGATATCTTACGACATACCTCGAGATTAAATCCCATGAACTCGCCCGCAGTCTTTCCCTTCACACCGCTATGCCCGTGCGGAGATCCCCCCTGCCCTGCCAACCGACCTCTTATATAGTGCTCTTTACAACAGAAAAAAACACTCATTTCCCAAATTCCCTAGTCCGCTCCGCGCTCGACCAAGATGGCCGCCCGGCTTCCATTTTGATCTGCCGATTACGCGACTATGCGTCCCTGCCGCTCGGCGCTTCGAAGCCTAAACGTTGTTTAAATTTCGAACCAACATCCAATTGACATAACGTATTGCACACCTATCTGGGTTGAATTTTCGTGTTCTTTACGACCGTGATGTCATTTTCGTCGTAAAATAAGTATTATTACGTTAATTACAGCTATTTGTATTATATAAAACAGTTAAAAGTATTACTGATATGTTAGCAAGTACTTGTGCCGCTTGTGCGTCCTCGCCTTCGATATTTATGCCTAAACATTATTTGAGATTCGAACAAGAGTCGATTGGACGTGGCGTATTGCCATTGAGATATAACATGACGTTTATATGATCTAAGCGTATTGCACACCTATCTGGGTTAGTTTGTCGGATTCTTTACGACCGTGATGTCATTCGTATCAAAAATTACATGTTATGTGTTTAAACGTAGCTATTAGCTCTTTCTTCTGTTATATAAAACAGTCAAGATTATTTTTGATACGCCAACTACTAATGCGTTCTTGCCGTCCGTATTAAACCTAAACATTATTTCAATTTCGAATAAGAATTGATTGGATAGGGGTATTGCACACCTACCCGAGTTCGTTTTTCGTATTTTTTTTAAACCGTGATGTCATTTTAATCGTAAATTGCATAGGCACCATTAAAATTAAGCAATAAATGTGGCAATTAACTGTTAATGTTTTGAACAAAGTTAGGGGTAGGTATTTTTGTTACGCCAATGACTATTTGTAAGTCCTTGGCATGAGATATTAAACCTGAACATTATTTAAATTTCGAACAAGCTTTGATTAGACAATAATTATGACTTACTGCACTGCACCTCTATGAGTTACCATTTTTCATATTCTTTACGACTGTGATACTACTTTCGTTGTAAGTTATAATGATTAATTACTACTAGCATGTGTCATCGAAATTTCGTTCCCGTTGCCACGGCGACGATATGTATGTTATAAAATTGTAACGGCAACGTCAAGAAAACGCGATAATACCGTTATGAATATGCTTGTTTATCCCAAGGAAACGACGTCATTTATCGGGATAAAAATTATCCTAAACTTGATCCGGGATATAAGTTAGCTTTGTGTCGAGTTTCATTTAAATCGTAATTTTCACGCAATGCTCTATCTAACAAATACATACATACATACATAACTTCACGCCAGTTCCCTTGCGGGGTAGGCACGAACAACAGAGCGCCATTTAGGCTTATTCTTACACACCTCACTTGCTTCTTTGACATTCATAACTCTAACAAATAGACAGAAAAAAATCTAAAAGTTGCATTTTCGTAAACTGCTGGTCCGAATTAGTCCTGATATTTTTCACATTTTTAAACGCATTATACAAACTTAAACCGTCAACAGATTCATTATATTATGGATAGATTAATAAGCGACGCCGACATTAGACGGTTCATTTCTGTCTTTCAATTTGGATGAACTAACCAAAGTGATACCTGTAAACTTGTATCCTTCAATGTCATGGAACACCGTCGTGTTCAATATTTAAATAAATAATTAGTCAGTAGACAAACACTCACATTGTATATCCCCTAGCTAAGCAAGTTACGTTTCTACATACATACATAACTTCACGCCAGTTCCCTTGCGGGGTAGGCACGAACAACAGAGCGCCATTCAGGCTTATTCTTACACACCTCACTTACTTCTTTGACATTCATAACTCTTATCATGCACGCTCGTCTGTTCTTAAGGCTCCTGACATCACCTTCTGCTAGTACACGATCAATTTGATCATGGAAGGTGTGTCGTGCTCTTCCACGACTTCTGCATCCATCCACTTTTGCATTGTATATCTGTTTAGTCATTCTTTCCACATGCCCGAAGTTACGCTTGTGTTATGGGTAATATACAACGGACCACTCTGGAGCCTATCACAGATACCCAGACGACAGGGACTAATGGAAAGTTCATTTACGAAATTTATCATGCCAATAATGGAACCCGGAGCCTCTGCGACTTGTCCGCTCAACCACAGAGAGCGTGTAACAGAAGCGAATTTGGTTGATCAGTCTAAAATATCAGCATTACATAAAACAGATAAGAATAATTCTGAACTACCAATGACAATGCGTTCTTGCAGCTTATTCAAAATTCGAATATAAGTTGATTGGCTATGGTATATTGCACAGCTAGTTTTTCGTAAGGAACAGATTACTTTGGTGTTTCGTGTTCTGTATTACCATAAAGTCGTTTTTGGCATAAATTATATTACTTACTTATTTATGGCCGGTTCCTATATCTTACTATTCATTCACTTGCCCTACCATCGGTTAAATTTTGACATTACTTGTATGGAGCTTACGTCAAATTTTACCATGACATTTTGTAAGAAAGGAATCGTCATTAATAACATCTGTTTGTATTATTAGAGAATAATAATTCAACTATCAGTACTTCTGTCTTCTACTGTGTTCCTGCCGTTCGGTGTTGAGGTGCGTTGTTCTTGATGCTTCTGCTGTCCGTGGGGCGAGTTACAAGCCGCCCCACGCCGGAGTAGACATGGAAGATGCCGGGGGACAAGAGTAGTCCCCCGGCAGTGGAAGCGGCCTTGTAAGACCCACGCCTGCCAGAGCTAGCGGGGACCGTAGGTTATTTACCCGTAGCCCTGGGATGAGGCGCAAGACGGAACACCCAGAAGTTTTAGTGGGTATCCCTAACTAGGGAGTGGCAATAGCATGGCACCAGTTCTGACTCGGCATGCTAGTGCCACTCCCGTCCTGGCGAATCTCACACACGACTCGCGAACTGTCCCCCCAAGGGATAATGTTATACTTATTGACCGTTTCACGCAGTTGTAACGATGGGTGTAATGGGTTATTGTTATTAATTGTGAATGACGTTAGATATTGAGAGGTAATGTGTGTATATACACAAATGTTGCTATGCGTTCACGGCGTTATTTAACGCTATAAATAAGACAGACACATTTGGCCACAGGCAATTATTATAGCAGGTGAAGCCCGAGCATAAAAGGGTGTACATTACTGATTTAGGTAATACTTTGCTCACAGTCTCGCTATAAAAATATATTTTTCGTATAGTTTTTATAAATGGCAATAAAAATAGCGATTTATCAAGCGAAATCAAACGGGAACACTTCAGGAGTAAATTATTGATAAGAAAAAGGGAATCAACGAAATTATTTATAACTAGCTGATGCCCGCGACTTCGTCCGCGTGATATTTGTTATTCCTTTAATTATGAAATACGCTATGCTAGACACTGTTTTTGTAAGGTTTTACTTTTACGCGGAATCTCTTTTTAATGTATAAATTGTTTTATTGTATGATGATACCGGCAATATCAATACTTAATTTGTTGCATAAGTTGTATAATATGCTGTTTAAGTAATTAATTTTTTTTTAACTATCTCACGGGAACTCTTTAATTTTTCGGGATGAAAACTATCCCTGGTCAACATATAGTGTCGAGAAGGGACATAAGCTACCACCATACAAAATTTTACTTAAATCGGTCCAGTCGTTTCGGAGATTAGCCCGTACAAACAGAGAAACAAAAAAATTGAAAAACATCTAAATTAGTTCTATTTCACTTCTTACATATCCCTGACTCGGTTTTTAGCATTTTTTCCATTGTACAGAAATTCGACCTCTACAGTTTTATTATATGTAAGTATAGATTGTATACAGATAAACATATCCAGTCTTATTCTTATTGATAAGTTAAAACGCTTCATTAAGGTTCTTAAATAAGCGTCCAAACTTATTCTAACTCAATCGGCCTTACTTATAATAATCTCGTTAAGAAACGATTAGTCATCTCTTAAGTAAGAGAATCAAACCCTAATCAATGAATATCTTTTTTTCCACTTATAAACGTGTATTACCTGTTGTTTACCTAAGAGAAGCACAAATAAACACAATTTGAATGATTAACGTAGGTTGTACCCATAATATTCGACTAAACTGGAGTTTATGGGTAAGATTTTCACTTATCAGTTGCTGAGCAGTTTCTTTAAATTTAAGATACGATTATAAGTAAGCTGGCCCAATATGAATAAGAGCGATCGTTGATAATTTCGCAGAACCCACATTGACAAAGAATACATTCTCTTGATATGTTTACGCATGCACGAATGGCGTATTGATTGTATTCCAATGAAAGTTTGTTATAATGTGTAATGAGAAATCGACGAATACCACTTAAGTAGTTTTCTTTGTATACTTGGATTTTTTCCCTATTATCATTTATGTGCAATAGTGTAAGAAAATCGTGTGTTTTGGTTTAAACATTTTACAAAACGCCGAAGCCACCTAGATTTTCTACGAGCCTTGCAAGTTATGACGTCATTTCTGTAACGAACAAATAGCGTATTAATTATAGTTTAAACTTTTTACTTATAGATTTATGTTATTTTTAACCGACTTCAAAAAGGAGGAGGTTCTCAACTTGATTGGTAGGTATAGTTTTTATTTTTTATGTATCATATATACGTATATTATAAATAATATATTAAGCACCTGTAGAAATTGTACTACTGGCACGCGTATGCAATGTTGCTATCTCACTCTTCGGTGTAGGCCCTTCGTCGGCATGGATTGCTCCCGATTTCCCTGCGATCTACTCATCAGATCCTGACTTGCTGACAGTGAGACCACCTCTGGAGTATACACTTACGAATAAAGAATAAAAATTAACAATCGAACAACAATTGACGGAGATATCGTGTAACAAAGAAGTCGCTTAACATCTTTCGAGAGTTCCTCTAGTATTCCCTGGGAACCACTCATCAAACCCTGACTTGGTGACTATGGGACCACTTCGAGTGTGTACTCTTTCGAATAAAAAAAATATTTCATAATCGGTCCACAATTGAAGGAGAAATCGCGTAACATGCATACAAAAAATTAAGTGCCTGTAGAAATTGTAATACTGGGTATACAACCTTTTTTTTTCGAAGAATGTAAGCGCTCGGTGTTCGTTAACAAGGGTTACTCTCGATTTTCCTGGGATCCATTCATCAAATCCCGACTTGGTGATTAAGAGACCGCCTCGGGAGTATGCATTTACGAATAAAGAAAAAAAATGAAAATCGATCTACAATTGACGGAGATATCGTGTAACAAAGAAGTCAGTAAACAATTTTCGAGAGTTTCTCTCGAATTTTCTGGATTCCACTTATCAGATACCGACATGGTGACTATGGGACCAATTCGGGAGTTTCCCTACCCTTTCGATTAAAACAAATTTTGAAAATCGGTCCACAATTGACGGAGAAATCAAGTAACATACATACATACAAAAACATAAGACAATTTAGAACTTCCCCCTTTTGGAAGTTGGTTAAAAATAGTCTATCAAACATAGCTCTGTTTACCTCATAAGAGCACCGGTCACATTAAATCCTTACACCGTTGAATGTAGGAAACATATCAAAAGTGGAATTGATCTGGCTCGCTATGGCAAACTCACCATAGCGGAGGTCATTGCACCTAGAAAGGTGGTTTGACCAGCCTACAAGACCCACCGCGCTGCTCTGCACTCATACAAAAATAGGGTGATCCAAAGGAAATGACGTTGATTGAGTGGTGTCTACATTGATCGGTCGTTTACTGACGGAAGTTGACACAGCGTTCGGATGATGGTTATTCGTCTTTAGTAGAAAGTATTGTGTAAAATAAGGAAATAGTTAACAAGCAGCTTATGCTTGATATTTTATTATGAATGTATAATGTCTATAAAACCGTCACACGACTCAGTGTGAACGCTTATAGTTAAGCGGGAGAACCAGCTTTTAGTAGCAGAAAGGTTCTTTGTAATATTTTGGGTCCAACAAAGAGAAAAGATTGTAGTTGGAGGGTGCGAAGCAACCTCGGGATTGAGAATCTCTTGGCCGAGCCCAACATAGCAGAAGAAAAAAAAGCTCACCGCCTCGAGAAGAACGGATGGAAGAGAATCGCAGAGTGACGGCCGGTAAGTAGGCGTCCTGTTGCCTTAAATATCACTGGAACGACAGAGTGGAGGCTGAGCTGTGTGATCTTCGTGCCGAAAATTGGCAAGAAATTGCGCAGGACCGGGAAAAATTTCATGTTCTTGTTTCGGAGGCCAAGACTCACTTTGGGTCGCTGAGCCAACGAAGTAAGTAATGTATAGGTTCACGTTTGACTATCGTCTCACCTGGTGTTAAGTATGATGCGGTCTAGGATGGAGCACGCTTACCCAGAAGTTACATATGTACTCGTAACTTGAAGACTACAAAATTGTATTTGTCAGGAAAAACAGACTCTGGCAAATTATTCCACGCTTGGGCAATACGCACCAGAAAAGACCAAGCAAAGCGCTCTGTCCGGACTGGTGGTGATTCCACCTTGTAATGGTGGCGCAAATCGATGTATCTGGTTATCTGGTTGTCTGGTGGTAATATGCAGATGGAGAAACTAACTCGTGCAGTTCTAAGAAACACTTGCCGAAATTTCTCCGATAGAAGACAGATAGCCTAACTACCTTGCTTCCATGCTCAAGACAGTGAAATCGAGCATTAAAAACACGGTCATTGCGGAGTAGCCTCCTGGCTACTTTCTCAATCGACTCCAACGCTTCCAACTGGTATCTGGCTGAGCCGCCCAAAGATGAGAACAGTACTCCATGCACGCCCATACGGGTGTATATGTATTTATTTGAAAGAGATGAAGGGATGACAATGTGTAACATACAGATAGGAAATGAAAAAATAGAGCAGTTATAAAGTTTATATACCTAGCGTACATGTTTATAAGCGATGGAAAGCATGAGAGTTATGTGGTGACAAGAGTTGAATTTTGTTTAATAAAAATGACTTCACTCTAAAAAACAAAAAAATATTTACCGACTTCTTTTTGCAACACCTTGAAGTCAGTGCCAAGTAAAACATAAAATGACTATATTTTGTAAATTTGTTGTTGTTCTTTCACGTTTTACTTGGCACCGACTTCAAGATATTGTTACGACTTAGATTTCGACAAAAATAAATTTCACCTGCATATCTGTAAAAACACATTTTATTACCTGTCGGCATTTGAACTAATTGTAATTCTTTTGTTTACTTATTTATTGGCATACGTTTCTAGAGAACAGCCCATTGTTTTATTGTACTCGTTTATGGCCGCTTGCGGCCGAATCATTAGCCAGGTGTTGCGGTTTATATCAACTACGATACGGGCACATTTGTATTTGTGAGGTATAAAACGACGGCCTGATGGGGAGAGGGGGCAGTCGAGCGAGAACCACGATCAAGGCGAGACGTGTGTACATTCGGGAATCTGTTAGTGACGGACTTTGCGCGTTTTATTGAATTACGACCTTCTGCATTACGTTTGGATTTGTTGTGTCCGGTTATATTTGTACCTGTGTTATGTGTGTTTATATAGTTCTAATAATATCTATAATAATTCCAACGGTATTTTAATTCGGGTCCCGCTAAACACGTAACAATATTGTAAAAAGAAGTGGGTTAAATATTTGTTATTTGGTTTTTAGTGTGAAGACAGTTTTGTGTTTGTTAAAAAAAACTTGATCGTGTACTAGCAGAAGGTGATGTCAGGAGTCTTAAGAACAGACGAGCGTGCATGACAAGAGTTATGAATGTCAAAGAAGCAAGTGAGGTGTGTAAGAATAAGCCTGAATGGCGCTCTGGTGTTCGTGCCTACTCCGCAAGGGAACTGTCGTGAAGTTATGTATGTATGTAAAAAAACTTTTAGTTGCGCAAATACTTTAATACCTTATAGAAATAACATATAATATAAGCAGCACCTGTAGAAATTGTACAACTGGTACGCGTATACAAATTTGCCATCACTCTTCGGTGTATAGGTATGCTCTTCAACATGGGTTGCTCTTGAATTCTTTGCGATCCACAAATCAGATCCTTACTCGGTGACAATGGGACCATCTCAGGTATAAATAAAAACAATTTCAAAATCGGTCCACAATTGACGGAGAAATCGCATAACATGAATATAAAAAATTAAGCGCCTGTAGAAAATGTAATAGCTACACGCGTATACGAGTTTTTCCAAGAATTTGGGCGCACGGCGTTATTTAATAAGGGTTATGCTCGATATCTCTGGAATCCGTGACCATGGGACTGCCTCGGGAGTATACATTTACGAGTAAAGAAAACAATTTGAAAATCGGTTACCAATTGACGGAAGTATAGTGTTAAGATGAACTTGCTTAACAATTTTCATGACTTTTCTAATTTCTTGGAATCCCCTCATCAGATCATGACGTGGTGACAATGGGGCCAATTCGGGAGCATAACCTATCGATTAAAAGAAACATTTGAAAATCGGTTCACAATCGACAGAGATATCGAGTAACGAACATACAGATAAATTGAGAACTTCCTCCTTTTTGAAGTCGGTTAAAAAGTAATGTTACGGTGAAGAGATATAGAATGAATAAAAGCTGAATCACAAAATAAGTATCAGTAATCTGACTGGTAACGTCGATGCCGGTAGACCACAACGTACTCATCATGAGCAAATTAATAATAATCGGCAGACAAACACACATATTGTATATCCCCAAATTAAGCAAGTTACGCTTGTGTTATGGGTAATATACTACGGACCAGTCTGGGGCCGATCCCAGACACCCAGACCATAGTAAATAACGGAGAAAATACGTTTCCGAAATTTACTATACCAGGAATCGAACCCGGAGCCTCTGCGTTGCAGTGAGGTAGGCCGGCAAAGGCTTTGCCCGCTCAACCACAGAGGCCGTCAATTAAATTAAAGATATTTTGAAGAACAGTCAGGTAAAAATTACTTTCAATAAACGTGTATATATGAAAGAAAGAAAGAAAGAAAAAGATTTATTTAGAACTACAATAAAACTGACTTAAACTATTAAAATAAAAAACAATAAATAAATGTAGTCGTAAATTAGCCTTAGCTCAGCAAAAGCGCCGGTTAATATAACCAGCGCTGATCTTCCGCTAGGGCCATTCGTGACATACACAAACACAGGCAAACAAGATAAAGATGTGAAGTGAACCAACAAAAAAAAAATAATGAAAAAAACAAACCATAATAACGTTAACTAAATATTAAAAAGATTAAATACTTATTACTCACATAAATTGACATTGCTACCTATTATCAATAAAATTTTAAAAGAACGATATCAAACAACTTAAATAAACAATACAGCATTTAACACACGACATAAATAACAGTCAGGATATATCAGGCACACCACACACCCTCCACATGCGCACCATCATATAGCACTGGTATCATGAATAAAAGAATGATATGAAGAGGCCATGTGCCGAAACGTAGTCCGACACAGCGCTGATTTTCAGTACCCACCTCCTAAATCACATATCGCATGCAACGTCGTACGAAACAAGATTAGCTCTACTTTAACCATTCGTGCTGGTATTCTGTGAGAGAATATCACACCGATTGCTGGATAGTTCCCATATCTTGTTATACATTTACTAGCCCTACCATCGGTTAAATTTTAATATTACTTGTATAGAGCTTTTGTCAAATTTAAACCGATAAAGATAATAAGGCAAATAAATGGTCGGTTAGATATAGAAACACTGAAGTCCCCTAGAATTTGCGCAAGAATAGCATCCGGAATGCTCATCTTATACACTCGAGAACTCTTTACCCGTAGATGTCAGAAACGCTAAATCACTTGCCATATTTAAAAAATCTGTCAAAAACCATTACCTTAGTTTATAATAAAATATACATTTTTCTATTATTCTTAACTTAGCTGTTTACTGTCCACATTGTACTGTTCTTTTTTTTTATTTTACTTCTTATTAATTTCATTATACCTAGACATAAGTTGTTAAAAGTATCCTCTCAATCAGGTTGCCTGGAAGAGATCGCTTTAAGCGATAAGGCCGCCCTTTGTTTTGCCGTTAAATTATTGTTATTAATTATTCTGTAATTGTTTACTTGGTGGACAATAAAGTGTTTTCTATTCTGATCTATTCTAAGAATAGCATAACGTTATGACGTCATAACGTATAAGATTCAAATAGAGTATTACTGTTTATAAAGTGAATAAGATTATTACTACCATGACACTTTAATAGTGAGATAAAATAGTTGGGTATTTTAAGACCCGCTCTTATAATGAAAATAATTTTAGTAACATGTATCATGTTTTTGTAACATGTATTCATTTATTAATTATTCAATAGAGGAGCGGAGTTAAGTCAAATGAGATACTTTTTGTCATTTTACAAAACATCGCAGCCTCATAGATATTGTACGAGCGTTACTTATGACGTCGTAAGTAGGTACACGTAAAAGAGTTAAATAGTGCATTTATTTTTGTTTGAAAAGCAATTTAAATTATTCCTATAATGTTATTTTAAAAGTTAGATGATAAGGTGTTATTTAAAGTCTGTTATTTTATATGTAAAAATATTAGAATATATTGTAACATGCGTTCGCGACCTTATTGTAGGACTGTGAAGTCCCCATTTTAAGAATATTTTCATTCCTAGCAATTTTATCTATTGTACTAAATCCATATTTAAAAGGTGGAAGCTGTTTTTGAATCGTTCGCAACGTTCTAAATTTGAATATGGACACTCACTAGCCTAGTGGCGCCACTGGTGATAACCGAAAGCGATTCGTGTTGAATCGATAGTGCGGCAAACGGCAATATCTTTATAAGCATGACCGGTGGAGACAGCGGTCATAGAATATATACTGATACAGAAAGATTACTTGGTAATGATGAAATAAATGTACATGTGCATGCAAACACGCGGCTAATAGCCGGTTCCTATATCTTACCGACCGTTCATTTGCCTTACTATCGGTTAAAATTTGACTAGAAATTCAACCTATGGTAAGTGAAGTGAATGAATATTAAGATATAGGAATCGGTCATAAGACGATCTTAATACAATGCCGTTACCGATATGCTGAGTCCTTTTTATAGCTGAGTTTGTATGTTAATATGTTATTTTAATATGTTTTAACTAGAGGTTCGGTGGCTATTATAAAAGCCAGTTAATTAGCGGTTGTTTATAAAATAGCCACAGCTAAATTGACAATCACTTCGCATGAATGTCGCATAAAACCGAAAATCGACAACTAACAAGTTTACAGTTTAGCCATCAGCCGTCGGCTGTCGTTTAGAGTGTCATTTACCCAAAAGGAAGGTTGTGTCGGATATAATTCCGGCACAGCAATATGCTGAGTGCAAACCTTGTTTGCTGAAAATGCGGCTAACAAATTCTCAAATATGCTCTGTGTATAATAATGCATAAGAAATGTAATTACGTCGCTATTTCTTCAAATAAAGTCTTTCTTTATTTCTTTAAATATTGACAGATAACTTCTGTTCATATTTATTAATGTAGCTAATAATTAATGGCGTTATTTTTTTTACTTTGTCCACTACTTGAAGTTCCCACGGGATTCTCGGGTCACAAAGTACTGCACCAATAAAAAAAAATGTTAGCTACCGTTTACTAAAACGGTAAATGAAAAACTGTGTCGGAATAAGTTAATTCTTACGCACTCAAACAACTAAAAACCGCTCCCGGAGAAATTCCCGCGGGATTTCCGAGATAATAGGTATCACACAACATTTGCTATCATCAATCAGCGAAAAAATAACATTGAAATACAATTTTTTTCTATCTGGCCATATTAAATCATTCCCAGAAAAAATCCTGCGGGAATCCCGGGATAAAAGGTAGCGCAGATTTTAAGTCTCAATATTCCCGAATCCCGAACAAACAGACAACCAGACAAGAAAGCTAAAAAAAATTGCATCGTTTATATAGTCTATTCCAGTTTTTTTTAATTTACTTTAATGTACAGACACAGCATGTTTAGAATTTTATAATATTATAATCATATTAAAATATATTTACAAATGTCAAGTTCAAACCAGGTTAAGTACTTACAAATGTCAACTTTGTGTGTATATCATATAATCCTGCATTGTATCCACCTTTATCCAACAGCCTGTTAAAAAGCTTAATATTAAATAAATTACCATTATATTCTTTAATGGTTTAAGTTAGTTTATTATAGATTTTTTTAATAATATACATACATATATACATAACTTCACGCCAGTTCCCTTGCGGGGTAGGCACGAACAACAAAGCGCCATTTAGGCCCATTCTGGCACACCTCACTTGCTTCTTCGACATTCATAACTCTTGTCATGCACGCTCGTCTGCTCTTAAGACTCCTGACATCACCCTCTGCTAGTACACGATCAATTTGATCATGGAAGGTGTGTCGTGGCCTTCCACGACTTCTACATCCATCCACTTTTGCATTGTATATCTGTTTAGTCATTCTTTCATCATGCATTATTTCCACATGCCCGAACCACCGGAGCATTCCTTTCCTTACCTTCACCCCGACACTTTCCTTCAGACCAACTCTCTTTCTTACTTCGGTATTACGAACGCGGTCCGTTTTTTATAATATAATATGGTTATTTCTACCATAGAGATGGCTATTCACCGGCGGGTGTGCTAAATCTTAATAACAACGCTTTCAAAGCGTTGTTCTCAAATAAAAGAAGCGCCTCGGTCTGTGTCCGCGTGTTTTATCATTTCGTACTAAACAAGCGTTCTGTATAATCTGTGCCGATGGAGACAGAGTCTGCGGGCGGCGCGTCCAAAGGTGAAATACAGCGTCCTCCATAAATATTGATTTTATGTTTGAGGCCCGACGGACTGTGTAGGGTTGGCCCAAAGAGAAAGATCGTCACGCACGAGGGCGTAACGGCACAGTAACTGTTCTAGATCCCGTGACGTCCAGCTAAAGTGCGAGTAAGAAAGAAAGAAAGAAAAATTGTTTATTTGGTCTTCACATAGCGGGATACATGGTGATGAATTAAACGATGTAGGTATATACGAAAAGTCTCTGGATGGTACCAAATAGGTGCAGTTCAGCATGTGCCAGGTAGCAGGTGCCTGACTCTGGTTTTCAAGATATATGTAGTATGAATAATAATAAATTACATACATAGATATACATATAATTAATATAAACATAATAATAATTAGTGCTGAGCAAATTAGAAACAAATATTGTGGGGATACTGATAAAATATTCAAGATTTTTTTTTATATAAGAATACCCGACATGATAGGTTTGTAATGGTTAGTTTAGCTTCTTTTAATCAAATAATTATTCTGTTAACTGTCACAGGGTGTTAAAACTCTTGCTTACAAAACTATAGTCATTATTATTAAAGTAAACATCATATGCTATGTTGACAAAATGCGTACGTCGTAACTAAACCAATTTGATACTTTAACGATGTTTGATGTTGCACTAAAACTTACTAGTATGTTGAAAATTTCGTCACGATTTGCTTAAATGGTATTCAGTATTGTGGACCCCTACTTGCAGCTCGCAAACCCCTAGATTTTGTTTTCGCTGACGTGAACCTCTTAAAATTCGAGTTCGACCCTCAGGGGTCCATATGAATCACTTTGGGGACCTATGTTCTACACTATCTATTACTAATTTGTAGGAATATGGCTCAAGTATACATAGATAATAGCTAAATAAACTGCATGCACGATGAAAGAATGACTAAACAGATATACAATGCAAAAGTGGATGGATGCAGAAGTCGTGGAAGGCCACGACACACCTTCCATGATCAAATTTATCGTGTACTAGCGGAAGGTGATGTCAGGAGCCTTAAGAACAGATGAGCGTGCATGACAAGAGTTATGAATGTCAAAGAAGCAAGTGAGGTGTGTAAGAATAAGCCTAAATGGCGCTCTGTTGTTCGTGCCTACCCCGCAAGGGAACTGGCGTGAAGTTATGTATGTATGTGTATGTAAATAAACTGCATAAGCGATGATTGAGAAATGAGTTATAATTAAACGTAGTAGTCGATCGTGTAAACTACGGTTCTGATATCCCCAGGAAGCCAAGGGATGTTCCTGCTAAATCGTAAGTCTAACTCCAATCTTTAAAATGGTTCTTACTCAATATACTGTAGAACAAAATAAACTCAGTAAAGTTTGGATTATGTGGATTATTATTTCTCAAAAGCGTCAGCCCTAAAACCTCGGAGTTAAACCCCACGGGGATGTCACAAGTTTGAGGGCAGTGAGATGTGAGAAAGAGAGAATGAAATACACACAGCGAACGCCAAAAAGGAATAGACATATTTTTATTCATCCCTCTTATAACTACGTACTTATTAATTCCTTTTTCAATAGGTGATTCTGTTTTACAAACACAAAGATTTAAAAGGTTACTTTAATTAGAGATTTTAACCAACTTCTTATAAGAAGGGTGATGTGTTTGTGGATGCTGCTTTTATATTATATTCAGACACATTATTAAAAAGGATAGATTAGTTAGTAGCTATGTTTCTTAATATTGTGTTGGAGGCAATTTTTTTTTTAGGTTTTTTTTAATTTTTTTTTTATTGCAGGAGTTCAGCAGACAGTCAGACGGTCCACTTAGTGGAAAGCCTATTTATAAATAGTAAATCCTAGCCTAAAGCCTAGTAAATCGCCTATGGACATTTGCAACACCAAAGGTGCTACAAATGCGCTGCTGCTCTCTTATAGGAGACTGGAACCTGGTCACTAATGCCGGAACACAACACAAGGTTGTTATGGCGGCATACTCTAGACCAGGGGTGGTCGCCATCCAGTCGAGCAAATACTCTACCACCTGGCTGTGGGTTGTTTAGTCGCCTCTTACGACAGGCCGCCGGGCCGCAGGAAATTGTATTCTTTCTCCGTTCCTGCACGGATAATTTATAATAGTTTGTAGAAATCTCCAACAAAAAGGTTATAATTATTTGATACGAGTTAGTACTGGCCACGAAGTACCGATTTTGTTTAAATTTAGAACTACATATATTGATGTTCTTTTGTTTTATAATGTTAACATTTTTCCTCTCATAATTAAAATCGTCACATTAGGTACCTATTTAAGCAGGTGCCGTTAATCATTGTTAAAAACTTAGATAAAATATAGTCCGATAAAAAGTGTTTAACAAATTTACTATAGAAAGTGAAGTTATTTATGGTTGTTTTAACTCCCACACAGTCTTTAAGAAACAGATTTTCGTGAAAATAATTAATATTATATGGATGTTCTTTAGAGAATACTCAATCCCGCGGAAACATTTTCCATTTTGGAATAAAATATTGTTTAATTTCAACTCTCTTTAAAGAATAGTCAACTTTCATCAAAATCGGCTCATCAATCAGGTAGTGAATAATAAAAATACCATAAATACGTATATAAACATGTACTTGGAATTTAGTACGACTAATGATTTTTAAACTAATTTATTTTAATATTATTATTCGAATTAAATTAGTTACGGTAAATTATTAAGTATAAATCTAAAACTTGTATATAACCTTGTATAAAGAACAACACATAACTTGTGTAAAAAATATAAGTACCTATAATTATCTTCTTTCTTACGACAATTATTGTGATTAAATTATAGTCTCTAAAGATAAACCAACCAGTTAACTCTACATTAACCTTTTCAATAGTTCCTGCTTTAATTTTAATAGTTATCAATGAAACAAATTTAAAATTTACATACAACACGCGATTACAACATGAAATCTTAAAACGCCATCATCCTGCGATAAAAGGCATTAAATCACCAATATGTAATAAAAGACATACATTAGCGACTCGAGTATGTAGAAACACTCCGTTTAGTTGAATTAAAACAAGGATATTACAAATACGTATAGTTAAAACTTACTTGTATTATTATAATTATTGATCCAAAATGTAACACATAGATGATAAATAAAACTAACGGAACACTTTAGGACACTTTTAGCGAGTGAATGTTTTGTTTACAAAATTGCGAATGTAACTGAGTGAATGAATGAATAAATTGAACTAAATTGTACTTGTAGTTTGGTTACTAAAATACGAGTAACGCCATCTAGTTCAATGTCTATATTATATTACAATTGCTTAATTAGCCAAGTGGCATATTTACATGTTGTTTGCTATCTGTCGTATGATGGCGTTGTTAATTTTATTGTTCTTATATGTAAATGAACAATCACACTTATTAACAATATGTATTTTAATTAGTTTGGAAATATAAATTACAATAATTGTCATTTAAATACAAACAAGACAATGTAAATTAAATAATCTGTAACAATAATGTAGTGTGTATGTATAATCTATATTATGTGTATGTATAATCTATACTAAGGCTTTTCAACAAAAGATGGCGTAAGACGTTACGTTTCAATAAAAATGTAATAGTATTTAATTGCACCTGTTACGTAGGTAAATTGTACTTACATATTATGATTTTTCTAAGAGTTCTAAAACAATTTTGGCAAAAACGATATCACTGTTATTTTTCTTAAAGCTACGTGATTAGTAATTGCATTTTATATGATTGTATATGAACAAAATGGATAGACCTAGCCCAGAGCTCTCAGAGTGAAACCGACTAAAGCAAGCCGATTGTGCCGCAGTGTGCTAGGAGAACTTAACAGTGGATTCATTACTATTAACCACAAAGACGCAAACCACGTGTATACTAAATAAGTTTAAACAGAAAACTTTTTAAAAAAGCGCTTGACTTCTACTTATATGTTCTTTTTATTCTCGTAGATTCTGACTATAGTTTTATTCGTCTGAGGGTTGTATATAATGATGGAGTAAAATTTCGAAAAAAAAATAGGGTATATATATACACGTTACTAAGGAAGATTTTTTTCAATATAGACAAGTGTGTGGGGCACAGACATCACATGTATGGAATGCAGGAGTATCGCCAGAAAATTCACTTGTGCAATATAAAAACCTAGCAAGAGTATTCCAAGAAATTTCACCCTCAGGAAAAAAAAATCACGAACTTCTATGATATACCATTTCCAAACTATTTATTAAGCTTATTAGGAGCAATATTATATTTTGATACAGTCTTTACATGGTTTGGCAGGACAATACGTAAGCAAATGCCTAGCAAGACAATAACAATAGAATCATTTAATTAAAAAACAATGTCACTTGCTAGATTTTGAAATTGCATTGCTGAATTGTATATGCCACAGACATAAAATATCCGTGGTAAGCGGAGTATCGCTAGATACGTCATAAATCATCGTCATAATCTAAATAATTTTCTTTAATGACCTGGACGAGGACACAATTTCCACGGCTTGAGAGGCTCATTTCTCCACATTTATCTAACAGTAGTAGTAGTATTCGTCACAGTGGCAGACAAAGGAACTTAATGAATACAGCCTTGTCTGATGTATTCAGTTTTAAGTCTCCGGTTTAGCTAGGTCAATCTCTAGGTCTTTGACCGACGAATCCGAGTTCTTGTGATAACTCGAAAGGCCACATTTGACTACAGAGATCACATTTCTCACAAAAACACCCAATTATTATTTATTCTAAAACAATTAAATATCCTACAACTTGTTTATTTTAAAGTAATATTGTACATTTTTAAAAAATAAAACTGCACGGCACAACGTCAGTTCAGTATTCAAATTGAAAGGCTGCGGATTTGTTTTGCCTGGGTTATCTTGGATTTTTGAAAATAAAATAGAAACGTTTTATTGAGACGTAGTATATTGACACACATAGGCAAGGAATGACAAGCAGTAAATTGAATGACAGATACAGACAAAAAATACATAGACAGTAAAATGTGCGCTCTATTCACTATCACAAATACTCAAATAAAAAAGTAGTTAAAATTATATTTTTTTTTCGAACCTTGCTATTGGACATGCCACGTGACTATGTATATTGAAATATAGACCGAGTTTTTGAGAAAAACGATTGTGACGTGCAAAAAGATCATTGGTTGGACGGACATGACGATTTGTACAGTTTTTTCCTGTCTCCTGCTTTTCGGCTCTGTAATCCTTAATATTATGTACCTATGTAAAAATATGGTAACACATAAAAATATTTATAGAATTTTATAGTTATAATTTTTTGTTATTATACTTTTTTATTTAAGGGACAAATAAAGAAATATTTATAAATTTATAATGGATGTAATAATGGCTATGGAAATATAAAATAAAACATAAAAATGATAATTAATTTTGTAAGTACAGCGCCATCTGTTATGTAGTAGAGCAATTATAATGACGTCACGCGAAACGTAGAACAACCGGTGCGTACAAGTTGCACGGTACCGTTGGGTTCAACGACCCACAGCGTTTTGTTTACGCGGGAACAAGCCCGGAAATTTAACAAAAATCTTCTGTGAGATTCTTTAAAAAAATTCACACACGTGCACAAGTTGGCGGAATTAAGAGAATATCTATAAAAATTAAGCGATGTAACGCTAGTTTCGCATTTCTGAGGTCAAGAAACGTTCAGATGTGAACGAACGATTTTAGCGGTATTAATGAATGGTTTATTACAATTCCTCGCGAATTTTTGATGAACAAGCGTTTTTTTTTTAAATTTGAGAAAGGCTTGCGTTTGTCAGGCCAGTATGCAGTTATTGTAATATGCGTTGCGTGTGTGACGAATAATAAAATATTTTTTTAAATTACGGCTTTCAGCTTTTTCATACTTTTTTGCGAAATTATATTTTTTGTAACAAAGCACAATGGTTCATATACAAGAAATTGTTTGATGGTATTAAATGGATTAACGAAATTTAATCAATTTGGTTGAGAGCACAGGACTGAAAGGACAAGACGATATTGTGTTGTTTATTGCATGAGTTCAGCAGACAGGCAGACGGCCCATCTGATGGGAAGCGGTTACCATCGCCTATGGACATTTGAAACACTAAACGTGCTGCAAATGCGATGCTGCTCTCTTAGGGGAGACACTAGCCCAGGGATGCTAGCCATCCAGACGGGCAAATATCCTACCACCTGGCTGTGGGTTGTTTTGTCGCCTCTTACGACAGGACGCCCGGCCGGCCGCAAATTGTATTCTTCCTCTGTTCCTGCACGGGTACCGTGCAGGAACGGAGAAAGAATACAATTTCTTGCGGCCTGGCAGCCTGTCGTACGAGGCGACTAAACAACCCAGCCAGGTGGTAGGGTATATGCTCGACTGGATGGCGACCACCCCTGGTCTAGAGTATGCCGCCATAACAACCTTGTGTTGTGTTCCGGCATTAGTGACCAGGTTCCAGTCTCCTTTAAGAGAGCAGCAGCGCATTTGTAGCACCTTTGGTGTTGCAAATGTCCATAGGCGATGGTAACCGCTTTCCATCAAGTGAGCCGTCTGCCTGTCTGCTGAACTCCTGCAATAAAAAAAATACAACATACAAACAATATACATATATATATATATATATATATATATATATATATATATATATATATATATACATATATATATAAAATAATTGGCAGACAAACTAATACTATTATTACTACTATATGATATACAACGGACAATTTTGGGGCCGATCCTAGACCATAGTAAATAATGCGGAAAATTCGTTATTTGTTATGGTCTGGTGTCTGTTAGATACTAGACGGATCATTTCTGTCTTTCAATTTGGAAGAATCAACCAAAGTGATCACTATATACATAAATTCAGATCATTTAATGGCATTCAACATCGCCGCGTCCTTTCAGCTCTATGCCTTTCAAGGAAATTGATTCATTTTCCTCTGCGCTATGACATAAGGGGTGTTACAAACGTTCGTAGGCGACGGTAACTTTCCATCAGGTGAGCCGACTGCCTGTTTGCCTGCTTAAGGCAATAAAGAAGCAAACGATGGAAAATTCGTTTACGAAATTTACCACGCCAGCAATCGAACCTGGAGACTCTGCGTTCCAGTGACCGAGGTTGGCAAAACTTTAATCTGCTTTGACACATAGGCAACGAAATGATAAATATCCGTAAGTAAATCAAGGATCCGACATAGCTCACAAAATTAGTAAGTTGAAGTGATTGTGGGCCGGACACATTTGTCGTAAACCGATGACCGATGGAGCAGACGAGTCCTGGAGGGGAAACCGTGTCTTGACAAACGTATTGTAAGTGGTTAGCCAGGGTCTCCTGATTGAATTTTAGAAATCTCCCCAATTTGATGAATTTATTATGGCAAGAATAGCATGACGTGCCAGACCGTCGTCATTATTATATACATTATAGAGCTTGGTTCGAATTATTATATGACAGAGATTTGGAAAGTATAACAAAAAATTTTAACTACTAAAATTTCTGGGAGAACAATCAGTGCGTGGTCATCAATGAAGGCTAGATGAGGAAACTGGAGGTCTAGGATATATGGCGCAAACTTGGGCCTACGTTCACGGATAGACAAAAAACTTTTTATTGTTCACGACATTAGTACATCAACGTAAATCACAGCTCAGATTAGAACAATTTGTTTCGTTATGTACGTTGCTACAATGATTTTATATATGTATGTGTTATTTAAATTATTGGTTTATTACATTGTTATTTAGTCTGCAAATCATTTAGCATTACAAAACTGAATTATATCTATAATATTATAAAATTCTAAACGTGCCGTGTCTGTACGTTGAAGCTATTAAAAAAAAAACAATTGGAATAGACTATTAAGCGATGGAGAACACAATGCATTTTTTTTAGATTTCTTATCTGTTGGTCGGGGTTCATGTAAAAACTATTAGGCCGATTTCGAAGTTTTTTTCGTTGATGGACAGCAAATTCTTGTATTTAAAATCGGCGCTACTTTTTACTCCGGGAATCCCGCGGGAATTTCCTGGGAATGATTTAAAATGATCAGATTGAAAAAAAAATTGAAATACACTGCGATTTTTTCCCTGATTTACGGTAAATTAATGAAATGTGTGATAATTTTCCGGGGAGCGGTTTGTAGTTGTTCGGGTGTATAAAAATTAACTTATTCCGACACAGTTTTCCTTAATGCGATAGCTTACATTATTTTTAAAAAATCTGCGGTACTTTGTGCCCCGGGAATCTCACGGGAATTTCAAGTCAAGCTTGGATGAAGTCGCGGGCATATTAACAATTAACAATATATATTGTTGTTTGTGTGTCTTGTCCACCGTGATCTCACTTTCTGGTCCCAGGCGAAAGAACTGCACTGGTCCTTGTTGGCTATCATTATGCTGAGACTGGGTCCAATTTAGGACTTTGTTTCTATGGTTTTTCTATTTACTTTTGTCCTGATTAAAACATTTTTCTTTCTTTTCATTAGTTAGTTGACGACCAGACCGCATATCTCATGCTTTACAACTGTTCTTGTTGAAAGTATTTCTAAGCTTTACCACTTTGAAACGTTTCAAATTTTCCACATTATCCATGCAGGAGTTGTATTGAGTTGTGTTCCGACAGTACATTCGTGTTGCAAATATTTATAGGCGACGGTAACCACTTTCCATCACTCCAGAAATAATAAACATAAGTTCATAGTTACCAAGGCCACAATTGTAAATACTTTTTAAGACTAAGGATGCTAATTTCTCCCCTATCTAGTGCCATATGCCCGTTTCCTATTTACTTTATTACTGTTCACTCACTTGCCTCGCCATGGGTAGAAGTTTGATATTATGTGTATGGAGTTTATATCAAATTTTAACCGATAGTAAGGCAAATGACCGGTTGGTAAAATATAGGAAGTGGCCGTTATGTAAAAGACGTTTTTTCTTTTACAAATGATCTCACATCGAGAAGCTAGTGTAGTTGGAAAAACATTTAACTGTGAGAATGTGGTGAAAATTAGTTTATTTTCAAATTAATGGTTTTTTGGGTCTAGTAGTTAGTCATTTTGGCAAAAAGGTAACATTTATGGAATAGGCATGTACGTCATCTATCTTTGTTGTTCACAGTTGCTTTCTCAGAAACTACTACGTCTATATGGATATAATTAATATGATACTACAAAATTGTATAGTTAAACCACGAATCACTTAAAAACTTGGGTTAGCCGCCATACGTACATGTAACAAAGTGTAATAGGAAGAGCACTTAATTTTTAAATTATACTTATGAACTAGCTGATGCTCGCGACTTCGTCCGTGTGGTGCGGTTTTTTAACTATCCCACGGGAACTCCTTAATTTTTCGGGATCAAAAGTATCCTATATGTTGACCAGGGATATAAGCTACCACTATACAAAATTTCATTGAAATCGGTCCAGTCGTTTCGGAGATTAGCCGGTACAAACAGACAGACAAACAGAGAAACAAAAAAAAAAAAACAACTAAATTAGTTCAATTTCACTTCTTACATCCCCCTGACTCGGTTTTTATCATTTTTTTTCATTGTACAGAAATTCGACCTCTACAATTTTATTATATGTATAGATTTCACAAAATGTTTACCAGTGGAACTTATTAAATCCAAAAGTAATATATCCAAATGGATATAATACTTTTGGATATCTAACTTTTAGATGAATGGTCGTGTATGCTATTATCGGATGAATCTTAAGAAAATATGACAATGTGTAGTTACGTATTCCACTTTCAATGTCGTAAAAAATATGTCCTACTCCTCTAACTTTTCAGCTATATAGTGAAAAATTCTAAAGTCTTTTATATGATTCTGTAGCAAAATAGCTACTTAACCCTGCGTAGTTCGTTGGCTACACGTACATAGAACCGAACACCCAGATCAAAGTAAACAGAGAAAAGTACCTTACCGATACTTAGTCTATTAGAAAATTAACTCAAGTCGTTATAAACCAAGAGACCAAAGTGATTGACATTAGAACCTAGATCATACAGTCACCGAGTCAAAAATTTATATTATATATTAATAATATAGTAATAATAATCTCTATTGTCATTAAGTCAAATTTACATTATTTACATTACATATTTTTATTTACCTACTGGTCCCATACTAGATAAAGCCTATATTTTGAAAACCAAGGCCGATGTTTATAGCTACAGCGGGTAGACGTATGTTTGTGTGTGTGAGTTTGTGTGTGTGTGTATGTGTGTGTGTGTGAGTGTCTGTGTGTGTTTACGCATTTTCGTATCATACTATTCAGACGGTGATTTTGAGCACATTTTCAGTATTTCAGTATAGCCATGCCTGAATCAGTTTTTTAGCCTCTTTAGCAGACTTATTTTTGATGTCACAGAATTTAACCACCACGTTATATACGTATATGCTAACGAAGAGTTCAGTGTGGTGGGCAAATGAGCTTTTCACCAAGATACTCGGCAGTCGGTAAACTCTTCGTGTTGTCAACTTGATGTAGTCGTCTGATGTTAGTTATAACTTATGTACTTTTTATATTACAACATATTCTGTTGGCGAAGAAGGAAAACACCATGATGAGACCTGCACCTCGAGATAACCGACGTATCAAACCCGCTGTGGACAAGTGTGGTGTACTGTCTGTTCCCTTACAAATAGAAGGCCCGAGGCTGTCCAGCTGTGGGACAATTATGGGCTGTTATTATTATTATACCTTTACATAGCATTGACAAACAGAAACTTTATTTCTTTCTCACATAACAATTTATAAATTATAACGAATGCCTGTTATGTGAGCCTAGTGCCTATTTTTTTTTTTGTTCTCCTTTTCTAGCTCGGGCAAGCAAGATTGCCCAAGTCATATACTATTTATTTTCACTTTTAACTACTTTTGCTGTTTAACTAACTGTTGCTTCTACTATATTATTTTTGGGTAAATAAATATCAGTAACAGGATATAGTGGCATGGTGATGATGGAATGGTTAGAAGTGGTTGGAAGTTAGGTAGGTGAATACACTAGTGCCTATTGTAGATACAGTGCTCTAGTCCATGACTGAAAAAGTAACCAAAAACTAATTGTAAGGTATAATAGTGTGGTATGCTTGCGTAGGTAAAATAAAGTCACTTTCCGCGTCTGTCTGTATATCCGATAATCCTCTTCAACCAGGCAACGGATTTTTAAGTTTACACTATCAATTAGATAATTTTTCATTGAAGGCTTATATATGTTATAGTCAAACATCGAAGTTCTGGCGCTTCTAGGTTTGATTTTTTTTTATTGCAGGATTTCAGCAGACAGGCAGATGGCCCACTGGATGGAAAGCGGTTACCATCGCCTATGGACATTTGCAACACCAAAAGTGCTACAAATGCGCTGCTGCTCTCTTAAGTGAGTCTGGAACCTGGTCACTAATGCCGGAACACTACTCAAAATTGTTATGGGGGCATGCTCTAGACCAGGGGTGGTAGCCATCCAGTCGGGCAAATGCCCTACCACCTGGCTGTGGGTTGTTTAGTCGCCTCTTACGACAGGCCGCCCGGCCGCAGGAAATTGTATTCTTTCTCCATTCCTGCACGGATAAAGATTAGTCTAGTGTTGATTAGTCAAACCTCAGGTCTGACATAAAGTTTTAGTCAAAGTCCAAGTAAATGACGTTTTTCTGCCTTTGACTAACGTATTTTTGTCTAACCTAGGATAGTCTAATTTATACAATTACTACACACGTAACAAGTGCAGTACGAATCGACGCTTGACCGAGTCTGCCTTAGTCCCTTCTAGAATCGACTAGGCAAAGCCCGAAATAGATTATTTTACGTTCGACGTTTAACTAAAAAGTTAGGTATTTCTAGGTTTGACTAAAAATACTTTAGTCAAAGGCCGAAATTGTAATTTATTTTGGGTTTTGTCGAAAGGCCTAGAATAAACCAGTCATTCTGGGAAGAAACTGCATATCGACCGTTACATATAACATATATACAATACCTAGTTAAATTTCTATGTAAGTAAAATTGAGATAGAATTTGATAGGGGGAAAATGCAGGTAACATATAATTATTATTATCTCTTTTACATTTATTTATAAACTTCTGATCTCTATATTATTTTTGATTTAAATTCTTAACGAGTTGAATCTGTAGAAAATCTTGGGAATCATATTAATCAAGATATTCGCAATAAAAATCTATAAGATATATAACATAGTTGCTAAGTACTAGGCAATCAAAGCTATAGATATCAAAGAAGACACCATAGAAGAACCGGCCACACCGTTAACGCAGCAACACGAAAAAAAATTACAGTTAGCTGCCGTCTCGAGCCAGCAACGCCACGAAAAAAGCACAAGCACACACCTCCCCATCTGTCTAGGACGTCGGTACGCCATTGCGAAAGCGCGGGAAATCTGACATTGACATTTCGCAGTTGACAAGTGTAATTTTAGGCGGAGGTGCACGAGTGATACAGATAAAGACAATGAATGAAATTGGATAATTTATTAGTGTTGTTTTTTTTACTTGTGTTCAAAGATTCTGTGTGACTGTGATTTTTGTTCGGACAAAATGCCCAGCACTATACGAGGTCTGTTATTTATTTAATTATTATAATATTTTTGATTAAGTTGTTAATTAATTAGAGATATCCAATTTATTTTTAATATAGATATTACATTCGTTATGTTTAATAACTTAGATCTTTAAACAAACTACCTTAATATTTTTTATTGTGTGCTAGTTCCAAGATTCTGCATGACTCTTAAGTTTCGTTTGGGCAAAATTCCCAGCACTATACGAGGTCTGTAATTATTTGTTTCTCTATTTAATTTTATATTATAACATTTTTTTTTAAATGTATCGCGTTTTCCATCGTTATTATAGTCTATTACCGTTGTTTTGTTTTACTAGCTGCAACGTACTGACTTTTATTATATTATAATATAAACGTGCATGACAAGAGTTATGAATGTCAAAGAAGCAAGTGAGGTATGTAAGAATAAGCCTAAATGGCGCTCTGTTGTTCGTGCCTACCCCGCAAGGGAACTGGCGTGAAGTTATGTATGTATGTATGTATAATATAAACTTACTTTTTTAACTTTTATTATTTTTATTTATAATAAAATAAACATCAATTATAAACTAGTATAATGAACAAAATTTATATTGTATTCTAGCTATAATCCCTTAAGATTATAAATATATAACTCTCTCTAGAACTAGAATATAACTATCCCAGGATAGGTCATCGAGGTCAATGGATAAAGTTCCTAAGAGACGGACTACGTTACCTAGCTGGATACCTGAATATACTTATATTATTATAAGTATGTAGTAATAATTTATGTAATCCTTTAATAAATTATTCTACATTAATGATAAATGTATTATTAATTTTAATGTATATTTCTAAATATGTATAACTAGCGGTCTGGGCAGAAGTTGTCCTGCCCTGAAAAAATAAAATTTAGAACCCGATTCCAGCGCCACCTAAACACACACATAAAAATTCCAGCGCCAAGTATGGTGTTTAGATTGATGGGTTACATTATTGTAGTTTTAGTAGGGATTTCTAATTTTTATATAGCCTATATTAATCAGAGATAATGTAGCATTCGAATGGTGAAAGAACTTTTGAAATCGGTCCAGTAGTTTTTGAGTTTATGCGTTACATACATACATACATACATACATAACTTCACGCCAGTTCCCTTGCGGGGTAGGCACGATCAACAGAGTGCCATTTAGGCTTATTCTTACACACCTCACTTGCCTCTTTGACATTCATAACTCTTGTCATGCAAGCTCGTCTGTTCTTAAGGCTCCTGACATCACCTTCTGCTAGTACACGATCAATTTATGCGTTACAAACATACAAAAATACAAATCTTTCCTTATAATATTATTCGTACATATAGATTAATAATACATATATTTTAGATAATATTTCTATAGAAGGCATTATATACGAAGCTCAATTTGGTAGAATTAAAGAAAACAAATTAAATCAGTTGCCAGGCGAAACTAGTTACATCTAAACCACGTATCATTAAAAAAAAACATAAGTCATAAAACCAAATTTCCTTTTTTATTACGTCTATTAGAATCCATACAGTTTTTTTTTCGCAAAAATCACGGAAGGTTATTGCTCTTTAACTTAGTGTTGACGGAAATGCGCTGTGTATGACTAATAAAGTATAAAATTTAAATTTCATGTGAAAACCGGGGTATTTTGTTATTCGTATGTGGCAAAACGTTACTTTCGTTGACTTTAGCCTAAACTTAAAAAAAAAAACAGTTTGCATCAACTGTGACATAGGTCATTGAACTTTAAATAGTCATTGCTTTATGACCTACTTTAATATCTTTGTGCAATTCTCTTCAATCTTCACTAATAGCAAAAAACAGTTTTTGGCGGGAACTTGTGGAATGATATAATGTTGTGCAGTTTTATTTTTAAACTAGCTGTGCTCACGACGTCGTCCGCGTGGAATTTGTTTTCAAAACCCCCCGATTTTGAAACATTCTTCATTGGTGCTCCGCTCCTATTGATCTTAGCGTGATGATATATAGCCTATAATAGCCTTCCTCGATAAATGAGTTATCTAACACTGAAAGAATTTTTCAAATCAGACCAGTAGTTCCTGAGATTAGCGCGTTCAAGCATACAAACAAACAAACTCTTAAACTTTATATATTAGTATAAGAAATGTATATATTGCTGATATTAGACAGAACAATTCAATTCAAGAATTTGACGGCCTCTGCGGTTGAGCGGGCTAAGCCTTTGCCGGCCTATCTCACTGCAACGTAGAGGTTCCGGGTTTGGTTCCTGGCATGGTAAATTTCAGAAACGCATATTCTCCGTTATTTACTATGGTGTGGGAACTGGAAACGGCCCCAGAGTAGTCCCTTGTATATCACCCATAATACAAGCGTAACTTGCTTAATTTGGGAATATACAATATGTGTGTTTGTCTGCCGATTATTAAAAATATATATATATATAAAAAAAATATCAATTTGGTTGAAATACATTAAAAGATTCAAGTTTTTTTTTAATGCATGAATTAATGACATGAACTTTTTTGTTATCATCGCATATGGACATTTGTAATATCAGAGGTGCTACAAACATGCTGCCGCTCTCTAAGGAGAGGCTAGAACCTGGTCACTAATGCCGGAACACAACTCAAGGTTGTTATGGCGGCATACTCTAGACCAGGGGTGGTGGTCATCCAGACGGGATAATACCTTACAACCTGGCTGTGGTTTGTTTAGTCGCCTCAATCCGCCAGGCCGCAGGAAATTGTATTCTTTCTCCGTACAAGGATAAAATTTTATGTTTATATGGATGAGTTTAACTGATTCATTCAAATAGAAAGACAAAAATAAATATAATAATATCGCCTTAATACTGATAGTATAGAAGAATACTATAGTTGTGCCCTTCTAAGAAGCCCTATTTGTAGTTTCAAATAAATACTGATGAACTAACTTTGTAACAGCATCCAAATAATTTATATCAAATTAAAATACCATAATTAAGTATTATTAGAATTCACCACAAATGCAGGCAAAGGAATATTTAGTCCATACAGCCAATTCTGATGTGTACGTCTTCGTATAGTACCTCAGTTGTGTTGTAGGTTACAACTGACGCCACTCAACGGAGTTCTTGTGAAAACTCACATTTGACTATACAGTTTACATTTCAAAAACACATAATTACTACTCAAAAACTATAAATATCCTACAACTATTTTAATTTTAGAGTGATTTTCCACATTTTAGAAAATAAAACTGCACAGCAGAACGTCCCATTTCAGTTCCCGCCATAAACTCCACACCATAATTAACTTATTTCTTTAGAAACTTAACACATGACAACGTTATGTTTGTCAACATTCATTTTTCATAAATATTAGTGACGTGCCCTGGAGATGGATGTATAATCGAAAAGTTTAAGCATAAATCGTAATTATGTAACGCGTATTTTCGATATTCTAAACATAAAAAAGGCAACGAAATGTATTTTTTTTTTTTTTAAATAATAAATCGTTCTATTCTAATCTATTCGGTAATGTGTGACTTCCTATATCGATTCCAATTTATAATTGTATCATCATCGATAGTTCATGTAACTACTCAAATCAGTTTGATAGATGCCAAATGTGGCTTTATAAAACGGCTGAATTATACCTTTCATCATACTGGTTAAAAGTGGATAAAGCTGGTATTAGACTGGTTATTTCTCCATTTCAATTTGGGTGAAGCAGCCAAAGCGATCCCTATAAACATAAATTTGGATCATTTCTCTCTATGACTATTTAGTTCTATGCCTTCATCCAAAATTAATTAATTCGGTTGATCCGTCTAATATCAGCCCAATAGTTGTAGGATATCAATTATTTTGACGAACAATTAAATATGATTAGTGTTCGCCCAGTGGCCGAAATTCGACCATAATTAATTTAAATTATAAGTTTGAACATTATTAAGGTTCTGTTGTCAAAGACTATATTTCTATAATCACAGATTCGCCAAGGCTACACTGTTAATTTGACTTGAACAATAAACAAAGAGTCTATGCATCTTATACTAATACTAATATATAAAGATGAAGAGTTTGTTTGTTTGAACGCGCTAATCTCAGGAACTACTGGTCTGATTTGAAAAATTCTCTCAGTTTTAAATAGCCCATTTATTGAGGAAGGCTATATGCTATATATCATCACGCTAAGACCAATAGGAGCGGAGCACCAATGAAGAATGTTTAAAAATCGGGGGATCTTGAAAACAAATTCCACGCGAACGACGTCGCGAGCACAGCTAGTAGTAGCACAGTAGTGTGTGTAATGTTGTTTTTTAAATTGATTTAATATATTTTGTATTGTAGGAGCGTTACATGCTGTGACGTCATATTAAACCTTTACCGCCATTTCATCGTAAGCGACTTTTGTGGCTTATGTTGTTTTATCCGTGCCGGAACGAAGTAAGAAAACAATTTCCTGCGGCCGAGTGGCTTGTCGTAAGAGGTGACAAAACAACCCACAGCCAGGTGGTAGGGTATTTGCCCGTCTGGATCGTTACCAACCCTGGTCTAAAGTATGCCTCCATAACAACCTTGAGTTGTGTTCCGGTATTTGCCATCGTATCTTCCATTGACGTTTGTGTTATATAGACTATGTCATTGGAGGTTTAAAGAAATCTTTCTTTCGTCTATATAAAATTTCATTCCTTGTTTCGGGCTTTGTTACGCTTTCGGGTATATATTTTTATTTCGGATATCCGATAGTTTCGGCTGTGTTAAGGAGCTTCGTAACATCTCTGGTACCAGGTTAAGTCTATCTGTAGGACTGTATCTGTAAATTATCTGCCAGATTTATCCATTTCTATTATCAAATAAATATGAATAAACCCAACCACTACATCAGATTCGATAAACCAAAAATCCTCGAAAAAAAGAATTGTTTCATACCTAGAATGATGCGTGAGGCTATTGAAATAAAAAAAAAAACACCCAATAGAGAAGATGGTTGGCAAGTACCACCTGTTTGGTATCCGATCATCAAAACTATTAAGACACAAAGCCAGCAAAAACCAACTGCTAGACCTCAAGACACTGAGAGCTCTTTTTACGTGCATCGGAACACAAATCAACTTGATTGATAATTCCTTTGTATTTTACCTCTCACCCATTTTAATCTATGCTAGGTAAAGTTTGTGAGTTTCTGACGTTGCAGGGGATAATCTTTGAACCTACTGAACCGATTTTAAAAATTCTGTTACTGTTGGAAAGCTACGTTAACAGGGAGTGTCATAGGCTATATACCATGACGCTATATACCACGGAAGAGGGACAGAGCGCGGGTGAAACCGCGCCGGGTCGTTAGTATTATATAAAATAATTAGAGCTAGGCATGTTTGCTGAAGAGTTTCTTGCGCAGTTTCTTCTCTTCAAGCCACAACATGTTGCGAAGCGGTGGTAAATTAGATTAGGCTCCCATAGAGTAAATAATAACCATAAACAAAATTAGAACTAAATAATTAAAATTAACAAGTTGGCGGTAGGCTAAATAAAAACTTTAACAATACTCATTGACACTTGACGTCTTTGTCTTCCGTGATCAGAGCTATTGAAAAGTGGTATTTGATTTTTATTATTCCGACGTTTCGGCGGAATAATAAAAATCTAATAAATTACCGGGCTTAGAACCGTTAAAACGTAGTTTTATTCAATATGGCTAAATATGGCCGAAATGCCTAGCTGCCAAGCCACAAAATGAAATAAAAATGGATAAATTGGTCCACGAATCGTGACGTAACATTTTATGTGTGTGCCCTTACAGTTATGTCACATTGACAAGGTCATAATACTGCACATTGCACTCAACGCTTGCATTCACCGCGAAAATGATTATTAGGCACTCCAGTGCACTTTTTGACACCGATACTTAAAAAGCGTACAGAGTACAATGATTTCGTATATTTGTTTACTTAAAGATTTTATATACTTATATTACTATCTGTTCTGTATAAAAATATCTATAATTAATATTCATAATTTGTTATTTTTATTTTTTTTAAAACAATATATAAAACGACAACTTTAGATTTATTTATTTAGTTTACTTTATATCTTTAAGGTAGTTTAGTTTAGTTTTTTACAACATACATACATACATACATACATAACTTCACGCCAGTTCCCTTGCGGGGTAGGCACGAACAACAGAGTGCCATTTAGGCTTATTCTTACACACCTCACTTGCCTCTTTGACATTCATAACTCTTGTCATGCAAGCTCGTCTGTTCTTAAGGCTCCTGACATCACCTTCTGCTAGTACACGATCAATTTGATCATGGAAGGTGTGTCGTGGTCTTCCACGACTTCTGCATCCATCCATTTTTTACAACAGTAATAGAGAATTATTAATAACATAATAAATTTAAAAAAATGTATAAATAAAAAACTAAAAATAAAAAAGAAACTACAATGTTACATTTACATTTAGGTACAAATAAAAAATGGGCACCACGTCATGGCCAGGGGGGAGCGTGCCCAAAATGCTGGCTGCATTTCCACGCTGTATAGCAACTGCCAGTTTTTTTGGTCGATTTTTTCATAATAGATTTATGAAAGGTCAAGTTTGTACATTTAAAAGGAGAAAAAACAAAAAGGGAAGCCAATTCGAACCAGCAGATTCTGAGAATAAATTTTTCAGTCTGTCTATTAGAGCATGTAAAAATTGTGAATTGATTTAAATGAAACTCGTAACATAGCAGCTGATATCCCGGACTAACTAACACCTAGGATAGCTACTGTTTATCTCGATTAATGACGTCGTTTCCGTGGGTTAGAGGGATATAGCGAAAAAGATGGCGCTGCAGTCACGTTTATCCGATGCCGTTGTTGCAATTCACTAACAAATACGTCATAATCATGGCAAGGAGAGCAAAGTTTTGTTAACATAATAAACTAATATTAATATACAGTTTTTCTTAGTAATCTATCTTTCTACCTGCGTATGTTTATGAAATTCAAATTTGTACTAGGCATGCATAAATTCTAGAAAGTTCAAAATCATATCCTCTGTATCAAGTAATAAATTGTAATTATGAAAATGTGTTTGAAGATGTTCATTGAACGTATACGTACTTATACAATATATAGCATCCATAACAGTACAAATACCTAAAAACTAGGAAAAAGAAAACTTATGCAATGAATGATAAGAAAAATAATTTTAATTTGGTAGATTCAAAATATGTAACTTCTAATTTGAGACAACAAATTCAGAATTGTACTAGGCTTGCATAAATACTATAGAGTTCCAAAACTAACTGCATCGGTCATACAAAACACAGCCGTTGTATCAAGTAATTATAATATTATTGTAGTTATACATTTTGTATTTAAAAGTATACATTCAAAGTGTACCTGTACAATATTTAGCGTCCATAAAAGTACAATAACTAACATTTAGAAAACCCTCAAAACTGATGCAATAAATACGAAAAATATGTTTGAAATTTGGTAAATTTAAAAATATAAACTCCTATTTGATACATCAAATTGAGAATAGTACTAAGCTGACATAAATACTATAGAGTTCCAAAACAAACTTCATCGGCCATACAAAACATAGCCTCTGTACCAAGTAACAGTACATTGGTTGGGGTCTGGAAAAGCGACAGTTCCGCGACCGCTAGTTCTATACGCAACGCAAGGCCCTCTATGTACCGTTGCAGCAAATCCCTTTCTTCGTGACGTAGTGTACGGTAAAACGTTGGGCGGTGACGCGTGTCGATAAGGCTTTTATTTTTGTCGATGATTTATGACGTAAGAGTTTTTGGCGTCTTGAAAACAAACAATAAGATTTAAAGTTAAATAATAGAAAACTCTTAATTGGGCAAATGTTACAATAAGATTATTTACATATACCAAAACATAAAGGCGTGATATTCAGCTAACGAATGAAATTCACACTAAAAGCTCGAAAATAAGAGTTTATTTATTAACGTAAAATTCTGTTTTTGATATATTTTACAAGAATTATCACCATCTAAAACAATATATAAAAAGTCTTCAAAGAAAACTACTACATACATATCCATACATACAGATAAATAAATAAAATTGAAGTGTCTGTTTGTAATGTGAAAATATCAGAGGGGACAATTCGGACCAGGTGATTCCGAAAATGCAATTTTTGGAATTTTTGTCTGTCTGGATGTTCCGGCTAATCTCTGAAAGGGCTGTATCGATTTTGACGGGAGTTTCACTGGCAGATAGCTGATGTTCTAAGGAGTAACGTAGGCTACATTAAAAATTATGGTTCCGCGAAAATACTCCACGCGGACGAAGTCGCGGGCACAGCTAGTTTACAAGTAAAAATGAATTCCATGTTCCTGTAGGTGGGGAGCGTTCCCAAAGTACAGGCCAAGCTTTTGGTCACGCGAGACTTTTTTCAATCGCATTGAAAGGTCTCAATAGAGGTGATAAGGGTCGCGTCCCCACTGCCCCATTCTTGCATTTTAAAACCTTGTTCAGCCTTAAATCAATTCTTGAGATATAACCCAGCCATAATAAAAAAAAAATTCGAATTCATATGGTGACTACTAGGAGTACTAGGTAGTAACACTTCATCATTTTCCATCCTTAGTTCCTGGTTCCTTAGCTCTTTGGACAAAATGGGAATCGTTATGTTATTTTCATATCGGTCTGACCGTCCTTTCATCTGTCTATATATGTCACTGTCATTTCTCATACATTACTGGGACTATATAGATGGAATTTGACAGTAAGGTGGAGTCAATATTGCACTGTACATTGGTATAGTATAACCATGAAACATCTGGAGATTAGGGGTGGCCCTCATACTTGTAACTGAAAATCTTTTCATTGTAGGTACCGCATAGTCTTGAAACTTTACGTGAATAATCGCGTAAATGTCATTTAAATATTGTATTATTTAACTCAATAAGTGGGGACTTTTTAACAAAAACAAAACTGATTTGAAACTTATAGCAAAAAATAAATATTTTCTACAATATTTTGATGTCAGTGCATTTTACAATTTTGTTGTTGTTTTGTATGTTTTACTAAGCAATGACTTCAAGATGTAGAAAATATAGATATATTTAGTATTTATCCTAAGTATGTCCGGCCAGTTTTGTTTTCACTTCATAAATTTGTTTTCTACTTTTTGGTTGCTTGAATACTTTTAGAAATTATATTTTAAACGCCTATAGACATTGTAATACTGGCACGTGTATACAAGTTTGCCTTTCCAAGAGTGTAGGCGCTTGGCGTTCTTCAATACAGGTGACTCTCGATTTCCCTGGGATCTACTCATCAAATCTTGACTTGATGACAATGACATCACCTCAGAATTATACTCTTTCCACTAAAGAAAAAAAATTAAAAATCGGTTCACAACTGACGGAGAAATCGCATAACAAACATAAAATAGACATAAAGTCGAATTAAGAAATTTAAAAGTGGAAATTCTGTTGAAATTTAAGCTTATGGAGCGAACGAAAATTAGTTCAAGCAAGATCCATTGAATGTTACCCTTAATAAAACACTTTGTAACTTGTGGACTATAATGCATTCGCCCTATTATTTTATCCGTACCATGAATTGCTCCTTAAGCTAAATGAGTGTACTAACCTATTCCTATGAGACAAGCCAAGCCCTTTTTAAAAATCTGGCTCAGTAATATTAATTTCAATTTTCTACTGTGTATAACAATTGCTAATACACATACATTCCTACTACATATTAGAAATGTCGTCGGTGTCAGTGTAGAACCTTGTAACTTACATCTTTTGACGTTATTTTTTTCGTCACTATTGTTACATATTATTACATGTATATACGTATCACAATTTTGACGAAAACAATAATGTTAAACAAGTAGTTACAATATCCTACAATGACGCCGATGATATGTATGTTGTTGCATTAAAAAAAATCTATCAATCCTAGTCAAGGGTCACCTGGAAGAGATCTCTTTTTAGCGATAAGATCGCCCGTTGTACTATTTTTGTATCTTTTCCTCTTGTGTTGTCTTTGCTATGGTGTACAAAAAAAATATGTCAGGACTGCACGTCAGAACTGAAAACTTTGTACCTGAGCGTGACGGTCACGCGAGTCCAGTGCTAACTGCCCAACGAAGAAGTTTTCACTTTAAAAAGTTATTTATCTGTCTTTCTGACATCATACGAATGACAGATTAGGCATAACAATCGACACACATAAGCTCATCACTAGTGGTGACGTTTCCATCGATAACGGTGCAACGCCTCACCCACATCGCGGTAACTGTGAGACTCGCTTGCTCCGTTATCCGGACGAGTTCCACGCGAAGCGAGCAGACACAGCGCGTGGGACCATTCCAATGTTGCAGCACAATTAGATATACCTATATCACCGCATGTCACGTCAATAGTGCCACAGATCTATACCTACCTGCATCATGTGAATGCGTGGAACGGATCGCTTCAAAACGGCGTTCTAAAACTAAATGTGACAAAGATATGGTCGAGCGCACGGAGCTCAGGCTCTACTTCATGTGTCTGGGGATATCGATTACGAACGACATGAAGTCCTGTATCTCATCAACGTGAATCAAGTGATGAAGATGTCCCGCGCTCCCAATTGAGAGTTCCGATAGCCCACTTCCCCGTACCGTATTCCATTTATCGCTATCTCATCCCCCTATTCCATTCGCATAATCCATCTCTTCTATCTCATTTCTTTTGTCTGAATCCTTTTTCTCATACCCCCCTATCCTCTTTTCCTTATCTCATTCTAAAAATAGGCAACGCGTTGGCTTCGCACCTGATGTTGCGAATGTGTATAGGCGACGGTAACCACTTTCCAAGAGCTGGGCCGTCTACATGCTTGTCAGCTTCTTAATAAAAAAAAATCTATCGACGAGGGGTGTTTTGCGCCCTGCGGTGGTAATGGGCCAGACTGTGTTGACTGCTGCCTGCCAGGGTCCCGCGGACCTGGCTGTAGCTGAATGGAATTAATAGGGGGAATTTTAATAGATATTCTGATCAATAGCAACCTACCTCTGCCAGGGTAGGACCAGGACAGCGAGTCTTACACACACTCACTGTGATCCCCACAAATTGACAAGTCCGCCAGCGAATTTCTCTTTGTCAAGAAAAAGTCGTTGTCAGCCAATCACCGTCCACTGCTAGACGTAGTCCTCCCCAAGTCAGGGGCCACTCATTGCGGTCCTCTGCCTTCCTCATCCAGCGCCTATCAGCGACCTTACGCAGATTGTCAGTCCATTGGGCTGGAGGTCATCCGACACTACGTTACGTATAAGAAAAAGTGGCGTGAGGTAATTGGTTTCAGTTGTGATCCCAAAATGTCAGTTAAGCTAAAAGGAGATGTCTTTAAATCTCTCATTAGGCCTGTTCACAATAGACAAGTGGAAAAACGAATGGCAACGAACACTTGTCCGTTGCGATTCGTTTTTCCACTTGTCCGTTGCGATTCGTTTTTCCACTTGTCCGTTGCGATTCGTTTTTCCACTTGTCCGTTGCGATTCGTTTTTTCACTTGTCCGTTGAAGTTTCACTTCTACTATGTGTCCCAGCACACATTTTGATTTTTCGCAGGTTTACTGCAAATTATGATTTGTTTAAGTTAGGTACATTTAAATGAATGCATTTTTTATTTAAACATATATTATTTTATCAAACAAAAAAACTTAATTCGATCTGGAACCAAAAAACGCATCCATAGTCTACTCTAAAACTATGCCGCCCCTTCACGCGGCCGTAACGCTTTTTTATGACTAAAAAAATCCTAATACCCCCCTGTCTATATAGAGGTTTCACTTCAAAAAAACCATAGTTATATCGCTATAAATAGGTCTTGAAAATACTTTACGCTTCTTATGGCCGGTTCTATATTTTAATAATTGTTATTTTGCCGTACTCATGTTTAAGACACTGGTACATACATACATAACTTCACGTCAATTCCCTTGCGGGGTAGGGACTCAACTCACTTGCTTCTTTGACATTCATAACTCTTGTCATGCACGCTCGTCTGTTCTTAAGGCTCCTGACATCACCTTCTGCTAGTACACGATCAATTTGATCATGGAAGGTGTGTCGTGGCCTTCGACGACCTCTGCATCCATCCACTTTTGCATTGTATATCTGTTTAGTCATTCTTTCATCATGCATGTCTACCACTGGTAAGGTAAATAAATAAGTATAGTATTCTAGGGAGTGCCCCCGTGCCCCGTATAGGGTGGAGGAGCGAGATGTTCCTCTCAGGCCTAGGTCCTTGGCTTCTGTAATTGTTGAAATGTTGTATATATTATTTGTACGTTTCGGGAAGCGTTTGCGACATCAATTATTGCACAGCGCCATCTATTGACTTGTAAGTGTTCCACTACAGTATGGCGTAGGAACCGGCCATAAATGGAAATCGGGCACTTACCTTTTTTTATCGACGCGAAAACAAAACACGGTTATACGTAATCATCTACAAGTAAAATTATCTAAGTTACCTATAACAAGTCTATACAGGATTAGAACTCAAAATTAAAAAGTTCATTGACTTTAACCCGAAATGCACCGGTCATGCTTTAGACTGTTGATTGTTTTAATTGTAGATTTTAAGATATTTCAGTCTAGACTCACTAAGACATGTGGTTTTATTTTTGTTGCCTTGGCAATGTGTTTGTATATAATTCTTATCTTTTATTAAATTGTTGTTTCGCATGATTGCTGCGTTACGAGATTGTAAGTCTACTTATGGTTTTTTTTTGGTGTTAGGTTGCAAGGCAACGTCACACGATAAGGGGGGTGTGTGTCACCGAAGTGTGAGAAGGGGTGGGACGGCTCTAAATTTCGTGACGTCACATTTCAAAATCTATTATATTTAAGGTAATTACTTAACTGCAGTTTTAATTTAATATTTTCTTAACATTACACACTAGGGAGGGAGAAGTCTCACGAATATGACCAGCTGTGATAAGGACGAGGTAGGAGTCAAAAAATCTTCAAATTGTGTGACATAATTTGTGGATGGCCTCAAGTTCGTAAGACACTTTTTTTGTTATTAGCTAGTAGACATAATATTTTATCAATAAAAATTACATGTGCCGATGGCGATTTTATATGCGAGGACAAACTAAAAACAATCTTGATGTCGGTGCATTTTTCAATGTTGTCGTTTTTTATGTTTTACTTGGCACTTTATACTTGAATGAAAATAGTATATTAAGCGCATGTAGAAATGGTACTGCTGGCACGCGTATCCGCGTATTGCCTTTGGAGTAGTGAAGGTACTCGGCCCTCTACATCAAGGATTGCTGTCGATATCCCTGAGATCCACTCATCAGATCCTGACTTGGTGACAATGGAACCACCTCAGAAGTATACTCTTTCGAATAAAAAAAAACTAAAATCGGTCAACAATTGACGGCGAAATCTCGTAACATACAAAAAGCACACAGTCGATTTGAGTGACTCCTAGTGTAAGTCGGTTAAAACAATTTGACATGAAAAAAAGAACGGAACATCAATAGAATTCTAAATTTAAAATTTCATATTATGTCCAGTATTAAACCTTATCAATCATGTTAAACAAATGTTAAAATTTAATAATAGCTGTAGGATTTTGATGGTTTATAACAAATAATTATGCGTTGCTGTAAAAAATCTTTTAGCTTTTAACAAAAACTCCCTAGATAGGAGTCAATCAATTTAGTTAAGGTTTTGGCTAAAACATTATTCTTAAATTTTAATATTTGTGCTCAACATTAGTTAGATACACAAATCAGTGCCATATTTAACCGCATCTAGTTAAATATGGTATTAATTACTGTACAAACTGTATATAGTCAAAAAAAAAAATAAGTGTCAAATTGAATTTATTTGTTTTTAAAGATGGTTTCGGACAGTTTGCAGATGTAGTCAGAGTCGAGTATTCTTGCATAATCAAGTTTTTAATAATTTCGAGCAAATAGGCACCCGGAAAGTCAGTCCCCTATAACCCCTAACGTCTGACTGAGCAGGGAAGGAAATTTTTTTGGCAGCTCGAAAAGGCATATTTCGCTAAACAGTTACAGCTATCATTATTAATAATTAAAAATAAAATAGGTTTAGAGAAGCTATTAATAAGCCTCCACAGATAACAGTAAAAATAAGAAGAGAAGAAAAAAAATGAAAATTATACATAGAAACAATGATAAAAATAGACATAAGGTACTTAAACTAATAAATCCGAGTTTGAATAGAACTTGACCAACTTTGCGCTAAACAGTGCTACACTATTAGTAAATAAGTCTAAGTCTATATCTTCTAACTTACTTAGCTTATTAAATTCATTTGCTGTTCTGATACAGAACGAATTACGTCGGTAAGCTGTGCGCGTCAATGGTGTATGTAATAATTTCCTAGGGCGAACATTAGTAGGAGGAACATACAAATGTAGTTTCTCAATGAGATTTGCACAATCAATTTTGGATTGCGCAATTTTAACTAAGAAACGTAAATCAGCAATCTTTCTTCTAGTTTTAAGAGGTAAAAGGTGAAATAAAGTACAGCGTTCAATGTAACATTTCTGTGGTAATTTAAATTTAAAATTAATAAACCTTGTGAATTTCTTTTGAATACTTTCTAGTCTAGTGGAATGTATTTCATAATGTGGATTCCAAATTTGACTTGCATATTCGAGGTGACTGCGGACGAAAGCACAATACAGAACTTTGAGAGTTTTCATTGTCTTAAACGAGCTACCGTTGCGAATGAGGAAACCCAAAGACGATGAAGCTTTTTTAGCAATATGATCAATATGGTGATCATAAGTGAGTCGATTATCTAGGTACAAACCAAGGTCACGTATTACTGTAACTCTGGTTAATGGCTCATTGTTAATGCTATAGTGATAATTAAAAGTCGTACTTTTTCGAGTAAACGTAATTACTGAACATTTGGATATATTTAAATCTAATTTATTGCGTTTACAATAATCGGATACACGTATGATATCATCCTGAAGGTGTGATGCATCAGCTAAGCTATTGATGGAATTGTAAATTTTCATATCGTCTGCAAATAGCTGAAATTGAGAATGATGCATACAAGTATAAATATCGTTAATAAAAAGAACAAATAGCAGGGGGCCCAAAAGCGATCCTTGAGGGACTCCTGACGGGATCTCAATCCACGAAGAAGTAAAACCACAAAGGACAACTGCTTGAGACCTATTGGCAACATAGGAAGAAAACCAGCGGTATAAGTCTCCTCTAATACCTAATACAAGAAGTTTCTCTAACAATATGTTGTGGTCGATTCTGTCGAAAGCTTTGCTGAAATCTGTATAGATAGCATCGCATTGTAAACCACTGTCCAAACTGTCAGATACGTAATCGGTAAATAGCATAAGATTCGTTACGGTTGATCTACCTTTTAAAAAACCGTGTTGATGAGGGCTGAGATGTGGTTGCAAAGTATTATATAGTTGATTGTAAACTATTCGTTCAAGGATCTTGGCGATTAAACAAAGTTTGGAAATTGGCCTATAGTTTTCTACTTTGTCTTTGGGTCCTTGTTTATGGATGGGTGAAATAAATGCCGATTTCCAAATTGACGGTACGATACCTTCACTTAAAGAGCGTTGAAATAGAACAGATATGGGATGTGTTAACTGATCAGCACATTTTACAATAAAAAGTGCTGGGAGCTGATCTGGCCCAGCAGATTTGTTCAAATCGAGCGATTTCAAATGCTTGCGAACAATCGCAGGATCAATTTCAATAGAATTTATATCACATGAGGAGTCAGGATAGAGAGGTGAAAAGGGGTCAATGGATGAAGTGTTCGAGTGACATGAATTAAGAAAAGTAGACTTGAAGTAATTGGAAAAAAGTTCACATATTCCTTGGCCCGTGTCACAAGTTGTATTTATATAAGACATAGTCGAAGGATAATTGGAGTTGGTTCGCTTACTTTTAATGTATGACCAGAATAATTTCGGATCGAGATTGATGGAAGATTCAATTTTGTCTATGTATGTCTTATAACAATTTTTCTCAACTACATTGACTCGATCTCGTAGAAGTTGAAATGTAACCAGATCGCACAAATTGCCATAAATCTTATATTTGATAAAGTATTTATGTTTTTCCTTAATTAACTTGATAAGAGCAACGTTGTACCAACGAGGAAATTTGCAGTCTTTCTTACGTCGCCGTGGAATGTGGGCATCTCTGATATCATATAAAGTCTTATAGAATGTTTCCACAGCGTCATCAACATTCCCACTATTTAATATACTCTTCCAGTCGATGGTCGCCAGGTCGGCGCAGAGGCTCTCGTAGTTGCCCTTTGCATACTGATACACAATACGACTTGGTGACGTGAGCTTGTCAGTAAACGCAATATCGAGATAACAAACCAGGGATGGATGGTAAGAATCTTCCGGGACTAGAGGGTCGGAGCAAGAATTAAGTAAAAGAATGTCGTTGGAAAGAACTAGATCAAGTATTTTGCCATACTTGTTAACAATTAAATTGAACTGAGTTAGATTACATAAACTAAGAGTATCGATAAAAGTACAAAACATATTACAAGGAGGTGACGAGGGTAATAATCCAACTGTTGAGGGTGACCATGTTATAGCGCTCATATTGAAGTCGCCTGCTATTATAAATTTGTCCATTGGGTGAGCAGAGATTAACTCAGATAGATTAATAAGAAAAGCATCCAACTGCATCGAGAAGTTATTACCGATACTTTGGTTGCAGAGATATAGCGTACATATGTGAATGCGAACAACAGAGTTGTCATGACTTTGCTTCACTGACAATGATACCCATATATCTTCTGCACTAGATCGCCAATGGACGTTTTCAACAACTGAAAGGTCTCGACGGATCGCTATTAGAACACCGCCACCTCGCGACTGCCCCATAGAGGAATAGTCACGATCCCGCCGCCAGACTAAATAACGGTCATCAAATAATTCACTTGAAAGAATGTCATCCATCAGCCATGTTTCTGTTAAGGTAATTATATCGTAGCTAGTTTTAGACAAATTTCTAAAGAATTCCTCAGTCTTAGTCCGCAGCCCTCGTACATTCTGGTAGTAAATAATTAATGGTGCCATTGATAATTATTTTTGCTATTTAGAAAACAATAAACTGAAATAAAAGCACATAATATTGTAAAATCACTTGAAAATTCCATTTGAAATAATCTGAAGCAGTGAGCTTTATATGATGAATAATGTAATATCTCATAATATAAAAGACTAAAAGTAGTGATGCATGCTGTAATATGTTTCCCATAGTCAACAATAAGTAAAGACTTTATCAATAAACACTTATGATAGACATTCATCGTAAAGTAAAATAAATAATTATCATAACGAAGTGAAGTATGCCTCTTAAAAATGGCCCGAAGATCATAATACACTAACACCAACCAAGACGTCAACACAAGTACGCACGATATATTCATAATATTATATATGTCATCTTTGACAACTACAAAACATAAATCTTCGAAAATAAATAAAATGTAAGTTGAGACAATAGGCTCAGGCAATAAAATTGACTTCGATAACAAAAGACGGATTAGCGCCGTGTGGTCTTTAACATAATAGTAAAAATTATTTTTACATTTTTTAACAAAGGAAAGTTGGTCAAGCATACAAAAGATACTCAGTTGCAGTAGATTAGTGGCTAAGGTTCTCAAACTTTTGTGAAAATATATTAGTTTACAAATAAAAATGTACGTTTTAAGTAATGTACACAATTGAAGATAGTCTGGAACGATTAACAAAATTTTTTTAAATCTAAATCGGTCATCACTACAAAACTTCTTGTAGTGTTGTTTTTTCGAGCGAAGATTTTCATATTTTTTACCCATATAAATTGATAATTATGTTCTTTAGCAAGTGCCTTGGCCTTTGACAATAGCGTTTTGTTTCTGGTAGTGAGATGGTCGTTAACAAAAATTCTTCCGGCTCCATTTAGGCCAATGTCATTGGGTGTTAAGATATCCTTACGTAAGCGAGCTGCACTGATAAAGTCCTCTTTGACATACTTATTAATAAAGGAAACAATTATGTTTTTTATACCAGACTGGTGAGTGGGCACTCTGTGTATAAAATTGATTTTTTGCCTTTCTATTGGGTAGGAGATACTCGTTCCGATCTTGGTAATTACATCAAATAGATTTTCTCTGTCCTTCAGTGGCACGCCTTTAATTTCGATATTGTTACTTCTTAACCATTGCTCGGAGGCTTGTTGGTCAGTTTCGAGCTTGCGAACTATTTTAGTCAGCTCATTAGAGTCTTCTTGAGCTTTTTCAACCTTTAAAATTCTTTCTTCCAAAGTTTGGATTTTGACTGGGAGCTCTAATGCCAAAGACTTCAGATCACTCAGTTCTTTGCGTAGGGATTGCACCTCAGACTCCAAACTTGACAGCGGAGCCAGTTTCAGATTGATGTTCATCAGCTCACGCATAACGGAGTCGAGAGATACGGTTGGAGAATTGGCTGAAGAAGAGGTAGCAGTTAAATGAGCTCCAGCACTTTTGCAGTTAGCGCACCTCCAAGTAGCTTGGCGGTCGCCAAGCTTTCGATAACCCTTTTCCGTTATCCCGGAGCACGCAAAATCAAAGAAATGGAGACACACAGAACACTGAATAGCTTCAGACGCATCATCGCCACATCTTGCACATACAACCATGATATGATAGAATTGATACACAGCAGTCGGCCGAAAAAAATTGAATTAAAGCGTAGTAAAGATTGAGAACCACTGATTTATTTGAAACAGCGAACTGAACGTTTAGCCAGCAAGAGTGCAGTTACCGGCATAAAGCTTGAAGTATCGGCGGAATAGTAGAGATTACTTTGCGCATTGACTGTAGCCGATGTGACCCGATTTATTGACATATCGATAATATTATGCTTTTATCCCTTTGCTTTGAAGGGACTTCGAAAAAGATCCAAAATTTGTACGCATCGTAATATGACCATTCAAGAATCGTGCCGGGGACTATATGTAAGTCGTGGTTACTTATGTTTGGTTTCTATATCCTACTACCCATTGCTTTACTTTTATTTTTTTCGTATAATTGTATGTTTGCTTTCTCTATAGAGAGTTGAGTAATATAATAACCGATTTTGATAAAATTTGATGCATACAGGACCTACGTTAAGTAGTTAATACCAATATATTTTTTATTCCAAAAGTGTTAGTTTCCGCAAGATTCTGAACCGTGGGAAAAACTACAGGTGTAATCTTAATTACTAATGTATGAATGCGAAGACGTTTTATTTATAACTATTTAACATGTTTTTCATGTCTGGAAACGTGCATGAACTATTACTATATAAGTAATTTCTATCTATCTGTATTATATATATGTATTATCCATGCCCCAAAAAAACGGGAACGCCCGTGCCTGACATTGGGACCTTTATTGCATATTATTATTATTATTCTTATATAATAATAATATAATTAAAGCATCTGTCTGTTATGTCAAATTTCGTGGCATCGTCTTCAAGAACTGTGAATGGTCGAAGACAAGACTAGAATAACGCGCCCATCTCAAGTAATTCCTCGTGTTGTCTTCCCCCAGTTGTTAATTCTCGACGCTGCAAACAAAAACATATGCTAAGTAACTGACAATGCACGAATTTTTCATAGACAAGGAGCAAAGTAAACCGACATGTCTGATATAATATATATTAAGTTACTTTAACCAGGTAAAATGCATCAGAAGTTATGTCACATAAAGTATGACCATATCACTGATCTATGTTACCGACTAGTTCTAACCTAGGTCACAATGACCGACCTTCCTCAAAACCTAGGTATTAAAAACATAACCTACATTTTTCCCGCTAAACCGTTATGATACTGGCCGCACATACAAATGGCGACCCATTTTAAAATTCGAAGGAAAACAGTTTAAATTTAAAATTCGCGCTGCGAACACCGAAATGTACGTGACGTTGTGAACGCGCGGTTTGTTAAGGATGTGTTGAATTTATACGATGGATTACGCAAGGATTCGGAATCAAACTACGTACTCTGAACATGATAAAATGTTAATATTTTGTTTTTCATACGGGTTTTGTAATAAATCACGCCGGCATTTAAATAAAAAATTTTTGGATGTAAACTGAAAATTTATTGTAAATGTGTCTACTTGTATACTAAACGTCCATCCATATTTGTTTCTTTCATTTTTAACCAATTTTTATTCAATTAATTATCTGAATAAGCTTCCTGTACTGTACTATAACAGGATATATAAAATGTCGTAGAGCTTAAATGACAAAACTTCTTTATAATAATTTTGTTACGAGTTACAAGACTCGAATTAAAAATGCCGTTGGAATTACTATAGAATTTATTAGAGCTATACAAACTATATAACACAGGTACAAATATAATAACACGCGCAAAGTCCGTCACTAAAAAGATTGCCGAATGTAGTTATCGCTCGACTTCCGATCTCTCGATTGGGCCATTGCGTTATACTGCACCGATACAATATGGCTGCCTGACCGTGTAGACCGAATTTATTAGAATCAGTTCGACACACCTGGCTAATGACTGCCATAAAAGATTACAATACACAAAGGGCTGTTTTTCTAATTACTAATTTCAAACACAAAGTAATAAAGTGTGATTTTATGGTATGCAGGAATGAATCCACTTTTGTCGGTCGTAACAATATGATAAGTGTTAATGACTGTATTGCGTTTAGGGGGATATTAAAATAATGCACTGGATACTGATCGTGAATTCATATATTTTCTCGTAACTATACCAATCCTCGACAAACGTAGCATAGGACGCCCGCCAGCCCAATGGACTGACGACCTGCGCAAGATCGCCGGCAGGGGCTGGATGAGGAAGACGGGAGACCGGGATATGTGGCGCGTGCTTGGGGGGGGCCTTCATCCAGCAGTGGACTGAGATTGGCTGAAGAAGAAGAAGATACAAATCTAAGTCAACAGAAATGTCATTCTCTTAAACCTAAGAACAAATTAATAATACCAAAGAGTTCGTAACAATAAGTTGGTGAATATTTCTGTGTAAATAATATAGCATGATTAATATTTGTATAGGTAACCCATAATTCTTTTAGTTAAAATTCTTGTCTAGTTGTTGGGGAAAAGTCGATAAGGAGGAAAGGCGATAAAAAATACTGCGGCAGTGCAGCATGGCTGTTTTTATTCCACTCACAATGTAAAAATAAATGCTGAGGTAGCTGATAACTCGTAATCCATAAAAGCAGTATCGAAACGGACACTCACAAAGAAATATACACATTCCCTTTTTTGCACGAGTTGCGCAATGCGAGGCTTGATCACAAGCGCCGAGCGAGGTGAACGACCTAAGTTCGGCTACTTTCCGTTAGGAGCGCGTTACCGCAGGTGGTTTTACTTTTAAATTCGCAATTTAGTACCGCTACTTAACAAGAGAGGGCGCTGACTTTAAATAGCGATTATTATCTAAAATTTTAGGTATTTTTTTGACTTTTCTTATAACCTGCGTCACAAAACTTGCTTCGAGGTCAGTAACGACAGTAACGCATTCGCGACGTCTCTACTGTGACCATAGATATTATTTGTGATTGTAACAAACGACTTAAATGACGGTAAACAATTTCCATCATGTTAGCCGATGCCTGCTTCAGGCAAAGCAATAAATAATATTTTATTTTGTTATAGGCTTTTTTTTATTGTCAAGTGGTTAACGATTATTCCCTAATAGTGTAGTCGTATTGTAATTTAAAAAAAAAATGTGTTCAGGTGTGCAGTTTACACGCAGTAGAGGTGAAACAAAGTGTGACAAGGGGTGGGAGGGATTCTAAATTTCGTGACGTCATATTTCATATATTATATCGTTATATTTAAGCTTTAAAACACTTAACGAAAAACTGCAAAACATTTACAACTCTATCTGTATAAGCATAGTGTTTAAATGATTAAATATTATGTATTCTATCTCATTCTCTCGCAGGCTTAGTCCTATAGATTTAAATGTTAATCTTTTTTTAGTGTCGCTTTTTCGTTTCATCAAGTTTCAACTCACAACGATTCTAAAGAAGTTTCAATTCAAAAAGTTTTGAGCTCCATTTTTATTAAGAAAATGGCAAACCGGTAAATAGCTTATCCAATGTAAAGTGGTTATCATCACCTTTTTTTTTATTTTTTTATTGCAGGAGTTCTGCAGACGGCCCACTTGATGTAAAGCGGTTACCATCGCCTATGCAAATTTGCAACACCAAAGGTGCTACAAATGCGCTGCTGCTCTCTTAAGGGAGACTGGAACCTGATTACTAATGCCGGAACACAACACAAGGTTGTTATGGCGGCATACTTTAGACCAGAGGGTCGCCATCCAGTCGAGCAAATACCCTACCACCTGGCTGTGGGTTGTTTTACGACAGGCCGCCTGGCCGCAGGAAATTATATCCTTTCTCCGTTCCTGCACGAATGAATCGATGATCGCTTATAGACTTTTACAATATTAGGGGAGAAGACAACGCGTTGCCTTTAGGATGTGATAAATGATGATAGGGCATGGGCGTACTCAGCTTTTGACCAAGAGTGGGACAATTAAAGTATTCTTAAGCCGTGTCCCCCGCTCTTGTTTTGCCCTACACACAACACGAAACTACACGAAGCATTAGGTACATGTAGCGTGCAGGGTAAACACCCGCAGGAGATCCTGCTTTATAGGTAGTCAAATAAATAAACATAATATTTTTTTGTTTCTTAATTAATTATATTTAATTACGATTGAATTAGTTTTTATTTAGTTAAACCACCAAATATTGTTTAATTGTTCTTTTAAAGTCTCCTTGAACACCGGGTTGCCTGGAAGAGATCGCTATAAGCGATAAGGCCGCCCATTGTTCTAATGGAAATGTATTTATATTAAAATCATTCATAAATATTCAAATAAATAAAGCATAGCATGAATGCAACTAGACTAATGCATAATGTATTGTAAAGTAAGTTGTAACGTGACTCTACCATAGTTTTCATCGATTACAGTAGGTACGTAGGCATACAATCTATGGGAGTGGGGGGAAGGGATATCTGCCCTCCCCTGGGTACGCCATTGGAATAGTGCAGTGGGATAACATGTATGGTATAGAAGATAAGGTATAGGAAGAGCAGTGGGCATTCGGAACTCTCACTCTTCACACGATACATGATTAGCTCAAGGCTTACCTTTTGACGCCCATATTTAGTGAGAGCATGTAATGAGGAGGGATGAATGTCACGTGATAAAAAGAATATTAAACTACAAGATTGATGGGTATAAATGTAAAGGTAGACCAAAAAAGAAATGGATAGATTGTGTGAAGGATGCCAATGTCGATTTGTGGTGTGACTGAGGATGTATGTCAGAATAGAGGAGTGTGGAAGGAAAAGACATATTGTGCCGACCCCAAATAATTGGGGGAAGGTGAAAGGAAAGAGATTTAATGAGAGCATGGTGTTGCACAGATCGAGCTGGCCTTTAGAACTGCAATCAAGTAATGGAGAGAGAGAGAGAGAGAACTCTTTATTGTACACCATTACAGAAAACAGAAAAACTTATAGCCTTAAAATATTCTAAATGTGCACAATGGGCGGTCCTATCGCTAAGAAGCAATCTCTTCCAGACAACCCGTGGCAGGAATAAAGCACATTATATTTGTCAAAGGTGGTATACATAAATACTACTGTAAAATACGTCATTGATTTATTATTAAACAACATTTTAATAAATATCAGAAATACAAATTCTTATATATACAGCAGACCAACCGCTTAATATGAATTAATACAGCTTAGTTTCGTTTTCATACAAATTTCTTTGTAATAGACTCAGATATAAAGACCTCGCTTTTAGTGACATGTTCTTTATAATGGCCTTATTTATATAAATTATGTCCAGTTATAGTGACAATTATAGCAATTTTAGAAAGAATCTTATGCTTAAAATGATTAATTTCCTTGTTTATAATTGAAATAACTCATCTACAAAAATAACAATTTCTTATGGTTAATAATGCCTGAAACAAAATGTATTAATTATATAATAATAATGTTCTAATATTAAAATGACATGTCTGTCACTCCCCTTCGATGTAATTATAAAAGGATTCTAATGCAAAAACCATGCGCAGCTATCTAGGAAAAGTAAAGTTGGCCGCCAAACAATGTTATTTGGCCGCTGACCCACTGAAACACAAATGACTAGGACGCCGGCCGGCGGCCGCGCCATCACGGGATGTGACGTCATCGGGACAGTGTAACACCGAAGTGGGCGAATCTTTATTATGTAACCTTATACGGATTGGTCCTTTTAATGAATAAATGTAGGCAAATTATTTTTATGCGTAAGTTTCGCTAGTGAAATTTTTTTAGCCACGGTAGTGAATTCTTTCAATGTGAACGAAAAAGCGTGACGCCGTGAATTTATTAAAAATTTAAACATATCTTAGTATATATAAATAACGTGTCACGTTGTTACAGTGGACTCCTAAACTACTTGACCGATTTTAATCAAATTTGCACACCGTGTGCAATTTGATCCGACTTGAAAGATAGGATAGCTTACATTTGGACCCGGTAGGTGGCGCTGCAATCGGGTTCTAAATTTTATTTCTTCAGGGCAGAACAACATCTGCCGGGACAGTTAGTTTTTATCCGTGCAGGAACGGAGAAAGAATACAATTTCCTGCGACCGGGCGGCCTGTCGTAAGAGGCGACTTAACAACCCACAGCTAGGTGGTAGGGCATTTGCCCGACTGGATGGCTACCACCCCTAGTCTAAAGTATGTCGCCATAACAACCTTGAGTTGTGTTCCGGCATTAGTGACCAGGTTCCAGTTAGGTTAAGAGAGCAGCAGCGCATTTGTAGCAACTTTGGTGTTGCAAATGTCCATAGGCGATGGTAACCGCTTTCCATCAAGTGGGCCGTCTGCCTGTCTGCTGATCTCATGCAATAAAAAAAAAAAAAATTTGTAAGTGTATATAGTGTTGAAAATATTTAGAATTTTTGAACTTCATAATTCAAATTGAAACTAGAGCATTTGTTTCCTATTTTAGTTAAATATCAAAAGCCACTCGTGCCATTTATTCTAAGTGAAAACATGGAATCTGAATAACATGTGTTATAATATATCTTAAATGACATACATATGAAATGTAATATTTTGCATTAAAATATAAAATAATTTTTGAGCTTGGTAAAAATATAATATTTTCTTAATTTTTTGCGACTAGTATACATAATAAAACTACATTATAACGGTTTTAAGCTCGGTAATTGATTTTTATTATTCCGACGTTTTGGCCACTTTTCAGTAGCCGTGATCACGGAAGACAAGGATGTCAAGTGTCAATGAGTATTGTTAAAGTTTTATTTGCCTACCGCCAACTTGTTCTTTAGGTAAATATTTTTTTATTAAATCTTTTCAAAGAACTCTCCACCAGCCTCTATACAAATTTCATGCGTCTGAACCAGTTTTCGAAACACTCCAGTCCGTCGCAGACACCCCGTTTACAGCTTGCTCGAACGCCGACAGCGCATCTTCTAGCGACGAAAATTGTATCCCTGTTGTATATTGTTTGTAGCAATAAGACCGCCCGTTGTACAATCTCTTTTATTTTTCTATTATTGTTTGTCTATATTTTGGTGTACAATAAAGTGTTGTCTTTATCTATGTAGTATGAAATCTATTATATTTTTTTTTGTTACTTAAATTATCACACTTTTTGTTCTAGGTCTAGGTCTTTTGAAGTAGTAATAAAACAAATGAAAAATTCAATAATGAAGCAAATAAAATATAAAATAAATAACGAAAACTAAATGTGTGGTATATTTTCCCCAAAATATCCCAAAGAACTATATTTATACAGCTTAATGACAAAAATACTATATTTTCCTCATAATAAGCTGACAACCCTACATATAATTGTGAAAGCCGAAGTGGGTGCGTGGAACTGCCACTCCGCACTGGATGCTGTGCGTGTGGAAGCGGGTCTTGTGATCCCTCGCAAGGCTGCCCGTTCTGTCGGAATGGTATTCGAATTGGTGTTGGTTGTACAGTCGCGGTATGAAAAGGTTCCTCACCTTAAAGCCAACTTTTGCTTGTATGAGTACAAGAAAGAGTACCGCCAACAGTTTAATAAATGTTATGTTTTGTTACGTTTATAAAATATACAGACGTGAAAAAAGAATATTGCAATGTTGAGAATGAAAGACACTGTGATTAACAATAGTTTTAATCATCATCACTACGCTTATCTTATATATTGTTATAACTTAGGTTCCGACAAAAACAAATTCCACTCCTAATCTGTAAAAACACATTTTATTACCTGTCGGCATTTGAACTACTTGTAATCCTTTTATAGTCGTCTTCTTTTGTTTGCTTATTGTGGAGCACAGCCTATTATGATTAGCCAGGTGTTACGGATTATGAGTACAAGCTGATTCTAGGAAATTATGTCGACGCTTGCCGGGTGCATTTGTGCAGTATAAAACGATGGCCTGATGGAGAGAGGGTTCAGCGAGCACCACGATCAAGGCGTGACGTATGTATATTCGGGAATCTAATATTGACGGACTTTGCGCGTTTTATTGAATTACGACCTTCTGCATTACGTTTGGATTTGTTGTGTTCGGTTATATTTGTACCTGTGTTATACGTGATTGTATAGTTCTAATAAACTCTATAATAATTCTGACGGCATTTAAATTCGAGTCCCGCAACTCGTAACAATATATTAAAACCAATAAAAAGGTTTTACACCTCTAAACCATCTTTTTAGACAACATAGAAAATTAGACAACATTGATCTATGTAATTTTAAACTTTATTGTCAAACAGTCAAATATAATTTTCTGTGGAGTCTGTTCTGTGATTTAGTTTGAATGGGAAGGAAAGGAAGGCTCGCGGAACGTTAATTGAATCAATTTGAAAACTTTCGAACCTTTTCATACCGCGACTGTACACTGTACATCCATTAACAATGTGACGGATGCAGGTCCGAGAATTCTTGTCCATCTGGACCTACCCAGCTCTACTATGGACATTTGCAACACCAACGGTGCTGCCAGTGTTCTGCCGGCCTCGAAAAGGAGATTGGAACCTGGCCACTGATGCCGAAACACAACTCAAGGTTGTTGTATAGCGGTATACTAGACCAAAGTTGGTAACCATCCAAGTGGGCAAATACTAAATACTAATAGTATAATATCAATAGCTTCATAACATATAGGCGTATGCAAAAATGCCATTTTTTTGTTGTTTACTAAAAACTATGCATGTTACAAATGAGAAAGTCTTACCAGTATGCAAGTGTACCCAAAAAAGAAGGGTATTCCAAATTTCAGTCAATACAAAACTAGTTGTCATGTCAGAAGCGTGCTCGTCGCGATCCCCGCTGGCCCAGAGGGCCACAATTCTGACCCGAGTTCACAGACGTGCAGTGCACATTAGGGCGTCCCCCGCAGGCGACGCTCACCGATGCGCCCCCGTCGGTGTGAACTCTCGCGCATGCGGCGAAGGGGGCCGCCACCCTTCACGCAGCGCCAAACCTGGCGGGTCGAGAGGAGCAGAGTGCCGTATAGGCACGTGGAATGTGAGAGGTGGAATGAAAGATAAGATGGACGAAATGATTGATATAATGAATGAGAGAAGCCTGGATGCCTTATGTCTGACAGAGACAAAGCGGAAGGGGTGCGACATCGATGACCTCCCCGGTGGCATGCTTGCTCTGTGGTCCGGCGTGGACCTGGACGAGCGTGCAAGTGGGGGGGTAGGCGTCGTACTCTCAACCCGCTTTGTGTCTGGAGTAAAAGACTATTGTCTGGTGAACCCGAGACTTCTCTGGGTCCGTCTAAAACTGGGGATTACGCGAGTTTTTCTGGTCGCAGCTTATGCTCCCGTAAGCTCAGCGGATCCCCAAGAACTCGAGAAGTTTTGGGAGTCTGTGAGAGAAATTCTGGATCTGGCTGAAGGGAATGAAAGAATAATTATGTGTGGTGATCTTAATGGCTGGGTGGGCACCAAACGAGACGGCCTTGAGGCTGTCCTTGGACCCTATGGTGACAAGAGAGTGAACGATGCTGGTAGGCCAATCATAGACGTATGCATGGAAAGAAACTTGCTTGTGTCGAACACTTTATTCCATCATAAGGATATTCACACGTATACATGGGGAATGAATGATCAGAAAAGTATGATTGATCTGATTTTAATAGATAGTCGCCTCCGAAACACAATAATGGATACAAGAGCCTACAGAGGCCCCACTCTTGAAACGGACCACTACCTGGTGATAAGCCGGTTTGTGGGCCTTTTCAGGAAGTGGAGACACTGGCGAGTGCGTACCAATTTCGGGGAGCTTGAAAGAATAAAGTGTGAAAAATTGGAAGATGTTAGTGTAAGGAGTATGTATGCGCGCCTAGTCGAAGAAAGGCTTGCAAAAGCGGACTTCTCCGACTTAGATGTGGATAATGACTGGGATAGTATGAAAGAAAGTATAGTGGAAAGCGCAAAAGAAGCATGTGGATGCGCAAAGAGGCACATAACAACGAAAGGTGATGAATGGTGGGACGCGGATGTTAAATCCAGCGTAGAGAGAAAGAGAAAAGCCTGGCTGGATTATGTTGCTTCTTTGCAACAGAATGACAGTATGAAAGAGATGAAGAAAAATTTTTATCGCCTCTGCAAGAACGAAACCAAAGCTTTAGTGAAAGAGAAGCGCGAAAGTATAAAATTGAAAGAAGAAGAGAAGCTGACGGAGAACTTCAAGGCAAATACCAAACTCTTTTGGAGAGAGGTTAAGAAGTCTCGGGGTTGTTCGTCAGCTTCCAGAATGGAAAGAATAAAATCTAAAGCAGGGGACGTTCTTGCTAACCCACAAGAGGTGTTAGCGCGATGGAGTGAATATTTTAGAGAAATGTATGATGATATCCCGGATGCTGGCACCACGACTGAGTCTGTGACTGACTCCGAGGAGTCAGCATCCGAGATCACGTTGGAAGAGATCGAATGGTCGATAAGAAGTCTGAAAAATGGAAAGGCAGGAGGAATCGATAGTGTGTCTGCTGAGATGATCAAATATGGTGGAACCTGCGTCCGGGACGCTTTCCTGTCCTTATGCAACTTGTGCTGGAGGACGGGAAAGGTTCCCAAGGACTGGAGGCGCGCTGTCATCGTGCCCTTGTATAAAGGCAAGGGGTCACGTATGGAGTGCGCCAGCTACAGGGCCATCAGTTTGATCAGCACAGCATCTAAAGTGTATACGAAGATTATTGAAAAGAGAATGAGAGTGGTATCCGATGGATTACTGTGGGATGCACAAGGTGGCTTCAGAAATGGAAGGGGCTGTATGGATCAAGTTTTCTCTCTCCGCAATATCGTAGAGAAGCAGCTGGCTATGGGCCGGAAGGTTTTCTGCGGTTTTGTGGATCTAGAGAAAGCATTTGACAGGGTTGTGCGGAAGGAGCTCTGGGACATATTGCCCGGATATGGGATTAATGGCCAATTGATGCGTGCTGTGCAGTCCACTTACGAGGACTGTATGGCATGCGTGCGAGTGGATGGCAGCCTGTCGCCCTGGTTTGACGTCAATATTGGCGTCAGGCAGGGCTGCGTGCTGTCGGCTTTGCTGTTCATCCTATACCTGGACGATTGTCTCCAGAGAATAAGATTGATGGATGTTGGGGTGCGAATGAGTGATCTAGTTGTAAGCACCTTGCTTTATGCGGATGATGCCGTGCTTTTAGCCGAATCGCCATCAGAACTGCAAACACTAGTCACAATGATGAAAGATGACTGTCAGGCGAGAGGCTTACATTTGAATGCGAAGAAAACAAAGGTTATGGTGTTTGAAAGAGAAGAAACCAGAACGAATGCAAGGATAATGGTCGATGATGTTATGCTGGAGCAAGTGAATGAGTTTGTATATCTTGGATGTGCTTTTAGCAGGGATGGAAGGTACACCGCTGATATAGAAAGAAGAGTAAATTTGGGGAATAGTTTGAATGGAGCGTTAGGTAAACTTCTAGGCGCTAAGAACCTCAGCCAGAAGGCCCAGCTCGCCATACACAACGCGGTGCTGGTACCTACGCTCACGTATGGAAGCGAGAGTTGGGTATGGAAGAGAGAGCATGAAAGTAGAGTAAACGCGGTTGAGATGCGAGCACTGCGCAAAATCTGCGGAGTGACGCTCGCGGACCGCGTTCGTAATACCGAAGTAAGAAAGAGAGTTGGTCTGAAAGAGAGTGTCGGGGTGAAGGTAAGGAAAGGAATGCTCCGGTGGTTCGGGCATGTGGAAAGAATGCATGATGAAAGAATGACTAAACAGATATACAATGCAAAAGTGGATGGATGCAGAAGTCGTGGAAGGCCACGACACACCTTCCATGATCAAATTGATCGTGTACTAGCGGAGGGTGATGTCAGGAGCCTTAAGAACAGACGAATGTGCATGACAAGAGTTATGAATGTCAAAGAAGCAAGTGAGGTGTGTAAGAATGGACCTAAATGGCGCTCTGTTGTTCGTGCCTACCCCGCAAGGGAACTGGCGTGAAGTTATGTATGTATGTATGTACAAAACTAGTTAATTGATACAATTAGTTTTGTTTTATTCCCATTTCGTCCCTTGTGTAAAACTGCACTTTTGTCTATATGCCCATTTGTTCTGAAGCCCTCGATATATATCCGTCAGTTGGGCTCGTTCCCAAAAGCTTCGGAACTCCTGATTTTAATCCTGAAGGCCACAAATATGTGTTCATTGTCAATTGATGCATTTTTTGTAAGCAAATTTAAAATATCTATAATATTATAAAATTCCAAACATGCGGTGTTTGTACATTAAAGCTATTAGAAAAAAACCCAACTGGAATAGACTATGTAGGCGATGGAAAACACGATGCATTTTTGGTGATTTTCCGGAGTCACTTAGAAACTACTGGCCCAATTTCGATGCGGTTATCGCTGATCGACTGCAAATTCTTAGACTTAAACTCTGCGCTACTGTTTATCCTAAGAATCCCGTGGGAATTTTTCTGGGAGCGGTTTTTTTTTAATTTTTTTATTATTAACATCTCTATGGACTCCAGTTCCGTACCTTTTTTTAGTACTTAATTTCTATGAAAATTTTTAGAGTCCATACACGCTTATTGTTTATTTTTGTTACTGTGTGTGACATTAATTTAGTGATTTATTTTAATTTATTCTATTTTTAATATTAAACTTATACTAATGTAGAGTGTATCTGTTACATGCTGGTGTTGTGAGGAAGTGCATGTGCAGTGTTGGCCTTATATCTATACTTATATATAGTCCTATCTAGTGCCATGTGTGTTGTTTTTTTCTTTTCTGTGCCTGGGTTATTAATTTTTAGGCTCTTTGTGTGTCTTGGTTTGTTTGTGAAGTGTGCGTGTAATGCAATGCGATGGTAGTGCGCGTTGGTTTAAGTATGTGTATAAGTTTTATCTGGGAGCGGTTTGAATTTGTTCGGATGCAAAACAATTAGCTTATTCCGACACAGTTTCTACTAAAACGACAGCTTACATTCTTTTCTTAAATGCTGTGATACTTTATGTCTCGGGACTTTCGCGGGAATTTCAAGTCAAGCGTGGACGAAGTCGCGGGCATATCCTAATATAATATATAATCGTTGCGTCTTCTAAACAGCGAGTAAAAATCCTTACTTTTACAAAGTTTCCGACGGTTTTAGAAGGCTCCGGGGTTGTTTCAAGGGCATGTAACGATTGAATATCTAAGGCGCAGTCTAGACTATCAAAAACACCTAAACCTATAGTTATATATGTATATAAAGCATATATCTATTTAACATATAAAACTTGTGCACAGATATCATATTTTTCTATCGAATACATTTTGGAGAGTGTCTTTTGGAGTTTTTCAATCTAATTCCGCCGTCTCCCTTCCATCATCCGACAACCAGACGCACAGGCATACGGCACCGCTATATGGTGGACATACCGCCTAAACGAACAAAGCGCTTCGAGTCCACCTTCATTATGCGCACCGCAAAGGAGTGGAACTCACTGCCGGAGTCTGTTTTCGAAGAAACCTACAACCTGGGCGTCTTCAAGTCTCATGTGAATAGGTACCTTCTAGGTAAGTGTGCTCGATCTTAGACCATATCTCCGCTCAAATCGAGCGAGATAATGGTCAAACGCGAATCTATACGTGATAAAAAAAACTTGAGAGGTGTCAAGGGACACACGGATGGAAAGAAGTTCCTTTCGATTAATTAGTGACGGAATTGTAATTTTTTTTTTAAGTTATAATAATATTTTTTTATTATGTATTATGTACAAAAAACCTGTATACACTCAACAAAAATAATCGTCGCGACACCACACTGTTCAATGCGAAATAGAAAGACGAAACGAAAATAACTGGCTTGCTTTCTATGAGAGAGAGAGACAGACAGAGAAACACGCGCACGCCGCACGGCTTACAACTATAGCAAAAAGTGTCGTTACAACTTTTGGTCTTAATTTTTTCCGTCTAGCCCCCTTTCGCAACGCGTGATAAGGAACTTCGTTCCAAAAAAAGTATTCTGGGCTTTTTTTGTGGGGGTACGTGGGGGCACGCAGTGCCCTTAAAGGAAATTTCGACAATATTGAAGAATTGCTATAAAAACTGAAAACATTAAAGAATTTGAAAAATAATAGAAAAAGATCAACTTTGGTAAACATTACAAAAAAATATGTTTTTTTTAATATGTCAAAATTATCCAAATACAAACTCTAATCTATCTATCCTGAACAGTTACCGCGTCGCCTCATAGGAAATGTGCGATGCTCTTCAAGGCCTAAATGAGCTGAGTTTAGATTTGCAAAATCGTGATTTAAGCCTAATGAGTGCTAATCAGAAAATTGAAAATGTGGTTCAAATACTGGACGAAGAATAACTGGACCTGGAACATACTATGAAAAGGCTTCTGGAAGCGGTGAATAAACTGTCATTTTTTGGACTGGAGCTACAAACAAAAAATTATAGACTTACAACTCTCGAGAATTAGCGGGCCCCCAAAAAAGAAGTGACAAGAAAGTCTGATTATAGAAAATTTAAATAGCAAAAGTAATAAAACACCCGGTCGGTTTTGTATTCAAATAGGGATTTCAACTTATTTATTTATTTATTTAATTTGTTTGGGAAACATACAATAATTAATATTCTTAAATATAAAACACAAAATTAATGCATATATCAATCAAGTTTCCATTAAAAAATAATTTATATAATAAAAATAAAAATTGGCTCAAATAGTTAATTACAAAAAAATATATATATACAATTATACGAAAATTACATAAATAAAATGTCAATTTAATTTACATTAGGTCAGTATTGGATAAAATCGAAAAAATGTCACAATAATTACTAATAAAATAGAGATTAAAAAAAAAGAAAGTATTAAAAAAAAAGTTTATGTCATTATTCTAAAAGTCATTGGATCATTCTAAATTACAACATTTTCTTTTTTCAACATTTTTCATTTCATTTTTTTCAACTTCTCAGAATACGTCAGTAGTAGCAACACATACAATTTTTCCCTACTGTCGGTACATGGCTTAGTGTAAATTAGGCTTAAGGCTCTATCTAGAATACCTAAAAGACGCGTGTGTGTGTGTCTGTCTATGGTTGCAAGTGTGAGACTACGCTATGCGGCAAGGCCCAAGGCCGTTACACTGAATATACCTCGTGCCTATCTACAAGATAGTATTTTATATCAAAAGAAATTCAAAACAAGATTAGAAGTTTATAGTTGAAGTGAATTAAGTGCGCTTTTATTTTATAATCATTACATAAACAAAATTATAAATTAAATATATTAATATTTATAATATCTATATACAGCTTATTTTACAAAATATATCCATTTAGTAAGTATAATCAGCTCATAAATGTCTTACTGCTGGGCTCGGGCCTTCCCTTATAGGGGGAGAACGGATATTATACCCGCCACGCTTGTCCAAGGTGGCTTGGCAGGTTTGACATATCAGTTATCACGATGTGCAGGTTGCATCACGATGTTTTCCTTCACCGTTTTTAGCACGTGGTAATTGTAACAATATGCACATTAGGTCAGAAAACTGCTAATTGGTACTTACGCTACCGCGACTATTACATTTAATAAATGGCTCCCAAATCACCGTCGTTTGGGAACGTTCCCAAAATGCTGACCGCGTTACCATGCTGTATAGCAACGCTTATGCGTTGCCCAAAATAAGACCATCGTTTTGGTCGCGTGAGACATCTATCATCTGTTTTGATAGATTTCGACTTCTGGACCCCATGGCCCCAGAGTTTTGACACCAGAAACCACAAATATGTATCCGCTACTAACATGCATATTTGCAGCTTTTAAGGTCCTCCAACAGAAGCATACATTGCGGCAGCTGCGCCAACTAACACGACCATGTCTGGAAGCTGAGAAGCTGCCAAAGCGTCAACGCACGTGGCGTCCCACCTTCCATGGCACCTAAGATACCCGTCGGTCTCTTGCCCTCGTCGTTGATTGTAAATGATAATTGTAAATATCAAAATAAATAAACAAGTGCGTTTATTAACTGAATGTGTGAAGTAACTGAATGTCTTAAAGGAGGAAGTTCTCAATTCGGCTCTATGTTTTTACCCGATTTCTCCGGCAATTGTGGACCGATTATCTATTTTTTTCTTATTCGAAAGAGCATACTTTTGAGGTGGTTCCGTTGTCACGAAGTCAGGATCTGTTGAATGGATTCCAGAGAAATCGAGAGCATCCCTTATTGAATGGCGCCGAGCGCCTATACCTACTTTTCGGAAGGTAAAAATTGTATACTTACGCGTGCCAGTAATCCAATTTATATAGGTGCTCAACTTATTATTTCAAGAGCTATTTAAGCAACTAAAAAGTAGAATATATATAACTTTTTAACTAAAACAAAACCGGTTTCGAACTGAAAAACCAAAAAATAAATTATTTTCTACAACATCTTGAAGTCGGTACCAAGTAAAACATAAGAAACAATAACAAAATCGCAAAATGCACCGACTTCAAGATGTTGAAAATATTTATTATTGTGTTATGAATATATATTTACTCTATACGAAGCACAAGTTCGATCATGCATGGAGTACTATTCTCACCTTTGGAACGGCTGAGCTAAGTACCAGTTGGACGCGTTGGAGTTGTTTCATAGGAGAGCCAAGAGCCCTACTCTTTCCACCTTTTTTTGAAGGAAATATAGTATTTTTATTTTTTAACCTTAAAAATATAGTACTTTTGGCAAAATTAGGGGAAAACATAGTACACATTTATTTTTTATTAATTATTTTATTTATTTTTTATTCTACACAAATTAGTTACATATAAAACTACAAAATAGTGGTGATGTACAAAGGCGAGCTTAACTCTAAAAAGAGTTTTCTTCCAGCAAACCTATGGGTCCAAGCGAGAGTGGGAAGTTGTGTACATGAAAGTTAGTTACAAAAATACTTATTGAAAATAAATTTTACATTGTAAACTACATACAGATACATACATAAACATATATGCATATATAAAATACATATACATATATATAGTTAATTAGAATAGATAGTGCACTTTGACTTCTTTTAAACATGAGGAAGAAATAGAAAACACAAACGAAGGAATCTGCACGAATAGAAAACGATCCGTTATAGCATGCCAATGAATGTATGGGGGCCTAATTTCATTATTGAAATTTCCATGTGTATTTATTACTACTTTTTGCTGTCGCTAGCAAAGTTGTTTTATTTTTAAAATAATCATAAGATTCTTAATAAAAAGCGCGACAATTGAACTAACGATGAAAATATACTATATATTATAGAAAGATTTCGTACTATGTATAGTCAAGGTGGCGAAGTCCGTCAATGGAGTAAGTTCATACACCGCTCATTTTTAACTTTTTTGAACGGAATTTAACAGCAACTGCAAGTCGAAGACAGAATTCAATGGTGTCTTAGCTTCACTAACTGGTTTGTTGTCGTTGTAACTATTCAAACACAGAAATAATGAGAGGTATATAGGTATGGAGTTACCCTTTTGACGGATTTCGCCACCTTGACTATATATTTAAAAAAATAATATATAGTGCAATTGGTTAAAATATAGATACTATATATTATAAAATGGTTGTAAACCCTAGCAAAGAGGCTAATTGGTATTGATAGTCGTTTTAATGATTGACTTCAAAGCCTTGAGCATCGCCGCAATGTAGCAAATCTGTCGGTTTTCAATCAGATACACTTTGGAGAGTGTGCTATGGAACTACGTTTGTTAGTTCCCCCATCCTCTTTTTATCATTGGACAACCAGACGCACCGATTTGCGCCTTCGTTACCTGGTGGATATACTATCGGTTAGAACAAAACGTTTTGCTCTTACCTTTCTTTTGCGCACTACCGTCGAGTGGAACTAATTGCCGGAGACTGTGTTACCCGATTCATATAAACCAGTGGTCTTCAAATCTATTAGGTAATCGTGCTCCATCGTAGATACCAAATGCGAAGCTAGATCATGATAAAAAGGCTGACAGCTCTTTTATAATATGTATTGTTTATTAGCTACGGCCTTGCACAGTTGTGGATACTCTCCTCGCTAATTATTACGACGAAGGAAAACTTTATGATAAAACCGGTACATCTATATGTCTTGGACGAGCGTGGCGGATTCATGGTTCATCTAAAAGGGGATAACCGAGTCCAGTAGTTGGTTGTTATGAGCTGATATTCTTTTATAATTTTAATTTGCGTCAATAACATAAAAGCAAGAAGGCTTTATGTTTTGGGACATGAGAAAAAGTGTCGCAGTAGATCTAACTGTCAACTACCCTATATCTATCTGCGTTGTATATCGCTCGTTGTGTTTACTTCAGTTTTCCTTGTTTTGGTTGTCATCACGCCACGTTACATAATGAGTATTTAGTAATGGCAGCAGCAAAAGTAGGCCTCAGTTTTTTTTTAAATTAAAATCATTTAGGATCTTGTAAAAAGTGTCTCAATCGATTTAAGTACCCACTCCCGCTTTGTCTATCTGGTTCGTATATCGTTACATACTGACTATTTGGTAATCAAGGTTGCTATGTCATTTTTGGACACGATAAAAGTGTCTCAGTCCCTCTAATTACCGACTACCCTCTTGTCTATCTTTGAGTCATATATCGGTCGCTATTTACTTCAGTTTTCCTTGTTTTGGTTGTCATCACGCCGCGTCACATAATGAGTATCTGGTAATGGCAGCAACAAAAGTAGGCTTCAATAATATGACATAAGTTAAGCAGACTATGTTTGATAAAGGTTTTATTACAGGCATTTGAGAACTGTATCAGGAATTAAAATAAATCATCTCATCTATTTTTAGGGTTTATGTTTAGTATTATTTATGGTTTATTCAGTTTAAACTTAAGGTTATGAAGTAAGAAGAAATAATAATAATAATAATTGGCAGACAAACACACATATTGTATATCCCCAAATTAAACAAGTTACGCTTGTGTTATGGGTATACGTCAGACTACTCTGGGGCCGATCCCGTACACCCAGATCATAGTAAATAATAGAAGAAATCCAGTTCCGAATTTGACCATGCCTGGAATTAGAACCCAAAAATAATCTAGTTATTTCAGAGAAAACTTTTTAAGATATATAAAAATAGACGGATGGACTAACATGAAAGAAAGAAGAAAGAAAGAAAAATGTTTATTTCTAATAGCGACACACAACACAAAATAGGAATATACCAAGGTATAATATACAAATATAATATACAGAAATTGTCACTAAAACGTGCGGGTTTTGTTTCAATCAAATTGGCTAGTTTGTCGGTATTCATTACAATTTCACGAATTCATTCCTCCCCACATCTTTTTACCAAACAGACATAAGGGCTCACGGCTCCGGTATATGACGGAAATACCGAATAAGTGGACGAAGTGCTATACTTCCACAGCTGAAGAGCGGAGCTATTTAACGTAGTCTGTTTTTCCTGAAATATACAATTTAGATGTCTTCAAATCTCTTGCGAACAGGTTTCTTCTAGGTAAACATGCTCTAACTTAGATTGCATTTCTACTTGACATTAAGTGCGATGTTAGTCAAACGTGAATCGTTGAACGAAATATATAAAAATACCTTAAAAACACAAAAAAAAAACTGTCTTAGTTGAACTGATAATCAACTACCTTAACGTAGTTTCAATTAATACAAATATCAGCACTTATCTTTATTTATATTTTATCAACACCAAGTTTTGTATAGCTAGGATCTAGGTCTACAAATCTAAGTCTTTTTAGCTCAAGGCCACACTTTTTCTACTGACCCTACTACATGCCCCGGACTGGCATCAATTCGATTATGTGCCGTTTTCGTCATTCTCAAACGATCGAAGCGAATAGAAAGGGATAGATATATCAGGACGGACGGAGAAGGTCGACGCCCGCGCGGTACGCATGCGCGCGCACGTGTCGACCTGAAAACGCATGGTGTACACGAGGCAAGATATTTCAGGGTTTTTCTTGAGACATCTGTTCGTTTTATATTTTATAATTCTTAAATATTTTGTATTAGCGTCTTTCTTGTAGTTTCCCTTGCGTAAAATTTGCATTTATATTTCGGAGAACTATTTCATTTTTGGAATCCAATAGTCATTTTATCAAAAACGGAGGCAGTAATGTTATTATAATAACAGGATGCCAATTTTAGTTTTATTTTACGTGCGCCCGAATTGCGTTTTCGAAACTTTTTCGCTTTTGTTTTTGTAATTGTCTATTATATCTGTATTATGTTTCCTACTATATAGATTGTTCTACAGGTGGAATTTTTCGAGTGGGTCTTCAGCACCAAATCCTGAACTATACAAAACACCGAAATTCACCTAAGGGAGACTCGGGCTGATTTTGACGAAAATTAAAATGTTACCATTAGACTTTTGAAAAATCACATACTGTATTATCACACCAAATTATAGTCTAAGCTTGTAAGGATCGATTTCCGCGAAGGAATTTCAAACGGCAAGCTATGTCTAATTTTGTCCAATATGGAAATTATTTTACTGATTTATGGAAAACCTACAGCTAAATATATTTCATTAGATAACTATAATTAACAAAAGAAAGCCAATGACAGGTTTTCAGTAATAAGCTATTGGTTAAAAGTAATATGCAGGCATAAAAAGGCACCGAGATGCTTAGTCACTGTTGAAAAATTTAAGGGTTAGGCACCGCTTGGCTCCTGAAATACTGATTACAAATGGGTCCATGTCATCTAATTTATTTACATTATTTAAATTATTACTTGCTTGCACTAGAAATGGGTTTTGTCTGTAATAAAAATGATTTTATTTTTAATATGTGATTTATGCTATTGTTAATGATGTTCACTGCTGGACATAGGCCTCCATGTCTGCGCCACGTATCCTGTATTTCCGCCTTCCTCGCCCAGTCCCTGCCGGCGACCCTTCCGCAAGTCGTCGGTCCACCGGGCTGGAAGGAGTCTTACGCTACGTGTATCGAGACGTTGTCTCCATTCCAGCACACGTTTGCTCCACCAGCCGTCAATACTACTACATACTACATCTTATCTATATAGTTATAGACGACATATATTTGGAATATGCATTCTTTATGTTGTTACACAATTTTGTTATGTAATCTAGAAAAAAAGTGAAGATTAGTAGTGGCTACAATACGTGTAACTGAAGTTTTTTTTTTTCATTTTACATACTTCAGCCATGTGTGGTATCGATAACAGTTAAAGATATCTTGAAAAACCCTATAAATGGGGAGCCGCGATCCCAGCAGTGAGACGTTTATAAACTGTTATTTATATTAAATGTTGGAGTACTCAATGGTAGCAAATGAATTTGTCGGTGGTGTTTTTTTCATTCATTTGGAACAACAAAGAATAATTATATTAAAATTAAAATTAAACTAGTTTTTGAAACAAAATTGCAACTGAATGTACAATCAACTACGTGATCTACAGTTTTGTTTAATAAAATAAGTTATATATTGTTGACTAATATATAAAAAGGTGTGAATATAAAGAAAAAACTGTACAACAAATCCGAAGATATATCCTGAGTCCGGAACACGGAAGTGTGGTCTACAGAGAGCCTACGCGCCGTCGCGTAGCGCTACGCTTTCGTAGGCCTCCGAGCGGCTACGGCAGTCGCGCGCCGCCCTAATAATATATAGACCATTGTGTCAATGGAGGCCGAAACGGGAACGACCCAATTCAAAAGAAAACATAGAAAAATGTGACATCCCCTGTGCCTCAATATCACTGCCACTAGACATTAAAGCACCTGCAACGCACAATAATTAGGAAAAAATTCGGCAGGACATTGACCTGTGACCTACTTTCCCTTGCAACTGCGCGGTGCATGCCGCATTGGACAGCCTAAACAAATTGGAAGGTTTCGATTGGATGTGTGTTCTAACCCTAACCAAGGAGTGTGATAGAAGTGTTCATTAGTTTTAAAATTAAAATGCGTTAAACTATTTAACCATTAAAAAAAATTCTTCGTGCAATAATTATTTTTTAAACGACTGACATAAAAGTCTGAACTGTCCTCTAATTTTAGTGTTGTACCTTTACGATAAAAATTTATTTATCGAACGCGCGGGACGGTGAGAGAGTTTAAGACTGTTTGAAAAAGTTCGAATTTGGAACACAAAATGGCGGGCAATAGGGACGGTACGCTGGAAGGTCAGCTGACTCATGTTATACAACATCATATGTCGCAGCCGGGCACAGAGGCTCAGGTCAGCGTCCACCAAGTACAGAGTCCGTCCGGGAGCGGGACTAAGCGTCATCAGATCATAATTGACATTAAACAGGACATCGATATAGATGAATTATCGACTAGGTCATTAGCTGAAAGCGTGATGGAGACTCTAGGAGCTAGGTCAGCTGCTGTTTATATTGATAACTCGCACGTCGGCGGCGAGAATTCAGAATTGGAATCTCTAACGACTGTCAACGTTATAGTCGCAAATGACCTTAGCCAAGCGGCTCCAAGTCCACAAATAATAGAAGAAACAGAGAGTCAAGAACCAGCAGAGAGTTCGGGTATATTGCCCGGGAACCGTATAGCCGTGGATCGGATTGTTGAGATGAGTAACGCAGCGAACACTTCAAGTGAAACATCGACAATTACTTCTAATACAGTATCGATAACGACTCCCACCACTACTGCGTCAGGTAATTACAAATAAATTCATATATAATAATCTAATTTCACTTATAATTTTATTCTTTAAAAATCCTATGAACCTAATAACTTATCCGTGTAGGAACGGAGAAAGAATACAATTTCCTGCAGCCGGGCGGCCTGTCTTAAGAAGCGACAAAACAACCCACAGCCAGATGGTAGGGTATTTGCCCATCTGGATGGCTACTATCCCTGATCTAGAATATGCCGCTATAACAACCTTGACTTGTGTTCCGGCATTAGTGGCCAGTTTCAGTCACACATATGCACGCATGCACACGCAGTCTGAGCAAACTCTTGAATAGATCTCTGCTTTTGTACGACTGCTTGAATATCGACTTTAGTATAATAATTCACAACAATTAAACAATAAATTATAACACCACACAAAGTCACACATAACTAACAATAAAACTTATACACATACTCAAACCAATGCGCACTACCATTGCATTACATGCACACTTCACAAACAAACCAAGACACACAAAGAGCCTAAAAATTAATAACCCAGGCACAGAAAAGAAAAAAACAACACACATGGCACTAGATAGAACAATATATATAAGTATAGATATAAGGCCCACACTGCACATGCACTTCCTCACAACACCAGCATGTAACAGATTCACTCTACATTAGTATATATAAGTTTAGTATTAAAACTAGAATAAATTAATATAATAATTTATTCGTAAGACACATACACCTCAACACAAAAATCAATAAATTAATGTCACACACAAGAACCAAAATAACTAATAAGCGTGTTAAATTAAAATAAATAAATCTAGAAATTAAGTTGTAAAAAAGGGTACGGAACTCGAGTCCGTAGAGTTATTAATAATATTAAAAAAAAAGTATATTAATTAGCTATTCATCTGAACCCTATTAGTACAGTAATCTAGTATAGGGTTGAGAATTTCAAAATTTTGCAATGTTTACTTTAGTCTTTATTGTATTTTGCGTTCCGCTGCAACCATAAGTTGCCAAAGTCAGCTATAATTTACAGGTAGCATCCTAGTTCGGGACTTTGGTTTAGTTACGGACTGCACAATTTTTTTCCATTGTTATGCATTGTGGCTATGAATAAATAGAAAGAAATAAAATATTTATTTCAAATTGCGACTTACACAATACAATCAAATAAGAAAATAACAATAAAATATCTGAAATGAGGTTGGCACTCAGTGTTTCGCTATGCCGAAACATGATAGAAGAGCTAATAGAGCAAGTAACTTGTGAAACTGGCGAGTTCATTCCTTACTATCGTTTTTATATAATTTGACGGCCTCTGTGGTTGAGCGGGCTAAGCCTTTGCCGGCGTACCTCACTGCAACGCAGAGGTTCCGGGTTCGATTCCTGGTATAGTAAATTTCGGAAAACGTATTTTCTCCGTTATTTACTACGGTCTGGGTGTCTGGGATCGGCCCCAGAGTAGTCCGTTGTATATTACCCATAACACAAGCGTAACTTGCTTAATTTGGGGATATACAATATGTGTGTTTGTCTGCCGATTATTTAAAAAAAAAATAATAATCCAGCGAGGTAACATGGTGTCGATTAATTTCTGTCCTAACCATGACATGGCCTTTTTCGCAAGTTCTTTTTCATTGAAGTGAAACTTCTATATAGACGGGGTCTTAGGATTTTTCTGTCACGAAAAAGCGTTACGGCTGCGTGGAAGAGCAGCATAAATTTAGACTAGACGTGGTGAGAGGCGGCTAATGTTAGAGTCGACTATCGATGTTTTTATTGATTCCGGATCGAATTCAGTTTTTTGGTTTGATAAAACAAAATATGTTTAAATAAAAAATGCATTAATTAAAATGTACCTAACCTAACCAAATCATAATTTGTGCTGGGACACATAGTAAAAGTGAATCCTCAACGGACAAGTGGAAAAACAAATCGCAATATTTTAACTTGAAGTTTTACGGGCAGATTGTTAATGTACTTGTCCAATTTGAAAACCTGCCCGTAAAATTTTAAGTTAAAATTTTGTTGCGATTCGTTTTTCCACTTGTCCGTTGAAGTTTCACTTCTACTATGTGTCCCAGCACACATTTCGATTTTTTTTATTGCTGAAGCACAGCAGACAGGCTGACGGCCCCACTGTGGTGGAAAGTGGTTACCGTCGCCTATAGACTTTTAGCAATAGCAGAGGAGTTACCAATGTGCTTGCCGGCCTCGAAGGGGCTACTGGAAACTGGCTACTGATGTCGGAACACAATTCAAAATTGTTATGGCGGCATACTCTAGACCAGGGGTGGTACTCATCCAGTCGGGCAAATGCCTTACCACCTGGTAATGGGTTGTTTTGTCGCCTCTTACGACAGGCGATGTATACCATAGGCGATGGTAACCGCTGTCCATCAAGTGGGCCGGCTGCCTGTCTGCTGAACTCCTGCAATAAAAAAAAGGCCACCCGACCACAGGAATTCGTAACCTTTTTCCGTTCGTGCACGGAGAAACTTAACTAATGGCAATGTAAATCAGAATTTTGGTGGGTCGTCTGCCAGTTTGATTACCATTCTTGCAACTCAACGAACAACATAGGTAGACCGAGCCCCAGGCTCAGAGTGAGGCCGACTCAAGGAAGCCAATTTAGAAATAGATTTTTCTATGAAAAATGAACTATGTAACGTATCTTCTAGGTTAGTTTGCACCATCTTAGACTGTTTTTCCACCTGCAATGACGGTCAAAAGCGAACCTAAACAATTAAAAAAAAAACCTTAAAGAATTTAAATATTTTCATGAATTAACTTCTAAACTATAAAATCATAGTAACGTTATACGTCTGTAGTACTCGTAGTAATAATTACAGCATGTTGTTTGACATTAACTATTTTAGCAATCTTGATCAAATTATTTATATTGTACTCAGTTTATACATATCAACAAGGACTTTGTTATATTATTCTTTTATATATATATATATATAGTTGTATATATATAAGTATGTATTAGTTTATTAATATTTTATTTTTAATCTCGCCAGGTTGTAGGGTATTTGCTCGACTGGATGGCGACCACCCCTGGTCTAGAGTATGCCGCCATAACAACCTTGTGTTGTGTTCCGGCATTAGTGACCAGGTTCCAGTCTCCTTTAAGAGAGCAGCAGCCCATTTGTAGCACCTTTGGTGTTGCAAATGTCCATAGGCGATGGTAACCGCTTTCCATCAAGTGGGCCGTCTGCCTGTCTGCTGAACTCCTGCAAAAAAAAAAATCCGTCCTAGGGTGCAGTTGAAAACCATCGTCAGGCACCTGTTGCCTGGCACATGCTGAATTGCACCTATATATTACCATCGCGAGCCTTTTTTTTGTTGGTATATACTTACATCGGTTAATCATCGCCATGTGTCTCGCTATGTGAAGACCAAATAAACATTTTTTCTTTTTTCACACTATTTCATTTTCTTTTTTATTGTAAATGGGTTTGCTTTTGACCACGATCACGTCCAGTGAAAATTATGCTGTCCATTCAACAACGGAGACACACTACAAATTCTTGTAGGCGGGTGACCTGTCGTAAGAGACAACTAAACAATCCACAGTCAGGTAATAGAGCATTTGCCAATCTGGATGGCAACCAACGCTGGTCTTAGAGTATATCGCCATAACAACGTTGAATTGTGTACCCGCATCAGTGGCCATGTTTCAGTCCCCTCTTCGAGGCTAGCAGCATATTGGTAGACCCGTTGGTGTTGTAAATGTCCATAGGCGAAGGTAACCACTTTCCATTCTGCTTTCTGCCGTGGAAGTGGGGATAATATCACTGTCACAACTGTTCTTACTTTTGGAACGGCTCAGCTACAGCTAAATACAAGTTTGAAGCGTTGGAGTCAATTGAGAGAAGAACCAAGAGGTTGATTGGTAGCAATTAGCTTGTCAATACAAGGCTTCAAAGCCTAGAGCATCCACGTCGGGTTTTTTTTTTAAATCTCCTTCCATCGGACGTACAAGATTTATCCGATTTTAGTTATCTTTCTTTTATAGGGGTTCTGATGTGTTTTTTGTCTTTTTTTTGTTTTTTTTTTTACTTCTTTATTTTATTTTCTTTATTTTCTCAAAAATCTTACATTTTGGTTCTAATTTCTAAGTACACTTTTTTCTTACTTGGCTAGGCTATTACATTGTTCTCTTATGTGCTACTATATACCTATATGTGCTGTTTTTTTGTTATTCCACGTCGGGTTACCACTCCAATGGTTTTTTTTTGCAGGAGATCAGCAGACAGGCAGACGGCCCACTTGATGGAAAGCGGTTACCATCGCCTATGGACATTTGCAACACCAAAGTTGCTACAAATGCGCTGCTGCTCTCTTAAGGGAGACTGGAACCTGGTCACTAATGCCGGAATACAACTCAAGGTTGTTATGGCGACATACTTTAGACCAGGGGAGGTAGCCATCCAGTCGGGTAAATGCCCTACCACCTGGCTGTGGGTAGTTAAGTCGCCTCTTACGACAGGCCGCCCGGCCGCAGGAAATTGTATTCTTTCTCCGCTCCTGCACGGATAAAATGGTGTTCTATACGATTCATTTCGGAAAGTGTGCGGTTGAACTGTTTGACCTGATTACCCCTACAACATTCCGTCTTCGGACCACAAACCGCTCTACTCCACGCCATCGTTTCACAGTGGAGACGCTAATAGTGCGAACGAAACGAATTGAGTAGGTATGCATTATTGCTACAACTCCATTAATTCTTCAAAAAGTAATTCTGTAACATACTTCTGTACAAAACTTATAAAAAAAAAGGATTTGAGATATAAATAGAATATGAAATCTGACGGCCTCTGTGGTTGAGCGGGCTAAGCTTTTGCCGGTCTACCTCACTTCAACGCAGAAAAACAATATTTAGCTAGACGTGTTACTGGGGAGTTTCTTGCCGCTTTTTCTCCTTTACAGTATGAACACGTTGTGAAGCGGTGTACATAGAATAGGAAGTAAAAATTAAATTTTAACTTACATGTATGATCTTCAAAAAGTGTTCTCCAGTGGAACTTATTTCGAATAAAAACTTTAAATTGTTGAATTTTGTAATATAAAACATAATATTATGTAATTAAATACTATAAATGAACTAAGTCTAACTAACATATATTAACAAAAACTAAAATATCCTAAAAATAAAACTAACTTAAAAATATATATACAATAGTAAAAAAACTTAAATTAAAATAAAACCTATATTAAAGCCCGTCCAGCCCGACCAGACGACCGTCGCTGGGCATTTTATAAAACTTTTGAATTTGAATTTGAAATTTGAAACTTTTGCCTCCATGTTCCTTCTGTGTACGGACACAACTAAAGTCCGTGTTTCCCGAAAAGTACAATCCGGGTATTCCAGTCTCCTGTGAATAGGTATTTTCTAGGTAATCGTGCTCCATCTTCGTCCGCAGCATCGTCTAATATTACGCTTAACAATGGGCAAACGTGAACTTATTTATAAAAAAACATGTAAATAAAGGGCAAAATTTACATGCTTAGTTTCACAACTCGAGACAAAATTAAAATGAAAGCACATGAATCGTGCCCGAACAATAACCTTGAATCCCTGTGGAAATCATGTTCGATGTAGCTGCCATATTTTTTACACTTTCACTATAATATGACAACGAACAAACTGTTGTTTTATATGTAGATAGGTATATGTTGGAGGATAGTCTATATATTCATATTCAAAAGCAGTAAAATTGAGTTTTTTGGCGGGAACTGAAAGGGGACGTTGTGCTGTGCAGTTTTATTTTCTAAAAACATGTAAAATTACTCTAAAATTAACAATAGTTGTAGGATACTGATAGTTTTTGAGTAGTACTTATGTGTTTTGTGAGAAATGTGAACTGCATAGTCAACTGTGGCCTTTCAAGTTTTCACAAGAACTCCGTTGAATGGTGTGGATTGTAGCCTACAATACAACTGCGCCTGGCTTAAAGGCCTAGTTGCCAAGCCATTAACATAAAAAAAGCAGTAAAATTCGAAGTTAGTAAGTAACCTTTCTCTTTTTTTTCCAAAAATCTTTTGTTCTCTCGTATCCTTTCCTAATCATTTAGGGTCATCTCAGTATTATTTGTCTTCAATAATTCTGAAATTCAAATTTAAGAACAACATCCAACACCCATAAATTGACGGCCATTTGACGGCCTCTGTGGTTGAGCGGGCTAAGCCTTTGCCGGCCTACCTCACTGCAACGCAGAGGCTCCGGGTTCGATTCCTGGTATAGTAAATTTCGGAAACGTATTTTCTCCGTTATTTACTATGGTCTGGGTGTCTGGGATCGGCCCCAGAATAGTCCGTTGTATATTACCCATAACACAAGCGTAACTTGCTTAACTTGGGGATATACAATATGTGTGTTTGTCTGCCTATTATTTATTATTATTATAAATCTACACACACAGCCATATATATATATGTGTGTGTAATAACAATCTTCAATACTTAAGTTTCTTGTTGAATTCACTACAATTACAAAGAAAATAAGTCAATATAGTGTAGGCAACTGCACAGCAAAACATAAAGAAAAGTCGCAGCCAACTTGATTTGAAGTACTTAATACGCAAAGAATGACAGGTGAGCAACCAGACAACGTATTTGTTATTGAATTACAGCAGATGGTTGTCTACATCGCAACTGCAGTGCCATCTATTTTGCTAGTCCGTCTATTCTAGGGAAAGGACTTCATTTATCGGGATAAAATGTATCCAAAGCGTTAACTCGGGTTATAAGCCTGCACTATGTCGAACTTCTTTTATATACGCAGCTGTCAACGATCTCTCTTCCAGACGACCTTGGGATGGAGAGAGAAAATTGGCACAAAAGTTAGGATAGGAATTAATTGCACAATATTTCATCTACGCAGGCGATGCCGTGAGCAATAGCTAGTCTATAATATTATAAATTTCCAAACATGTTGTCTGTACATTGAAGCTATTTAAAAAAACCCAGCTGGAATAGACTATATAAACGACGGAGAACACAATGCATTTGTTTTACATTTCTTGTCTGTTTGTTCGGGATTCACGTAAAAACTACTGGGCCGATTTCGATGTGGTTTTCGCCGATCGACAGCTAATTATTAGACTTAAACTCTGCGCTACTTTTTATCCTGGGATTCCCGTGGGATTTTTTCTGGGAACGTTAAAAAAAATGAAATTGGAATGTGTTTTTTTTACTGGTCGAAAGAAAATTTGATGTAAAAATGTGCGATATTATTTATCCCGGGAATCCCGTGGGAATTGTCCCGGGAGCGGTTTGTAATTGTTCGGGTGCGTAAAAATTAGCTTATTCCGGCACAGTTTTCATATAAACGATAGCTTACATTCTTATTCAAATGCTGAGGTATTCTGTGTCCCGGGACTGACGCGCGAATTTCAAGTCGAGCACAGACAAAGTCGCGGGCATATCCTATTTAATAATAAAACATTAATCTGTTAAGGATAACTAAACAGATATACAATGCAAAAGTGGATGGATGCAGAAGTCGTGGAAGACCACGACACACCTTCCATGATCAAATTGATCTTGTACTAGCAGAAGGTGATGTCAGGAGCCTTAAGAACAGACGAGCGTGTATGACAAGAGTTATGAATGTCAAAGAAGCAAGTGAGGGGTGTAAGAATAAGCCTGAATTGCGCTCTGTTGTCCGTGCCTACTCCGCAAGGGAACTGGCGAGAAGTTATGTATGTTAGGGATGTAGAGATTGTACAATGAATTTAAAAATAAAAGAATAAGGGGGATACCAGAGTAGAGACTGTCATGATACCAGACTCCAACTAAGATACTTTTTGTTATCTTGTAAAACGTCGAAGTCATCTAGAATTCGTACGAGCGTTGCAAATTATGATAACTAACTAACTACATACATAACATACAGATTTTGCGCAGTGCTCGCATCTCGACCGCGTTTACTCTACTTTCATGCTCTCTCTTCCATACACAACTCTCGCTTCCGTGAGCGTAGGTACCAGCACAGCGTTGTGTATGGCCAGCTGGGCCTTCTGGTTGAGGTTCTTAGCGCCTAGAAGTAACTAACTAAGGCCTATTATCCACTAAGTTGTCATTTGACGAATGACAACTTAGTGGATAGTAGGCCGCGATATCTGGGTCGACCAACTGGTCGCCGTCCCGTTGGTCTGCCCAGATAGGCTCTTTTCACCGCGCGATCCTCCCCCATTCTATGTAGGTGGCCAAGCAAATTATAATATAATTTCTATAAGTTTATTTTTTAATTGCCTGAGTTCAGCAGATAGGCAGACTGCCCACCTGATGGAAAGCGGTTACCATCGCCTATGAACACTTGTAACACCAAAGGTGCTATCAATGTGCTGACGTTCTCTAAAAGAAGACTGGAACCGAGCCAGTAATGCCGGAACGCAACTCAAGGTTGTTATGAGTGCATACTCTAGATCAGGGATAGTCGATACATCCAGGCGAGCAAATACCCTGCCACCTGGCTGAGGGTTGTTTTGTCGCCTCTTACGACAGGCCGCCTGGCCGCAGGAAATTGTATTCTTTCTTCGCTCCTACACGGATGCGTATAGACTACGCCATTCGGAATAAATCTAGATGGTTTCAGCATTTTGCAAGATGATAAAATGTATCAAACTACTCTATTATTTTCCTCACAGCAACATACTGAATTAGGTATAGTCTGCATTATTTTGGTAACGGATGAAACTGGCCGGTTGTTTAAATCAATATCCGTATGTGACCCGGTTGAAGCTTCGAGAAATTGGATATAGTCAATGTGGTGAAGTCCGTCAGTGGGGGACCTCCATTCTCCATACATCCGTGCAGGAACGGAGAAAGAATACAATTTCCTGCGGCCGGGCGGCCTGTCGTAAGAGGCGACTAAACAACCCATAGCCAGGTGGTAGGGCATTTGCCCGACTGGATGGCTACCACCCCTGGTCTAGAGCATGCCGCCATAACAACTTTCAGTTGTGTTCCGACATTAGTGACCAGGTTCCAGACTCACTTAAAAGAGCAGCAGCGCATTTGTAGCACCTTTGGTGTTGAATAGTTACAACGACAACAAATCAGTCAGTGGAGCTAAGACACCTTTGAATACGACCTTCGAATTGTAGGTGGCGTTAAATTCCGTTTAGAAAAGTTAAAGAACGGTGTATGACCTTACCCCTATAATGGACTTCGCCACCTTGACTATAATGTTTTATTCAAATTTATTCAGTTACATACATACATACATACATAATTTCACGCCAGTTCCCTTGCGGGGTAGGCACGGACAACAGAGCGCCATTCAGGCTTATTCTTACACACCTCACTTGCTTCTTTGACATTCATAACTCTTGTCATGCACGCTCGTCTGTTCTTAAGGCTCCTCCTTTATTCAGTTGCTAGGTTAAATTACAAGATGGATGGGTACAAATGTAAAGGTAGACCAAAAAGAAGATGGATGGATTGTGTGAAGGATGATATGATGATTTGTGGTGTGACGGAAGATGTATGTCAGAATAGAGGAGTATGGAAGCAAAAGACATTGTGCCGACCTCAATTAATTGGGATATGGTGAAAGACAAGAGAGAGATTCAGTTGCAAGGGAAATTAGATAACGCTTTATGTAACACATAAATTCAGGATTGCTGTCTGCATTCGTCTGGGGGCAGGTGTTGTAGTGCCACATCGCTGCCGGTGCGGAGATAGAGTTGAAGAGTTAGGCCACCATGGCTTGTCATGCTGACATTATCCGTCGGTCTCTTGTTACGGCCGGGGCACCAGCTGTTCTTGAACCAAATGGGCTGTGCCGCGACGATGGTAAGAGACCAGACGGGATGTCGTTGGTGCCATGGAAGATGGGACACCCCCTAGTATGGGACGCAACTTGTGTCGATACTTTGGCGGCGTCCCATCTTCCAGACACAGCCGTGACAGCCGGGGCTGCTGCTGCACACCAGGAGGCCCTGAAATGTCGCAAATATGTGTCCATTGGTAGTGGGTACGTATTTGTGGCTTTCGGGGTCGAGACCCTGGGGCCGTGGGGGCCTGGAGCTCATCACCTCTATCGAGACCTCTCAACGCGTCTAATTGAGGTCTCGCGTGACCAAAAGGCTGGCTTGCACCTAGGACAACGCATCAGCGTTGCCATCCAACGCGGAAATGCGGCCAGCATTTTGGGCACGCTCCCCGCCGACAGCGATTTGGAGTCAATTTTTTATTTATAGATTTATATTATTTTGTAGGTGTAGCTTTATTTATAGTATAGTTTAGTAATATTTTCTGAACATTATTATGCCCCTTAGATGTGATACACGACTGTGGTCTACATAATTACATACATATTGGTATAAATAGTCAGGCAATGGACGGACAAGATGAAATTTAAGGGAAGGATGCCATTTATTTTATTCGCATTAGTTATATAAAAATTCTTCAGACAATTTCTTAGAATGTAGTAACAATTAAATAACAAACACATCGAAACTAAAATACACTACGTAGCAGGTCACTGCCAACAGGGAGCGTGCCTAGAAGGCTGGCTGCATTGCCGCGCTGTATGGCAATACTCATTTGTTGTGCGAAATATGAGCCAGCCTTCTGATCACGGGTAGTGTCAAATGCTGCGTTTCCACGCTTGCCAAGGCTCGGCAAGCGTCCACAAGCCCCAAGCGTCCACAAATCTCGCTTGGCATTTGGGAGTCGTTTACACGCTTGTGAATCCGTCAGTGTGTTACGTACATCCAAGCATGGCGGGCGTCGAACTTGTATCGGCTATTACGTTTGATTTAACCTACTTTTATTTCAAATACAAGCAAAGTAAAACAAAAGCAAGGAAAGCCCGACGACCACGAAGATGGTGGATGATAAAGATTCATAGAAATCGTAAACTAATAAGTTTTTCAGTTTAATTGGTATTTCGGTTACTTCATAAAAATTTAGAAGGTGAACCTAAAACCTTCTAAAAATTTACGGTATTCAAAATTTAACGGTGCCGGTGTATATGTATATGCGGCTACTAAGTGAGCGCGCGCCAACGTGTGAACAGTAATCGCAAGCGCTTGTCGCAAGCGCCCTTTGATTTGTGTCCAAAAACCGACACTAGCCCGTTATTATATAAAAGGATCGAATACATTAGCGTCCACAAGCTCACGCAAGCCAAGCCAAACGCCCTCTTTACACGCTTGTGCTTGCTATTTGAGTACTGTATGGTACTTACCTAAATTAACATTGCTAATGTTGTTGGTTTTGCATTTATAAATATAAGGTTACCATATGTTAAGTAGCGCCATCTTTTGTTAGCTAGTTGCAAGTAGTACAAGTAAGATCTAATTTAATAGCATGTTATTGTTTATGAGTAATCGAAAGCAGTAGAACGCATAGAAACCTAAATATTTTACTAACATTATACGTGTACGATAGATAGTATTAGGTGCATTAATAACGTGTTAGGAGAAATGAATAGGTGAGATGTTTACGGTAGTTCAGTGCCATCTGTTATCGAGTAGATGTTTTTGCTAAGTACCGTTGGTTACCGCTAGTGACACAGTTTCGTGTCAGCTGATGTATATTATACCATGCTATTTATGTGTGTGAAAATCCGGGATGACTCAACCCGTTATGAGTTTGGGCTCTTTAAAACTAGTTTTTAAGTGCTATAACATGTTTGTTTTATTAATTTAAACGTCTAGAACTTTCTTGCAATTGAAAGGTTGTGAATGTTATCTACTGGGTGTGACGTTTGTCGATTGTAGAAATTAGGTTATTTTATTTGCATGTTTAATTGTCAGCCTTGAAATAACTGTATTATCCTACGATGTAGAGCCATGGTGAAATTATTATCTTGTTTACAGCTCTTAGGGTCCATTCGCACATGCGCTTCAGTTCCAAAGAACATTCCTTACCTTACCTCTAAGAGTATTGGAGTATTGACATTGCAAACGATGTACAGTTCAGGGGCCACCTTGAACACAAGGCAAAACTTGCCACCAAGGAGCTGGAAGTGCTAAAGCAGTTCAAGCAGTATTTCACTCCGCGGCAACGTCTTGTGCTCTACAAAGCCCAGGTGAGGCCGCACGTGGAGTACTATTCACATTTGTGGGCCGGGGCACCCGCCTACCAGCTACATCCCCCGAACGTCGAGCCGTTCGCATTGTTGACGACATACCCACAGACGGTTTAGATACGCTTGGCTTTTGGAGAGACTTCGCGTCTCTCTGGCTGTTCTACCGACTGTACAATGGGGAGTGTTCCAAGGAACTGTTCAGAATGGTGCCTTCGTCTTCCTTTTACCACCGCATCGCACGCCATCGGCTGGGCGTTCATCCCCACTTCCTTGAGCCGCTTCTCTTGCGCACCGTGGGGATCTGGAATGAACTCCCAGCTGAGGTAACCATACAGCGCTACAATGTGAGGTTTTTTAAAAAAGGTGTCCTAAAATTTCTTCGAGGCTGGCAGCGCGTTGGTGACATCTCTGGTGTTGCAAACGTCCATAAACGACGGTAACCGGTTTTCCATCAGATGTGCCATCTGCTTGTTTGTACTTCAGCTATATAAAAAATGCCTACTTGATCGATATGATACCACGCTCTCACAAAATATCGGCGACAAATCGTGTTTTGTGTGATAATGAGAGTTTCGACGACCCCATTCCAAAGCTATCCTTCTATCCCATACTTCTTGTCTGACCCCAGTTTCTCGTCCCCCTACTCTTTATCTCATCCTAAACGCTGATAAAGCGTTGGTTTCACCCTTAGTAAAAGTAATTTAGGTAATAAGAAAATAGAAGCAAATATAATATAAGTTGTGTGCAGAAGGTTTGCCGATGACAACCCCTCCCGCATCCTACAACCGCGACCCGCGGTCGTCTAGTTCTTAGTACTACTTAGACAAGCCCAGGTCCCTGTCGCAGGAAGCGTGGGGGGGGCGGGGGGGTGATCATCGACAAACCTGCGCACGACTTATAGATATAAGGTATAAATGTAAACAGTAGGAAAAGAATAAACTGTAATAGCATCAGGACCTTTTTGTAAAACTGAAAAAGAAAAGAAAAATTAATAAATATATGAATAATAAAGAAAACTAGTTCATTTTCAACTTATAATTACTATTTGCATGCCCGAAAGGGCAAAAACAGGTGAAACATAAAATAATATATTGTCATCTAATATTTTTACTAACCATCTTTTTAAGCAAATAAATGATTTGATTTGATTCAATTTTCTTATTGACTAAATTACTTTTATACTGTTAATTTAATACATTTATCGATATATATCGATAATGAAGTATTCATTTTTTAAATTTATTGCAGGAGATCAGCAGACAGGCAAACGGCCCACTTGATGGTTACCATCGCCTATAGACATTTGCAACACCAAAGTTGCTACAAATGCGCTGTTGCTCTCTTAATCCCTTAAGCCTTTTATATATATACATATATATATATATATATATATATATATATATATACATATATATATATATACATATATATATATATATATATATATATATATATATATATACATACATACATACATAACTTCACGCCAGTTCCCTTGCGGGGTAGGCACGGACAACAGAGTGCCATATATATATATATATATATATATATATATATATATATATATATATATATATATATATATATATATATATATATATATATATATATATATGTATATACACACATATATATATATATTTCTATAATGCCGATTATAGAAAAAAAAATATAAAAAAAATGGTTGAAATGTATACGGCGGTGTACAATGACATTAAAAGATTCAAGTTTTTTTTATTGCATGAATTAATGACCTGAACTTTTTTTTTATCAACGCCTATGGACATTTGTAATATCAAAGGTACTACAAACATGCTGCCGCTCTCTAAGGAGGGGCTAGAACTTGGTCACTAAAGCCGGAACACAACACTCAAGGTTGTTATGGCGACATACTTTAGACCAGGGGTGGTAGCCACCCAGTCGGGCAGACGCCCTGCCACCTGGCGAATACATAGTATATATGTATCATATATATTTCTAATGTATACTTTTTTATAGTTACATCTTTATTCACAAAACAATTATAAGATTACATATAATCGAATATAATAAAAGAAAACTTAACTTATTTGTATTTTATTCTACCCATAGTCCCTCAAGACTATAAGTAGAATACTGAGCCTAGATCACCGTTTTCTATGGGTAAGGTGCCTAGAATCACTTTTTAGTATTCTTATATATCTATTTTTTTTAAGTTTTATTCCTATCACTGGGTAAATTAATTGCGTGATGTTATGTTTAAGAAATTGTTACTTAAGAACTGTTTTTTTTGTTACAGGTAAGATGAAGTCGGGATTGAGGTCAGAAGACTAAAACAAAGTAAACCTGTATTATACTATAATTCCACAATAATATCGTGTTAAGAAAGAAATTAAAACATTTAGGCCGCTTACTAATTTGTTGGTGCAGCAGCGATGCGGTATATGTATGATCGGTATACGCAGAACCAAAGCTTACCAAGCGCCTATGTTTCGCCCGATTCGTAAAATTAGGTACGGCAGAAGAAGTATGAAAGTAGGATAAACGCAGTGTCCATAATTATTCTGGCATACATCCTCTGCCACACCAAAACTCATCATGTCATCCGTCACATAATCCATTCATCTCTTTTCGGTCTTTACATTTGTAGCCGTCAATCGTTCATTTTAAGATTGTTTTTGTCACATGACTTTCATCCTTCCTAATTAGGTACATGCCCATACCTCCTTAGTCTTCTTCCTCTCAATTTACCAGTCAGAGGTACATCTTTCAAAGATACCGTTATGTACTCATTTCTCACCTTGTCCATTCTTGTAACACCACACCTCCATCTCAACATTCTCATCTCAGCCGAGTGGAGATATTTTTGGTTCCAATATTTTGGCCCAAAAAATTGTACTATAATGTACTTAAACGACTTATACGACCAAAACTAGATAGATAGATAGATAACACTTTATTACTCACCAAAATAAACAAAATGCATCGCTAAAAGCGATCTCTTTCAGGCAACCTAGCCTAAAAGAAATTCTTCACTAATCTGGCGATGTAGGTGGAGCAGAAAAATGATAGGACTGTACAATTTAAATATACATACTTACACTAATTTATAAATTAAAATAAATATCTTCACATAATCTGGCGATGTAGGTGGAGCAGAAAAATATTAGGTTTATACATGTATTAAATTTATACATTACTGTAAGTATGTATATTTATATTTATTAAGTATATATATAAATATATATATATATATATAGGTATATATATATGTATATATATACACACACACACACACATATATATATATATATATATAAACAAAATAATGTAAATAAATATATTTGTTAACATTATATGTGACAAGCATTTTATATTAACATATATTACAATAGATAAATAAGTAAATGTTTAATATATTAGACATATTTATTTAATGATAGATAGTACTTTCTAAGGGAGTTCCGAAATGTAGGTAATCTATACATACATATAATAAAACTGTAGTGGTCGAATTTCTGTACAATGGAAAAAAAGCTAAAAACCGAGTCAGGGAGATGTAAAAAGTGAAATAGAACTAATTTAGATTTTTTCAATTTTTTGTTTCTCTGTTTGTCTGTTTGTACGGGCTAATCTCCGAAACGACTGGAACGATTTAAATGAAATTTTGTATTGTGGTAGCTTATATCCCTGGTCAACATATAGGATACTTTTGATCCCGAAAAATTAAAGAGTTCCCGTGGGATAGTTAAAAAAAACTTTAATTACTTAAACAGCTTATTATACAGCTTATGGATCTAATTAAGTATTGATATTGCCGGTATCATCATACAATAAAACAAATTATACATTAAAAATACGAGATTCCGCGAAAAAGTAAAAACTTACAAAAACAGTGTCTAGCATAGCGTATTTCATACATACATACATGCATACATAACTTCACGCCAGTTCCCTTGCGGGGTAGGCACGGACAACAGGGCGCCATTCAGGCTTGTTCTTACACACCTCACTCGCTTCTTTGACATTCATAGCTCTGGTCATGCACGCTCGTCTGTTCATAAGGCTCCTGATATCACCTTCTGCTAGTACACGATCAATATGATCATGGAAGCTGTGTCGTGGCCTTCCACGGCTTCTGCATCCATCCACTTTTGCATTGTATATCTGTTTAGCGTATTTCATCGTCATATTAAATAAACTAGGTGGCGCTGATAGTATTCTACATCGCGATTGCGACGCGGACGAAGTCGCGGCCATCAGCTAGTGTTATTACAAAACTAATATTTGCCGGAAGTCGTGGGCAATAAGTATTTGAAAATATATAATTTTGAATCAATTAATAAGTATGTAAAAGTATTCTAGCTATATATTTATAATTTAAATTACGTATATTTTTCGGCAACTTTCACTTGTAAGTGAAAGGTACATACCCGCATTGATTGATATGCGGAGTTATATTTGGTCTGTGGTATTTCATCCACAGATAAATACATACATACATAGCTTCACGCCAGTTCCCTTGCGGGGTAGGCACGAACAACAGAGCGCCATTCAGGCTTATTCTTACACACCTCACTCGCTTCTTTGACATTCATAACTCTTGTCATGCACGCTCGTCTGTTCTTAAGGCTCCTGACATCACCTTCTGCTAGTACACGATCAATTTGATCATGGAAGGTGTGTCGTGGCCTTCCACGACTTCTGCATCCATCCACTTTTGCATTGTATATCTGTTTTGTCATTCTTTCATCATGCACTCTTATCACAGATAAATAATACCGAAAATAGACGGTTCGGTTTCTGTCTTTCAATTTTGACAAAAATGAAGAATTGTCAACTTTAAAAAAGTTTTATGGTTGACTTTTTAACTGCTTATCTGGTGTTTCTTAGATTCTGGAGTATTTTCAAAGATAGATTCGTACGTACATACATACATACATAACTTCACGCCAGTTCCCTTGCGGAGTAGGCACGAACAACCGAGCGCCATTCAGGCGTATCCTTACACACCTCACTTGCTTCTTTGACATTCATAACTCTTGTCATACACGCTCGTAGATTCGTGTATGAAGTATAAAATATTGTTATGTATAAATAACTAATAGAAATATAAACAACTTTTTATTTTATTGTATAATAAAAAAATAAATGAAAAAGCATCTAAAAACTCACTAATGAGACCTTTTTATTTTACACTAGCTGCGCCCCGCGGTTACACCCGCATGGTGATGCAAAATCGTTATATTGTGAATAATTCCCACTATATCTATATAAATTATAACCTATGTCTTATTCTGATGTGTAAGCTATATTATTGTAAAGTTTCATCAAAATCCATTCAGTAGTTTTTGCGTGAATGACTAACAAACATACACCCACACTTTGTTACAAACTTTCGCGTTTATAATATTTATAGGATACTAGCTGTCCTGGCAGACGTCGTCCTGGCCGGAAATGCTTCAATCGATATGCCGACAGCGCCACCTACCGGGTCCCATTGTGACCAACTCAGAAACCTTCTTTGCCTCATGCACAACGACTTTGCTAAAGATCATCATATGATGGAATGTATAGTTTACGATTCTATAAAGGACATACAGACAAATATTCATTTTTATATATAAAGAAGATAGGATAGAGGAATTCGTCCACCGGTAAAACATTCTATTTAAGAGTAATTTTTTTAACTGAATTTTAAATTTATTTATCCTAAACTCTGTTATGTGGATTGGAATTTCATTGTAGACTATTTTCTGCTCGCGACTTCGTCCGCGTGGAATAGTTTACGTAGAAGGTGAAAATATTTTTAAATAATACGTACGTTAAGGAGCTCTTTTAGGTATCTACATTACGCTGTTATCAATAAGAGTGGAACTTTAAAACGTTAGGTAAAAGTACTGGGTCTTTTAATCTTGAAACAGTCTTCATTGTTGCTCCGCTCCTATTGGTCTTAGCGTGATGATATATAGCCTATAGCCTTCCTCGATAAATGGGCTATCTAACACTGAAAGAATTTTTCAAATCAGATCAGTAATTCCTGACATTAGCGCGTTCAAACAAACACACTATTCAGCTTTATATATTAGTATAGATTTGAATGCACATGTTATAACAGTTTCTGGTAAAGGGGGGTTGTTTTTGGTGCCTAATTTAATACTAGTCGTTCGCTATTTCTAGTATTGTCTATACTCTCATTCGTCTGAGATTAAAATAGTACTGGACTGTGCAACTATTACTTACCTTCTGTAGTTAATTAGTCGTAATATGGCGGTAAGGACGTGGGAGTGTCGTATTTTGCTTAAAATCAATACTTCCATTATTAATTACGCAATGAAGTAGAAACGTGTTGCGCTGCATAACCATTTACATAAACCACCTTAGTTTTATTTCATGGGTTTATTTCTGTCACAGGTAGGGTTGTCAACCGCACTTTATATAATTTGTAGATATTATATTTTATATAGTTATATATGTAATGCTCCGGTGGTTCGGGCATGTGGAAAGAATGCATGATGAAAGAATAACTAAACAGATATACAATACAAAAGTGGATGGATGCAGAAGTCGTGGAAGGCCACGACACACCTTCCATGATCAAATTGATCGTTTACTAGCAGGAGGTGATGTCAGGAGCCTTAAGAACAGACGAGCGTGCATCACAAGAGCTATGAATGTCAAAGAAGCAAGTGAGGTGTGTAAGAATAAGCCTGAATGGCGCTCTGTTGTTCGTCGCCTACCCCGCAAGGGAACTGGCGTGAAGTTATGTATGTATGTTTAAATAGTTGCATTTTATCATCATATCTTGTATATGTATATAACTTATGTGTATATTTGTATATATAGTATAGTTATATATTTATTATTAAAATGTAAGTAATCGTACAATAATTATGTATACCACCATCGCCGCTCCTAATCAGCAATATTCTTGCCACGGGTTGTCTGGAAGAGATCGCTTTTTGGCGATAAGACCGCCCTTTGTATACAATTAGAATAATAATAGTTCGTAAGTTTTCTGTAATGGTGTACAATAAAGTGTTATCTATCTATCTATCTTTATAATAACGTATCCTACTTTATTTTTGGTAAATATACTTTATACTTTTGCATAAAAAAGAACTATGTGATAAGCTTTTATAAAAAGGTTTTTAAATATAAGCTTTTGAGATCCTGGATATTATGTAACAGCAGAGTGCTAGCCAAGACAAGTAAAACAAGCCTAAACACGACGGGTCTATCTTGTTTAGTACAGGAGCTCCTATGGCCACCTTCCGACTCCATCATCAGATCAGCGCCATGGTATTATATTATTGCATTGTCACGCGATATACATATGCGTGCAAAATTTCAGCTCAAAAACCGGGATGTTTGTCAAATTTAACTTCCAGTTTCCACCCAAACTGACATACATACATCCATTGCGAGTTAAATGAAAGCTTGTAAAAATACATTATTTCCAATATTTACCCTGATACGTAAAATGAAATACTAAAATAGATAATAAAAGAGCAGGACATCTATATATTTAATAAAAAAATATTTGTTTAATTAAATTTAATTTGGGAATCTAAAGATGGCGTCCAAAAATTTAAGGATAATGAAAGTTGTTAATGTGTGCTAGTGCTAGAAGCACACAACAATAGTGTCTACAAGAGAAGAAATAAATAAAATTTAGAAAAATATATTTTTTTTCTTTCAAATACTTTATTTATTCCCAACTTAAAAAATGTAATACGTTATATTTCTCAAAAATAGTTGGCAACCCTAGTCACAGGTAGTCTGGAAGATATCGATTCTTAGCTAAAAGACCGCCCATTGTGCACATCTACCACCTATCGCATATCGTCAAAATAGTTTCCTGTTTTGATCATGTAATACTACCCGTGCGTATGTTTGCCAATAGCCTCATTATGTCACGCGGCGATGGTCAGTAGGGGTGACAAAAAAGGTTACGTAAGTAATTGTTGCAATAAATTTATTATTGTATATACTTTACATAAGTATATACAATAATAGTAAGTAATACAATACAATTATAGTAAGTAGTATTTAAGGAGTAATTATAGTCTTATCCGTGCAGGAACGGAGAAAGAATACAATTTCCTGCGGCCGGGCGGCCTGTCGTAAGAGGCGACTAAACAACCCACAGCCAGGTGGTAGGGCATTTGCCCGACTGGATGGCTACCACCCCTGGTCTAAATCATGTCGCCATAACAACCTTGAGTTGTGTTCCGGCATTAGTGACCAGGTTCCAGTGATCCTTAAGAGAGCAGCAGCGCATATGTACCACTTTTGGTGTTGTAAATGTCTATAGGCGATGGTAACCGCTTTCTATAAAGTGAACCGTCTGCCTGTCTGCTGCACTCCCACAATAAAAGAAAAAAAAGTAGTCATTGGCAAACCTTCTGCGCGCGGCTTATATATCGTTTCTTTGTCTTTTCAGGTAATATTAGTGCATATAAAATTAAGTATTTAGCGTACGTTTAAGTACCTAATTGTGTGTTGGTACTAATATGAATAAAAATTCGTCTTTTCTACAAATGGCAATTTTCATTCCATTTATAAATGGCAATTATCTTGCTAACTGTACATATTATCTGTGTACAGGGATCAAATGTAAAGGGGATCAAAATTTCACCAGATATTATGGATAGTCTAATAAGACCGTTTTCTAGTAGTTACAACGGTTAAGGTACTTCCCCATACTGCCCCTCAGAAAGTTTCCAACCTGTATATTTCGATATTTTGTTGTTATAGAAATTGTATAGTGAAAAATAAAAACAGTTCAAAAGTGATGCGAACATGTGATTTTGCAGCAGCATTTTGCGAACATTTTGCCAGGTGGTAGGGCATTTGCCCGACTGGATGGCTACCACCACTGGTCTAAAGCATGTCGCCATAACAACCTTGAGTTGTGTTCCGGCATTAGTGACCAGGTTCCAGTCTCCCTTAAGAGAGCAGCAGCGCATTTGTAGCAACTTTGCTGTTGCAAATGTCCATGGGCGATGGTAACCGCTTTCCATCAAGTGGGCCGTCTGCCTGTCTGTTGATCTTCTGCAATAAAAAAAAAAAATGTGAATGCGTCCTAACAGACAGTGACAAGATAAAGTGCCAACAAACACTACTTAGATATAATTTATTTTGTTGAATATTAGGTAAAATTAAATTACTTATTAGTTTCTATAGACCAGGGATTCCCAAAGTCTTCTGGGCAAGAGACCCCTTTTCCAAAATGAACTGATACCTCAGACCCCCGTCAAATTACTTTAAAAATCCTATCTCTATATCCTTTTTGTATTGATACAAAATGCTTAATAATTTAAAAACTTTGCGATTGGTTAAATGAGTAAACTTGACATCATTTTCTCATCAAAATTTAACAAAACAAATAGACAAAAAAATTCAGTAAATATCAAGTGTAATTAGTAATTATTAATACAAAATACGTTTTTTTTTATATAAATAAGGTATTTAAAAAGAAATACCTTATTAATATTACCATCTAATCTAAAAATATTAATAAGTAATTTAAATATAACCTAAATTAACTAAAAGTATTCTTACTAAGAAAGTGTCCATTAGCACTTTTCTTATTGTCTCTATTATGGCGGAGACTTGTTCATGTGTTCTTTATTAATAGCTAAAAAATTACGTAAAATATTTTTTAAAATAAAAAAAACCACATTTGTACACGTAACACAACTTATAAAGTCTATCTTGAAAGTTTCAATTAAGAGCTTGTGTCGGTTTTTAGACCTCGTCGACCCCCAAAATCGGTTTTCGTTAATGTTAACCTCTGGGGATTCCCAAGGGGTCGATATCGATCACTTTGGGAATCCCTGGCTAGACCGTAATATTTACCAAAATAATTGAGGACAAATTAATTTTAGGTGGTTTAAAAAAATAATGGTTCCGACATGGCTTTACCACGTTATTATGTGCTTACAATTAAAGAAAAGAAATAATAGATTTGCAGGTTATTTCTTTCAAAACATTGGTATCGCCCGATCGGTGTATCGGTCAGTGAACCCGCGGCGCGGCTGGTCGTGATAGAAGTGCTTATCATTGTGATAACACCCAAAATTAGGTTAAACTATATCATTGTAGTGCGACACGATTGTCTCTTACTGTATGCGTTTTACTTAATCCAACAGTTTTAGGCTTGAAAGGAGAATACTACATACAACGAACGTTAAAGAATTGGAATTGAAGAATTTATTCGAAACCATTAACATAGTGTTCAGAAACAATTTGGTATCGCAAACAACTGCTGTAGTATAATACTGTGTTGTAATTGTTAGCGCCCACTTGTAGACGACTCGTTTGTTATACAATTTTAAAAAGAAAATTATCTTTTTATTTATTTATTTTTTATTGCAGGAGTTCAGCAGACAGGCAGACGGCCCACTAGATGGAAAGCGGTTACCATCGCCTATGGACATTTGCAACACCAAAGGTGCTACAAATGCGCTGCTGCTCTCTTAAGGGAGACTGGAACCTGGTCACTAATGCCGGAACACAACACAAGGTTGTTATGGCGGCATACTCTAGACCAGGGGTGGTCGCCATCCAGTCGAGCAAATACTCTACCACCTGGCTGTGGGTTGTTTAGTCGCCTCTTACGACAGGCCGCCAGGCCGCAGGAAATTGTATTCTTTCTCCGTTCCTGCACGGATAAAATCTTAATGTTTATACATTTGTAAATTTTCGTGTTAATAATTGTAATGTATGTGGAAATGCATAGATGTGTGAATGGGTGTGTATATGTATGTATGTATAACGTAATAGGTTAACTCACTTAAGTACTTAAAAAAACCTGATATAAAATTAAAAAATGTTCTAAAAATATCTCAGATTTTCCCAGATTACGTGATGTACATTGTAATTTTTTTATTATTGATTTATTATTTTTATCTGTGCAGAAGCGGAGAATATATAATTCCTGCGGCCGGGCGGCCTGTCGTAGCAGGCGACAAAACAACCCACAGCCAGGTGGTAGGGTATTTACCCATCTGGATTAACAAACTTAAGTTGTGTTCCGGTATTAGTGGCTAGGTTCCAATCTCTGTTTAGAGAGCGGCAGCACATAGGTAGCACTTTTGGTATTACAAATGTCCATAGGCGATGTTAACCATTATCCATCAGGTGGACCGTCTGCCTATCTGCTAAACTCATGGAATTAAAACAAATACAAATGTATGAGAATGATATATCTTTACGCTAGTACATAGTAAATAGTTACGATAGTAGTATTACATTCTATTCGTTTAGCACTAAATTTTTATATTCTATTAGTTTAGCGCTAATTTATATATTCTATTCGTTTGGCGCTGATTTATGTATTCTAAACGTTTGGCGATAACTTTTAATTTATTTTTATTTTTTTATTGCTGGAGACCAGCAGACAGGCAGACGGCCCACTTGATGGAAAGCGGTTACCATCGCCTATGGACATTTGCAACAGCAAAGTTGCTACAAATGCGCTGCTGCTCTCTTAAGGAAGACTGGAACCTGGTTACTAATGCCGGAACACAACTCAAGGTTATTATGACGACATACTTTAGACCAGGGGTGGTAGCCATCCAGTCAGGCAAATGCCCTACCACCTGGCTGTGGGTTGTTAAGTCGCCTCTTACGACAGGCCGCCCGGCCGCAGGAAATTGTATTCTTTCTCCGTTCCTGCACGGATAAAAATATATCTATTAATTAATAAATCCTATTCGTTTAGCGCTAATTTTCATGTTCTATTCGTTCAGCTCAAATTTTATATTCTATTCGTTTAGCGCTAATTTATATATTCTAAACGTTTGGTGCTAATTTTTATTTTCTATTCGTTTCGCGCTTATTTTATATTTTATACGTTTAGATCTGATATTTATATTCTATTCGTTTGGCGCTAATAACACTTGTCTACGGGGCCATATTAGGCAAAATTTTAAAGATTGTGATCACAAGAGCGCTAACTGTTAACAAATCTATATTCAACCCCTCTTATGGTAGTAGAGTCCGGTTTTTCTGTTCAATGGATTTTACGTGTCCTGTCAGTCGAACAACGAAGGGTTAACAAAGTTGATAAAGGGAAACAAGTCCAGTCGGCATGCTTGTTTTGGCAGTCTGTTAATGCCGATTGACTTACGACGAATCGTGTTCGCGTACATATGAGACTTCATTTTATCAATTTTTGTTAGTAATAACAACATCTACCGTTATCTCACATTGACAATGTTATAATACTGCACATTGCACTCAGTGCTCGCATTAACCGTGAAAATAATTATTGTGCACTATGGAACAGTTTGTAAATTCTTGCACCGTTACTTAACAGCACGGCAAAACATCACCGTTCAAATTCCTGTCGAAAACTGTATAAAAATTAAAGTTTGTGTGTTCACTGTGCTTTCACGCACCATTCTTCGGAATGGGATAAAGTTTCGCACAATTGTTGTTGGAGTTGGCACTTCTGTGAAGATTTCTGCTTTAGTACTACTATTAATGCAAAATACGTAACAATCGAGTTTAGAATACGCATTGCGACTATTGATACAATGATTGCGACGCAAGACGGACAGTAGATTGGTATACCAATATAATTGAAATGTTTGTCTGTAACTTTTTTTAAAGTTATACATAAATTACTATTTATACGATGTATCATAAGTGTCTATTTTTAGATGTTTTGTCTTTCAATACGTCAGAAAAATTTTCACGAAAAGACTTTGTAACTACTCAACAGATTTCAATAAAAAATTTACGGATCAAGTCATGAATTTTATTTTAAATGTTCGTTTAACATAACTTACAATTCCGATCGACAGACATCATTTGCGTAGAAAAGTGCAGACCGGTTTCCGATATGAGAATAATCTATACTGAACTTTATACGCAAGCAGAAATGGCAGTGTTGCTTGCAATGCATTCTTAGCTCTGTTCTGCTTACCCGATTCGTACACTGACGCGCGCTATTAAAATTAGTCAACTGCGCAGATAAATGACTTTATTAGTTGTGTAAACCTGCAATTGATTATTTAACTGTCAAAGTCAATCTTCACCAAAAAGTGGGTCATTAATGAATGTTTGTAGTGAAATACATTTTTAGTGTCGTCTTGTTTTGTAGAATATAATTATTATCAACGTTATAGAAACCTCTATCTTTCTTTGCGAAGCCAAATTACAGAAACATTATTTTTACACATACATACATACATACATAACTTCACGCCAGTTCCCTTGCGGGGTAGGCACGAACAGCAGAGCGCCATTTAGGCTTATTCTTACACACCTCACTTGCCTCTTTGACATTCATAACTCTTGTCATGCAAGCTCGTCTGTTCTTAAGGCTCCTGACATCACCTTCTGCTAGTACACGATCAATTTGATCATGGAAGGTGTGTCGTGGCCTTCCACGACTTCTGCATCCATCCACTTTTGCATTGTATATCTGTTTAGTCATTCTTCCATCATGCATTCTTTCCACATGCCCGAACCACCGGATTTTTACACTTATTTGCCATATATAACAGATTATTTTTGCCAGGTGGTTGGGTATTCGCCCGACTGGATGGCTACCACCCCTGGTCTAAAGTATGTCGCCATGACAACCTTGAATTGTGTTCCGGGATTAGTGACCAGGTTCCAGTCTCCCTTAAAAGAGCAGCAGCGCATTTGTAGCCCCTTCGGTGTTGCAAATGTCTATAGGCGATGGTAACCGCTTTCCATCAAATGAGCCGTCTGCCTGTCTGCTGAACTCCTGCAATAAAAAAAACATGCACTAATTACCATAGAAGAATGATATGACGGCCTCGATGGTTGAGCGGGCTAAGCCTTTGCCGGCCTACCTCACTGTAACGCAGAGGCTTCGGGTTCGATTCCTGGTATAGTAAATTTCGGAAACGTATTTTCTTCGTTATTTACTATGGTCTGGGTGTCTGGGATCGGCCCCAGAGTAGTACGTTGTATATTACCCATGACACAAGCGTAACTTGCTTAATTTGGGGGTATACAACATGTGTGTTTGTCTGCAGATTATTATTAAAAAAAATATAAAAAAATTGCAAAACGTAACTCGTAACATACTCTTGCGCCACAGATAGTAACAACATTTTTTTAAGAGGGGAAATCCGATGGACATCTAACCGTCGCGTAGGAAACGCGGCTGGGGCGTGTGGGATTCACCATGTTGGGGTGGCACTAGTACCTCCGAAGATATATTATTGACACTGGAGTTAGGGATACTCACTAAAACCCTCCGTATTCATTTGCCTTATGCCATGAAATGCGGGAGTTCTACTAGTTTCGTGTGCCCTGGCAGGCGGGGGTTCCAAAGGACGCATTGCCTTAGGGAAGCATAGCCCCCGGCATGGTCGTGCTGAAATCCAGCATGGGGCGGTTTGAAGCGCGCACCATGAAAGGAAAGATGACGTCATTATTGGCGGGTGAGAGACCTTCTCCAGGGAAGCTCGGGGAGGCCGAAGGTCAAAACTCGCCCTCCGGCGCCTGCGCTCCCTCCTATGGCGGGATTACGCTCCCGCTCGGTCTCCTAGCGAGCATTACGCGCTCGTAACAGGACAAGGAGGCCGTTGAACGAGAGAGGGAGAGAGGTGCGCATGCGACTCATGGGTACTGACGTCAGTCCGGTGTCCGGAGGCGTAGATAAGCTCAAAATCTCTTCCCGTGATTGCGCTACAGGGGTCCACTTGGATCTGCGGATGCGGTGAAACTAAACCTCTGTTGACGAAGTGAGTTCGCCCTGCTTCCCGGGGCACTCTTAGGCCTTAATGCGCAGGTGAACATGGGTGTAACTACGTTCTAAGTCTCATATTCTTCCAACCACAAGCGCGGGTATATGGGAGGCAGGTTCAGGTTTAGTGGTTGTGGTTTACTTGGATTTTCAGAGTCCTACACAAGCCGTGCGGTGTTTATTCTCGCCGCGTATCGTCTAACCCCCACAAAGGACCCGGTAGTGTACGAAATGTATTCCCCCTGCTTCAACAAAAAAAGACGGCTGCGTCCCAACAGATAGCACAACCGGTCGTTCTTGTCTTTATAGAAAATTTAAATTAGAACTTACAACCAATGCACTATAGAGTATAGACTATATATTTAATAACATTATGTCGCCATAACAACCTTGAGTTGTGTTCCGGCATTAGTGATCAGGTTCCAGTCCCCTTTAAGAGAGCAGCAGCGCATTTGTAGCACCTTCGGTGTTGCAAATGTCTATAGGCGATGGTAACCGCTTTCAATCAAGTGGGCCGTCTGTCTGTCTGCTGAACTCCTGTAATAAAAAAATAAAAAGATAACAAAAGTGCATTTGCATAGCAGCTTATTCCAGCCTTTTATACTATTTATTTATTATGGACCATCGACAGAAGATACATCGTATACATCCATCTCAAATCTAAATAATGCTCATTCTCAATATACCCCGATTATAGGTGGTCACATGATGCTTTATGCCATAGTCGTATTTTATAAAATTTCAATTAAAAAGTTAAATTTGGATGTTTTGCGTAATAAAACATTAATTGTGTAATTGATAAAATATAATGAAAAACAATAACTAAACATACTTAATCTATCTGAGATATTATTTTAAAGAATGTATGAGGACTGTCATCTTGTAGTTTTTAACATTCTTTTTATCACGTGACTCTCGTCCCTCCTCATTATATGCCCATACCACCTTAATCTTCTGCCTCCCAATTTCTTCAGTCACGGCTGTAACTTTCAAAGATCTCCTTATGTACTCATTTCTCATATTATCCATTCTTTTAACACCACACATCCATCTCAACATTCTCATCTCAGCTGAGTGGACGTTTGTGGTTTATCACTTTAGGCTCAACATTCGGACCCATATAGCATGACGGGTCGTATGACAGATTTATATATTTAACCTTTTAATTTCAGTGTCATTAGTCTATCGTTGTAGTGAAAACTGTGTCGGAATAAGCAAATTTTTATGCACCCGAAAAACTAAAAACCGCTCCCGGATAATTTTCCGTTGGATTCCCGGAATAAAAAGTAACGCAGATTTTAAGTCTAAGAATTTGCTGTCAATCAGCGAAAACCGCATCGAAATCGGTGCAGTAGTTTTTACGTGAATCCCGAACAAACAGACAAGAAATCTAAAAAAAAATGCATCGTGTTTTCCATCGTTTATATAGTATATTCCAGTTGTTTTTTCAATAGCTTCAATGTACAGACACGGCATGTTTAGAAATTTATAATATTGTGTATTTTATTTATGGTTATTGGATATTGATTGTATTTAAGCAAGAACTCTGTGTATGTGTGGGTGATGTGCATGAAGTCGCTAGCTAGTACTCGGTGTGTATATTTTGCAAAACCGTTGAGCATTTGCGACTTTCACTTTTGTACGTCTAATTTACTTAAGCAAAAAATAACTATATTCATTATAAAATAGTTTTAAGTTGAGGAATTATTGAACAATAGAGAGAGAATATTTTATATCCTTACAAATGCAACTTTCACTGTTCACATAAATTTCATTATTTAAATGTTGAATGTGTTATTGTGCCTAAGTTATGAAAGAGTGGTTTTTGCAGTTCTCTGGCCGTTTTGGTAAAAATATAACTCTTGTACAATCGTTGTAGAATCGAGTCGCCGAAATTCGAGCATAATTAATTTAAATTATAAGTTTGAACATTATTAAGGTCCTGTTGTCAAAGATTATACGTCTAATCACAGATTTCGCCAAGGCTACACTGTTAATTTGCCTTTAACGATAAACAAAAGAGTATATATGCGTGTGTGTGTCAAATATATGGTAGTGTGTGTAATGCTTTTTTATTTATTTAATGTATTTTTTATGAATAATTTAAAAAAATTATTAGCCTTCTGCACTTTCATACTCCTCCGTCTGCGCAATTTTCGTAATAAGGGATACAACGTTTTGCTTCACGTATTACAAAAAATAGTGTAGAAGAAAAGAAGAAAATGATATATGGCTTATTTAATCATTTAATTGGGAGTTTTCTTTTATAATATACCGTACCGAAGTCCTCATTTTTAGTGCCGAAACCCAGGAATGATCTGGGGACCTAGATGTATGTTTGTATTATAATAACGTAATTGTTATGCGCAATATACATACAAGCATATTACAATATAACCAAGCAGTCCGTATCAGTGCAGGAACGGAGAAAGAATACAATTTCCTGCGGCCGAGCGGCCGGTCGTAAGAGGCGACAAAACAACCCACAGCCAGGTGGTAAGGTATTTGCTCGACTGGATGGCGGCCACCCCTGGTCTAGAGTATGCCGCCATAACAACCTTGTGTTGTGTTCCGGCATTAGTGACCAGGTTCCAGTCTCCCTTAAGAGAGCAGCAGCGCATTTGTAGCACCTTTGGTGTTGCAACTGTCCATAGGCGATGGTAACCGTTTTCCATCAAGTGGGCCGTCTGCCTGTCTGCTGAACTCCTGCAATAAAAAAAATAATATATTAAATAGTTTTTAAAGTAGATTCATAAAATATTCGGATTGTCTTAGTATTATAATACCAAAAGGAAGGTTTACACTGAAAATCAGCGTTGTGTCGGATACTATGTCGGCACAGCAATAAGCTGAGTGCAAATCTTGTTTGCTGAAAATGACGCGTACAAATTCTCCTAATATGTTTTTTATTTTTAAGATACATGTCAGCAATGTACGTTGCTATTTCTTCACATATTTTTTTTCTTACTTTCTTATTGCACATATCTTTTATCAAAAATGTGGACGTCGGTATGGTATATTATAAAAGAGAACTCTCAATTAAATGTTTTTTTTTTTTATTTTCTATCATTGTCATTACATTCTTTTTTATTATGTCAAAACCCAAATTATGCAAAGAGATTCTACAGTCGTTAAATGTGTCCGTTCTTCTGTCATTCTGCTTATGTATGCCATAGCCAGAGTTTAAGAAACCATTGTTAATTGAGGAAAAATATTTTTTTTTTAAACTTTCTAACTATATGAAATAATATTATAATTGTACATAGATACATATCTTTACATAGATTGTAATTTTCTGACAATTTTTTTCTGTCTTTGTTATTTGTATCCTTCTCATATATGACGTGTATATATGCGTGTGTGTGTGTCTTTTTTATATATGTCCGTCCGTTCGTTTTATATATGTCAGTTTTCACTGAAACAATAGCTTACATTCTTTTTCAAATGCTTTGTCCTAGGGATCCCGCGGGTATTTCAAGTCAAGCGCGGACGAAGTCGCGGGCATATCCTAGTACTTTCATATGCATTTAGTATAAAGCTGTTATTTTGACATTATAAACAGACACTTCAATTTTATTTATCTGTATGTGTGTATGTATAGATTCTTAATGTTTTAAATGTATTAATAGTGTTAATCATTGAAGAGAGAGTGGTGTCATTTACATAGTATTATTTTGATCATAACCCTTAGCCTGGCCTTTGGCCAGCTCGATCGATACCACGCTTTCACAGAATATCGGCGTGAAACGTTTAGCTTTGAGCTAATTGTAATTCTTATGATGACTGAGTTCCAACGTTCCATTTCCGTCTTTCTCTACACTAACGTCCATATCTCATCCCGTTTGTCCGTCTACCAGTGCATTCGGGTAAGCGAACCCGGGGCCCCAGCCTCACTGTTTCTCCTTGAAGGCAGCCGAAAAATGCTGCTGAGTAGCGAGCTGCACCGAGCCTTGCCTACAACGGAGTGACCTTCTTGCTGACATCCAAATCACATCTCATCCCGTTTATAAGGCTGGCAATGCGTTGGTGTCACCCCTGGTGTTGCAAACGTGTATAGTAGACGCCCTGAAAAAATAAAATTAGAACCCGATTGCAGCGCCACCTACCGGGTCCAAATGTAAGCTATCCTATCTTTCAAGTTGGATCAAACTGCACGCGGTGTGAAAATTTGATTAAAATCGGTCAAGTAGTTTAGGAGTCCATCGCGGACAAACAACGTGACACGTAATTTATATATATTAAGATAAAGGCTGGCAATGCGTTGGTTTCACCCCTAGTGTTGTAAACGTGTATAGTAGACGGTAACCACTTTGCATTGCATTAGCGCGTTTACCTGCATCGCAACAGAAAAAATAACAAGCGCTAATCCGTTAAACTTTAGTTTCAATGTAATATTTGCAAGAAACTTGAAGACGTTTATTTTTATGTATTTTTTACTATTGTTTAATATTATAATATAAAGTATTTGTGTGTTAAACGTCTGTCCAGTCAAATTAAGTGGCTTGCCGGTACCTTCACGAGTGTTGGGCCATTCGCTTGCGCGTTCAAAAATCAGTTTGTGCCGTTTGTCGAAAGCGCGCGGCCGCACTGCGCATTTTCGATACGCCGCGTACGAGAAAAAAAAAATTCGCAAACTGAAAGTTCTCAAATACAGACTTACGCCACTTTCTTTTCGGAGTGCATTTTTTGTTAAGTGAAGCCGACTCAGTGCTTTGTGTTGTTCGGATTTTATTTAAATTTAGAATAATATGCAAGATTATTTTTGTGAGTTGATTTTGTTTTTTTTTTAAATTTATATTACCTCGTTTTTTTTGGGATTTATGACTTAGGTCACTTTGGAAATTTGTTCGTCTGTTACAACATTCTTTTTTTAATCATGTTTTTTTCTGTGATTTGTCAATTAAGCTTTGAAAGTTATCTAATATATTAAATTAAACAACTATGGTAATAAATACAAGGTGCTGGTAAAATACATACATACATACATATTTATGTAAATGATTATGAAGTGATATAACTATGACATAATGCAAAGATATTGTTAATTTATAAAGCTTTCACTAATATTTTAAATGCAGATAACTAGTATTTTGTATTTTAATTTTTCAACTGAAATTTCAACCTTTTCATCCATATATGTACTTACATTTACTAATATATAAACGCGAATGTAACTGTTTGTTTGGTTTTTCACGACTAAACGGATCGTAATGACAGCAAGGAGATAAATTGTATCCTTTTTCAAGGATATAGATGATATTTTATTTAAAAAAAACAATCTTGAAGGGGGTGAAATAGGGGATGAAAATTTTTACGGGTAACCCATGTTACGTTAAGTAGATATATTGAAATTGATGTTTAGATTTTTTGTAAGATATATGCAAAGCGTTTTTTGCAAAAAAAACTATGCAGCAAATAAATTATATTTTCCGCGTCCGAATTCGCGGGTAATGCTAGTATAATACAATTATTCTCAACGCTCTTAATAATAATATGTTTTTGAAAAATGCTAAACCTTCGCTTATTATAATATCATCTACTGAATTCATTATTAATCAAACATTATTCCAAATATATATAATACAAAATGGTAGCTTAGTGGGTAAAGCTTTCGAGTCATAAACTCGCGTTTCAAAAGAGTGGGTTCGAATCCGGGCAGGGAAACTGACAAAACTTATTCTTACGTAATATGTTATTGTTACAATTACCACGTACTGTGATAGTCATAGATCAAGTCTATTATCGTTCCATTGCTGGGCTCGGAACTCCTTATTTTAGGACAACGGTGTATCCACCACACTTGTCTAAGGCGGTTGGTTTCCACAGATTGGTTAACGCGATGTGAAGGTTTCATAATGACGTTTGCTTCTTTTTAAAGTAGTCCTCGTCCATAATTGCACAGATAATCTAAAAATTTTAACCAAATAGGTCACCGAAACGTAGCCAGTTCGCCAGGTCCACATTAGGCCCTGTTAAAGACTGATAGAACTGGCAGCTCCTTGCTCTTCCATACTTCCATACGATCAGAGGCATTCATTACCAACGGCTTCTGCCAGTTCTGTTTTGCTAAGACTAGCGGGGTGAACCCTTTATCTACGGACATTATATCGTGATGCATACCCGCTGTCTCGCTGACTTTGAGAAAATATTCTCAGAGGTTGTACACCTCACGATTGTGGAAGTCTTTGGTATTTAAAAACCCCCCCACCTTCACACTTCCGTGGGATGTACAGTCTTTAAAATTTACAGTTTTGCGTTTGACCAGTATCTCGTCCTATGTGAAGGTCTGGTGGAGTCATGGTCTAAGATGGAGCACGCTTATCTAGAAGTTACTTTTTCACATGGAACTTTGAGTATCGGGAAAGGAAGTTTCCGGCGATGAGTTCCACTCTTTTGTGGTGGACATGACGAAGGTGGACGCAAACCGCTTCATGGCGCTATAGATGCAATATCCACCATACATCGGCGCCGCGTGCTGGTGCGTCTGGTTGTCCGATTGAAGGGAGACAGTGTCAGTATGTGTTCATAACTTCCAGAATGACGTAGCCTCATAGATTTTACACGAAAGTACCTAGTTATGACGTCACAAGTAAAAGGGGTCATATAGCACATTAATTATTGCTTGAAAAGTAATTAAAATTACTAGTGGTCGTCCGTGGTCGAAATTCGATCATAGTAATTAATGTCAAAGATTATACTTCTATAATCACAGATTTCGCCAAGGCTACACTGTTAATTTGACTTCAACAATAAACAAAAGTGAATATATGCGCGTGTGTGTCAAATACATGGTAGTGTGTGTAATGTTTTTTTTATTGATTAAATGTATTTTTTATGCATAATTTTTTAAAATAATATTAGCATTCGTCGCTTCTTCTCTGTATAAACTATAAGTGTGCGAATTTCCATACTCCTCCGTCCGCACAGTTTTCGTAAAAAGGGGGTACAAAGTTTTTGCTTAATGTATTAATATATATAGAAGATTTCTGTCATATTTTAAAAGTTAGATGATAAGATGTTATTTTAACACCTGTTCTTTTATATGTAAAAATATTTACAATTTACTGGAACGTATGTTTGCATTTGCTTCCCAGTCAGGATTCGAACTTACTGCATTTGAAATGCGATACCGTTGTCCACTAAGCTACTACGGTTAATACACTCAAAAGTATAGTAAAGATTAAGTAGTTTAAGTAACATTAAATTCATTGCTTTAACACCACACTCATAATGAGTTGTTAATCTGCCCTTAAACTTAAATTGTGTCAATTTGAACAAATAATCTAGCCATAATAATCTCCGTGTTAATTAATAATACAGTTATGAAAAACACTACTAAAACTCCATTTTAACCAACCAATAAATCTCTTATAAGTATTATGAATAAAGACGTAAAAGTTAAGTTATTTTTATTAAGAAGCTGGTAATCTGGCAGACGGCCGGGCTCATGGAAAGTGGTTAGCGTCGTCTATATAGAGATGTGCTACACCAGGGGCGTAGCCAACGCGTTGCCGGCTTTTAAATAATAAATAAATGTAGGATATGATAGGTGGGATAAAACAGCACGGGATAGAGGGAACGGAGAAAGAATACAATTCCTGAGGTCGGGCGGCCTGTCGTGATAGGCGACAAAGCAACCCACAGTGGTGGGCTATTTGCACATCTGGATGGCTACCACCCCTGGTCTAGAGCATGCCGTCAAAACAATCTTGAGTTGTGTTCCGGCATTAGTGGCCTGGTCCCAGTCTCCCTTTAGAGAGCGGCTGCATATTAGTGGTATAACTGTCGTTGTAAATGTCCATAGGCGATGGTAACCGCTCTCCATCAGCTGGGCCGTCTGCCTATCTGCTGAACTCATGCAACAAAAATATTAAAAATAAAATAGCTATTGGTAAGAAGGGCTAAAACTTCTCGCAGCAGTACTTTGCACGAAGTTCCCCGTTGCGGTCATTTCCGAAGAATTTTGTAGTGGATTAGATTTGTTTGTCCATAACCTTTTGTGTGAAGGGTATTAAAATTGTATATAGCAGAATAGACAGTTTAACTGTTGTTATATTGCATGGACTGATATGCAATTGGCTAATATTAATCGCCCAATTCCAGAAAATCAGGATATATGTATCAATATGAGCGTTAGGGGTGAAATAATAAAAAATAATAATACCGGTATAATAGGAGAGAGTAAGGCACATCGCTTGCGCTGGCTGGGCCACCTACAAAGAATGGGGAAGGATTGCACGGTGAAAAGAGCCTATCTGGGCAGACCAACGGGACAGCGATCAGTTAGTCAACCCAGATATCGCTGCAGTGACGTAGTGGAGGCTGATCCGCTTGAGCTTCATACCTACGACTGGCAGGAGACAGCGCTGAACAGGAAGGAGTGGAGTATTCTCATTTCGGAGGCCAGGACTCATTTCGGGTCGTTGAGCCGCAGCAGTTAGTTAATAAAAAAGTAGTAATAAAAATTGGTGCTCTGTTAACTCTGCCTACGTCCATTAGGTGGTGTTATGAAGTTATATCATACCTTGAACACCCGTATAACAAACACCCGTATATCAATTATCTACCACGAAACTTGCAATTTATCAAGGTCTGTAGGTTGCATGAGATCAGTGTTGTCATGTAACAAACAACATTAAAAATTATTAAATATTTTTAAAGTGCGTTTTTATTGAAGCAGATTGTTAGTTATAGTCTTCTTAAGGTATTTTAAATTACAATTATTTGATGTCACATTCTCGTGACTATATAGTACTTTGATTTTTTTTAATGCATATACTTACCAAAATGTCTCGTCGTACAAAAGCTAGATTTTAGTGCGTTCATTTAGAATAAGCTTTTTTAAATACAAGCTTTTGAGATCCTGCATATCATGTAGCAGCAGAGTGCTAGCCAAGACAAGTAAAACGAGCCCAAACACGGCGGGTCTATCTTGTTTAGTACAGGAGTTCCTATACTCCATCATCAGATCAACTCCATGGTACATACCATATTAATGCATTGTTACGCGATATACATATGCGTGCAAAATTTCAGCTCAATCGGAAACCGGGAAGTTGGTCAAAAACTTGCAAGATTCCACCCGAACACATACATACATACATCCATTGCTAGTTAAATAAAAGCGCGTAATAATCCAAAATTTAAGTACAGTATCCACGACAGTGTAGGTCTCTGAATATAAAATTGTACAAAAAAATAATGTCTCTTTTCTTTCACCATATGCCAATTAATTGGGGTCGGCACAATGTCTTTTCCTTTCACACTCCTCTATTCTGACATACATCTTCTGTCACACCACAAATCATCACACAATCCATCCATTTTTTTTTGGTCTACCTTTACAATTGTACCCATCCATCTAGTAGTTTAACAATCTTTTTGTCACATGACTAAGCATCCCTCCTCAATTCAAAATAATTAAAATTCTTATAAAAATATATGACTAATATAGTGGCGTTATTAGTCAGTCTTCTCTTACTTTATGATGTTTTATTGTTTAAAATATATTTTATGAGAAGAAATCAATCGAAATTTTAAAAATATAAAGATTTTGAGCTTTCGACTGATTTGTTTTTATATAATAAAACTTTAAAAAATAAAAGAAGAGTGACCTTTGTTATTTAGTCATGTAGGGCTGAAGAGTTTTTCGGAGTTACGTTTTTAATGGGACTTTCCTAGTAGTCACATTTATTATAGGATATTGTTATATATTAAATGTAGGTCTCTCTTTTATTATTTAGAAACACCAATTTATAGTCAATTACATTAATCCTAAAGTTCACACAAATATCGCGAGCACTGGCAACCCTGCGTGGGATTGCACACTGTGCGACAGAGACAGACAATAACGACCTTGTTTTAAACAGAGAGGACCGATGTTAGGAAATCGTTGGGAAATTCATCCGATAGTCAAATTTTACGCAGGGCTTTTTTTAGTTTAAGTTTGTTTTTCTGATTTTTGATCAAATAAAATATTTCTTAATAAATTCTGACGTAGAGAATTAATAGAGATAAAGATTACGTAATTTATTTGATTTTTATTATTCCGACGTTTCGGCCACTTTTCAGTAGCCGTGATCACGGACGACAAAGATGTCAAATGTGAATGTGTATTGTTAAAGTTTTGTATAGCTTACCGCCAACTTGTTCATTTTAACTTTTTTAAATACTCCGTTTCCTTGTCCCGGGGATCCCGCAGGAATTTCCAGTCAAGCGTGGACGATCTCGCGGGCATATCGTAATGTCAAAATAAAAATATTAGAAAATTCAGGGGGATTAATTCGGACAAGAAAATACAATTTTTAGAATTTTTGTCTGCCTGGATGTTCCGGCTAATCTCTGAAATGGCTGAAACTAATTTTGACGGCACTAACTCTGGCAGATAGTTGATGTTATAATAAGTAATATTTTTAGGGTACCGCGAAAAAAAATCGATGCATCCATCATCCATTTTTTTTAAACTTAGGTTGCGCTTTGACCCAGAGTGGCATGAGATTAAGGGTGATTGGAGTTTAGGGGTGACATATATGCCACTAGACCTGTTATTTGGGTCAGGAAACCAGTTTTTAAGGTCCACTAAAAAGTCTTGAATGAGTAATGAGAAAAACTAAAATTCGTTAGATAAAAAAGGTTACCTCACTTTTGTTGATATCAAAGTGTAAGTTGTGTTTAGGAATACACTTACGCTGAATATATAAAAACTAAAACTGTTTTGAAGCAAGTGAGGTGTGTAAGAATAAGCCGGAATGGCGCTCTGTTGTTCGTGCCTACCCCGCAAGGGAACTGGCGTAAAGTTAGGTATGTATGTGTGCATGTAAAACTGTTTTTGAGTTTAGTGAACATGTTTCGAATTAGTTTATTGATTTTTAAATAAAAAAATAGTTTTTTTGCTTATATATTGCGACGATGGTTATTGATCGGTTGTGACACTCGCTGACCACTGCCATGGCACGCTCGCTTGGCTTGTGGGCTTTAGTTGAAAGTCGCGGCTAGTGACTAGAACGGTGATTTGGGTTAGGTTAGGTTAGACTTTAAACCAAAGCGCACGAGCCGAGCGAGCGATGCGAGCGAACCGCGGCAGCGGCCGGCGAGTGCCAGAACAGAGTAGTTACCATCGTCGCCATATAACAAAATGAATGAACAAAAAAAAATATTTAAGAACTACATGTCTCCTAAACATGGGTGTTGCAGAAGGCAGAAGTATTAAGTGTATGTTGTAAACATACGCTTAGAATAAACGCTTTTACAAAAACTATATTCAGTAATATAGCTAAGTATAACTTTAGGTCTTATTACCCGACTGCCAAGGCGGGAACCCAATTGCAAATTATAAACCGAAAGAAAATTAATTGATTCCGTTTGCTACTAAACTTAATGCGGATATTTAACTTAGTCTTTCAACTCATAACATAGTCTGTTAAACCGAAGTAGAGTTTACTTTGTTTATATTAGGTAATTTTATTTTCTATTCTCAATCTTGTTTTGGTCTTTTTAGTGCATTACTTTGAAATTGTCCTTTTTGCAGTTGGATTTGTGATTTTAAAATTATTTTTTCTATCTGGTACTGCTGTAGTAAATGGCTCGCAATAGACCCTAAAGTCATTTAGGATGCTCAACTTCCTCTTCTGCAAGCGGGCGGTCTTCTTAACTCGACGATGCAGCGCCTATTTTGCATGCGAGGCTGGATCGGGGACTACTTTATCCAGTTCAACTCCTCCAGAAAGTCCACCAGCTTCTTAAAGTTGCCAAAGACTACCCAAAGGCTGCCTAGAGAGTCCAGATACTTCGCCCTGTATTAGGTCACCTTTTCATATTCTAGCAGGGGCCCAATTCTGCTATTACTATCTCGTAAAAATCACCGGGCAATATCTTCTCAATCGTAGGTTTGCATGATTTTGGTATTCTGTTAATGCCAATGGCGTGCCCATGCCACACCACTCAAATATTTATAAGCGAAAACTCGCGAAATGAATGTTTAAAATTTTGGCTGCTTTTCAATATTCATTTCGGCGAATGCCATTTCTGCTGATGGTAATACCAATTTTTTTGTACTGTTATTCCGCTGCGACAATATCGAGAAGATCTTGTGGATTTAGTAGAATACCAATTTTTGACATTATCTCAGTGGAGTTATACTTTCAATATCTTCGCAACGTCAAGATATTGAAATAGCAAAATTGGGCCCCAGGACATGTACTTTCTTCTTCTTCAGCCAATCTCAGTCCACTGCTGGACGTAGGGCTCCCCAAGTACGCGCCACATATCCCGGTCTTCCGTCTTTCTCATCCAGCCTGCCGGCACCCTCACACAGGTTATCAGTCCACCGGGCTGGCCGGCGTCCTACGCTACGATTGCCGAGACGTGGTCTCCACTCCAGGACTCGTTTGCTTCATCGGCCGTCGGTCCTACGACAGACGTGACCGGCCGACTGCCACTTCAACTTGCTAATTTTGCGAGCTATGTCGGTTACTTTCGTTGTTTTACAAAGACTTTCGTCTTCAAGCATTGCGGAATGGTCGACGAGAAGACCTATTGAAGCTACCGAATGCTGCCCAGCCTAACTGGATCCTCCTATTGGACATGTGTGGCTGGGACTATCGGTGACACCTATGCTTGCCATATTGCGGAATACAAATGTCATTGTGTAGCAGTATATAAAATACGCTTTTCTGTCAAATTTAATTCTCAAGTACCATAATAAATATGATTTCATTAGATAATACTTTTTGTGTTATCAATGTTTTTATTTGCATTGAAATTGGGTCGATGTTAAAAAGATTATACATGTTTGATCGTAGTTTCTTTTGTTTGTTTGAGTATAAAAAAAAGAAGTATCAAAACATACGTCTTGGATGTCAGACCTGGAGGGTTCCGTAGGAATATTGGCGCTCGCATCAATCTTGGCCCGAACTCGTGTATCACTTGGTGTTTTCTGAATTAACGTGTTACAATTATCACGTCCTAACGGCGATGGAAATCCTCTAGATGAAATTTACATATCAAGTTAACCGATGTGTCAAACTCTCATAAGGTATAGATTAAAAAACAATTCAACCATAATTGGTTTTATCATGAGAGTAATTTTTGATATACTTACTTATCAGAATCTTAGTTACATCTGTTTTTTTAATACAATATAATATTACTATTAATCTTAAAATACATACAATTATAGTTACTTTTTTTTGTTGTTGCCTGAAGCAGGCAAACAGGTTGACGGCTCACCTGATGGAAAGTGGTTACCGTCGCCTATGGACGTTTGCAAAACCAGGCGTGTCACCAACGTGTGGCCGTACTTTAAGAAATTTTATAACGCCCTTCTTAAAGAACCCCATGTCGCAGCGCAAAGAGAAAACCGCGGCGGGAAGTTCCCTCCAGATCATTGTTGTACGCGGAATAAATGTTCTAGAGAACGGTTGCGTAGTTGAGGCGTAGGAGCTCAAGGAAATGGGGGTGAGTATCCCATAGCTGGCGAGCAGTGCGGTTGTAAAAGTGAGGCGTTGGCGCCAGACTAAACAGTTCCTCGGAAAACTTCCCATTATATAGGCGGTAAAATAGGCAGAGGGACGCAAAGTCTCTTCGTTCTTACTTATCTATATCTAGCTTTACAGATATATTTTCAAATGTTCAATTTTTTTAAGATATTAACGTGTGGGGTTCAACACGCACTTGGCCGAATGTCCTAGTGCTCTTTATATTATTATTAAGTTAAGAATATTACGAAACCGTAATCGAATTTGCGACCTTATCGTACTGGACGAACAAGTCTTTGCAAATGTTTTGTAATTTTTGAGCATTCCTTATAAAGTCATATGAGTAACATATGAAGTATATAAGAACCTGTTTTCTATAAAAGGCAAGAGGATTTTAAAGAGCCTGAAGCAGGCGCATAGACATGGCTCACCTGATGGAAAGTGGTTACTGTCGCCTAGGGACGTTTGCAATACCTTAAAGCTGTTAACGCGATGTCTACATTTAGAAAGTTTTCGACCTTCAGCCAGTCGAAGTCCACTGTAAGACGTAGCTCTCCCAAGTCCCCAAGTCAGACATTCCGATCCTCCGCTTTACTCATCCAGCACCTACCGACGACCTTATGTAAGTCGTCAGTTTATCGGGTTGGATAGCGCCCGACACTACATTTACCGATTTTGTTTTGTTGAAATCGCTGGAGGAATGCCTTTACGCATCCCTTCGGATCCCGTGGAAGATCTAAGAGGGGCATATAGTGAGAGAGACATACCTTTACAGAGGAAGGAGTCGTGAGTTGACAGCTGTCAAGCTGCCCATTAAACCTACCGGCCTCCCTCCGTGTCTTGGTGAGGCGGCATGGGATTTGGCCTGCATAATTCGTTGCGAATCATCGACACAATCTGTCAATTTGGGGTGACTCTGGGACCATTATTTTAAAAGATGAAATCTGTTTACGGACATAACAGTGGATCTTTCTCACTAGAAATCAGAGCAATGGGACCAAGGTAATTCCGACATCTCGACCCTAGCAGGCGTGGGCATACGTGTGTTTGTAGACTAACCTATCCTTGGGGATAGTTGGCCCGCCCCGTCTCATATGCGACTCTCTTGTAATTTGTCTGCTATGAAATGACATGAAGACTGTCGCGGATGCGGGAGTTCCTGGTGCGGTCTTTTCTCGTGACTCCACTCATCCACCGCAGCATATTCATTTCTGTGACACACAGTTCTTGCTTATGTCGCTCAAGTACTTCACTGCCATATAAAAGGGCAGGACTGATTTGTATATGTCATTCCTAGTTCTTTTTTCTTGCTTATTCCAGGAGTTAGTAGTACCGTCTAGTATTCTTGACGCATGTCATAACGTAGTGGGACTGGAGGTGTTGTTGGACCCTCCAGGCGTGCTAGAATCCAATGCCGTGGAGTGTTCCTGTCCTAGATACACCCATCCCTCCTTGTCGGCTTGCATCGAGGCGTCATGGCAGTTATATCTATGATTACGGTTCCGTGGCGCAACATTACTAAACGGAAGAGTTTTGGAAGGTTTAGTGGGTAGTCTGGCGGTGGGTGTTTGCAACTTCTTCTATTATCAAACTATAGGTAGCGTTGGCCGTCGGGAGTCCCACATACCCCTCGGTGACCTCCCCCGGGGATGGAGGTTATGCGCTAATGCATTCCCTCTGCGTTAACAAAAAAAGATTCCTCAAGCGAAGGATCCTTGTCAATTAGCGGTTTTTCTTCACCACCCGGATGCTTTTAGCGGCTTCTCGTATAATGGCTAATAATAATTATTACTCCGATCAACCGCTCTCGCAACTTTCACGTGAGATTTTGGCAGTCGGCCACTTTCACTTGTTATGGTCGGTGTATTTGATAGGCGGTAGCGGGGAATGTGTCCTTGTGAGCGGGTAATATAATCTTCATACAAAAGCATTTCTTTCACGATTTTATAAGCTTGATTTAAGTTTGCATTAGACAAGTAGTTAATTTGCGAAACTGGCGAGTTAAGTCCTGATCATCGGTTGGACTGTAATTTTTTATTGCGAATCTGGCAAGCAGGCAGATGACCCATCAAATGAAAAGTGGTCGCCGTAGACGTTTATTCTATTATACATAAAAACATATATATGAGATGTATATTTTTATTATTTACCAGTATAGAAATTAGGCATAACTATTTAAGGAAAGTAGTGCTTTCTATTTATGCTATTAAGAATTGAGTGTTTTCGTATACTATATTAGTCAACCGTAATATCGCTTCCACATCTGTCTATGACTTGAAACCCGAAACCTCCAAAAGCATTGCATCTGTGTGAGTGTGTGCATGTGTGCGTGTGACGCGCAACGTAATCTTGCGTAATATGACTGTCGCCTGCGCGGGCGCAGCGCAACGCGAATAACGCGCGCTTAGTGGGTGAATGATTGTATTTAATATCACGACAGTCGTACTTAGTGGGTTATACAGTTTGTACACTTGTATCAGTAGTTGGCGGTATTGATGAATGCAGCGAGTAGTTGTTGGAGTGGTGATGCTTTCTTGTAGTAGGAAAGCGAAGAAATACACCTTGAGTTTCAGGGATTTATTCTCCCAATAGTAGTACTTGGCTGCTGGTCCCTGGAGTTTCCTATTCGACTTCCAAGTTGTATATTACGATTTTACTAGCAACTCTTGTAATAATAAATTTACAGCAACTCAGCAACAAAATAATTCTGTGCGTTATTTATATTAAAATAGCCGAAGTAGGCCGCAGGCGTCAGCAAAATGGTGTACGTTGAACCATACACACTCTCACGGGAAAAAGTGGGATTAGCAACCAGTACAAAAAGACATATACAAAACTTTAAAAAGTAACAAGACACAAAGTAAAAATGTAAAACATAAAAAGCAGACAAATAACAAGTAGTAAAAATGTATGTAAGCAAACAAATGGAATGGACTGGTACACTTTGAAGTCACACTATGGGGTATCCAGCGAGCTGTTAGATGTATGTTAAGGAAGGAATCAGAAAAGAGGATATCTGTAAAACGGGGGGTATAATGTTACTGTTACGGACTCTAGTCAAATGCGTCTTGTTTATAGCGTTTAAAATAACGCCGTTAATCACATTATTGTATTATATATATTATCTGGCAATGTATAACGTCATTACCAATTAATAACAATGTCGCATCACAAGTAATGCATTTAACTAATAGCTACATGTATGTGAGACCGTCACTAACATTAAAATTATCCCAGGTGGAGCAGGGCCATAAGAAAATTAAGGTTATCTAATAAGTCCCAAAATTAGTAAGTTGAAGAAAAATTGAGCAGTCAAATGAAGTAGACGAGTCTGTCAAAAGGAGTAGATGAGTCTCTCAAATGGAATAGATGGGTCTGTCAAATGGAGTAGAAGGGTCTGTCAAATGGAGTAGACGAGTCTGTCAAATGGAGTAGACGTATTTGAATCTTGTTTAACATAGTTTAGGATGCCCTCTAGGCTGATGGCCTTACGACCATGCAAAGTCGCCGGTAGGGACTTTACACAGGTCGATGAGGAAAATGAAGGACCCAGTGTGTGGCGCAAACTTATAATTTCATTTTTACGACTATTTACTAATATAACAATTTTTTCCAAATATAAAAATCACCATATAATGCATTGGTAATAATATGTAAAGAAAGTTTCAAAACAACTAGTTGAATCAAAAATAAAGCTAATTTGGAGTGCTAAATTTAAAAAAAGGCGTAGCTATGTTGTGTAAGACCGCTATCGCAGTGCGTCTGCGCACGTGTTGTATAACATAACTTATTTCCAAGAATTTATCGACAATAGAATATAGTTCTTTAATTTGTTTGAACAAAATAACCAAGTACATCTAAGTCTGTGCATAGTAAAAGGTTTTATAAAGGTGTTAAGAATGTAGCTAATGAAAGAAGAGACTGAAAAAAGGCGACTGACTGACTCAATTTTCATGATTTTGGGGTTAATATCTCGACATCTATTCACTTTATTAAAACAGTAATTAACAAACACCATTAGATTCTTAAAGGAAAGAAAGACGCCTCGTGATTTCATACTTTCAACTAACCAGGGGGAGGGCGTGAGGTCGCGAAACCCACAAAGCCGCTGACAGGCAACCAGAAGCCACGAATCGCCAACTAAGTTGCAGAAGTGCTAGCGTAAAGCCCGTGAAGGCCATCAGAAGCCGCAGATTGGCTAACGTGAGCTGCTGCGAAGTCATCGCTATGCGGAGAAGCTCTAGCGGCTCCAAACCCAGTTACCGGTGAGTAGTTGCACCCTGAGTTGCAGCCGGGGTAAAGAGGTAAAACCTCGAGGTCCCAACTTCTTCGTTCCGATAAAGAGGAAGGAGATCCTGGGACAGACAAATACTGTCGGATACATTTGTCAAATACATAAGGGTTTCTGTCTTCCAGAATGGGTATGGAATGCTAAAATAACTGCGACATGCAAAGACATTCGGATGGAATGCCAAAAACATAAGGGTCCTTGTTTGCCAAACTGCCTACGAAGCCCTGAAAAGCTGCCTAACTGTGTATACTTTTGGCCAGAATCCGAAATCTCTGCATGATATAGCGACCAGAGAAAGCTATAACTTGGCTCCATATGAGTTTGTGATGACTCAGACCCATCACTTTGGCCGGCGCACGCATTAAATGGAAATTCTCGGAATTATAAAAGTTACTTTTATTTTTAGTATGTTGAATGCACAACGCATCCTGCATGCTTTAAGATTGTTTAGAATTAACAGAATTCCTTTTTAGGGTTCTGTTATCACTTCGTGTCAAATAGAACCTTTCTTTGGGAAGGCCCAAGGAATACTGGCTTGACGTTGTGAAGGATGACATGCGTACTAATGGTCTCAAAACGGGGGTTGCTGAAGACCGCACAAAGAAGGAGGAACAAAGCTGACGGGATTTAATGCTTGGTTGATGATGATGAGAACCTTTTTACAATCATACATCTTTCTAATGCTTGGTCTCCATCTGGGATAATAATAACAAGAATCAACACACAAACATACACATTGTATATCTCTAAATTAAGCAAGTTACGCTTGGGTTATGGGTAATACACAACGGACTACTCCGAGGGCGATCTCAGATAATAATGTTATAGTTGTTCGGTCTTATTCAGAGAGAGTTAGAGTAAGTTTGAACGCTTTTTTATGGTTCTTAAAGAAGCGTTCAAATGTACTCTACGCTTCTTTATGGTTCTTAAAGAAGCGTCCAAATTCACTATACGCTTCTTTATGGTTTTTAAAGAAGCGTTCAAACTTACTCTAACTCTCTATGAATAAGACCGATTGACTGTATCCCATCTCTCCTATTCCATCTATATCATATCTCTCTTATTCCATCCCATTTATACCATCCTAAAGAGTGACAACGCGTTGACTTCGTCCCTGGTGTTGCGAACGTCTATACCCGACGGTAACCGCTTTCCATCAAGTGGGCCGTCTGCCTGTCTGCTGAACTCCTGCAATAAAATAGAAAAAAAACATTAGATTTTGAAAACAATGTAACGTCACGAATTTTAGGACTCTCATCCCTTGTCACACAATGACACACTTCGCCCAACACCCCCCAATTAACGTGCAACATCATTTATGCATGCCCCCTTATATAGCGTTAAAAATAACGCCGTTGAACATCTACATTAGTATTTATACATACGTTATTTGTCAATATTTAAGCCTTTTGAGGGTACAAACTTTATATTATTTTTGTTCAAAGCTGCCCGTTGCCATCAAAATTGCCGCGCCAAAACCAAGAGAATTATAACGTCTCTTTTACTCTAATACAAATTCTATGTAATTAGAGGGAGAAAGTATCAGTTCAACGTTCGTTTCGATTATCTGCATTTGACCACAAATTTGTGGTGATTCCCAATTTGCCGTGTGTGACACTCGATAACAAATTTGTGGTTGGTTCCGTCTTAAAGGGTTAAAGTCATCTATACAAATATAATCAAAATAACAACTTTTCACTAAATGCATATGACAGTATATACGATACGTATATTTTTTTTTTGTCTTTCTATCTGTCTATTTGTTCCGGCTGATCTCTGAAATAGCTAGACCGATTTTGACGGGACTTTTACTGGCAGATAGCTATTGGTATGAGGAGTAACTTAGGTTGCTTTTATTTTAGAAAAAAAAATAAAGGCCCCGCGCACGCTGCCGTCGTTGCCAGCCCGGTAGGCAGATTAAATTAAATTCCACGCAGACGAAGCCGCGGGTAACAGCTAGTTAACAATATCGCACCACAAATAACGCATTATACCCGTCTCATATATCTACCTGTACCGGTCACTAATTATAACATCCCAGATGAAGCAATAACATAAAAAAATACCAAATTTGATGGATGAAAGACGAAGGATGTATTCTAAACATATAGATATTTTAAATAAGCTCGTCACGCTCTTTAGAGTCCGTCCGATGTTTCCATAACTTCGACGAGATCAAAATTGGATCCGTATACTGCAGGAATCTCCCATTTCTTCAGGATAACTCTTAAACTACATCTACTTGCATTATTTTAAGAAGATATATACCAAAGGAGACGGATACGCTTTCATATATTCATGGGCCCAGATTGTAAAAAGATGAGACTGATTTTAAGATTTATTTTTATTATACATACATACATAACCTCACGCTAGTTCCCTTGCGGGGTAGGCACGAACAACAGAGCGCCATTCAGGCTTATTCTTACACACCTCACTTGCTTCTTTGACATTCATAGCGCTTGTCATTTTTATTTTGTGGATATTTTATATAATTTTGGTGGGTTTACTTATCTTGAATGAATTAATTGTGTCGTTTATGTTTTTTATATTATTAATTGTTGAAATTAACTCGCATAAATCGATTATGGTAGTTGATAAGTTATTTTATTTGTGACCTCATTTTTAGAATTTCTTTTCCTCCAGATAGAATTTAGAAATGATATTTTCCATTTTGTAATATATTAAATAATAACAAAAATTTGTAATACAAATATATAAAGTTTTTTTAAGCTATATCTCATCTCGTTACATTTCTTTGGCCCAAGAGTCCCCGTCTCCTTTAGAATTTTGTTAAATTTTCGCTACTAGAAAACATATTTAAAACTAAATTATTAAACGCATTAAATCCATCGTTACATCTGCGTGAAATGGTCACTAACTATAACATTATTCCAAATGAAGTAGTAGCATCACGATGATATAATATTGTGCAACTCACTGTAAGCTACCATTCTCACTACACCAACCGCAGTATACGTCTATAGCACATAGCAACTGGAGACATCAAAGCGTTGTGACATAATACGAAGTCTAACATAACCATAGCTGTGGTTCTCCATACCATAGACAGAAGAAAAGTGTTTCAGTTGGAATACCTCAGTGCCCACGCGGGATCGATTCCGAGCCTGCGCACTGCAAGCTTCCACTTCCGACCCCTCCCGCTCACCATTCCCCCTGAAATGCAACTGCACTTCAGCTTTCAGTGCATACCACGCGTTAAAATAAAAAAGATCGATTCAAACGCTAGATTCCAAAATCAAATTTTAAATTTTAAATTTCGAGCTCTGAAGTATATTAAATATGGCTGCCAACGGTTTTGCGCCATAAGTGTCGGTGATACCTGTGGAAATACTTCGTTTGAGACTATGAAGAGAAAAAAAATAAAACACAAGTTGAATCATAAAAGTAATAGACAAGACAGGGAAATAAACGACAGTTTTGTATGAAGCATGACAATATATAAATAAATATATAATACCGGTTACACTTTTAATATTTCGTATTATTAAATAATATTCACAAATAGTCACATAATTATATCCATTTAATAATTATATACCCGAGCAAATAAACCCAAAACCTTAAATCGAAAATTTTAGACTGATACCATAAGTAGTTTATATTTAAATATTTAATATTTACATTAGTTGACTCTTTGAGAAAGTTTATAAGTAAAAAAATATATTAGAAAAAATATTTACGCGATACAAATAAATGATACAAAAAAATTAAACACGGGGATCAGTGAATAAGCCTTAAGTATAACAAATCGTTAATCAAGATTTTTGTAATGGACGAACATTTTTCTTTTTAGACGACATGTTGGTTATGTAGTGACGGACGATGGATGACAGTGTGTTGGTCAGTGTTGGTGGTTAAAGAAGGGAAACATGTTAAACATGTTTGACATGTGGAACTCGGTGAGCTCGAAGCTTGAGGCCCAGAGCAATGTCCAGAGTCAGCAACCTCACACATCAGGTGGGAGCATTAAAGGTAATTTCCATAATAATAACCGGTATTAATTTGGGGCAAATGTACTCAACAGAGGTAGCCATTTTTAATCATCAACCTTTCCGTTCGAAATTTAAAAATTTCAACCACGCGCGAACGCGTAATTTATTTTTTTTAAATTCCGCTCTATTCTATTTCTAGCTCTATGTAACATTGTCATTTTGATATGAATTCTCGATGTATTATACTTATATACTATACTTTAAAAATAAAGAAATAGCAATTATCTTATATTCAAATTAAAAACGAAATATATGCAAATAAGTATATAAAGGTAATATACATTAAAAAATAAGTATTTTTGTACGTAAACTAAGATAAACACGTAAAAGTAATGTTCATTATTGTATGTACAATGATTTCCTCCTTTACCAATTTACTTTTTAAAATCCATATTAAATTTACTATATGAGAGTAAAACCTGGAATATCGGCGACACAACCGTTTCTTAGCTACCCTCATGTTGCGTGGCAATGGTGAAATTCCAAATTTTGCTATCAGTTAGGTGTCTTTTGAAATATAATGAAAAATTCAATTAAAAAAGGGAACTTTGTAAACTTAAAAATGTTTAAATTGAATCAATAGGTTTTTTTTATCCGATATTATTTTATCTATTATAATACAATTTAATATGGCGCTTAATAAATAGTAGGTTTAAAAATAGTACACAAATGTTTTATAATAGATTTTGAACAAAATAATAATAAATAATTTTCAATAAAAAAAATACAGCTTAATTTACAAATAAAAAATAAAAAAATACTTGGATCACAAATCAACGTCATTTGCGAACGTTCGAAAATGCTAGCTGCGTCACACCACCTTTGTACGGCTTTTTTGTATGTATATTAAATAATGCTTATAATGTGTTAAATACTGGGGCTCAAATCTGCTATTACTGTCTCTTCAAAATCTGCGGGCACTATCCCGCCGCGACGATATCAAGAAGATATTGTGAATTTAGTAGAATACGAATTTTTGACACTATCGCGATGGAACGGTACATTGAATATTTTCGCAACTCCAAGATACTAAAATAGCAGAATTGGGTTTCAGATTGACTACATATATTATTGATTTAGTAGTAAAATTAAAGTATTATTTGCTCCAAATTCCTGTAACATACATATCTTCACAATTTTTAAACACTAACAATTTTCTTTGAATACCATTAATATAGGGTTTTGCATGTGGTTGCACTTTATTATATATTTATTCAAAATCACCAACCATGTCATTAATTTCATTTCTCTTACGACACTTTTCATTAGATTAAATAATCTGTATTCTTTACATATTTTTTTTTACGTGCAAAAATATGCCAAGTGCGTGTCAGTTCACGCATCACGAAGGGTTCCGTGGTACAGATGAAAATTCAGGGTTTCTGCGGAGACCATCCATTTCTGTGACAATTTCACTACTGAACTCTATTAATCAGCTAATTTGCTCTATTCCACATATAAAAAATCCTCAAAATAATTTTTATTTTTTTACCTTTTGCCAGGAATCGAACCCAATACCTTTATGTACCAGTGATTTGGGTAGACAAAGCCTTATGCTAATATTAGACGAATTAATCACATAGAAACAATTTGGTTCAAAGGCACACAATTTAAAAAACACGACAGTATTTAATGACATTGAATGATTTAAAGTTATATTTGTTGGCAACACCAACATAACATAATATTATTTTTAAACTTGCAACACTGCCGTGGCTCTTTCTTTCTTCTTCGATTTTGGTTGCAGCCCTGGGCACACGTATTTGTTATGTAAAAGTGATTTATTATAAGTTTTCACCACTAACAGTTTTTAACTTCTACACCTACTACGACCAGGGTATCGCCCACACCATTAGCGTAGAACAAAATCTTAATATATATAAATTACGCTTCACTTTGTTTGTCCGCGATGGACTCCTAAACTACTTGACCTATTTTAATCAAATGTTCACACCGTGTGCAGTTTGATCCGACTTGAACGATAGGATAGCTTACATTTGGACCCGGTAGGTGGCGCTGCAATCGGGTTCTAAATTTTATTTCTTCAGGGCAGAACAACGTCTGCCGGGACAGCTAGTATATTATACGTGCGACGAGTTGCGCACATATTTATATGCGTTACTTTGGTTGATTCATCCATATTGAAAGACATGAACTAATCTAATATTGGCTTTAGACCACTTAATCACAAAGACTGTAATTGAAAACATATTTTTTTAAACAAACCAAAAAACTTTTCCGGGGTCAAATTTATACCATGTTAATCTTAACACCTTACGTCTGCTCGTTATATATACATAATATGTATGTGTGTCTGTATACGATAAAAAATACGGAAACAACCAAAATAAGATTGCGTGAGCATTTTATAATAGTTTAAAAGAATGTATAATAAAAAAAAGAAAGTATCATCTAAGAATATTTTTTCCGGTGTACATTTATTAAATAATATAATCTTATTGTCTATTACACAATAGTTAGATACGATTACGAAGATGGTTGTATTGGGGTAGGCAGAGATTGGTTCGGTGCGACGGCCATGGCTGTTTTATAATTGGAATATTTCATAGAACTAGTGGTCGAAATTCGACCATAATTAATTTAAATTATAAGTTTGAACATTATTAAGGTTCTGTTGTCAAAGACTATACTTCATTAATCACAGATTTCGCCAAGGCTACAACTGTTAATTTGACTTTAACAATAAACAAAAGAGTATATATGCGTGTGTGTGGGTCAAATACATGGTAGTGTGTGTAATGTTTTTTTTTAATCATTTTTTATGCATAATTTTAAAAATAATATTAGCATTCTGCACTCCTTCTCTATTCGCCAGGTGGTAGGGCATTTGCCCGACTGAATGGCTACCACCCCTGGTCTAAAGTATGTCGCCATAACAACCTTAAGTTGTGTTCCGGCGTTAGTGACCAGGTTCCAGTCTCCCTTAAGAAAGCAGCAGCGCATTTGTAGCAACTTTGGTGTTGCAAATGTCCATAGGCGATGGTAATCGCTTTCCATTAAGTGGGCCGTCTGCCTGTCTGCTGATCTCCTGCAATAAAAAAAAATATATAAACTATAAGTGTGCGAAATTTCATACTCCTCCGACCGCGCAATTTTCGTAAAAAGGGGTAAATGATATTGGCGTGAAACGGGTAAAATAGAAGAGAATATACTTTACTATAGAATAAAATATATGAGACCATACACAAAAACAACCTAGAATTAAGTACAAATGGCTGCCTTATCGCTGACAGCGATCTCTTCCAGACAGCCTTGGTATGGAGAGAGAAATATGGCACAAAAGCTAGGGCAGGGTAGTCCCGCGGGTACTGATGTCAGTCGGGGCCCCAGAGATGCAGGTATGCGCAAGATCTCCTCCCGTTATTCCGCTACAGGGGTCCTCCAGCATCTGGGGAGCGGAGGATCAAACCCCCTGTTGACGAAGCGAGTTTGCCTCTCCCGGGACATTCTCAAGCACTGATGCGCAGGATCAGTGTGGGCGTAACTACGTTCTAAGTCTCACGCCTTTCCTATCATGAGCGCGGAGCACAGGGGAGGAAGGGGGTTTTAGTGGAGTATTAGCCCATGGACTACTTCTTTAATAGGGATACCTTACTGAGTCTCCACACAAGGAGACTCCACACTGCCAGGTGGTAGGGCATTTGTCCGACTGGATGGCTACCACCCCTGGTCTAAAGTATGTCGCCATAACAACCTTGAGTTGTGTTCCGGCATTAGTGACCAGGTTCCAGTCTCCATTAAGAGAGCAGCAGCGCATTTGTAGCACCTTTGGTGTTGTAAATGTCCATAGGCGATGGTAACCGGTTTCCATCAAATGAGCCGTCTGCCTGTCTGCTGATCTCCTGCAATAAAAAAAAAAGCCGGCAATCGACTCTGTTATATGCTCTATCTTTAGAAGATAACTCTCATTGCTTTGGTCTAATCCCAGTAAAGGACCTGGTAGTGTACGAAATATATTCCCCCCTCCCTTAAAAAAAAGGGTTTTGTGGCAGAATATTCAAAAAAATATTTAAAAATACATATTAATATTATTATATACATACATAAGTATACATATAGATTTATATACACACATAAGTCGTGTCGTGTGTGTGTCGAAAGGAAGTCGTGGTAGCGTAATGCCTGGCGCACACATCCCAAACTCAAAGGTGTTCGAATCCTGGCCGTAACGCATGCACCACTAGGGCAGTTTTCTTACCTAATGTGCATATCGTTACGGCCATTCAATCTATTTAACAGTTTAGCAATAAAAAAGCGTTAGTAGAAATGGATACTTTGGATTAAAACGATCGACGACATTAGAATATATGTGTGTGTGTGTCTGTATATGTGTGTGTGGATGTATGGATAGGTATATCTCTATCATTTATCCTATATTAGTTTATTCACAAAAAAATGTCACACTACTACTCATCTTGTATATACATGGCAAAAATAGAATACAATGTCACGTGTTAATGTTTGCTGTCCCCCTCTCACTTGGTACTAAAAACGGAGACGGTAGATGTAATAACTCAAACTACCTCATATTCATTAATTGTACAAAGCGCAGACTTAGCATCTTCGTCAAACCCTTTCGGGTTTTAAGATGTGGATATATAAAAGTTATGTATACTGTTCTTGAAGTGAGACATTTTTAGAATCGTTGTGATTTGAAAATGGAACGAAAAAAAGCGACACCAAAAACAGAGAAACACATAAAATTCAACCTTATCTCATTCGAAATAAAACACATTTCTCTTTATCGGTTAGTATTAATTCCCACTTTAAATAAAACGTAAAAGATTTCAAATGAATTTTCGCTCTATCTGCATATGCTTAAGGCAGATATTCTTTTATATGTAGATCAAAGTAAATTTTGCGTAACAGTGCATTGAATTTTGAACTTTATGTTAGTGCTTTAAAGTGTAATTTAGATTGAATATTATATCTTAAATATGTACATACATACATACATACATAACTTCACGCCAGTTCCCTTGCGGGGTAGGCACGAACAACAGAGCGCCATTTAGGCCCATTCTTACACACCTCACTTGCTTCTTTGACATTCATAACTCTTGTCATACACACTCGTCTGTTCTTAAGGCTCCTGACATAACCCTCCGCTAGTACACGATCAATTTGATCATGGAAGGTGTGTCGTGGCCTTCCACGACTTCTGCATCCATCCACTTTTGCATTGTATATTTAGTCATTCTTTCATCATGCATTCTTTCCACATGCCCGAACCACCGGAGCATTCCTTTCCTTACCTTCACCCCGACACTCTCTTTCAGACCAACTCTCTATCTTACTTCGATATTACGAACGAATATCTTTATATATATCTTTAATACATATATATATATTAAAGAAAGTAGAATATAAGGAAGACTTTTTTAACTGCTTGTCTTGAATGTTTTCCGGGTATTCTTCTAATGCTATTATAATATTATAATTAAATTGTATAACTGTTTATTATATTTTTGAGAAACTCTTGCGCAATAGAAGCGATATACATTAAACCAATTAAAATTTACGGTTTATTTTGATACTTTATTTGCACTCAGAGATTTTAAGAAACAATTTTTAATAGCAATTATATACATTATTTTTGAATTAATATATTTATTTGCTTTATCCGTCGCTTTGTTCATGAGGGTATTGGATTTATTCTCTTTTCTTTCACCATATCCCAATTACTTGGGGTCGGCACAATATGTCTTTTCCTTCCACACTCTTCTATTCTGACATACCTCTTCTGTCACACCGCATATCATCATATCATCCATCACACAATCCATCCATCTGTTTTTTGGTCTACCTTTAAATTTGTACCCATCCATCTTGCAGTTTAACATTCATAACGATTTATTATTCGTAATTAATTATCTTCTGATCACTCCTACACTGTACTTGGTACCGAATACCAATTTGTGAAAAATGAACCGCAAATATTGCTCCAATTTTTATATATTTTAATAAAAAAAATATTAGTTATACTACGTTTTAACAGTGTTAATATTAAGTTTTTAAAATATCAGAATCAAATTAAAAAACGCGCTTAAATTTTAATTAATTTAAATACGCGATTAAAATCGTTAAATCATAGTTTTAATTATGTGTACCTATCATTCGCGAGAACGTAAGAATAATGTATGGATGTATGTTTGTTACTCTTTCACGTAAAAACTACCGAATGGATTTTGATGAAACTTTACAATAATATAGCTTACACATCAGAATAACACATAGGCTATAATTTATAAGGATGTAGTGTGAATTATCCAAAATATAACGATTTTCCATCAACACGCGGGTGAGACCGCTGGGCGCAGCTAGTAAGTCCATAAATTATTGCTTCAATAGAATATTCGGCACTTCAGCCGAAAGCGTGGCCGAATGCTCGGTATTCGGCTGAAGCGTAGGAAATCTTCAATGGAGCAGCTTTTTCTTGAAATATGCGAACATTTTAATATTATGCTATTTTACAATAAACTTTTGTTGCTCGTACAATCGTTTGTCTTCGTTCCGTAGTGAATTTCGAATATTGGCGGTTGGCCGTAGACAAAAGAGCGATTGTCATTGGCAATTTTGATAATGCGCTTACACACCGGCGCGAGCGTACTCATTTCATGACCTTTTTGTTTGGCCAGGTGAAATCCGTTTGAGGACTAAGCCGCGACAGGCACAGAAGCTTGGGGAGATAATTCCCGACCCTTGTGTGGGATTCGCCAGATCGGGAGCGGCACTCGCGCCCAGTCAAAACTGGTGCCACGCTATTGACACTCCCCAGCTAGAGATACCTACTAAAACCCATAGGTTTGGTGGTTAGTTTAGGTTTTTATCCGTGCAGGACGGAGAAAGAATACAATTTCCTGCGGCCGGGCGGCCTGTCGTAAGAGGCGACTTAACAACCCACAGCCAGGTGGTAGGGCATTTGCCCGACTGGATGGCCACCACCTCTGGTCTAAAGTATGTCGCCATAACAACCTTGAGTTGTGTTCCGGCATTAGTGACCAGGTTCCAGTTTCCCTTAAGAGAGCAGCAGCGCATTTGTAGCAACTTTGCTGTTGCAAATGTCCATAGGCGATGGTAACCGCTTTCCATCAAGTGGGCCATTTGCCTGTCTGCTGATCTCCTGCAATAAAAAAAAAAAAAAAAGGTGGTAGGGCATTTGCCCGACTGGATGGCTACCACCTCTGGTTTAAAGTATGTCGCCATAACAACTTTGAGTTGTGTTCCGGCATTAGTGACCAGGTTCCAGTTTACCTTAAGAGAGCAGCAGCGCATTTGTAGCAACTTTGCTGTTGTAAATGTCCATAGGCGATGGTAACCGCTTTCTATCAAATGTGCCGTCTGCCTGTCTGCTGATCTCCTGCAATTAAAAAAAAAACCGTGTTTCGTCCTGCGCCTTATGCCAGGGCTACGTGTAATTGGGATTCCTGGTTCCGCGTGCCCTGGCAGGCGTAGGCCTCCCTCACGAGGCCTCTTCCATTGCCGGGGGATTAAACCCCCGGCGTCGTCCATGTCTAGTTCGGGCGTGGGGCGGTTTATAACGCGCCCAACGGAAGGAGAAATGAGCGCGCGTGGAACACTCGCGCTCTCATCTCGACGGCATGTGCGGCTGAGTAAGAACCCCTCCTGTTTTCATGCCCGGCTTAACCGGTGTGTATCTTCCTTTGGTTAATCGTGCAGCGACATGGCTTAACCACGATTCGTGGCATCTGTAATTATAAAATGTATTCGAGAAACTATGAACTATACACAAACGATCCAAATTTGCATATTACTGCAAAATACAAATAACAAAATTAACATGAAATTCGCCGTTAATAAAAATTTCGCATAAATGGAGGGGGAACTGGTTTGACACAAAGAACAACTTGTTTTAACAATATAATAGACGTTTAGTCGTTAGACAAGTGTATATTGGAGTCTTATACTCGAGGAGAAGCATCCCCTAAGGGGTTCGGGCTGGTCTGTAAACGAGTGGACACTATCAGTACGGCTTGTTTTATGTTTCTTTGTTCAATAGGACATTCGTTACAATAAATTCTAATATCTATAATATTATAAAATTCTAAATATGCCGTGTTGACATTGACGATATTAAAAAAAAAACAACTGGGTTAGGCTATGTAAACTACGGAGAACACGATGCATGTTTTTTAGATTTCTTGTCTATGTGTCTGTTTGTTCGGGATTCACGTAAAAACTACTGGGCCGCTTTCGATGCGGTTTTGGCTGATCGACCGCAATTTTTCTTTATCCTGGGAAACATGCGGGAATTTTTCTGGGAATGATTTAAAATGGCCAGATTGAATTTTGAATTCCAATGCGATTTTTTCACTGATCGATAGCGTAAAAACTTATACTTAGTCTGGTCATAAATACTGTTACTCTGTACTCTGTACTGTTACGCACTGGCATAATTTAAAAAAGAATAGGGTGGTAAAATTGAAACAACTATTGAAGCGGTACGCAAAGGGAGATCACAGAAAAATTTTGGTTTACGGATGAGAAAATTTTTACAATTGAGCAATATTTTAACAAAAAAATGACCGTATTTATGCTCAAAGCTCTAAGGAAGCTTCTCAATTCGTCGACAGAGTGCAAAGTGGGCATTATCCGTCTTCAGTGATAGTTTAGTGGGGTGTTAGCTATGAAGGAGTGACTGAGCCATATTTTTGTGAAAAAGGTATCAAAACATTGGCACAAGTGTATCAAGATACCATTATTGAGAAGGTAGTTAAGCCCCCTAACAACACCATGTTCAATAACCAAGAATGGTCCTTCCAGCACGACTCGGCGCCGGATCATAAAGCTCGGTCCACGCAGTCTTGGTTGGAAACGAACGTTTCGGACTTTATCAGAGCAGAAGACTGGCCGTCGTCTAGTCCCGATCTTAATCCACTGTATTATGATTTATGATCAGTTTTAGAGAGTACGGCTTGCTCTAAACGCCATGATAATTTGGAGTCCCTAAAACCATCCATACGATTGGCAGTAAAGAATTTTCCCATGGAATGAGTGCGTGCTTCTACTGATATCTGGCCTCAACGTTTCAAGGACTGTATTGCAGCCAATGGAGACCACTTCGAATAAGCTTTTTATATTTTAAATTATTTTATATTTATATATTAAACTAACACACTGTAAAAGTTATAATTTTTTTTTTAATAATATTTATGGCAAGACTAGGTAGAGTAAAAACTTATTTTTAAAATCTCCTAAAAACTATGATCCTTTGGGCATCATAAACAAGTCTATAAATATTATTAAAATTAATCTTCTAAGACTAAATTACCAATGGTACTAGGATATCATAAACGTACGACAACTACGTTTAGTACTTTAGTACGTAAGAAAAAGTTGCCTGGCCAAGACCCATATAGCGTCGACACATACGACTTACACGTTTTGATACTAGCAAGCACATGTTACAAGGTTTGAAGGATTGTTGATACCTGAATATAAATTTATTTATTTTTCTCACCTTATCCTAATTATTTGGGGTGATTATTCTGACATACGTCCACTGTCACACTATAAATTATCATGTTCTCCTTTACTTTACACAATCCATCCATCGATCGTCCAGTTCAGCATACGTTTTTTCATATAACTTTCATCCCCCCTCATTACATGCCAATAGCATCTTAATCTTCTCCTCAACCCTCCAGACACTGGTGAAACTTTCAAAGACTTTTATGTACTCATTTATTATCATTTTGTTTATCAAAACATATTTCTAGATCTTATATTTAGATTTAATATAGTAACATATTTTATAATCAAAATTTTGAAACCAAATCTAATCTTTTTGGGCAGCAACTGTTGCTCTCGGTTATGAATATGTATAGCTTCAACTAACACGATTCGATTATAATTATTTAAAGAAAGAAGAATAAAGAAAGAATTGATGACCACTTTAAATTAAAAAAACTTAGTGTTCAAGTACATACTTTTAATACATGAACACTTTGTTTGTACATTACCTTCAAAGAGTTTAATGCCACCTGTTTGACCGCCATATTGAATTTTTTATAACTCAGCTACAAACTGTTTAATTTAAAAATATGGCCTTGTTTTAAAGTAATGTTTGTAATTATAATATATAATGTATTTATTTGTTTTTGAAATCGACGCTTAGTTTTATCGATATGTCGCTGCTGAGATGTATGGTGGATATAGTAATCTATTATCAGATGAAGTTATTCGTTGATTTGTCTGACTACTTAAAAATGTTCTGTTGTAATCATATCTCTGAGGAGCTTGCCTGAATAAGTGACAAAAATGAATAGTATTAAATATCATTGTAAGAGAACTTAGCTGATACGTTTATTATTCCTGCATTTGTTACTCCACTACGCCCTTCCTGACCAAAATGAAAATATATAACACCACTATTTTTTTTCCAAAACGAAGTTAAAATGTCAATAATGAGATTAAATGATTCCTAAATAAAGTATAATTAAGTCTTTATCTTTCCTTTTACGTTTGTAAACCATTTCAGGATAGGACGGTAATGTTTTGCCCCCTGTTAAACAACAAATCATCATATGCCTTCTATGAATCTATCCATATCTATGTCGGCCAACTTTTATTTATTCTTATATCCATTAATGTTATTGTTTTATATACTTTTAGCATTTTGTCTTCCATTCTCATAGCATGTTCACCATGGTAATCTTTTTCATTTAAATTTCTCAATCACGGGTATAATGATCATAGATCCTCTTTATTTATTTATTAAAAGATCACCAAATCTTTTTTACATATATTCGAGTATAATAATGGGCTTATAACTAAGGTTTAAACCTAATAAAATAAATAATCGATATATCTTCGACTATTATTATTATCATCTGGTTATGTTACATTTTATATGACCCTCTCTTGTAGATTTGTCTTACTTGTTACAACTACTTAATTTTTATGTAAAAATATAACTTCGAAAAGCGAATACATTTACGATACAGACATATAGAAATAACATAATGTTACTTATATAAGTAAGATGTTGTCGTACATACAACATACTATCATAGGAGTGCCCATATTTGAATATATTTCAAAAGTCACACATTAATGTAGAGAAAATAGTGTTGACAATTTTATAATAATAGCTATTTTAATCATTTATAACCTGCCAACAGAAATGTAACTTCGTAATATAATGCTTACTATATATATAATACTGTAAATGTAACTTTGTTGTGTATGCTTTTTTGCGTTACAATCTGGGTCAATACAATATACCAACTTATTAATGTAATCTTATTTTATTATAATCTTTTTGTATGCCATATGAAATAAAACAAAAATATTTTGTACATAACAAATTTTCGCAAGTATCAAACCGATTAAAGTGCAGTACAACTTATATGTATGCGCACATGCGCGTGAGTGGTACATGCCCAGTACTTGGCGCAGCGAGTACCGACTGATATGATAATATTAACCTGCGGCTAGTGTGTGCCTAACTGTACTGTGCTTCGTTCGAACTTTGACTATTACTTGCTTGTAGTTTTTTATTTGTAGTAATTTATAATATATTAATTTCCAAAAAAAATTTGACATGAAACTTCTTTAGAATCATTATGATTAGAAACTCGATGAAACGAAATACCGACACTATAAAGAGATAAACACATAAATTTATAAGACTAAGCCTGCAAGAGAATGAGATAGAATACATTATATTTAATAATATAAACACTATGCTCATCCAGATAGAGTTGGAAATGTTTTGCAGTTTTTCGTTTATACTTCGTTTAACCTTAAATATAATATAACGATATAATATATGAAATGTGACGTCACGAAATTTAGAATCCCTCCCACCCTTTGTCACACTTTGTTTCACTGCTACTGCTTTTGAACTGTACACATACACATTTTTTTTAAAAACCGTTGTAGCTTAATGGTTAGCATACATGTGCCCCAAACTCAAAGGGCATGGGTTCGAATCTTGGCCGGAAAGCATGCACCACTTAGGCAGTTTTCTGACTTAATGTACATCTTGTTACAATTACCACGTACTAACGGTGAAGAAAAACATCGTTATGAAATCTGCACATTCATTTAATCGATGTGTCAAACCCATCAATCCGCCTCGGACAAGCATGGCGGGTATATTGTCCGTTCTCCTATAAATGGGAGACCCAAACGCAGCCATGGCGCATTTGGGTACGACATAGCAATTTTGTTAACAATAGAACCCTAGTGCAATATAAAATAAAAAATATATAAAAATTAAAATATGATCCTCTGTTCTGATCAATGACAAAGAGGTAAAAAAACCATATGTTGACGATGGACTCCTTATAAGTTTATATTATTTTAGTAATATAGTTAGAATTAAAAATACCTGATGTTGCTAGGTTGCAATCAATATCAGAAAATATCTCCAGTAAAAATCGCATATTCAGGAATTGTCTTTCTAGTGCTATTTACCTAATACAAACCCTCAGCCGTTGTCACTGTATGTGGTTATTAATATTTAAAAAAGAAAAAAGTAAAAAAAAGAGCTACGAAGATACACAAACAACTGTCACTAAACTCGCTCCATAATTAATTGCACTACGCGTTATTTTGTCGCTTTTGCAAGGGCTTTAAAGTTAGTAAATGATCTACATATTAGACAAACTCAATAAATTATGTAATAATTTATAATCGGTGAAGTACGTGTCAGTCCACGAACATAGATTTCCGTAGAAATCATGGACTTTTTTATTGTTTTTGTCATTTCACTATACAACCCTAAAAAGAAGAGAAATGACAAACAAAGCATTTACAACTTGCTCCACAACTATCCTGTTTACAATGCTCTACGCCGAATAACTATTGAAATTGCATGTTTCTTTGTGTGCGTGTGAGCGCGTGTACACGCATGTTGCGCCCGCGGCGATGACGTCACTTTGATTATGCGCGTAGTGTTAGATATTAGAGGAAAAGGGAAGTGGGGGAGGTATTAATTGCAATGTGTGTTATTTTGTCACTTTTGTAATGAGTTTTTTTAGTATAATAACAGCTCGTGAATGTGCCACTTCTGAGATGTGTCATGTCTTATTTTAGAGCATAGGGCATCAGGGATGTCTTGTTTCACCGTCAGCACGTGGAAAAATATGCACATTAGGTCAGAAAACTGCCTAAGTGACGCATGGTTTCCGGATAGGATACGACTTATGGGCAAGGCTTGGAAACCAGTAAAAAGACGAATCAGTTACGGCCTGGGTACTGTAAACTCCTCCTTATACTAATATTATAAAACTGAAGAGTTTGTTTGTTTAAACGCGCTAATCTCAGGTACCGCTGGTCCGATTTGAAAAATTCTTTCATATAGTACATTTATCGAAGAAGGCTATATTATATTTTCAAAAAAATTAGGGATCCTTACTAAAAGTCCAATAATGTAACCCAAAGTGTAAAAAAATACATACATACATAACTTCACGCCAGTTCCCTTGCGGGGTAGGCACGAACAACAGAGCGCCATTTAGGCCCATTCTTACACACCTCACTTGCTTCTTTGACATTCATAACTCTTGTTATGCACACTCGTCTGTTCTTAAGGTGTAAAAACATGACCCGAAAAAATCCTTACACGGCGTGCGCTGCGAAAACTAAAATATAAACTACAGACTATACAATATAAAAACTAAAACTAAATAAAAAAGAGGAAAATATCTAAAGATAAGTTATTGGTCCCAAACCACTGTCACTCACCGGAAACGTTCCCAGAAGGCTGGCGGCGTTGCCACGTTGTATAGCAATGCTTAATCTTTGAGCGAAATAGACGCCAGCCTTCTGGTCGCGTGTGACGTCTACCAAACGTTTGGCGACGTCACGGTAGACCTTTAGAGCGTTAGGACCCCACGGACCCAGAGTTTCCACCCCAAATGCCGCAAATGTGTAACCATTTCCAATGGCGGCATATTTGCGGCGCTTGAGGGCCTCCTGTTCGGCTGCAGCAGAACCGGCGGTAGTGCACGTACTTGAAAGATGGGACGCCGCCAGAGTGTCAACGCAAGTAGCATCCCACACTAAGGGGCGGCCCATCTTCCAGGGAATCAGCGTCATCCCATCCGGTCTCCTGCCATCGTCGCGGCACAAGCCGTTTGGTTCCAAAATGGAAGGTACCCCGGCGGTGACAAGAGCAGTATTAGTGTTGTAGCCAAATATACTAATATTGTTTGATTGAACGCGCTAATCTCAGGAGCTACTGGTCTGATTTGAAAAATTCTTTCAGTGTTGCATAGGCCATTTATCGAGGAAGGCTATACACTATAATGTCATCACCAATAGGAGCGGAGCACCAATGAAGAATGTTTCAAAATCGGAGGGTTTTGAAAGCAAATTCCACGCGGGCGACGTCGCGGGCACAGCTAGTTAAGAAATATAATTTATTTAAATTTAAATAGAATTAATTATCGTATGAGCCCGCGAGCAGAGTACATTTCCCGTAAAAGTGTCTTGACACAGAATATAAAGTAATATCCTAAATCAGTCTCTCATTTGAGGAACAGAACTCGGCCGGCTCTGAAACCGCAGGCCGTCACATGGTGGAGGCGCCACAATAATGAATTCTATTGTTTCGGGAGGCGTTTCTCAATTCAAATTTAAATCCTGCGGAGTAGAAGCCGGGAAAAGAGGTTTTCCTCGAGGCGCCAAGCGCTCGTCGCCTCTAATGGCCGAACAGGAAGAAGATCACCAAGACAAGGCGCGAATACATTGCAATACGTAAAACTGCATTGGGTTTAGAGAGACAGAGATATATACATACATATATATGTGTGTATATATGTAAAGAAAATATATAATTTTCTTTATTTTGAATTTTCCCGCGCATCAAACGTCATTGAACGCACAGCGAATTGGCAGATGACGTTTGCGAGCTATGAAAATGATAACCTATAAGCATCTCGTGATTGTTATGAGAAAACAATAATTTATAATATTAATTCCATGGTTAAAGTATTCTAATTGTGATTAGGAACGGACATTGTTAATAATAACATTAAATGTCGTTTCTTTTCTTACAGGAATGTAAGTTTTTCTAACGTATACTAAGTAAATACACAGTTTTATTTCATGTAGTATAAAACCATAAATCTTTTCTTACAGAAAAACTCAATTATGTTTGACTGACTGTGTCGTCCTAATCCCGAAAATATTAGAAAATATCTTGTATATATATATATATATATATATATATATATATATATATATATATATATATATATATATATATATATATATATATATATATATATATATATATAACACTTTATTGCACACCAAAATATACAATTACAAAAACAGACCATATTTACAATATTTTCTAGGCAATACAATAGGCGGCCTTATCGGTCAAAGCGATCTCTTTCAGACAACCTAAATGAAAGAAATTTGAATCAGGCGATGTAGATGGTGCAGGAAAAAGGCAATAGATACATAAATACTCAACCTAATTTAAGAAATAAATATACAAATACTTACATATATACATAGTCATATATATACAATAACACATAAATTATTATAATAAATGTATTAGCATGATTATATTCTGTTAATCAGACATTTGTGGACAAATAGTGTTTTCTGAGCAAATTTACAAATGTTGGTAAGAATTTGGCCTCTTTGACACTAATAGGCAGCATATTCCAAAGCTTTACAGCCTGCACTGTAAAAGAACTATCATAATAGGATGAAGCGTGTGCAGGCGTCATAAGTTTTCGGTACGTATCATGGCGCAAATTGTGGGCAGCGGATAGGCGAAAGAATTTAAAACGTTTACGGGTCTAGGTGTCTACTGTATTAATGCAAATAGTATTTCCTTACTTGAACTTACTGTATAACTGAAACGCATGATTACAATACACAAACCGCATTGTGCAGTTGATAATTTGACATTATCCAAGTGAAATTTGACCTTCTGATAATTACGAAATGTCGCGGGCCTGCTTTTACAGTTTTCGCAAGATCCCTTCAAGGTGAAAAATCATTGGTTTTGCCGGTGGTTTTTATTGTTGTCATATTGATAGCCGAAACCGGGTCACGGAACTAGTCCTTGAAATGTTACTCTTTGTGATTTAACTGTTAGTCAATATTAATTTAGGTTTTGATTAGAATTTTGCATAGCAACTTTGTTACATATATACATAACTTCACGCCAGTTTCCTTGCGGGGTAGGCATGAACACCAGAGCGCCATTCAAGCTTATTCTTACACACCTCACTTGCTTCTTTGACATTCATAACTTTGCATGCATAACATAGCAACTTTGTTGTATAGGAGAATACCAATTTTAGAACATAAAAAAAAATTGACGGGTTTTAAAAAATGTCAGATCGAATATGTTGCCGGGAACTTGTATTAAATGTTATTTTATTAACTATTTATTTATTATATTATTAACTAGCGTTTTAATATCCGCCGAGTAGGGGGCGGGTCAGTGCCCGCGCGCGCCCCTCTGAATTTGAGTACGGAGAGGCCTGCCCCAGTGCTGGGGTGGGCCCACGCCAGCCCGGGTCGCGGAAGAAAAGCTCACGCATATCCCGTGACCCCGGCTCATGGCGTCAGGTGGCACCAAGGGGTTTTAGTGGGTATTCCGGCTCCTCTAGCCGGCGAGTCCCACACTCCCCCGCCGAAGTCTCCCCGGCGGGGGGTCCGCAAACGAATTTCCCCTTGTAAAAAAAAAAGCTTTTTAATATAATAAATATGGAATTTATTTTTTTCTAAGCTTAAAATTCCTTTCTTAACACTAGAGCGCTCGCGCCCCATTTCAGTTTGCTCTTGTGCTCTTCTACCATGATAGAATAATGTTTACACATATTTTCACAAGTCGGGTAGTTTATTGATTAAAAATATGAAATTGTTTTATAATTTAACTATCTGCGCCCGCGGTCTCAACCGCTTGCCAACACCGACTCCGGGTGCCAAGGTAAAGCCCCCTTGCCCTAGCCAGCCAGCACGGAGTGGAGATCGCTAGAACTAAGACTCAAGCTCCAGGAGTGGAAGTGATAAATAGCCCAAAGTCGGAACTAGCTTCGGTGAACCTGCAGCCCACCTGACAATACCCCTTAGCCACTCACACTCATGTTGCCCCTAGCCAATCTTGGCATTTTAGGGGCCCATGCAGTAAGTGGTGAGTCATAATCTGTCCATTTTTTTATGTTCCCCGTACATTACGAGGGCCGACGCCATAGTCCCCATATTCCCAGACCCCTAGTACCACTAGCAGTTCACCCCAAAAGCCCGGTACTTTTTGTTCTCATCTCCCACAGTCCTACTCTGGCCGCGGTTTGTCCTTGGATGCATTATTATAAGGTGTAGACAGGGATAATCGCCGGTCAGTGTCACGCCACATTTACATTAAATTTGTTAAGGGACCTCTACGTGTTGGCCTTCCTATGGCCCCACGCAAGCCCTCCAAAAATCTGGGCCATTTTTAGGGCCCGTGGTCTCTAGAGACATAGAATATAATAATAATAATCATCATCGACATACAAGCACACACATCGTATATCCCCACGCTAAGCAAGTTACACTTGTGTTATAGGTAATAATAATATACAACGGACTACTCTGGGGCCGATCCCAGACACCCAGACCATAGTAAATAACAGAAAGTTCGTTTCCGAAATTTACCATGCCAGGAATCCAACCCGGAACCTCTGCGTTCCAGCGAATTCGGCCGACTAAGACTTAGGACTTAGTACAAATAAATGGACCATTGATAGAACATTGGATGAAACTATATAGTGACATAATTATATTTTAATATTACAATACCAATAATGTAATTTGCTATGGGCCTAATCTGGATTAAATAAATATTATTATTATTATTACTAGCCCGCTCAACTACAGAGGCCGCCGTGGTATAAAGCTCTGGCTTATGTAACTAACTGCCATTATTATCAAAATAAAAATCATAGGTTATTGACAAAATGTGTATATCGTAAATAAACCAACTTGATACTTGCAATATATTCGACGTAATATTGAAAGTTACTAAATTTGTCTAAAGTGAAATAAATTAGATAACCTCAACTGGGTACGCAAAGATGTATCATAAAATATAATGATATTTATTAATAAATGTATCGTTATTGTAACTTCTAACAATACCAAAGTCCAATATTAGATAAATCATAAAACAATCAGTTTTGTCAGGCGTTTAAAGATAACAGTATTATTATATTACTTCACGCTAATTATATTAGAATATTGATAGGATTAGGAATTTTATGGATATGAATGCTAAATCTTACTATTTATTTATTTGTCCTACAATCGGTTGAATTTTGATATTACTTGTATGGAACTTATGTCAAATTTTAACCGATTGGTAAGGTAAATAAACGATCGGTAAGATATAGGAACCGCCCATAATATTATACAGGTTTCGGTAATGAAACCCGTTGAGTAGTTTTTGGGTTACACATTTTTAAAGTTTAAGTTGTAATAAACTTTCTTCATCACTACGGATGTCTAAATATTATTCTAATTTGCATCTAGCCAGTAAGAAGGGAAAATATGTAAATATTTATTGCTATTCTATATTGCCTTATTGCAGCCGGGTGGTAGGGTATTTGCCCATCTGGATGATTACCACACCTGGTTTGGAGTATACCGCCAAACAACCTTGAGTTGCGTTCCGGCGTTATTGGCCAGGTCTCAGTCTCCCTTTTGAGAGCGGCAGCACATTGGTATTGCAAATGTCCATAGGCGATGGTAACCGCTTTCAGGTGGGCCGACTGCCTATCTGCTAAATACTTAGCAATAAAAATTACAAATAGAAAAGACAATCATATTTTAACTAGATATTGCGTTAAAATCACCCTGATATTATTATAAGTACTGACAACGCAACGTTGGGGTGCACATTCGTAGTTTTGCATGCGCGCACATAGATAGATCGGCCTTGCTGTGTTATTCAACTGGTGACACACTTTTGAGTTGGCTTGACGCCTTCTACCCTTACAAGCTATTATAAACCGTATGATTATACAGAATAAGGTTTAAATTAATTATTACAAAGGTTAGAATATAGTTTTAATTGAGACAACGCCGCGGTCGTCCTATCTCGCGAATATTTCGAAATTAAAAACGAATTCGGTGTATTTATTCCATTTTCAAAAAGAGAGCTGGCCGGTTGTACATGATGACTTATGATATATCAATTTTTTTATTGTCTAATATTTTTTTTATAATAATAGACTATTGAGTACCTATATGCGTCACTAATCTTTGCTGGGTGGAGTATTTTAGCGGGAATAGGGTGACATTATGTTTTTTATTGTGAAGTTGCCAGACAGACAGTCGGCCCAGCTTATAGAAAGCAGTTACCGTCTCCTATGGATGTTTGTACCACCAGTGGCGAATCCGATGCGTTGCCAACCTTAAGGATGGGATGAGGGATGAGATGGAGAGATTAGATAGGAGGAATAGAATAGAGGGGATAGGATGGGGAAAATTGGATAAGGGGACAGTGGACCATCAGAACGCCGTTTCACACCAATATTCTGTGAGAGCGTGGTAACACCTAGATCGAGTCGGTCCAGAGAGTTGTAATCAAGATAACTATTCCAGCATGCCTCTACCACTTACAAAAGTGTTGTGCAGTTTTATTTCCTAAAAATACGTAAAATCACTTTAAAAATGAACAATAATTGAAGGATATTTGTTGTAAAACCTAATTGTGTATTGTCATAAATTAGAGTTGCCAACCATTTGTCTTCCCAGGACATGTCCTACTTTTTGTAGTATCCTGGGATGTTCTGGATAGTTTTTAAGCAGGAATCTGTGTTTTTAAAGCGCCCTGATAAGGTCATGTATTTTAAAATTCGCACACCACTTTTACAATTCTTACGTTACAGGCGGCCTCACAGCTCGCACGTGTAGAACTTTCAACTCGTATTATTCAAATACTTTTATTATTAAAAATATGATTATTATTATTATTACTTGAATTTTATTTAATGTCTTTGAAAATATGTTAATAATTACAAATAATGTAGTGAACTACACATTAATAATTAATTTAATTAATGCAACTCAATTACTGCGTCTTGTTTTAAAAAGAAATTGTCCTAGATTTTCCAACTTCAAATCCTAGTTTTTTAAATTTGGGGTTAGCAACCCTATCATAGACAAAATATTCTAATATTCTAGTTGTATAGAATATAATTTTGAATTCAGTACTTCAATAAATAATCTCGAACCTGAGTCACAATCTTTTCTTCAAAGATTTATCAAAAATATTAAAATGTTTTTGAGTAAAACATATGTTTTTGTGAAAAATGTAAAACTGCGTAATGAAATCTGGCTTTTCAAGTTGTCACAAGAACTCTGTCTATCGATGTCAGTCGAAGACCTGCAATTCGGCAATACTAAAAATTTAATACAAAGACGATGTTGTTTGGCTAAGCTCTTTTGCCTGCCATTATGGCGAATTATATTACTACTCTATGGTAGATTTATATATAAAGAATATTAAAAAAATATAAATCGTTCTTTTTTACAGGAGTTTTCAAGCAATTATGGGAATTTTAGTGGTTTAGCTTTAGGGTTAATATTTTTGGAGTTAGTAACCCTACACGTCATATTATCGTCAACGCACTATATTACAAGTTCTTTCCTTTTTTAACGTGAGAGTTTACTACAAATGAGAGTTTAAAAAAAAGGAATAGTGTGAAAAGAGTATTTATAAGAAAAGGATAGTGCGTTTATTATCTTACGTTTAACATTGAAACATGTTTTCAAAGAGTGGATGCGTCATAACTTTCCCTAATATTATTGCCGTCTGTGTTGAAATAAGGAAAATGTTTGTCGCAATCCAATGCATTTGTACATGTCTTAGGTTTTACCAGTATTTGTACATGACAAGTTTCTACATTAAGCTGATGTTACACGGTTCAACCAAATTGAATCACTTTGGTGGAAAGGCGGAGAAAGGATACGACGATATTCAATGTCAGAATTACCCAACGTTATTAGAATGTCGGTATAATAAAAATAAAATAAAATACTGCGCTCAAAACTTGTTATCTGTGGAGGCTTATTAATAGCTTCTCTAAACCTATTTTATTTTTAGTTATTAATAATGATAGCTGTTAGCCCCCCAAATAAAATAAAATAATAAAATAAAACCGTTAAAACGTAGTTTTAGTCAGTATGTTTAGTTATTGTTTTTTTATTGTAATAGAAAAACTAATTGTATAACATTTCTGGGCTATTTACTAATTTAAAGACAAATTAAGTTATTTAATTAATTTAAGAAGTATGTATGTTTACAACAAACTAGTGTTCGCCTAGTGGTCGAAATTAGACCATAATTAATTTAAATTATAAGTTTAAAATTATTAAGGTTCTGTTGTCAAAGACTATATTTCTATAATCACATATTTCGCCAAAGCTACTATACTATAGTTACTATGACTTTAAAAATAAACAAAAGAGTATATATGCGTGTGTGTGGCAAATAAATGGTAGTGTGTGTAATGTTTTTTATTGATTTAATGTATTTATTGTGCATAATTTAAAAAAAAAATATTAGCATTATGCACTCCTTCTCTATATCAACTATAAGTGTGCGAAATTTCATACTCTTCCGTCCGCGCAATTTTCGTAAAAAGGGGTACAAAATTTTTGCTTCATGTATTAATATATAGATGACAATGCATGATGACCAATGGGAGTATATTTAGCATGAGCATTGATTAGATTGAAGACGGATGTATATGATGTATCTGCTGTTGATGGTCCTAAATAAATAAATCTAGGAACCGACCATAAAGGAGCATTTTAATGTAACTAGTGTCTAATTATATTTTTATTGCGAATTCAACTATCACGACATAAACCGCGTGCGTGTGCGCACGGCCATGGAATAATGTACATAAATCTGTAAAGATCCAACCTGTTGAATAACGTGAAGTTTGGAAACTGGCATAACTACTACATACATTTTTTTTTAACAGAAACAAAACGAATTTCAACCTAAAAATGATAAATCATTAATTTCAATTGCTGAAGAGACTCAAAAATGTGCTAGATCTAAATTAATAAAGTGGCGGCGTGCAGTTAATCAAATACTTAAAGATATTATTATTATTGATATATAGCTAAAAATATATAAATACATCTATATATATAAATCAATTGCTGTCCGTTAGTCTCACTAAAACTCGAGAACGGCTGGACTGATTTGGCTAATTTTGGTTTTGTATTATTGTCCAGGGAAGGTTTAAAAGGTGAGCAAATATGAAAAAAAATGCTTGGAATATAGTAAAAACTACAATTTCGCTTTCCCTTACAAACTATTCCTATCTGTCAGACATTTGATGTTCGTCCTGTCGTTCAGAAATCAACGTTTTTTATTTATTCATTCTGAGGCGGTACGAAGTTCGGGTCAGCTAGTTCATAAAATAAACATTTTCATCCGTGCAAGAACGGAGAAAGAATACAATTTCCTGCAGCCGGACGGACTGTTGTTAAAGGCGACAAAACAACCCACAGCCAGGTGGTAGGGAATTTGCCCGACTGGATAGCTACCACTCCTGATCTAAAATATGCTGCTATAACAACCTGGAGTTGTGTTCCGGCATTAGTGGCCAGGCTCCAGTCTCACTTTAGAGAACAGCAGATTTTGTAGCACCTTTGGTGTTGCAAATGTCCATAGGCGATGGTAACCGCTTACCGTCAGGTGGGTCGTCTGCCTGCCTGGTGTACTCATGCAATAAAAAAAGCAGTGATCACAGAAGAAAAGATGTCAATTGATGATGGGGAATGAGCCATTTTCAATATTACGTCGATCATAGTGCAAATATCAATTTGGTTTATCTTATACTAATATATAAAGCTGAAGAGTTTGTTTTTATGTTTGTTTGCTTGAACGCGCTAATCTCAGGAACTACTGGTCTGATTTGAAAAATTCTTTCAGTGTTAGATAGCCCATTTATCGAGAAAGACTATAGGCTATAATATATATATATATATATATATATATATATATATCATAACGCTGAGACCAATAGGAGAGGAACACCAATGAAGAATCTTTCAAAATCGGGGGGGTTTTTTTAACTTACTTTTTTTTACTATTACACGCGAACGAAGTCGTGGGCAGAAGCTGGTAATTAATATGCCGCGTTATAAACTGTTTAAAAGGTAATCTTGTTGCTTGTGTGCTAGTCGCGAAAACTTAAGAATTTACTTTTTATGTTTTGGAAAGCCACTTTTCTCATTCTCTTAAATATTCTAGGCATTTCTACTCCATATTATTAATGGTTACTTATTCCCCTTTCTATGGGTCTAAGTCACAATGCCTATGAGGCTTCAAGGCACAAGTGAATAGGTATCTTCTACATAAACATGCTCTATCCTGGTCATCAGGAGCCCGATTCTGCTATTTCAATATCTTAGTGTTGTGAAAATATTTAAAGTACGATTCCATTGCGATAGTGTAAGAAATTCGTATTCTAATAAATCCACAGTATCTTCTTAATATCGTCGCGGCGGAATAATAATAGAAAAAATTGGTATTGTCATTAGTAGAAGTGGTGTTAGCCGAAATTAATATTGAATAGCTACTAACATTTTAGACATTTACTTCGCAAGTCTTCGCTTATAAATATTTATATAGATAGTGGCTTACCACGGACACGCCATTGGAATTAACTGAATACCGAAATCAGGTAAACCTATAATTGACACGATACTATCCGGCGGCGATTTTGACGAGATAGTAACTGTAAAATTGGGCCCCAGGACAGACAGTGTTCAAACGCAAACCTATACATTCATAAAAAAATAATACACCTTTAAAATCCTAATGGCCCAAAGTATTTTACTATGAATACGAACACGATTCCTACACGCAGCGTCGGAGCACAGCGCTATCTAAAACTTCTGACGTAACTGCCAAACAGTAGATAGTACAAAGTGTAAATGCAAACAAAAAGCGATGCGCTTGCGCAAGGCAAAGGGCTCGCGGCGCTGATAGCGAAAATGGCGGCGCGGGCGTCAGTTTTAACACTACGATGTGTAAGCATGTAATAAGTTTATTAACCAACTTCAAAAAGGAGGTTCTCAAATCGAATGAAATTTTTTTGAAGTGACTCTTTTTAGGCTGGTGTGCATAGACATTTAACCAATGGTTGAAATAAAATTATCAGTTTTAGCAATAATTTTATTTCAATGATAATTTTTTTATGGCTAAAAAGCGGTTATTTAAGACACACCAGCCTCGGTCGTCATATCATTAAGAAAATAACTATTTTGAAATTAAATCATGGAACGCATTTCAAAACAAACGGCAGCATTATTGTACCGGCCTTTACGTAATTGTTTTTGAAGACAATACAAATTTGTATTCCGAACCAATTTCTCATTCTGAACCTCAAGATCCCCGTCAGCTCTAACCCTGACTGGCCGTCGTATGTTATTATAGGATGACCCACGCATTGCTTGACATCAAATAGTTTTATTACATCACAATAATAAACTCTTCATACTTACTATTACTATCATATTTTCTATTTTTCAGTTCAAGTTTTTTTGTAAAGCGTGTTTTTGAAGTAAAACTTCTTTAGAATCGTTGTGGTTTGAAACTCGATGAAACGAAAAAGCGACACTAAGAAGAGATAAGTAAATACTGCCAGAGATTTAGATAGAATACATTATATTTAATAATTTAAACACTATGCTCAGATACATAGAGTTGGAAATGTTTTGAAGTTATTCGTTAATACTTCAAATTTCGTGTTTTAAAGCTTAAATATATTATAACGAAATAATATATGAAATGTGACGTCACGACATTTAGAATCCCTCCCCACCCCTTCTCACACATTGTTTCACTTCTATATATAGTCTATTGCGTGTGAACTGCACACAATTTTTTTTTGTATGTTTGTTACGCGATTTCTCCGTTAAGTATAGATCGATTTTCAAGTATATTTTTTTCAAAAGAGTACATACTCCTGAGAAGGTCCCACTATAACGAAGTCAGGATCTGATGAGTGGATCCCAGGGAAAACAAGCAACCCTCAAATATTATAGTCACGTACGTGTTTCATATACTTTCTTTTTCTAAAGCTATACAAGTATTTGCGTAACTAAAAAATAGAAAATATAATAAAAAAAAACTGACTTCAAAAACAAAAAAATTTTTTTTTCTACAATATTGAAGTCGGTCCTAAATAAAACATAAAATAACAACAACTAATTTGCAACATATAGTATTTTTTATGTTTTACTTTGTATTGATTTCAAATGGGTTGCTCTTTTCCCATTTTTTTTATTTGTCCCTTTTCAATCACAATGAAAATTATACGAAACAAGAAGCTGTACTGAGTTCAACACGAAAAGAATGATCAAAATCTATTCAGAAACAAACAAGTTCTGGGTGAAAAATTGCAAAAAGTGCATATTTTCCGTCCGGTTTTAATGAATCTGCTATATCTTCGGAACCCAAAGTGCAATAAAATTAATATTTTTATGGGACCCTATTTTGAAGCTTTAAAAATTATCAAACACGAAGAAATAAGAACTTCCTCCTTTTTTTAATTTGGTTAAAAGTAACTGAATATTTGCTTAAGTTTTTGTAAAAATAAGCAACTACATATTGTTACAAACAACAAAAATTACAATTTCCGATGATACAGTTTATTTCAGAATATGTTAACGAATGCAACATAATATTAAAAACTTTCGCAACACATTAATTAGGTTTTTTGATGCAATTAGTGATATTCGTACGCGAAATTGTTGAATGTTCATTTATTTTAATTATTTTTTTTATAATCATAATTTCATATGCGGAGGGTTTTAAGAGTAATGGAGGCTTTAATACTTAGTAACGGATATCCTAACTAATATTGTAAGCCTTTTCCCGCGGATTCATTTGCGTTAATACATACATACATAACTTCACGCCAGTTCCCTTGCGGGGTAGGCACGAACAACAGGGCGCCATTTAGGCTTATACTTACACACCTCACTTGCTTCTTTCACATTCGTAACTCTTGTCATGCACGCTCGTCTGTTCTTAAGGCTCCTGACATCACCTTCTGCTAGTACACGGTCAATTTGATCATGGAAGGTGTATAGAGATCTACTAACTCTTGCATTGTATATCTGTTTAGTCATTCTTTCATCATGCATTCTTTCCGCATGCCCGAACCACCGGAGCATTCCTTTCCTTACCTTCACCCCGACACTCTCTTTCAGACCAACTCTCTCTGCGTTAATCTTATATATAAAAATCAATTGCTGTTCGTTAGTCTCGCTAAAACTCGGGAACGGCTAGACTGATTTGGCTAATTTTTATTTTGAATTATTTGTGGAAATCCAGGGAATGTTTACAAGGTGAGTAAATATGAAAAAATTGCTTGGAATACAGTAAAAACAACAATTTCGCTTTCCCTTAGAAACTATTCCTACCTGTCAATAAATCGATGTTCGTCCCGTCGTTTAGAAATCAATTAAATTTAAATGTCGTTCAGAAATTTGATTCTGAGGCGGTACGAAGTTTGCCGGGTCAGTTAGTCTTATATATAAAAATCAATCGCTGTTCGGTAGTGTATCTAAAACTCAAAAACGTAGAGATCGATTGGGATAACATTTAGTGTGTGTGTTTGAGTGGGTCCCAGAATGGTTTCGATTCACAATTAGACCCGGTAGGCGGCGCTGGACTCGGGTTCTAGATTTTTATTTTTCCAGGGCAGGAGAACGTCTCTCAAGACCGCTAATTGTGTATAAAATCCGGCATCAAGCAAAATATAAATTCATCTAAAACACCTAAATGCGTATATAAGTATACATTATACTATAATGAGTGGTTATATTTACCATTTAAGGTACTCATGGCTCATGTTTGATACAGCCTTATTATGCGGTTTGCTGCGCCAAGGCTGCGCAGGCGCACGCGAAAGATTGACGTCACTCGCTTGCGAATTTGAATTTCGAATACGACTCGAATGTGTTTGAATTTGAAGTGGAATTTTCTAGTATAACGGTCTATGTAAGGACGGTAGTTATTTATATATATTTTTTATTGCGCAGTTGGCAAACAAGTAGACGACCCAACTCATGAAAAGTGGTTCTAAGTTAGTACCGTAGCCTATAAATGTTGCCAGCCTTTGGGATGGATTTTTTTTATCCCCTCCGCCAGACGAACATGATTTATCCAGCCTTATATATCTTTTCGTTTACTTTTAAACTTTTTGTTTTTTGTCGCCTATGTGTGTTCGGGATTTACGTAAAAACTACTAGTCCGATTTCGATGCGCTTTTCGCTAATCGACTGAAAATTTTCTGACTGATTATTTTCCCGGGAGCGATTTCAAGTTGTTCGGGTGTATAACAATTGGCATTTTCCGATACGGTTATCACTGAAACGATAGCTTACATTATTTTTTATATACTGTGTGTCCCGGGAATCCCGCGGGATTTTAAGTCAAGCGTGGACGACCTCGCGAGCATATCCTAGTTATATAATACAAACTTCTTTTCTTGCTAGGTATGTCTATGTATCTAAGTATGCTCTTATATCTTTTACTACGTGTTTCTACACTATATATGTCATACATTTTTCTTTGGGATGGCAGAGAATGATTTAATAGAGGAATCAGACCGGAGAGAGGATTTTAATTTTAACGTTGGTGCAAGTCTATAGTACATACATACATACATAACTTCACGCCAGTTCCCTTGCGGGGTAGGCACGAACAACAGAGCGCCATTTAGGCTTATTCTTACGCACCTCACTTGCTTCTTTCACATTCATAACTCTTGTCATGCACGCTCGTCTGTTCTTAAGGCTCCTGACATCACCTTCTGCTAGTACACGATCAATTTGATCATGGAAGGTGTATAGAGATCTACTAACTCAATACGGATGTAACTATACTAAGGTTCATACGAGCGATTTTTAAAGCTTAGTTTATCAAGGATGTCTAGTGAAATTTAAAGCAACATTTTTTGGATATAATTTGACGATATTTACCAAAGAACCGCCGACATGATAGATTTATAATTGTTCGTTTAGCTTTTTTTAATCATATTGTTACGACCTACACGCCGACAAAAGTGGATTCATGCTTACATACCATAAAAGCACACTTTATTACCTTTCCGCATTTGGACTTCTTTTGTTTACTCTGTGTTTAAAATTTGTAATCTTTTATGGCATTCATTAGCCAGGTATGTCCAACTGATTCTAAGAAATTCGGACTACGCGGTCGAGAGACATATTGTATTTGTGCAGTATAAAGCAATGGCCCAATGGAGAGATCGGCAGTCTAGCGATAACCACAAGCGAAGTAAGACCTGTGTACATTCGGTAATCTATTTAGTGACGGACTTTGCGTGTGTTATTGAATTGTGCTTTACGTTTGGACTGGTTGTGTTCAGTTATATTTGTACCTGTGTTATACGAGATTGTTTAGTTCTAATAAATTCTATAGTATTTCCAACGACATTTTAATTCGAGTCCTGCAACTCGTAACAATATAATTATTCTGCTAATTATCACAAGGCGTTAAAGCTCTTGCTTACAAAATTATTATTAAAGTAAACATCATAGGCTATAATACAAAATGCGTATGTCGTCAATAAAGAACTTGACACTTGCACGATTTTGTAAGTAAAGACCGTGCCACAAAAGAAGTCCTACGGAAAATAAAGGTGTCGTCTAAAAGTGACGACTTCCCTATTTGATAGAATTTTATTCCTAAAGTAACCAGGAATAGTAGATTGTTACACGAGAGGTGAAAGTGACCTATTTAGGCATGAGATGGTTTAACACTTTTAATAGTTCGAGTGCCTAAATAGGCCTTTCACCCGAGATTAACACTTTGCTTTTCATTTCGAATATGAGGAAAGTAAATAAAAACTGATTAGTTAAACAAACAACTCTCTAATAAAATCAGGCGGTAAATCCATATCTAAATCTGATTAACTCATTGAATACGTCATAAATGAAACGTCAAGTAAATTTCTTTTTCTGTGGTATTCTACCAACCAAAATGTTTTATCACTGATGATAGTAAATATTTAACTCAAATTTATATAAATTAAATAATGATTTATTGAAAAGTAATATATAAGTATCAAATGATGTTATTATTTATTATATATTGATTGATATATATATTGATATTATTATTACAATTTGTGTCGCATGTACTATCGTTCGGTTCGCATTATTTTTAAATTGTTTGACAGCAGGGAAAATCGTTACCTAGTGACGTAAAGTATTATTTCATCCCTGTGAGTACGCAACTCCAAGCATACTTTCAGAATATGAGAATTATTACTTTAATTATGGATTTTTTTCTATGACATTAGTCAGTTACGTTAGTATTATTTATTTATTTTTATGTAGTATTTTCAGTAATTACCTACGTCGATTTGAGAATTAGTAAATAATTACACTGACAAGATTAAGTACGGCGATTGCAGCGCGGCGTATGTGTGACTTCTTTAGTGGCGCGGACTCTAATACTAAATATTACTAGTACGTATCAAAAATACTCATGCCATAATGTTAATTTGCCAAAATGGCGTCTCTATTATTTCCTACTCTATTTGGTCATATTCTGGATGGTTAATTTTTTTCAAATGCCAAATGAGCTATTTTATGCCCTAAAGGTGGTTTCTTAAACCTTTTGTACTTATGTTAATAAAATAGTGTGTAATTATTGATTAGGTATAAATTGATACATCAAGGTTTAAAGACCTTCACCGTATTTTTTTCACATCACGCGATTTCTGCCGCATCTCAGTTTAATTATTGTTATAATGGAAAATGCACATTGTTTGAAGATAGTACAGCTTAGGGCAGTGGCGGAGCAAAATTCAAAGATGTAGTACCTACTCGGCTAGTTCCTTTGGCGGGGCGCCAAGTAAAAGCGTGTGAGATAGGGGCGCTGGTTAAGGTTTAGCGGGCAGTCTGACGTTCGGCATTCCCGAGGCCTCCGCTGGAGGTCACGTTGGGCATACGGCCGTTCAGGAGTCTCATACATCTCGGTGTAAAGCCTCCCAGGTTTAAGGATGATGTTCAAAGACATTCCCCTGACTGAACAAAAAAAATGGTGGCGGAACTAAACTCAAATTTTTCTTTGGTAACGCGAAAATATGGATTTTAAAAACGTACTCGTCCTGTCTTCAAGGTACGACGTCTTTAGGAGCGCGAGGCCGTAGACGATGGCCTACGTCGTTCACGCTTTACGCCGCCTCTAGGTTAGGGATGACTTTTGGAGAATCGCTTAGCGAAACTGACACGTGTCTAATTATACTGGTTGTTAGGTAACTTTATATTTTGATATTTGTCATATTCGTAATAAGTATCTACAAAAGCTGCCGTTATAAGCCTTCTTAATTTAAAAATTTGTTACTCCTTAAATGAGGTATTTACACGCCACCCTGAATTAGAGTAAGACTTACCGCATGGTGAAATAACCACAAATATCTTGAGTCCATCCATCTTATACTGTCTTTTGTATTTCTGGTCATAGGACTGATTACTCTTCTATTTTGCTGTTGTCTACTCCTGTACACCATGAAGAGGTGTGGTCATAAAGAGATAGGGAATACCCGTTATCAGCCCGGACCGGTCTGTTATCTAACATGGCCAGTGAAAGTGAATTCGAGTCTCGGGCCAGGTATTTCGACTCTCCAATTTGGTAAACACCGTTACGGGCGTAGGGTTGGCACGCGTAGAAAAGCCTTAAGGAGCTACCTTTTTTATGTTTGCTTGTAGGCTAACTGGCAGATAGACTACCTGGTGGTAAGCATCTGTTTACGCCTTTTTCGAAGAGCCTCCACATTGTAGCGCTCTGGAAAAACAGCGGGAGGAAGTTCACTCCATAACTTGCACACATAAGGCATAAAGAAGCATGTGCCACGTATAGTGGATGACTTCCAAGTGTCTAGGAAGTGTGGATGGAACACCCAATCGCCGGCTGTGTGACTATAGCATGGTACTCCCTGTTATACAGACGGTAGAACACGCTTAAAACGCCTAAGGCTGAGAGATTCTAAACTGTGTGTAATTTCTGGATCGTCCAATCCGGATCGCTCTGCACTGCAAGGAGTCAAATGGGAGCACCTGGTACTGAGGTGCACCAACCCAAAGATGGTACCTGCGGGATGCATCGACTAACCTTTTTAGTCTGCATGCATAGACATTTAGCCGATGGTTGAAATAAAATAACTGCTGTTTAGCCATAAAGGCTAAACAGCGGTTATTTAAAACACATCAGCCTCAGTTGTCATATCAATTAAGAAAATAACTATTTTGAAATTAAATCATGGAACGCATTCCAAAACAAACGGCAGCATTATTGTACCCGCCTTTACGTAATTGTTTTTGAAGACAATACAAAATTGTATTCCGAACCAATTTCTCATTCTGAACCTCAAGATCCCCGTCAGCTCTAACCCTGACTGGCCGTCGTATGTTATTATAAGATGACCCACGCATTGCTTGACATCAAATAGTTTTATTACATCACAATAATAAACTCTTCATACTTACAATTTATTTTCTATTTTTCAGTTCTAGTTTTTTTGTAAAGCGTGTTTTTGAAGTAAAACTTCTTTAGAATCGTTACGATTTGAAACTTGATGAAACGAAAAAGCGACACTAATAAGAGATAAACACATAAATCTATAGGACTAAGCCTGCGAGATAATGAGACAGAATACATTATATTTCATTATATCATTTAAACACGATGCTCATACAGATATAAGAGTTGAAAATGTTATGAAGTTTTTCATTAAAACTTCAAATGTCGTGTTTTAAAGCTCACATATATTATAAAGATGTATATGAAATGTGTCGTCATGAAATTCAGAATCCTTCCCACCTCTTGTCACACTTTGTTTCACTTCTACTGCCTGCTGCGTGTGAACTGAATTTCACACACTTTAAACTGTAAATTTCATTTTTTATTTTTTAGTTTCGAGACTAACTAAAAGTAGCTCGCCAGGTGGTAGGGTATTTGCTCTACTGGATGGCTACGACCTCTGGTCTAGAGTATGCCGCCATAACAACCTTGAGTTGTGTTCCGGCATTAGTGACCAGGTTCCAGTCTCCCTTAAGAGAGCAACAGCGCATTTGTAGCACTTTTGGTGTTGCAAATGTCCATAGGCGATGGTAACTGCTTTCCATCAAATGGCCCGTCTGCCTGTCTGCTAAACTCATGCAATAAAAAAAAAGTAATTTTATAGTCAAAATACTCGCCTCCTAGTATATCGTAAGCGTGACAATAGATCTAAAATGTGACACTCTAATTCTATGGATAGTTTATAGTTAACCTGTGTTATCCTGGTGATCTCTGCAGGACATGAGGACAAAGTTATGAAATTATTGTATTGTCAATTAGTCCTTAATACGTGTGCACATTTTCAAGTTAACCCTTAAGACAATTATCGATATACCAAAAAGCCGCAAGACTAACACTATCACTATCTCGTAATATACCAAGAAAATATACCCATTTCATACAAATCATACGACTCCTATATAAAAAGAGTGAGACAACAACACAATTAACGATCACGTGCACAAACGCGATCTGCACTCTTATCGCGGACACATATGTGCTAATAGTGAGCTAAAGGGTTAATCAGGAGTTTGGAAACTGACGAAAATTACGCTGTAATAATCCGTTACATACCCATATAAATATACGTCAAGCTAATAAAAGCTATTTTTTCTATATAAATAGGTCGACGAACATACACGTTGTACATCCCAAAGCTAAGCAAGTCACTTTTGTGTTTGGTTATATTTATATATCATTATATTAACAGTCATTATATGACTAAACAGATATACAATGCAAAAGTGGATGGATGCAGAAGTCGTGGAAGGCCACGACACACCTTCCATGATCAAATTGATCGTGTACTAGCGGAGGGTGATGTCAGGAGCCTTAAGAACAGACGAGTGTGCATGACAAGAGTTATGAATGTCAAAGAAGCAAGTGAGGTGTGTAAGAATGGGCCTAAATGGCGCTCTGTTGTTCGTGCCTACCCCGCAAGGGAACTGGCGTGAAGTTATGTATGTATGTATGTATTATATTAATACGTGAAGCAAAATTTTTTACCCCTTTTTACGAAAATTGCGCGGACGAAGAAGTATGAAATTTCGCACACTTATAGTTTATATAGGGAAGGAGTGCAGAATGCTAATATTTTTTTAAAAACATGCATGCATTACACACACTACCATGTATTTGATACACACGCATATATACTCTTTTGTTTATTGTTCAAGTCAAATTAACAGTATAGCCTTGGCGAAATCTGTGATTATAGAAGTATAGTCTTTGACAACAGAACCTTAATAATGTTCAAACTTATAATTTAAATTAATTATTATGGTCGAATTTCGACCACAGGCGACCACTAGTTTATTATTAATATGTAAGTAATCGTATAATAATAATGTATACCACTATCGCCACTCCTAATCAGCAATATTCTTCTCTCGGGTTGTCTGGAAGAGATCGCTTCTTAGCGATAAGACCGCCCTTCGTACACAATTAGAATTATACTAATTCGTAAGATTTCTGTAATGGTGTACATTAGAGTGTTATCTACCTATCTACGGGTAATATGCAACGCACCACTCTGGGGCCGCTGCCAGACACCCAGGCCATAGCAAATAGCGGAAAGTTATTTACTATGGTCTGGGTGGAATCTAACCTAGAGCCTCTGCGTTCCAGCGAGTTCGGCCGGCTAAGACTCAGCCATCTTAACCACAGAGATCGGTCTCTATTAAAGTTAGTTATTAACTTAATGTAAAGGTAAGTATTTAATTTGATTTTGATTTCATATATATTATACTAGCTGATGCCCGCGACTTCGGCCGCGTGGTGCGGTTTTTTAACTATCCCACGGAAACTCTAAACCCACGGAAACTAGGGATATAAGCTACCACCATACAAAATTTCATTTAAATCGGTCCAGTCGTTTCGGAGATTAGCCGGTACACACAGGCAGACAAACAGAAAAACAAAAATTTAAAAAAAATCTAAATTAGTTCTATTTCACTTTTTACATCCCCTGACTCGGTTTTTAGCATTGTTTTTCATTGTACAGAAATTCGACCTCTACAGTTTTATTATATGTATAGATATACCCTTCAATACATTCGTTAAGGGTTACTTGTCATAAAGTAAAATGTATGTACGTATGTTTGTTTTTAATAGATGTGTATATACATACATACACACATATATATATTACTATGCTTTATGTATGTATGGCCTGACTGGATGGCTACCACCCCTGGTCTAGGGTATGCCTTTCCATCACAGTTGGGTCGTCAGCTTGCCTGCTGTACTACAGCAACAACTTTTTTATGTAATAATAATTATATGTATTTTTTTAATATTGTGCAACAAATACCCTGCCCTAGCTTTTATACCATTTTTCTCTCTCCATCCTAAAGTTCTCTAGAAGAGATCGCTGCCATCAATAAGGCCGCCCTTTGTACTTAATTCTAAGTTGTTTTTATTTATTGTTTCATAAATTTTAATGTACAATTAAGTATACTAGTGGTCGCCCGTGGTCGAAATTCGACCATAATAATTAATTTAAGTTATAAGTTTGAACATTATTAAGGTTCTGTTGTCAAAGACTATACTTCTATAATCACAGATTTCGCCAAGGCTACACTGTTAATTTGACTAGAACAATAAACAAAAGAGTATATATGCGTGTGTGTCAAATAGGTGGTAGTATGTGAAATGTTTTTTTTTATTGATTTAATGTATTTTTGATGCATGATTTATGATATATGATTCTCGATATAAACTATAAGTGTGCGAAATTTCATACTCCTCCGTCCGCGCAATTTTCGTAAAAAGGGGTACAAAGTTTTTGCTTCACGTGTTAATATAATGATATTTAACTATAACCGTAACACAAACGTATCTGGCTTAGCTTGGAGATGTACAACATGTATGTTCGTCGACCTATTTATATAGAAAAAAATAGCTTTTACTAGCTTGACCTATATTTATATGGGTATGTAACGGATTATTACAGCGTAATTTTCATCAGTTTCCAAACGCCTGATTACCTTGAAAATGTGCACACGTGTTAAGGACTAATGACAATACAATAATTTCATAACTTTGTCCTCATGTCCTGCCGAGATCACCAGGATAACACAGGTTAACTATAAACTATCCATAGAATTAGAGTGCCACATTTTGGATCTATTGTCACGCATACGATATACTAGGAGGCGAGTATCTTGACTATAAAATTACTTTTAGTTAGTTTCGAAACTAAAAAATAAAAATTGAAATTTACAGTTTAAAAAATGTGTGTGCAGTTCAGTTCACACGCAGCAGGCAGTAGAAGTGAAACAAAGTGTGACAAGGGGTGGGAAGGATTCTGAATTTCATGACGACACATTTCATATATTATATCGTACGAAGTTTTTGCTTCACGTATTAATATAATGATTCTATTCTATATAAGTCGTGGTAGTGGCTCAAAGGACGCGGTTTCGATTCCTAACCGGAACGCACGCACCACTTAGGCACTTTTCTGACCTAATGTGCATATTGTTACAATTACCACGTGCTAACAACGGAGAAGGAAATCATTGTGATGAAACCTACACATCGAGATAACCCATGTGTCACACCTGCCAATCTGCCTTGGACAAGCGTGGCAGGTATACTGTCCGTTCCTCTATATTGGGAGGCCCGAGCCCAGCAGTGCGACATTTGTGGGCTGATGTTATTATATATTATATACATTTTCAGTTTAATGACTGGTACAATGACTTGAATTGACCTAAATTTAGTGCGTTGATTTCAAATATAATAATACTGTATATAAATGCTAAACTTGCTTACACTTACTGCATCATCATAATATTTCGATTGTTTCATCTGAAAAATATGTTTCTAATAACAAAACGTCAGAAAACGACAGTAGGTTAAATAAAATATGGCGGCATAAAAAAATACACACTTCAATTCTATTATTAACTGTCAACTGCCATTGACACTTCGTTCGCGTTTCCAAGACGATGAAATATTTGTTAGTAAATTGCAACGGCAATGTCAAAGTACTCGATAACAACGCTATCTTTTTGGCTATATTTGTCTATCCCGTGGAAACAATGTCATTTATCGGGATGAAAAGTATCCTAAGTTTTGACCCGGGATACAAGACAGCTTTGCGGTGAGTTTCATTAAAATCCGTTCAGTATCTTTCACGTAATGCTCTAATAGACTGACAGCAAAAATGTAAAAGTTTTATTTTTGGATTCTGCTGATATTTTTCACATTTTTAAATTCATTGTAGAAATTCGTTAGTAACTAGTTATTATAATAAATAGATGATGATTATAGATGATGTAAATAGATGATATTAATCATTTATATCGCCTAATAGATGATTAATACCATCTATCTGCAGTGACGGGTTTAGACATTTATTGCCAGTAGCCTTTCAAATGCCGCCTCTACGGGCCTCTAAATTTCGATACTGTCATATTAATATTTTCTTAAGTTTTCGCGACTTTAACGGTTTTAAGCGAGGTAATTTATTTGATTTTTGTTTTTCCGACGTTTCGGCCACTTTTCAGTGGCCGTGATCACGGAAGACAAAGATGTCAAGTGCAACGAGTATTCTTAAAGTTTTATTTAGCCTACCGCCAACTTGTTCATTTTAATTATTTAATTTTAATTTTGTTTATTGTTATTATTTACTCTATGGGAGCCTAATCGAATTAACTACCGCTCCGCAACATGTTATGGCTTGAAGAGAAGAATCGGCGCAAGAAACTCTTCAGCAAACATGCTTAGGTCTAATAATTTTATATAATATTAAAATGGGTGGAAGGAAAAATAAAAGAAATTATAAGTCAAGTTAGTTTGTGTTCCGTTGCACGCAGAAAGAGCTCACAGTGTCTTGAGGTCTGGCAGTTGGTTTTTGCTGGGTTTGGGTCTTAATAGTTTTGATGATCGGATCACACGAAACAGGTGGTACTTACCAACCATCTTCTCTATTGAAATTTGGGTGTTTTTTGATTTCAATAGCCTCACGCATCATTCTAGGTATGAAACGATTCTCTTTCGTCTGTCATATTAATTTAAAAAATGACAATAATATTGAAACCCTAACTACACCATCGTTTTTCTATAATTTGTATGATAGGTGCGAGTACGCAAATTGTAGAAAAATTATCTAAGCAATGAAACATAGTATGTTTAATTTCTTGCTGTTCCACAAAAACAATTCAACATGAAATATATTACATATTGAATTGTGGTTTGTTTGGACCTTTAGGTAGGTATATACATACATAATATGTACCTCTTAGTTTCTATCTATCCGTGCAGGAACGGAGAAAGAATACAATTTCCTGCGACCAGGTGGCCTGTCGTAGCAGGCGACAAAACAACCCACAGTCAGGTGGTAGGGCATTTGCCCATCTGGATGGGTACCAACCCTGGTCTAGTGTAGGCCGCCATAACAACCTTGAGTTGTGTTGCGGCATACTAATGCCGGAACTATTACTGCCAAATACCGGAATGCTGTAGCTGCCAAATGTCCATAGGCGATGATAACCGCTATAAATCAGGTGGGTTGTCTGCCTGTCTGTTGAACTTATAAAAAAATAGTATTTTCTTAAAGTCTTCGCGATTAGTACACATAATTACAACTACGTTTTAACGGTTTTAAGCGCTGCTTTTTCTTTGACATTTTTTCAACTTTTTCTCCTAGTTTCTGTTAAACATAAAACAGTGTTGGCCCCAAATTTGTCAGCCCTAAAATCTTCCGCCGCCTATTGAGCTCATTGGTCAATGCGCCACTGTATATTTAACGCGGTTAAAACTATGACGTCACAACAGTACATCCATACAAAATCTAGAAGGCCATGACGTTTTATTCGATGATAAAAGGTATCTATATTGATTTGACTATCAAGTACTATTGAATAATGTAGGTGTCAACCCTACCCGATTCACATACGCTGCGTGCCAATGCGTCACAGATTAAAAAGATACGAACAAAATTATTCATACACTGCCATTGTACGAAGATAAATGTATGCGATGTTTTTAATGTGTGGTTACGCCTTTCTTTAACTACATATATGTAATGGGAAAATTAACTAGTATATATGCTTTACAACTATGTATGCTTGTATTTTGTTTATTTAAGTTTTAACTACCAGTAGTGGCGTAGGCGTAGTTGAATCATATATAACAATAAGGTCTGAAAATATGTTCATATAGGTACGAGTTGCAGGACTCCAATTAAAATGCCGTTAGAATTACTATAGAATTTATTAGAACTATACAAACACGTATAACACAGGTACAAATATAACACAACCAGTGCTAACGTAATGCACGATTCAATAACACGCGTAAAGCCCGTCACTAACGTCTTGCTTCGCTTGTGGTTATCGCTAGACTCCCGATCTCTCCATTGGGCCATTGCTTAATACTGCACCGATACAATATGTCCGTCGACAGCTTAGACCGAATTTCTTAGAATTAGTTCGACACACCTGGCTAGTGACTGCCATAAAAGATTACAATATACAATGGCCTGTTTTCTAATCACGAATTTTAAACACAAAGTAAACAAAAGAAGTCCAAATGCGGAAAGGTAATAAAGTGTACGTCGTAACAATATAAAAGAGCCGGCGGTCATATACATACCATGTCATCATCATAACTTTAAAATATAATAATAGAAATAATTTTAATTACTGTTTCAACTATAATTAATACGCTGTTTAACTCGTTATAGAAATGACGTCATAATTTGCAACTTACATAATCTAGGTGGCTTCGGCGTTATGTAAGATGATAAAAACCAGCTTAGTTGATTTGACTGTCAACTGCCCTGTTAGAAAGAAGAGAGTGCTTATGCAAAACTTCTAAATATGTCTTGGCACTATTTGTATATCTAGCCAGTGTCAAGTTATTAGTGAATTTTCTAATTTAGATAATTCTTCATTAAACATTATCAATATCCTACAAATGTTGTTCACTTTTATTTTATTTTTAAATGAAACTGCACAGTAAATCATCACACTTCAAGTTTCCGCCGAACAGTCTGGGCAAGGTCTATTTTAATTTAACCGCTAGACTACAGACTATATATAACATATATTAATTATTTGGGGCTTTCCTTTAACTTCGAACAATCGTTTGCAAAAAACAAATACTGCTTAAATGCACTAAGCGTGCTAAGATTAAATTAAAGAAAGTAGGATAAGGATTGGATAAGGTTTAAAAAAAGAAGCATATTATTATCTATGCAAAACGCGTGCTGATTCCAAGTTTAAAAAGAAATTAATTTGAATTTCACTCAATTACATAACTATTATAACATGTAAGCTTTTAAATATAGAATTAAATAACAGTTTTAAATAACTGAATAACGTAATATAGCATAACAGAAAGCTCCGCTTCCGTGTTCGATTTTTGAACACGCACACATTTAAAAAAAAAGATATTTGGCAACTTTCACCTATTGGAAAGTCAGTCACACGCTTATGAGGCATGTATCTGCAGTTTTATACAGTTAATATTATTTCCCATACGTATTTAAAAGAACGTTATTTTTAACTGTTATGTAAATTAATAATTGTTTCAGCGGTAACTGGAAACTGCTATTGTTTTAATATATCCTTTGTGTTGTTATATTTTGTTAGTTTTTGGATGTTTTATCTTAATTTAACGGGTGGGCAGTCAAATTATCAGCTGAGAAGCTTTATATAAACATACAGAACGACACAGCCTGGATATTGTGTACGAGCATACCTACTTGTCACACTTGTGACGTCATACGCACATGCGTATGACGTCACAAGTAGGTAAGTAAAGGACTCAAATAGCGCATTAGTTATTGCTTGAAACGTTATTAAAATTATCCCTGTCATGATATTTTAAAAGTTATAAAATATGGTAATATTTTATTTTAGCGCCGGTTAATATATGTGTAAAAAGGAGATGGGTACGCTTTCGTACATTCTTGGGCCCAGATTGTAAAAAAGATGAGAGTGATTTTAAAATTTCTTTTTATTATGTTGATATTTTTTATAAATGTAGTGGGGGCTAAACTTTTGTACAGAGTGTCATCAAATTAACGGAAATTAAGTTTAGGGCTATACATACGCCTTATATATAGACACTAGACCTGTTATTTGGGCTAGGAAACATGTTTTTAGGGCCCACCAACAAGTTTTGAATGAATAATGTTAAAAATAAAAATACGTTTGATAAACAAGGTTATGTCATTTTTGTTGAAAAAAAGTTTGATTTGTGTTTAGGATTAAAACAAGTTTTTAATTAATTATTATAATTTTAAAATTCATAATAATAAATCACAGTACTGTCACTTTTTTTTACTTTACGACGATAATAGGCATAAGAAAGAAAAAAATGTCGACTATTCGATATGTCAATAGTAGTAGTAGTGGGTTCAGTTATTTTGAATTAATTGATCGTGTCTTGTAAGAGTTTTCATATTATTAATTGTTGATATTCATTCACATAAATCGATTATACTAATGGACAACTTATTTTATTTGTGACCTTATTTTTAAGATTTCTTGTTTCCATATAGAAATTAGGGCTGATGTTTCCATTTTGTAATAGAAAACTATAACGCTTTTTTTAAACCCAAATGTCATTACAATTCTTGGGCCAAAATTCTCCGTCTCCTTTTAGAATTTATTGTAACATGTGTCCGCATCCCTATTGTCCAGAAAAAAATAACTCCGGAAGCTCCTAAAACCTATATGACTAGATGGCGCCACGGGTAATGCTTCTCTCACCTTTTATTTATTTACATATTTATTCAATCACACCACTGTGCTTATGGAACATATTATACAACTAGGTGCTTATAGAACATCCTAAAATACACAATAAATTATATATTACAGAATTGTTTTATTATTTCAAATATATTTTTTCAACCAAATTAGTCAAAAATAGTCTATATTTTTGTCAATTTTTCTCTTTAATTGGAAGAAAATAATGATTTGCAGTTGTCCATAAATAAAAACAAAAACACACGACTTCGATTTTTAAAAGTTTAGTTTATTTTTAATACTAGTTATTGCTTAACAGATGGCGTTACTAAACTTTAAAGTTAAAATTGTGATGTGTCACTTTCTTGATACTCGGTTAAATAAATGTTTTGTAATTTCCTAACACTAGCTAGGAACGGCAAACTCTAGTGCAGGGCTAGAACTACTAGTAGTAAGAATAAGTTAGCGGCTTTCTAGAGTTTTCCATTTGTAGAAGCTTTTCTATACCTAGAAAAAGTAGAATCGTATTTTCAAAATACAGTGAGGAATGTGACTTAAATGCCAATTCAATCAAATTAAAAAGCGCAAAAAAATGTACAAGGTGCTTTATAGTACTTTTAGTTTCATAATCGTTTTATGGATGCATGATTTACGAAAGAAGTTGACACCTCATTAATGCTCGGAAGTACGTACATAAATAAATCATTATTATCACAAATCGATGACAAAATCACGATAACAAACTCAACAAGACGTAGCAAGTAAACATTTTAGATTTTTACGTAACTAACTGTCCAGTATACGTGGACCTTTCGATCTTTCACAGTTTAGAAGGGAATGTTTTTAGATGAGAGGTCGATGTAAAATGGACTTGTTGATGAATAAGAAAGATGGCGTCGCATATGTTCGGTTGACGAAAATTGCCGAAGTTTGCCGAACTTGTTCGTAAGTAGGTCACACAGATACATGCACACATGTAGAGATAGGAACCACGCGAGCCCATCGTCTCGTGATTACGGTAGGCAAAATCTTTTTTTTTGTTACCGCTGTGTTGTCACACTATGCGAATTTTCGCATACAGATGATGAAATTTTTTTATTGTTTTTTTTTTATACTGCGGAGATATCTTTAATTGTACTGGAGTTTATTTTTGCTTATAAGAATTTAAATTGCATATTAACATTAGCAAATTAATTGCGTACGTACGGAATTTTACACGCTTTTATTATTTTCGAAAGGTGACAGAAAGTTGTGTTTTTTTATATTGCGCATGTGTTTTGGTGAATTATATGCTCAGAAAGTCTTTGTGGAAGGTCGAGAGAGCATTTTAATACAATCTTGGGGTTAAGGTTTTGGGGAACGTTCCCAAGAGACGGTGATCTACGATTCATGTTATTGTTTATATTATTTGTAACTTATTTTTTTAAACCTGTAATGTGTAATATAATAGAAGTTGTTTATAAAATCACATCATAAGCCGCGATAACTTTTGTTCGTGGTTAGAGCAATCGCGATGCGAAGTCAAAGGGGGCGTGTTCGAATCCTGACCGAAAGTATCACTTAGTACCACTTAGGCAGTTTTCTGACAAGGTGCAAATTAATTACACAACTATTACATTTTAAATATAACAAATTAATATAATTTTTGTATAATTATATCTATACTTTGTTATGTTACTATTTCGTGTTGTGTTATTAGAAACAAATAGTTTTCTTTCTTTCTTAATATTAATTAACGGCCACGTGCTGACGGTAACCGTACACATCCTAATGAAACGTGCACGTCGAGATAATCAATGTATCAAACCCAATGAGACGTTTATGGGTTGTAATTGTTAATGAAGAATATTTTGATTCCGAACTTTTTATACAGAAACTGGCGAAACAGTCATAGACAGATAACCTGCCTTTTTCACTCGCATTTCTTTAGCTGACATATTACCTGATATATTATTTTAATAAAAAAAAAATAAAGCGTGTAAGAGCTTATTTTTTATGATTATAACAGAGGGCCTCAAGCGGCCGCTTTTGCATAATTGCTTAGAGAAATTAACACGTGTCTAGATATACTGGCAGTCGTAAGAACTATTTTTTACGGCTACTACTGCGACTTAGTCTATAACTAACTTCTGCCTGCGACTTCGTCCGCGTAGAATAGTTAAAAATAACCCCGATTTTTAAACATTCTTAATTGGTGCTCCACTCTAAATGATCTTAGTGTGATGATATATAGCCTATAACTTTCCTCGATAAATGGGCTATCTAACACTGAAAGAATTTTTCAAATCAGACCAGTAATTACTGAGATTAGCGCGTTCAAGCAAACAAACTAACTCTTCAGCTTTATATATTAGTATAAGATAAAGTTCCATAGTTCAAGTGGATGGATGCAGAAGTCGTGGAAGGCCACGACACACTTTCCATGATCAAATTGATCGTGTACTAGCGGAGGGTGATGTCAGGAGCCTTAAGAACAGACGAGCGTGCATGACAAGAGTTATGAATGTCAAAGAAGCAAGTGAGGTGTGTAAGAATAAGCCTAAATGGCGCTCTGTTGTTCGTGCCTACCCCGCAAGGGAACTGGCGTGAAGTTATGTATGTATGTATGTATGTATAAAGTTCCATTTTATTTTGATACTTGTCATGTTCGTTATACTAATCTACGAAAAAAAACCGCTTTACGCCCTCAGATCAAAGACAACCTGTCGTTAACACAGACAAAGCTGTATAAACGCCCTTGTTTAAGTAAAAGAAAAATGCACGTAAATAAGGAAAAATCTGTATTTCCAACAGCCCTCAAAACGGTTTGTTTACGTCGTCACAGCATGGTATTATGTAAGAAAACACTGACGATATTCTCCCAAGAATTTTAATGTACCTATATGTCGCAGTTGTATAATAAAATTAGGTTTTTTATGAAAAACCAAGAGTGGCTCTAACAATATTCCCTTTTTTATAAAAGTGACTAGTACAGTTTTTTGATAAAACTAAATAAAAAACTGGTTTCTTTTCATTATTATAAGGGGCTATCCACAAATTACGTGACACGAATTACATAATTTTTGACCCCTCTCTCGTCCTTGTCACAACTGGCCACATTCGTGAGACGCCTCCCTCCCTAGTATGACATCACATATTTTGCAATTTTACATTAAGTAATTATTTCCATTTTTTTTTAATTATTTATTTACACTCAATTTATTCAAATTTACGTGAACTAATAATATATATATATATATATATATATATATATATATATATATATATATATATATATATATATATATATATATATATATATATATATATATATATATAGCTTAATTTACTAAAGATAAAAATTACAAATAGTAAATAGGTCCCAAATCACCGTCAGTTGGGAACGTTCCCAAAACGCTGGCCGCATTACCACGTTGTATGGCAACGCTTAATACAGGCCAGCGTTTTGGTTTCGTGAGACATCTATCAACCGTTTTGATAGGTCTCGATAAAGGTAATGGGCTTCTGGGCCCCATGGCCCCAGAGTTTCGACACCAAAAGCCACAAATATTTATCCGCTACCAACGGATGCATATTTTCATAAGAAATTATTTATTTAAAACATTAGTTCCGTAATTAGTTTAATTTCCATTTAAATTATTTTTAATAATTTAAACATTATTCTCATACAGATAAAGTTGGAAATATTTTGAAGCGAACTTCGAATTTCGTGGTTTAAAGCTTAAATATATTACATTTTGAAACGTGACGTCAGGAAAATTAGGACCCGCCCACCCCTCCCCCTCTTAATATGAAAGTAATTTTTGAATGGTCCCTAATAAAACTAGCGTTTGCCCGCGACTTCGTCCACTTTGGATAGGTAACAAAGATTAGAGATATTTTGCCGAATTTAAAATCAAAGATTATTTTCACCAATTTTTAGTATGAAAATAAGGTTAAGTAATGTTACTAAAGGCAGATACAACTACAATTGTTTCAAAGATTTTATCGATCAGTGAAAATTTCACATCAGAATCCATTTTCTTTCGACCTGACCTAGTTAGTATTTGGGGTTAAAATTCAAGTTCAAGATTCAATTTTTTTTATTCAATACAAGTTCCATTGCAGAACACTTTTTGAAAGGTCATATGAGTTAAGATTTAATTTTACTTCCTATTCTATATACACCGCTTCGCAACGTGTTATCGCTGTTTAAAGGAGAAGAAGTGGCAAGAAACTCCTAAACAATACATCTAGCCAAAATTAAGTTTACTTCATATATGTCATTTTCAGGCTCCTTTTTTAAAGTACTAAACAATGTTACATAATTACGTTTCTCAGTATACATACATAACTTCACGCGAGTTCCCTTGCGGGGTAGGCACGAACAACAGAGCGCCATTTAGGCTTATTCTTACACACCTCACTTGCTTCTTTGACATTCATAACTCTTGTCATGCACACTCGTCTGTTCTTAAGGCTCCTGACATCACCTTCTGCTAGTAAACGATCAATTTGATCATGGAAGGTGTGTCGTGGACTTCCACGACTTCTGCATCCATCCACGTTTGCATTATATATCTGTTTAGTCATTCTTTCATCATGCATTCTTTCCACATGCCCGAACCACCGGAGCATTCCTTTCCTTACCTTCACCCCGACACTCTCTTTCTCAGTATGTGTTGCATTTATTGATTTAATAGCTAATCTTACGGTTTTAAGCGCGGCATTTCATTTCGATGTTTCAACCGATTTTCAGTAGTCGTGATCACAAACAACTTCTTCATTTTCATTTTATAATTTTTGTTTATGGTTATTATTTACTCTAATGAAACTTAATCTAATTTACCACCGCTTCGCGACATGTTGTGGCTTCATAAATGTTGTTTTAAATACAGGCTGAAATTGGTATTGTAATAAATCTTTGCAATTGGAGTAAGTATGTTGTTGGTGGCATAATTCGCTACATGAGTAATATTAATAACAATGATGATTTCGAATCGCAGTTAATTGTTTTTTAATTACGACCAGAAGTACTACCAACAGTGGATCATGGCGTTACAGAATTTTTCAAAAAGCGATCGTACTGAATTTAAGATGCTATTTTCGTTTCACGCTAAGAAACCAAGTTGTTTTTAGCTATATTTTTTTATATGTTAAATAATAATAAAGTAGTAGCAAGTAGCAAAAAGATTTAAAATCATCGTAATAATGGCGTCCCCGCAAAAGACCTTCGTATAACTATTTGATTGCCTTAAAGGGCAATAGAAGCGGCTGACAAGCCAAGTTACCTAAGTTACAGCCTGGACATAGTATAGTTTATAAGAGTGGGGTAACTGAGAGCAAATATAATAGGGGAGCAGACAGATGTTACACTAATATTATTACATATACAGTGAAACCTGGATAAGTGGGCTTTTGATATCTGAGAAACCTCTGTTATTGATAATTAAAAAGAGTTCGTGTCGGGAACTATGATGATCAGATATATAATGACAATATCTCCCTCGTAACTATAAGTCATTTCTATTTATAAATATCTGCAGTGTCAAAGTTAATTTAGATACCTTGAGGAATTAGCAGTAATTTAATCAGCGGTTTTTGAAGGAATTAAGATAAAACCGCGGAAAGGGGGACTCGTTCTATAATTTGTCCATATATGAAGTAAGTCCAAAAATAGAAGTATAGTGAAACCTAGATAAGTGGGCCATTGATATATGCGAAACCTCTATTATTGGTAACAACAATGAGGTCCCGACACTTTTGCATTGAAATAACTGAGACTTGATTTCTTAGTTTTTTTCTATGTTTATCTCAATAATTGGGACTTTGTAGCTCAGTAGCCCCTATAAGTGAGACAATTTATCAGGCTTAGACAAGTTATGACACGTTCGTTTACAAACAGTCTAATCCCTTCCATTATATTTACTTTTCCATATTAACATTTCCACCTCTTTACATGAAAAATGGTACATTTCGACATCTCATATTGGGACTTTATATAAATAAGATAACTGTCATGTTAACCTGCCTATTTTGTAAACTGGGCAAATGCAAAGCCTCTATAAGTGATAATAATAATAGTAGATGCAGAATAATAGTAGAAATAAATTCGTATTACGATTTCGCCGAAATAAATATTGAAAACCTACCAAAATGTGTATTTCGCGAGTTTTCGCTTATAAATATACCGCGTGCCACGGGCACGCCATTGGAATTGACAGGATATCGAAATTAGGCAATACTACAATTGAGACGACAGTGTCAGGCGATTTTGACGAGATGGTAATAGCAGAATTGGACTCCTGGAGTGCTAGCTTTCCAGACTGTCAAATGTCAGATCTTACTTTTACTCTCTCAGTTGGCTCAGCGACCCAAAGTGGGTCTTGGCCTCCGAAACAAGAACATGCCATTTTTCCCTGTTCTGCGCAGTTTCTTGCCAATTATTGGCTCGTAGCTCCGACAGGTCAGCCTCCACTTTGTTTTTCCAGCGATACTTGGGACCTACCCGATGCGAAATGCTCGATTACCAGACAAAAAATTGTTTTGTTTTATATGTCTTTATGCACTGCAAATTGCATTTACTGTGTCCTAGGCCAAGCAGTGTTTCAACGCACATACACCCGAATAGAATCTGTAATGATTCTAACAAATACTAGTTTGGCTGGTTACACGTAATACTATTGAGCACCAAGGCTCTTTTGCTACTTAGCAGCCGCAGTTGCCACTTACATCGGGGTTTTCAACTTAAAATGTTATTAAGATTATGTCATATAGATTCTATAAAGATTGACAACCAGTTTTTAGGGTTTCGCTGCCATTTTTAGAGAGTGGCAGCATATTGGTAGTAGCTTTGGTGTTGCAAATGTCCATAGGCGACGGAAACCGCTTTCCATTAGGTGTGCCGTCTGCCTGTCTGCTGAACTCGTACAAAAAAAAAATAACATTTTGACATGGGACCCTTATGAAATTGTTATGGGCGTCTTTCATAGCAATTTTACTCGGAAACTACTGGGTCTAGCTGAGCTACTTGGCTAAAAGGTAGTACCTTAATTGTACCTTAGTGACATTTTTTACCGACTTTAAAAAAAGAGGAGGTTCTCATTTCACTACACCTTTTTTGTTTCTGTACCGATTCTGATCATTCTTATTATGTTGGATTCATGGTCCTATACATAAATTTCATTGTTATTGAACCTTGGATTTCACAGATATAGTAGAGAATTACTCAAAATCTATATATGGCAATGTTTGAAATAATGTTATATTTATGAAAATTTAAAAATGAGTACGTACCAAATTATTATATTAACTAGAATTATTATATTAATTTCGACCACGGGAGACTACCGTGGTCGAAATTCGACCATAGTAATTTGTTGTCAAAGACTATACTTCTACAATCACAGATTTCGCCAAGGCTACACTGTTAATTTGACTTGAACAATAAACAAAAGAGTATATATGCGTGTGTGTCAAATAGGTGGTAGTGTGTGAAATGTTTTTTTTTATTGATTTAATGTATTTTTGATGCATGATTTATGATATATGATTCTCGATATAAACTATAAGTGTGCGAAATTTCATACTCCTCCGTCCGCGCAATTTTCGTAAAAATGGGTACAAAGATTTTGCCTCACGTGTTAATATAATGTGATGTCTATTTGATTTGATGACTAGGACTAGGAAGATTACAACGGAACTCAGTTCGAACATGAGTATGAATTGAGTTGAGTTTCGTTTAATTTAATCACCGTTTTTTAATTTGAGACGCTACCTTCCTTAGCCGGGTTTTTTTTTAAGGCGGGGAAATGCCTTTTACGCACAATACTGGGTCCTTTGCAATGGATTAGACCATAGTTGATCATGAAGGCTTTCCCCTTTGTTAAGGGGCAATCCGAACACTAATCAAGCCAGCTTGTGTGGAGACTCAGAGAAGTTGCACGGGCAACACCCACTACCCACTAAAACCTCCTCCCATGTGCCCCGCGCTTTTTATGTAGGAAAGGCTGAGACTTAGAACGTAGTTACGCCCAGTCCGATCCAGCGCAAAAAGTGCCTGAATGTGCCCCGGGAATCAGAACACATTCACTTCGTCAGCGGGGGTGATGAATCATTTGCTCCCTTGATAGCTAAAGGCCCCCCCGAAGCGGTATTATTCAGGGTGGGAAGTCATGCGCATACCTGCGTCTCCGGATGCCAGCCAACCGCCGGCGTCCGCGTGGAGTCGCATTAGTACGCGCAATAGTACTCCTCTCCCTATCTCGTTCGGCGACCTCTTTGAGAGACATTACCTTACCAGGGATACCATATGCGTAGGTAACTCAAAATTGAGAAATAAAAATATTCTAACAAAAAGTAAACCGACTTCAAGAGTAATTAAAAAGCAAAAAATCAATATTTTCCACAACATCTTGAAGTCTTGAAACTTGAAGAATTTAAATTATTAAAGTAATTAAATTAGTAAACACTATGCTCATATAGATAAAGTTGGAAATATCTTGAAGTTTTTCGCAATAGTTCAAATTTCGTGTTTTAAAGCTAAAATATAACGATGTTGGAATGTGACGTCATGAACTTTAGGACCCCTCCCAGCCCTTGTCACACTTCGGCTACGTTCCAGAAGGGACTCACAACGACTACGTTTACGACCGCGATTTTTCCCATTCCACTTGCTTGCGGAACCTACAATCACAAACTCTAGTGGAACGGATTATGGGGCGTCGATGTCATAAACGACGAAATACACAAATGTCATTGGTTGATTTGAAAATCGCGCCTTTTTCAATGTCAAGAGATAGAGCTAATTAATGCTCTGTGATCAACGCCCACTTCGACCCACCTCTTGACAGGGCTGTGTGATCGAGAATGATGACGTCATTAGTGACGTTTTTGCCACGACCATAACGAGCGCGGTAGCCTTGTGGAACGGCAGACGGAACGTTTTGGGCGTTGTGAGATACTAAAAGAACGCGTCCTTCGCCGACCCCATGACGTGACGGAATTTATGGGTGGCCCCCTTACCGCGTTTTTCTTGAAACCGCCATTTGCAAGTACTGCGTTTGCTATAAGGGTGCGTAGGAAGCTGTGAGGGACGTTTCATAACAAAAGGATGTAACGGATCTAAAAATAGGGTAAAACATCGAAAATACGGACACTGCTATCTGATAGTTTCTGAAACGGATATTATACACGTGCTAGTTTAATTTCCTTTGCGTTTTTATCATGAAAAATTCATTTTAATAACAATGTGAATTCTAACTAGTATTATAAATGCGTATGTAAGTTTGTTTGTTTGTTACGCTTTAACTACTCTACTATCTAACATTTCTTAAGTTTTCGCGACTATATACATAATAAAACTACGGTTTAACGGTTCTAAGTGCGGTAATTTATTTGATTTTTATTATTCCGACGTTTCGGCCACATTTAGCCCTGATTATGGAAGACAAAGATGTCAAGTGTCATTGAGTATTGTTAAAGTTTTATTTAAGCCACCACCAACTTGTTCATTTTATTTATTCAGTTTTAATTTTGTTTAGAGCCTAATCTAATTTAGCACCGCTTCGCAACATGTTGTGGCTTGAAGAGAAGAAGCAGCGCCTGAAACTCTTCAGCAAATATGCCTTACTCCACTATTTTTTTTAATGGCTATGTCTCTTTTCTTTCACATTTTCCCAATTATTTGGGGTCGGCAAAATATGTATTTTCCTTCTATAATCCTCTATTCTGACATGCGTCCTCTGTCACATCACAAATCATCTTGTCATCCTTCACACAATCACTACTCTCTACTAATCTACTACTACTTTTACATTTGTACCCATCAATCTTGCAGTTTAACATTCTTTTTATCTCACGACTTTCACTTTCTTAATAACATTAATATGTATTTTTAAATATCTTTTTAAAGATTTTTGTGAAACTAAATCCTGCCTTAACTTTTGTGCCATTTTCTCTCTCCACCCCAAGGTTGTCTGGAAGAGATCGCTGCCAGCGATAAGGCCGCCATTTGTACTTAATTCTAATCTGTTTTTACAAGCTTTTATTTAACTTGCAATGGATGTACCTATGTATGTGCGTAAGTTCGGGTGGAATCTTGCATGCTAAATTTGACCAACTTCCCGGTTTCCGATTGAGCTGAAATTTTGCACGCATATGTATATCGCGTGACAATGCAATAATATGGTACCATGGAGCTGATCTGATGATGTAGTCGGAAGGTGGCCATAGGAACTCCTGTACTAAACAAGATAGACCCGTCGTGTTTGGGCTTGTTTTACTTGTCTTGGCTAACACTCTGCTGTTACATGATATCCAGGATCTCAAAAGCTTGTATTTAAAAATCTTTTTAAAAAAGCGTATTCATCTTAGCTCAGGTGAGACAGAGGTCAAATGCAAGCCGATACATCCATAAAAAAAGACGCTTGTGGTCTATCTATCACTTTAGTGGCCTAACCTTCGGACCCGTATGACATGACCGGTCGTATGACAGATTGATGTACTATCTGAACCCTTTAGTTTTTTTTTTAAATTTATTAAGCTTCCCAACAACTGATACATTGAACTGTTCAAATCAAATTACATAGTAATGGTCTTATACTAAATGTACAGTCTGTTACTGGCAAACATAACTTGCTTAATATAAATAAAATTTATTTTTAATTAATTAAATTAACGATAGGTATATTATATGTTATATCTTTAGTATAAGGTAAGGAAAGGAATGCTCCGGTGGTTCGGACATGTAGAAAGAATGCATGATGAAAGAATGAATAAACAGATATACAATGCAAAAGTGGATGGATGCAGAAGTCGTGGAAGGCCACGACACACCTTCCATGATCAAATTGATCGTATACTAGCGGAGGGTGATGTCAGGAGCCTTAAGAACAGACGAGTGTGCATGACAAGAGTTATGAATGTCAAAGAAGCAAGTGAGGTGTGTAAGAATGGGCCTAAATGGCGCTCTGTTGTTCGTGCCTACCCCGCAAGGGAACTGGCGTGAAGTTATGTATGTATGTATGTATGTATCTTTAGTATACACAACCCTGCCTTTTGCTTCTCCTCTTCTCGCTAGACTCATAGGTTTGCTGGAAGAAAACTCTTTTAGAGTCAAGTTCGCCTTTGTACATCACCACTATTCTATAATTTTGTATGTAACTTTTTGTGTACATTGTAATGTCAAAATAACAGCTTTTTACTAAATGCATATGAAAGTATATAGATATCTACGATTCTTATATCAAAAAATCATTTTTTAAATTTGTGTCTGTCTATCTGTCTGGATGTACCAGATAATGTTTGAAACGGCTGGACCGTTTTTGACGGGACTTTCACCGGCAGATAGCTGATGTTATAGAGAGTAACTTAGGTATTTCTTTTACGGATACGCGAAAGAAATTCTACGAGGGCGAAATCGCGGACACAGCCAGTTTTTAATAATTCAGAACGCTGAATTCGTTCGCTGCTGACCTAGACAATTTGAGTTTAGCAATACATAGTGCTTAGTCATAAGGACACTATTATGTTATGTACACAATAAATATTGACTCCGCGAGAACTACGGAATGTTGCGGTAAATGTTGTTTTATTGTAGTAGGACTATATATATATATATATATATATATATATATATATATATATATATATATATATATATATATATATGTATATATATATGTCGGATTCGCGCCGCCGACAAGGAGGAGCGAACGGATGACGCTCCGTGAATAACACAATAATAATCATCTGAAATATTATAATCAAAGTTTATTACACTAGAATTATCACAATTACGATATTAAATATTGCACAATAATACACAGAAATATTAGGTAGGACAACTCCAAGAGTTGCATCCACGCTTTGTCAGGTGTCGAGCAGCAATTTGCCCTTCAAGATTACTGCGATTATCAAGCAGTAATTATCGGCTACATTATATTATGTGCTCCTCGTCCAAGACTACCAATGTAGACTGTCAGTGTAGATTGCAGATTGTAGACCGCCGGTTCAAGACTGCCATTGTAGATTGTCGGTTGAAGACTGCTCGTTTAATACTGCCATTGTAGACTGTCGGTCGTAGACTTCTGATTCAATACTACTCCTCCTCTGACCGAACATCGCGTTTTAACAGGTCCTTGTAGCGCGCCGCAGTGACACCATCCGGTAATGCTGTGGCGCCACTTTAGTAACACTTCCTTTATAAAAACCAACTTCCGCCATACGTATTAACTTCCAACATTCGGTTACTCCATTTCCGATATCCGTTAGCTTAATAATAAATGCTTCTACATTGACATCCGGTTAAACAACTTCCGAATACTACATGAAAGAATACTCTATCCGGTTATTGACTACTTCCGTCATATGGTTATTTTATAATAACAAATACGACTCCAACATATATATATAATAATATAATAATAATCGGCAGACAAACACACACATTGTATATCCACAAATTAAGCAAGTTACGCTTGTGTTATGGGTAATATACAACGGACTACTCTGGAGCCGATCCTAGACACCCAGACCATAGTAAATAACCGAGAAAATACGTTTCCGAAATTTACTATACCAGGAATGGAACCCGGAGCCTCTGCGTTGCAGTGAGGTAGGCCGGCAAAGGCTTAGCCCGCTCAACTACAGAAGCCGTCGGAACTATTGGAATCATTACTTGATTACAGCTCTTAGGGCCGACTCCATCGGTGTGATACTACGCCCTCACACAATATCGGCGTGAAACGGTTAGCCCTTGAGCTATTCGTGTTTCGTGCGATGAGTGACAGTTCCCATGGCTTGCTTCCTCCTCTCCTATTCCTGCCATTCTATCCAATTCTTCCTGTCTTAATCCCTCTATCCCAACTATCATATTCCATATATATTGATTATAAGTTATTAATTATAATAATACTTAACGCTCCTAGGAGCTAAGTTAGATAAGCAATTTAAATCAAAGATAACTTTTCTCGCCTTTTTTCGTCATAAATAAGCTATTTATGAAATTATCCATAGCTGAAGACGGTTTCAGTTTTTCTAGATTTTCTGCCTCTATCTACAATAATGACAAGTCTGATAGCCGATTCTGTTGGCCCAGCAGTTATTCTCAAGAATGTTATTAATGTATAAAAAATTGTGGATAAAATTTTGAGAACATTTGCTTACACATTTTCGGGGCCCCTGTAGCCTGGGGGTCCCGTATCACTGATACGGCTGATACGGCGGTTGCTACGCCCTTGTTCCATATCCTTTAACCTACCCCTTCTGTCTCATCTGAAAGGCTGACAACGCGTTGGCCTCGCTTCTGGTGTTGCAAATGTCTATGGACGCGTTCCTTTAGTATCTCACAACGCTCAAAATGCTCCGTCTGCCATTCCACAAGGCCGTTATGGTCGTGGCGAAAATGTCATTAATGACGTCACCATTTTCGATCACAAAGCGCTCACAACGACCCATGTCAAGAGGTGGGTCTAAGTGGGCCTTGACCACAGAGCATTAATTCTCTTTATCTCTTGACATTGAAAAAGGCGCGATTTTCAAATCAACCAATGACATTTGTGTATTTCGTCGTTTATGACATCAACGCCCCATAAATTCCATTAGATTTTATCCAAGATTTTGTCCGCAAGCAAATGGAACGGGAAAAATCGAACGTGTTCGTTGTGAGTCCCTTCTGGAACGTAGCCTATAACCGACGGTAACTTTCAATTAGATAGGTTAGCAATAAATTGTATAAAAAAAAGGATAATAATGATTGATATCCAAGACTTTGGACTGAAAAGGACGGGGCATTAATATCCGTGCAGGAACGGAGAAAGAATACAATTTTCCTGCGGCCGGGCGGCCTGTCGTAAGAGGCGACAAAACAACCCACAGCCAGGTAGTAGGGTATTTGATGGCGACTACCCACTGTGTCGTGTTCTGGCGTTAGTGACCATGTTCCAGTCTCCCTTAAGAGAGCAGCAGCGCATTTGTAGCACTTTTGGTGTTGCAAATGTCCATAGGCGATGGTAACCGCTTTTCATCAAGTGGGCCGTCTGCCTGTGTGCTGAATACCTGCAATAAAAAATAAAAATGCCAATTCGGCAAAAAACATGTGTATGATTTAGAACCATCTTTATATAATCTATGTTTTTATTGAAATAAATGAATTTGAGTTGTCCTAAAAAAAATGTCATAATAATAACTCGAAAAGAATGTTTTAAAAAATATACTACTAAACTATTAACTACAATTATTATTTTATTAATACGAGATTAATATATAAAATTAAAAATTGTCAAATTGTATTAATTAAAAAACCGAGTAAGTAATTCATTATTGCATTTTTTCCATTTATGTGTGGTTTATTCAATTTTATTTATAGATATGTAACATATTATAAATTAAACTACACTATAAATTAAACTAAAAATAAATTATATATACAAATTAAAATTAAACTATAAAATCTAGTACCGCTGTCAGTTGGACATGTGCCCAAAAGACTGGCCACATCATCTCGTTGAATGACAACGCTGACGCATTGCCATTCGGCTTGTCGTTTGTTGAAGTTAAACTTCTATATAAACGGGGGGTGTTAGGATTTTTCTGTCACGAAAAAGCGTTACGGCCGAGTGGAGGAGCGGCATAAACTTAGACTAGACGTGGTGAGACGCGGCATAATTTTAGAGTATATTATGGATACGTTTTTTAGTTCCGGATCGAATTCAGTTTTTTTGGTTTGATAAAATAAAATATGTTTAAATAAAGAAATGCGTTCATTAAAATGTACCTAACCTAACCAAATCATAATTTGCAGTAAACCTGCGTAAAATCGAAATGTGTGCTGGGACATATAGTAGAAGTGAAACTTCAACGGACAAGTGGAAAAACGAATGGCAACGGATAAGTGGCAAAACGAATCGCAACAAAATTTTCAAAGTACATTAACAATCTGCCCATAAAACTTGCCATTAGTTTTTCCACTTGTCCGTTAAAGTTTCACGTCTACTATGTGTCCCAGCACACATTTCAATTTTCCTGTTTTTATTAAAAATACCCTTAATTTTTGTTTATATATGTCATGCTTTAAATCGACTGATTAAGTTTCAAAATACGTCTAAATCAAAGGACGTCCAAAAAACAATGGGATTTTCTATAACATAAAAACAAAATTGGTGGTGCCACCTGTGTCGGAGGAGTATGTTACTTTACATTTTTTATTGAGCTATTGTCCATTCTTAATCTTAGAAGCCTAATCTTCGGGGAGTATATAAAGCCTTAATATACGTTTCAGAAGCGTACACATATTAATGACAAGCTGTAGGGCTAAATATTATGCCTTATGCCGTATGTCGAAGGAAACTTCAGCTTGTCATATAAACTAATAATAAAACGAAGTTGTAAGATTGTAATATATAAATCACAGTTATTTATTACGAAAAATAAAAACATATGCTCACGTTCAAGCAAAAACATGGACTTCTAAGAAATCAGCTAAAACTTATATAATAAAAAAAACGATTTTTTTAAATGTTAATTACTTATTTATAAGCCAATTATTAAAATTAATTCGATGTTAATGATTAGTTATAACTCATGAACAAATAATATGGACAGTCGAAAGTTACAGAAAGCCTAAACATACGTCCCGCAGGTGTGCTCTACCTAAATAAATCACGAATTACGTGACTTACCTTAGCGACACCTGCCCCTGAGTTGGCTAACCAGCACAAGGAGCTAAGTTCACCCTTTACAAAGACTTGGAGAGTTTTCGAAAACATATACGCCTCGCAGACGTAGATAAGGCTTCTAGGTTTAATATTCTTCTTCAATTGCTGTAGTATATAATGTATATAGACAACATGAATCATTGTTATTAACTTCAAGCGTTATTCACTCTACAATAAATTCGTGACTTTAGTACAAGGATAATACTACAAATTAGACATGTATCTTGTTTATAACTTAATATGACCTTTTGTCATAATTCTGCTTTTTAGGCGATCGTATATACTTGAATGTTTAGAATTATCTAGACGTGTTTCTGGCAAATTTCTTGCCGCTTCTTCTCCTTAAAACAGCAATAAAACTGCGAAGCGGTGTACATAGAATATGAAGTAGATGTCATTTTCCACTTATATACAGGTGAATTTTCCAAGTGGACCTTCAAGACCATGTCTTGATAGCTACCACCCCTGGTCTAGAGTATGCCGCCATAACAACCTTGAATTGTGTTCCGGCTTTAGTGACCAGGTTCTAGTTTAGAGAGCGGCAGCACGTTGGTAGCACTGTTGGTGCTACAAATGTCTATAGGCGATGGTAAATGCTTTCCATCGGGTGGGCTGTCTGCCTGTTTGCTGAACTCATGCAATAAAAAAATAAAAAAAACACCCAAAGGAGTTTCGGGGCTGACTGACACGAAAAAATTTTCAAAATCAGCTGATGCAATTCTTGACCAGGGTAATTGTTTGAAAAATATCCAATAATACCGTTTTTGTTATCATTACAATTAGCCCCGAGATTACTTTAAGTATTATTCGCTAATTTTAAAGTTTCACATTTGGTTGTATATGATATGGTACATTTTATACCTACCTAAATTAGAAATAAAAAAATTCTTACTTTTCTATACGTCCCACTGCTAGAGTCGGGCCTCTCACTATAGGCGAACGGACAGCATACCAGCCACGCCTGTCCATGGCGGCTTGACAGGTTTCACACATAGGTTATCTCGATCTTCAGGTTTCATCAAGATGGTTTTCCTTCATCGTTGTTAGCGCCTGGTAATTGTAACAATATGCAAATTAGGTTACAAAACTGCCTAAGTGGCGCATGCGTTCCGACCAGAATTCGAACTCGCGCTATTTGAGTTTAGGACGCGTTTGTTAGCCATTACACTACCACGATTGTCAAATTACTCTATGTGATTTTTTGTATCAGTTGCAATTAAAAATATTTAAGCTTCATGTATAGTCAGCTTTAACAATACTGGGAGACCTTCGCGACGTTGTCTAATAAGGAAAGTTTACATCCAAAAAGAGACATAATTACTTCAATGCCATTATATTTTGTTTACAAGTTCCATTTATTTGATAAACTTACGAGTATATAGTTGAAATTACTATACCCTGTCTAACCGTGACGAAATTTTTGACTTTCTATATATAGAATAATAAAATATGATAATGCGCGTTTGTACTTACAAGCTATAAAATGTTGTGTGGCACTATTCAGAAACCATGTTGAATCCAACGCACAAAGAATTGTCAAAATCAGTTCAAAAATAAAAAATGGCTGAACATATATATAAATTTATTACTATTTTAATAATTTATTTTTATTTTTGAGTGATTAAAAAGACATCGTATGAAGTTAAAGTTGGTAAGGGATCCCTGAAACAAAATAGTTGAGTACCATTGCTGTAAAGCGTTACCGATTCGATTTCATATAAACATCGAGTTTCTTTGTGAAAAAATGTATCCTGGGTACACATAGTAGAAGTTGAACTTCAACGGACAAGTGGAAAAACGAATCGCAACAAAATTTTATTTTTAATTATTTTAAAATTTTGTTGCGATTCGTTTTTCCAGTTGTCCGTTGAAGTTTCACTTCTACTATGTATGCACACATTTAGATTTTTCGCAGGTTTACTGCAAATTATGATTTGGTTAGGTTAGGTACATTTGAATGAATGCTTTTTTTATTTAAACATATTTTATTTTATCAAACAAAGAAACTGAATTCGATCCGGAACCAATAAAAACATCGATAGTCTGCTCTAACATTATGCCGTCTCTCACCACGTCTAGTCTAAATTTATGCCGCTCCTCCACGCGGCCGTAACGCTTCTTCGTGACAGAAAAATCCAAAATTATATTTTAAACCTAAATAAATGCCATATGATTTCTTTTGCGGCATCAGTGGCCAGGTTCCACTTTCTCCTTCGAAGCTAGCAGCAGCTAGGCGACGGTAACCACTTTTCATCACAGTTAGGCCGTCAGCCTGTCTGCTGTGCTTAAGCAATATTAAAAAAAAAATTAAAACAGTTTATTTTTAAAAGATAAAAATTAGGTATGATAACGATAGTTACATGACTCACAGAAAGTCTCTATTACATGGTCAAAAATGCGCCACTTGATAGGCGTGTTAACGTCATATGTGTTATAAATCGTTGGATGTACTCTGTCCACAAACTTAAATGTATTATCACGGAAGAAAAATGTTAGACGCATTAAGAGTATTTTTTCTATACTGAAAAGGTTTGCGTTTGACTGACATTACGCCTGATGTCAAGTGGAAATGCAGTCTAAGGTGGAGCACGTTTACCTCTAGAAGATACCTGTTCACGCGAGACTTGAAGACACTTAGATTGTATTCTTCAGGAAAAACAGACGACGGTAAAGAGTTCCACTCTTCAGCGATGCGTATGATAAAAGTGGGAGCATAGCGTTTCGTCCGCTTTGTTGGTATTTCCATCATATATCGGTGACGTGAGCGCGTACGTCTGCTTGTTCGGTAGTAAAATTGTGCGGGAGGAACTAATTCATGTAATATAATAGAATACACACACATATTTTTATTTTATTTTATTGTAGGAGATCAGCAGACAGGCAGACGGCCCACTCGATGGAAAGCTGTTACCATAGCCTATGGACATTTGCAACACCAAAGTTGCTACAAATGCACTGCTGCTCTCTTAAGGGAGACTGGAACCTGGTCACTAATGCCGGAATACAACTCAAGGTTGTTATGGCGACATGCTTTAGACCAGGGGTGGTAGCCATCCAGTCGGGCAAATGCCCTACCACCTGGCTGTGGGTTGTTAAGTCGCCTCTTACGACAGGCCGCCCGGCCGTAGGAAATTGTATTCTTTCTCCGTTCCTGCACGGATATAAACAATAATTATAATCCCAGTAAATATTTATATAATTCAGAACAAATCCTACGCTCTATATCATTAGATGCTATTCTATAAGTGATACTATTTAACTAAATCAATAAAAAAAATAAAAATTAAGTTATTGATTTGTTTGGTCCAAAATATATGTTTTAATTAATATCAAAAAGGGAGATATAATTGTCTGCTGCGCCATCTAGACATGTAAGGCCGTGGTATGTTGACGTTGGAGCCCCTTTCGACGTCGGATTGACATGTTCCCAATGGACACTTAGGAAACCTCTAAACGCTCGTTAGTACGAAACGAATCTAAAGCGTGCGCAGTTCTTCTGTGCATGCTTTAGATTAATCTGTACAGATTAATTGAGGTCAAAAACACGGCGTTTTTACGTTAGAATGCAAAAAAAAGACTGCTGACGCATCGTATGACCTGTACACGCGCACGACATATGTGTATCGCGACAAACGTCTGAAAGAGGCTACTGTAGTGCATTCCATAACAAGCATTCGTCGGTCGTATACAACGTTACGCCGGACGTAGCTTACGACGTTTGTAACAGCCTACATTAGAACTACATTTTTAGGCAAGGTGCGATAGAAGTACAAAGATTAATTATGACTAATTTTGAAAATGTATAAATTCATATAAATTAACCATTTAAAAAAATATGTTCTCTTTTATTAAAAAAGTAATAAACACACCATAAAGAAACACCTTCATTAATCCATCTCATTTGCGAATTTTAAAAAACGAATGCATTTAAAAATAGAAAAAAAAAACCACAGCGCACAAAGTTAAGTAGGCGAGCGGCACACGAAAAGCTTGAAAGAACCGTAACCAGTCAAAGAATTTCCCTTTTCAGCGCTTTAAAAAAAAGTACTCATTAGACGCAAGAAACCCGCATTCCACAAAAGATTAGGCCGTACACACACAGCGATGTGTGCATGAACAGACCACGTGTGAGCATGTACTGCTGTGTGCGACGTGTATACGTGTAACAGTGTAGTGTTGGAAAAGTCCAGGAAAAATCCAGTGGGGCAGGTCGGTATGAAAGAAACTGTGACATACTGACATAGACTTTGCATACAAACTTTATCTGTTACAAAATAAGCTATACAATATATATCATATCCGGCTATGTAGGTTAAAAAGATACATAGATTATTATTAATAATAACTTCTTTCTTTTTCTCCTTTTAGTGTTCCGATAGTTATTCTTATGGTCTCACTTCGGTGTCTGTCTGTGTAACACAGCTGAATATCTGTGTTACTTGTGTATATAGTAAGTGTAGTATCATTATATTAATACGTGAAGCAAATACTCTGTACCCCTTTTTACGAAAATTGCGCCGTCGGAGGAGTATGACATTTAAACTTACAATTTAAATTAATTATGGTCGAATTTCGACCACTGAACGAGCACTAGTCTATAATATTCCATATCAGTGTATTAATAATTTTAGTTAAATTCATCAAACACCTAAGTTTTAAACAAAAACCGCAGCCAAATATTTGTACTACTGTGGTTGACGCGTTATGGCATCTTGTAAGATACAAGTTCAGTTGGAACACATAAAATTCGTAGTTAAACATTATTTTACTATTATTGCTCACTTCTAATCATTTTTTTAATGGACTACTTAAACAGTAAAATAAAACAATTAAAGTTCCCATCAAAACTCCCTAATCTTGAGACTACTTGCTAAATTAAGTTTAGGCCTGTAAACATTTTAGACATAGGAGAATATGACTAAAAATTTGCACAATTATAAAGGGGGTAGAAAAATTAAACAGGTCACTTACTGTTCTCCACATACTGTGACACATACGAGTAACAGAATAGTGATGTAATGCCAACGTTGACGCCTCGCAGACATTTTTTATGGACTCTGACGCAACTTTTTTATAACCGTAGCGGTTAGGTTGGTTCTATATTATGACGTTCTATACCGTTTTAGGGTGTGGTTTTTGTTTTTTTTATCGGTTCTATATCAGTTAGTGTGATATTTAAATTTAGAATATGCGTGGAACTTTAGAATATTTTCAAAATATATTAGCTGGTGGTAGTTAGGATAGATAATTTTTTACTTTTTATTCACATTTTAGTTGCAAAAGACATTTTTATGGATTCGTTTTTCTTAGTGGTGGTAAAGATGGTTCTATATTATGGCGTTCTATACCGTTTTAGGGTTTGGATTTTGTTTTTTTTTATCGGTTCTATATCAGTTAGTGTGATATTTAAATTTAGAATATGCGTGGAACTTTAGAATATTTTCAAAATATATTAGCTGGTGGTAGTTAGGACAGATTATTTGTTACTTTTTATTCACATTTTCATTTTAGTTGCAAAAGACATTTTTATGGATTCGTTTTTCTTAGTGGTGGTAAAGTTGGTTCTATATTATGGCGTTCTATACTGTTTTAGGGTGTGGATTTTGTTCTTTTTTTATCGGTTCTTTATCGGTTAGTGTATATATGCTTATATTTAAATTTGGAAAATCCGTATAACTTTGGAATTTATTCAAAATGTTACCTATTGGTAGTTAGAAGGAAAGATACATTTTTCTTTTTATTCACATTTTAATTTGTTTGTTGCTAAAGTCATTTCTATAGACTTTTTAATCGGCTTTTCTTTAGGGTTCTTTCGGTTTTAAATTGTTCGTTACATTTAAATTTAGAATTTATGTGGAATGTCTTTTTTTTTCAAAAGTTCATTCGCTAGTTAACCTGTAACACAAAGTATGTAACACATACATTCTTAACCTATAGTCCGGATATTGTAAAAATATATTTTAGTATCTTTGAAGAAATTAACCTGAAAATAGAGTTACATATTTAAGCTGTTTGAATAATTTAATTGCTATTGTCGAGGAATCAGCTGATCTAGCCATATTTGGTAAAAGGCATGCGGCGTTCTAGATTAATATACGGTCGCAAATTTGATTATGAAATGTATTTTGAAAATTTAATAGATCTATGTTTAATAATTATTCTTTTCTCTTTTCAGGTAAGAATATATACCCTACAACAACAAATGATACAAGAAAATGTTTCCCTTCATCAACAAAAAGTGGTTTGTATTTTATTATTCATTTAAAAATGTTTTGGTAAAATGATTTTTTACAATAATTTTTTAATTATCATAAAATTTTCATTAGAAATCTAACCCTGTGTGTACCGATCCTAACGATGCACGCTACACACATAGAAAATGCATGTAACTGTAAAGCAAGGCTGCACACATACATAACAAGGACAGGTCAATGCACTCAGTTGCCTTGCACAAGTAGTACAGCTATATACAAAACCGTTAACGCGCAAACGGGAGAAGCAGACGTGAATCGTTTCCGCTTTTCAAACGGGGAACTCCTCGCGTGCGACAAAGATGACGACATCGCGGGTGAGCGAGACGGCTATATAAATATTATGACTGTTATTTCACTTCCTCCGGTGTGATGCAATGGTAATTTTACAGTAATACATCTATTTTGAAACAAAGATGGAGTTATTTTTAGATGTTTTGACTATTTTATACATTTGAAAAAATCTAGGTATTTTATATATGTATTTTATATTGCAAACAATAAAACGTCATCGATTTTAATGAAATTTAAATTTTTGAATGCGTTCCAATTACAATGACTTGCATATTACCAAACTACTTTTGGCGCGAAGTTTCTTAATTCTTATAGTTATTACTTTAGTTACTTATTATTATTATTTTAGTTAGTTTTTTATCAACAACATTTCGGCGATTTTTATAGGTATAAATAACTGAGAATTTACAATATTTTGTATTTGAGTCTTTGAGTATCATTGAGTTTTTTTTTAAACAGAACCGTTTTAGTTTTTAATTTACTTTTTTATTCCTCAAGGTCAAGTGAGGATTGATATAAATTTTAATATTATTTTATTTGTCTATGGTTGTTCACTTATTATATTATTATTTATATATAAGGGGAAGCTAAGATAATATCAGCTTTCATGGTAGATATTTTAGGGGCTTATTAAAGTAGGTACGTACGTACACACCATACGTGTTGTATTGAATTAGAAATTAACTAAGAGTTAGACACTTTCCTAATTAATTTTTAATATAACCCAGACGAGGTGAAGAATATTTGCTTCTTACAATCGATACTTTCCTTTTTAAATTGACTGTAGGTATAAATATTACATTTTTGCTGATTTAAATTTTTATAAACAAAAACTTTACAAAACAGCACCATCTAGCGTCGAATAGCAGAATTACAACTATGATTAATCACTTCGTATAATTTGACACGACCTCATTTCAGTTTGTTCTTAGTAATGCTGGCGTCAATAAAAAAACCTTTGGTATTTTCCTTATTTTTTTAAATCTTTTATAAATAAAACTTTTTAACATGATGTAGGAGGTTGGATTTTTTACAATAAACCTTATGTATGGACTTAATAGTTTCCACAACGAAAATTCAAAGATGTTTGTTCGTGCCAAACTTTTGTGTCGTTGAACCCGTTCGTAAAAGCTTCCTTACTCATGTTTTATATTCGAAATTTCATCATAACTCCATAGTTTTAACTTTTAAACTAGGACTACGTTCTCAAAGACTCAAAGTTGTTTTTTAAAAAGCTTTTCATTACACATAGGTTCTTTTTAGTGAGGAAATGTAAAGAGTGTTCATATACAACTTTGAAAGTGTTTGTAACGCTGTATACATAGAAAGTGTGCTTTCTCTGTATTACACAACTTCCCCTGTCTCTTTCTGGCTTTATACATACTAGCTATTTCTATCTCTTTCTAACAGACTGTTATGCAATAACGGGTGTTTGGAAGTATGTTATTTTCCAATTTATTAAAATTAAAATTAAATTATATTTATAATATTAGCTAGCTATTTAGTAATATTTTAATATTAAAATCATAAGCAAAAATATTTATGAAGTACATTTAAAATACGTTCTTAATTTAAATAGAATGAATTAGTGTTGTATAGTGATATAAATTCTCCCGCATAGAATATTTGACATTTTACTTTTTTAAATACCCTAAAGCTACGAACACGTACATATAGCACATAGGCCTATAAATAAACCTGCATGTTATGTCAGTTGCACACACACAGGCTTCGTCACGAATGTGTGTCAGAGATTGGTGTGTGTTGCGGCGTTTCCTAGTCGCTCCCTTGATGGCACACTATACACAACTGTGTATACTGCCCTTAATATTTCGGCGCGTATTTACGATAAAAAAATACAATAAAATAATGACAAAAATGTAAAATTCATCTGTGAATAAGGAAGGCGAAATATCAATAAATATCCAAAAAAATAAAAGAAAATTCGTATTCTTAAATAAACCAAATAAAAAATTGTCAAACGTGGTGGCTACAGATGATTAATAATGCAAATTTTTAAATATGGAAAAGTGGAAGCATATTTCGAAATATAAAAAGTGTAGTGACAAAGATGTGACAGTGTGAGTGTATAGTGATGTATTTGGAATTCGGAATGGGAGGTTTGCATATTTGAAAATTTATATTTCGAATGGAATAGTGTTGGAACTATTATTTAATATTCGATTTACATATCGATACAAATCCGCCTTTATCTGCTTATTGCTAGGCAAAGATAGTCTTAAAGTTATATATTTTGGAAAACAAAGTTCTTATATAATAATAATAAAAGTACACTAGTGTAATGCAATACTGCTATACAGAGTAAACAATATGTATTTTTTTCCTTATTTAATAATAATGATAGTAAAGTACGTAAACAGTTCGACTATAGGCTTAAGTGAATATTTACTGATGTAGAAGTCTCATAGGTAACTACTAGGTTCTAAACTTGTGCAACAGACACTTAAAGATGAAATATTTCTGAATATTTTAGTGCATTTAGACAATTTGTCATTCATTTTCGTTAGTTATATAAATATTCCCAGTTGCTTCATGTTCCATGTGAGAATTTAATAGAACTTAGAATTCTATTGCTTTTATAACAGTATGGTATTCATGTCGGTGACAAATAACAGTTCCAAATACTATTCTCTTTTGTTTAAATATTATTTAAATTAATTTCACAGTTACTTGATGAATGTTGTTACTTGATGCTGTTACAATAGAATATTTTTAAACATAAAAATATGATATGCCATAGTTTTCCAGTTACTAAGTAGCTACCTGCGTTGAAACCGATACCAGCAAGAATAGAATAGAAGACTTCACCATATCATAAGAAGCCAACTCGCTGCCAGCGATTAGGATGGCATAAACGGGGTGAGATTAGGGAAGGGGATAGGAGGGATGGATTTTTTTATTTTTATTGCTGAATCACAGCAGACAGACTGACGGCCCAACTGTGTTGGTAAGTGGATGCCGTCCCCTATGGACATTAGCAACACCGGAGGTGCTGCCAAGCTGCCACTCTCTAAAGGGAGATTGGGGCCCGGTCACTGATGCCGGAACACAACTCAAGGTGGTTATGGCGGCATACTCTAGACCAGGTGATAGCTATCCAATTGGGCAAATGCCCTACCTCTTGGCTGTGGGTTATTTTGTCGCCTTTTATGACAGGCCGCCCCAATGCAGGAATTAGTATTCTTTTTCCATTCCAGCATGTAGATTGGCTTAAAGGGATCAGGCAGGATTAGGAGAGGTTAATAGAGTAAGGGGATAGGATAGGGGGAGGGAGAAGTCGGCCATCGGAACTCGCACTCCACTGTACGAACAATAACTGGCTCAAGGTTAAACGTTTGAAGCCGATACTCTGTGAGAGCGTGGTAACACACTCATCGAGCCGGCCTTAAGAGTTGTAATCAAAATTGTAATTCTAGATTGGCTCTAGTATTAGTATAATAGCAATAGTAAGGCAATTAAATGGTGAGGAATTTATTAGAATTAGGCATTAACTTCTAGAAAATGATACTATTAGGATACGAATAGATATAGGGTAATGGAAAGGAAGTATTATATCTTTGTATAGTATCACATCACTACCAATGCAACACCAACGCCACCTATTAAATCTTAACCTTTTTCTCATTACCTCCCACATATTTGTGTAGTGGCGCTCCTATAATAAATTCAAATTATACTACCTAAAACATTGGATCCTGCTTTCATCATTTTATACATTGAGATAAAAGCATAAATTGTAAATTAAAAAAATATTTTTGTAGAAATCTAGAAGTCAGTAAGATGGCAACACAACTAGGACATATAATTATCACAAGCATCTAAATTGTTTTATTCAATAGTTTATATAACATTCGTCAAGTAGCTGGTGAAATTTTTTTTTTTTCTAACCAACGCACAGATAACTGGAAAGTCAAGTGATGTAACGGTCATACTATATAACGTTGTATTATTCAATTTTATTGTGCGAAAGTAATTTTTTTTGCACGAATATCATTATCAAATTAAAGTATGTATTCTTTTACGAAATTTCTTGATAATTATGTGAAATTGTTGACGGATTTATAACGGGTTTGTTTCTTTAAAGGTGGGACTTCATCTGGGATAATATTACAGCTATAGGCCTTTCACGCAGATGTGGCCATGGGTGTAATTAATGCGTTATTTGTGATGCGATATTGTATTTAAGTGTTAATGACGTTACATATCGACAGATAACGTATGTATATACATTAATGTGGCTATTCGTTAACGGCGTTAAAATAGCTCTATAAATAATACGCGGTCACAGTCATTATTGACATAATCGCAGGTGAGGCCCCACCATTACCCGTGATGATGTTATATTTATTAACTGTGGCCAAATGCGTCTTATTTATAGCGTCAAAAATAACGCCGTTAACGATTAGTACCTTATAATATATATATATACATATATATATATATAATATTTTCTTAAGTTTTCGCGACTTGTATACATAATAAAACTACGTTTTAGCGGTTTTAAGCGCGGTAATTTTTTTGATTTTTGTTTTTCCGACGTTTCGGCCACTTTTCAGTGGCCGTGATCACGGAAGACAAAGGTGTCAAGGGTCCACGAGTATTGTTAAAGTTTTATTTAGCCTACAGTCAACTTGTTAATTTCAATTATTTAGTTTTAATTTTGTTTATGGTTATTATTTACTCTATGGGACCCTAATCTAATTTACGAAACGTTGGAAAAAAACAAAAATCATATAAATTACCGCGCTGAAAACCGTGAAAATGTAATATTATTATATTTACTGTTTGTTGATTTATCGCCGAAAATATTACTTCAAAAACTCACAATTAATTCACACAAATAACTTGCATCTGTCTAAAACATTAATAGCTTAATTTAAAACATAACCACGACGTATTATTTTTAAAATTTCGAACAAATAGCTAATAACTAGTTATGACTGTAATTATTTCGAATAACTAGCGGATGTTAGCAACAGTTTATCTAACTGTTTAAATAGCGGGATACCGAGTGTAGCATTGTGTTACTTTTTATTTATCTATGGGAACCAGTCTAACGCATATGATTGTTAAGGGTTAGACAGAAGTCTTTGCTAGTAAACGAAATTATGATTTTATTTATGTTCTCTTGACAATCATGATGGAAACTGGTAAACGCTAGAGAGCTCCCTTTAGAGAGCAGCAGCGCATTTGTAGAAACCTTTCGTGTTGCGAATGTCCCTAGGCGATGGTAACCGCTTTCCATCAGGTGGACAGTCTGCCTGTCTGCTGAAGTCAAGCTATAAAAAAAACGCGAGTCCGAAGAGGCGGTCAGCGTTCACGGCTTTCGTCTCTCTTTTCTCTTACCTTCGCTCCATTATTTGAGGTCGGCACAATATGTCTTTTCTTTCCATAATTATAAACACTGATACTCCCACAGCCAGACAAACTTGTAATTACAATTATGCTCCCCCCCCCCCCAAATTATTATATAATTAAATTTCTCTGATATTTGTACTCTAGTTATTTTGTTTTTTTGTGGGTAGTAAATAATATAAATAAAAAATAAATTTTTCGCTTGAAAAAAAAACTTCTATTTTGGCATACGTTCTCTGTCAGACCACGAGTCATCATGTCGTCCTTTATACGATTATATCTATTTTATATATAAAAATATATTTTATATTTACCTACCTTATATTACATTGCTGGTTGTCGTTATTTGACTACGGAATTTCAGAAAAAAGCATTTAATGGTGAATATCACATATCTTAAAAAATTGCTCAACTGATATTGTTCAAACTAATTTTCATTGAAACGAAGTACTTTGCCTTTGTTTTTTTAAATTTTCCTCGTCCTAGTTCAAAAATGAGACCGGAGAAAAAGATAACTGTGACATATAAGCCGCGCGCAGAAGGTTCGCCGATGACTACTTACTATTATCGTATATACTTATGCAAAGTATATACAATAATAAATTTAATTAATAAATTTATTGGAAAAACCATTTATGTAACCTTTTTTGTCAACCCTACTGACCATCGACGCGTGACATCATAAGGCTATCGGCAAACCTTCTGCGCACGGGTATTATATAGACATACGGACAGACGGCCAAAACGGCTACAGACTTGTAAAAACTATGTTGTTATAAAGATTTTTTTGAAAAACTAACATAAGCTTAATCTATTTACTAATCTATGTACACTGTTTCAAAACGTGTATCCGTTGTTTTAATAACTAACTTCTGCCCGCGACTTCGTCCGCGTGGAATAGTTTAAGAAAAAAGTAATTTAAAAAAAATCCCCCCGATTTTGAAACATCCCTCATTGGTGCTCCGCTCCTATTGGTCTTAGCGTGATGTTATATAGCCTATAACCTTCCTAGATAAATGGGCTATCTAACACTGAAAGAATTTTTCAAATCAGACCAGTAGTTCCTGAGATTAGCGCGGTCGAACAAAAAAACTCTTCAGCTATATATATTGTATAAGATAAACAGCAAGGTACAGCAATATGCTTAGGTGTTTATTTCATTTTTTATTATTAAATTTCATTGTTTTTATTTTTAACCAACATTGTTATTTATTGTTGTCATTGTCGAGTGACCAGATTCCAGTCTCCCTTAAGAGAGCAGCAGCCCATTTGTAACACCTTTGGTGTTGCAAATGTCCATAGGCGATGGTAACCGCTTTCCATCAATTGGGCCGTCTGCCTGTCTGCTAAACTCCTGCAATAAAAATTAAAAAAATGTTTAGAACAACAAAGGTTTTCCCTTAGATTTTAGTTTTAATTCTAATATCTATACAAATAATAAAATTGTAGAGCTAGAATTTCTGTACAATGAAATTTTTTTACTAAAAACCGAGTCAGGGGATGTAAGAAGTGAAATAGAACTAATTTATATTTTTTTTCTATTTTTTTGTTTCTCTGTTTGTCTATCTGTTTGTACCGGCTAATCTCCGTAACGACTGGACCTATTTAAATGAAATTTTGTATGGTGGTAGCTTATATCCCTGGTCAACATATAGGATACTTTTGATGCCGAAAAATTAAAGAGTTCCCGTGGGATAGTTAAAAAACGGCACAGGGCATCGGCTAATTTTAGATATAGTAACATGTCAGAGCAAAATCACTCATAATTATACACTAATAATTTCCTCTCCAACAAATTGTTTTGTCATTGCTGTCCAATTCCCTATAAAAGATCATTTAATTTTTGTTGGCGAGGAAATAAATAAATTAATGAAATGAATACAATTTTCTTCGTTGTTGTTTAATTAATTATGAATGATTTTTATCTCATAACACATGTATTTAAAATATTCGAATTAAAACTGAAATCTAACAACTTTGTTTGTTATAAATATATTTGTTATTTTTTATAACAAAATTGTTGTTTTCACGCCAGAACTGATGAACTATTGTGTGATATTTTTAATGCTATAAACCGCGACCACATACTTATCTTTTGTTGGCATAATAGATGCACTGATAGAAGAGCCCTATCTTGGTTTCCTTATAAATATATAGATAAGGACATTGCAAGAATTCACATTATTATTGATATTCAACGACTTTTCTATAGATTTATGAAGTCAAATAAGATTGGCGACTTCGTCCAAATTGGATGGATAGCAAAGATTAACTACAGTTGTTTTATACAAAGAATTTGCAGAATAATAAAAAAATCGACCTGGCCACTTTAAACCGCTCCAAGAAAATTCCTGATTCCAAAAGTTATTTCATTAACAAATTAAGAGATAATGGCAATTGAATAAATGAAGTTACACGTGTCAAGCTTCAGTAGAAAAAAGAAGAGATAAAATAGGTGTAGATTTTACAATAAATTCTAAATTTATTTTCATATAAAACAGCAACAAACAGAAAAATAATTAATACGGTATTTGACACATTTAAGTTATGATGAAATCTATGGCTTTGGCGTTCTATAAGACAATAAAAAAAATACACTATGGTTAAACTTCGTTAAAAAAATGGCCATAGAGGAAACATTCGTTTTTAGACTAAAACAGAATAGCATACATTAAATAATCAAATTTTCACTGAAAGGTTTTTACGATCTAATTTTAACATTAAAAGGGTGGAAGGGGGCCGATTAACCGGACTGGTTGTTGTCGTAAGGCATCCAGATAATTGAAAATCCGGATAACCGATTAACCGGATTTATTGCTGTCGTAAAGCATCCGGAAAATTGAAATATATATGAATAGGAGCTATTTTTATTCATATTATTAAGATAAGTCACCTCGTTCGTCTACACGTGTTTATTCTAAATTACAAATGAAATTTGTCAACTAAATTAGATAAACATTAGATACGATTTTTTTATTGTTTGAGTTCGGCAGACAGGTAGACGGCCCACCTGATGGAAAGCGGTTACCGTCGCCTATGAACATTAGCAACACCAAAGGTGCTAACAATGTGCTGCCACTCTTTAAATGGAGACTGGAACCTGGCCACTAATACCGGAACGCAACTGAAGGTTGTTTTGTCGCCTCTTACGATGGGCCACCGGGCCGCAGGAAATTGTATTCTTTCTCCGTTCCTGCACACATGAAGCGGAAGTACGTATGAATGTAGCATATTAAATTACTAAAATATTGCAACAATCGAACAGTGGAGACTCGACTATCCGGACCTCGGTTATATAATAATTTATATTATCATATAACGGAAGTCCGGATAATCGAGTCGATCGAGTGATTCCAGCATGGCTCTACAAAGTCGATACTACATAACTCTGTAGCGCTGTACAGACTACACCTACCTGTAAAATTGTGTTCATATTGACCCAATTGTTTGTAAGAAAAATGACTGACTACAAATAAATGATAGACAAACGGACGATAATGGTGTTTTTATAAGGGTACTCAGGTTTTGCGAAAATAAAGTATTTATTTAAAAAAAGGAATCTTACAGTTTAAGTATTGAAAGTCACGAGTCTACCTACCACCGCTTTCAAAGCAACAAACCTCCAATGCATATAGACTTGTTATATTTTTTAATGTATTTTGAATTAATACAAAGTTTAACAAAGTAATTTCTATGAATAATTACTGAAAGAGCTTAGTAGCAATCATATTATTCCTATTCGGTGCGGTCGTCTTGAAAATCTTTCATCGTATAATAAGCCTTCTTACCATTGATATATGGGTTTTTTATATATCAATGCTTCTTACACAAATGTTGCTCTACAATTTTTTTATACTTGTTTACTGAAAGTAAACGGAACTACTGCTATAGAAAACCTAAAACGAAGAAGAACATAGTACTAAACTAGAATGTACTATAGTGCTTTTATTGTGTAGGTACTAGGGTAACATAAGACCGTGTCAACGCCACGTGGCCTGAACTGGGTCATCCTTTGACAGTACAATGACACCGGTTGTCCTTTTCGCTCCTATTGTCTTTGAATGTGTATGAATGAGATATCACCATAGGTTAGTTTTTGAAAGTTTGACGAAATTTTATTTAAGCGACTTTTGCTATGAATTTCAATTCAATATGAATTTTAATTGTATATAACATCAATTTACTATACTTTTTATGGTTTAATTTATATATTGTAGTAGGTGCCGGTAGAACGCCACGTACTTACGTACGTAAGGTATTTGCCCGACTGGATGGCTACCACCCCTGGTCTAGAGTATGCCGCCATAACAACCTTGAGTTGTGTTCCGGCATTAATGACCAGGTTCCAGTCTCCCTTCAGAGAACAGCAGCGCGTTTGTAACACCTTTAGTGTTATAAATGTCCATAGGCGATGGTAACCGGTTTCCATCACGTGAGTCATCTGCCTGTCTGCTGAACTCATGCAATAAAAAAAAACTTACCATGAAATCGACTTATGTTTAACTGATCACCAGATATTATAGTAAAAAATAACGTCAATAAATTCTTTATGGCAGTATGAAGTGTTTTTGCCAAAAAAAAAATCACCAATATTAAAACCCCAATTTAAAGTGATCTATTTAGGTAATAATAGCGCATTAATTTGCTCGTTAATATTTACTACATAATAGGGTCTTTAAATACAATTTCGAAGTGCAGTCAAGACTACAATACAAGTCGGCCAGTACCAATGTAATTATTGATCTACTTGACTTTTTTGACGTGTTTAGTATATTTTTTGGTAAAAGAGCTTAGGGTCCGAAAGTATTTTTTGGGAGTTAGAATATTTAGATAGATAGATAGATAACTCTTTATTGTACACCAATACAAGTATGAACTTAAAGACTAAAATTATATCTAGTTATGTACAAAGGGCGGTCTTATCGCTAAAAAGCGATCTCTTCCAGACAACCCCAATATTTGTTGCCGATTAAATTGAAGATGTTTTGAAGAAAGGACAGTTAATTAGTTTTCCCACAGCTTTACTATATGGGGTTTTTCAAAAAGGGTGTCATCAAATTTCTTTGAGTGCAGCAGCGCGTTAGTGACATCTCTGGTATAGTAAACGTCCATAGGCGCCGGTAACCGCTTTCCATCAGGTGAGCCGTCTGGCTGTCTGCTGTAGGTACTCCAGCCATAAAAAATTACTTTAAATAAAGGTGCATTGTATGAAGAGATTAGTCTTTTTTATATTATTTATTGTTTGAGGTGTTAATAATGTGCTGCCGCTCTTTAAAGGAAGGCTGGAACCTGGCCACTAATGCCGGGACACGACTCAAGGTTGTTATGGCGGCATACATTAGACCAAGTGTGGTAGCCTTCCAGTCGGGCAAATACCCTATCACCTGGATGTAGGTTATTTGGTCGCCTCTTACGACAGGCCGCCCCAACGCAGCTAGTTGTATTCTTTCCTCGTTCCTGCACGGATAAGAAGGATAGAGAAATTTGATTAAGCTAAAAGTGTTTTTAGGATCGTAACAGCTGGAGATTCTGCGTACGTCCAATGGGAAACAGGCATGATAATATGTATGTATGTAGACGTATATCTAATTTTACAATGGCAGTTAAGCAATACTCTTCTAATGTGCTCTTTTAGAGTGTCACTTGTCATAGCAACAATATATTTCACTAATGATCTTAATTAACGAAGTAATTGAATTAATTAATATACCGGCGAGTCACTTGCAAAATGTTATGAGTCTATGAGTCAAAAACTAAAATAATGTACTAGACTTGACAAAATGTAAATTAGAGTTAGTAATTAGGGTCCCGTCATGAGCGTGCGTCTGTTTATGTATGGAAAAGCAATTTTTAAATTGAAAAAGAATTTGTTTAATTTATTTGGGAACTTACAATAATTATCAATGTTACAATATAAATAATATAATACATAATTAAGACGCATATCAGCTACGTTTTCACTAAAGAAATCATTCAATATAGACATTTGGTTCATACGATATTGGATAAAAAGAAAATTATAACATATATAACTAGGATACGCCCGTGACTTCGTCCACGCTTGACTTGAAATTCCCGCGGGATTCCCGGGACATATAAAGCAGCATTTAAAAAATAATATAAGCCATCGTTTTAGTGAAAACTGTTGGAATAAGTAAATTTTTATGCATCCGAACAACTTGAAGCCGCTCCCGGGAAAATTCCCGCGGGATTCCCGGGATAAAAAACCACATATTATTACATAAAATTTGCTGTCGATCAGCGAAAACTGCATCGAAATCGGCCAAGTAGTTTTTACGTGAATCCCGACCAAACAGACAAGAAATCTAAAAAAAAAATGCATCGTGTTCCACATCGTTTATACGTATCTATTCCAGTTGTTTTATTTTAATTGTTTCAATGTACATACAATAAAACTCTTTATTATTTCAATTAATCAAAACTGTTATTTAAAACTAAACACTTATCAAAAACTATATTTGTTTCTACCGTCATTCGTAATTTTTAAGTGTGTGACTTAGGTCGCGTTCCACTTAAATTGTGATATACTGTGTATTTAACATTTATACATGCGTTCCTTTGGTAACATTTTCATTACATACATACACGGCATATTTAGAATGTTATCATATCATAGATAAATATATTGAAAATAGTAAGCATGTAATAAATAAAAAGTATCTAGCAAGAATGGAAACGACCCAGATGTAAGTAAAAGGGAAAAAATATAAACATTTTTTACAACATCTTGAAGTCGGTGCGAAGTAAACATAAAAATTAAAATTAGACTAAAAAAACAGTATTGTACAGAATTTAGAATTATGAGTCTTATACATAAATAGTTTCAATTAATACAACAACATATTGAATAATTGAAAATATATTAGCCACCGTAAGTAAAAACAAAAGACAGAAAAAGAAGTTGATATACATACATACATACATACATAACTTCACGCCAGTTCCCTTGCAGGGTAGGCACGAACAACAGAGTGCCATTTAGGCTTATTCTTACACACCTCACTTGCCTCTTTGACATTCATAACTCTTCTCATGCAAGCTCGTCTGTTCTTAAGGCTCCTGACATCACCTTCTGCTAGTACACGATCAATTTGATCATGGAAGGTGTGTCGTGGCCTTCCACGACTTCTGCATCCATCCACTTTTGCATTGTATATTTGTTTAGTCATTCTTTCATCATGCATTCTTTCCACATGCCCGAACCACCGGAGCATTCCTTTCCTTACCTTCACCCCGACACTCTCTTTCAGAGAGTTGATATACAATAATTGAAAAGAAGAAACAGAAAAAAGGGAGACATCACCAGAACGCAGAACCGGGGCTAAGACACCTTCCTGCGACCAGCCGCAAAGAAGACTCTAATAGTCAGAAATACTTGATATGAATAATAATATGAAGTTGGGTTCCAGGGTTCCTGGACCAGGTTCCAGACTCCCTTAAAAGAGCAGCAGCGCATTCGTAACACCTTTGGTGTTGCAAATGTCCATCAAGTGGGCCGTCTGCCTGTCTGCTGGACTCCTGCAATAAAAAAAAATGATGTAGTAGTAATACATTCCAAAATTTTGTTGTCGTACCAATAAGTATGGTAATTTTTATCCTTTGACTTGCCACCGACTTCAAGATGTTGTTGAAAATATTTATTTTTTGCATTTTAGTTACTTCTGAAGCCGATTTCTTTTTTGCTAGATTTTTTTGTTACACTTTGTGTTAAGTATATGTAAGTTCATAATTAGGTACGTATTTGTTTAGACATAAAGCTAACCTCAGTGACTATACATTATTTATTTGAATTTGAGGAATTCCCTGCTATATCATCGGAATATATGGCCCAATACCAATCAAATTTATATCCAAGCATCTATGTATATTGAACCCAATGCAAAAAGAATTATTAAAATCGGTTGAGAAATAAAAAAGTTATGGTTAAAATATTTCAAACGTAACACATTTTCTGTGTCATTTTAAGAACTTATCTGTTATATCTGTTTTGAATGAGCTCCCAGCCGTGGTTTTCCCACAGCGCTACGATATGAGTTTTTTTAAAAAGGGCGTCGTAAAATTTCTTCGAGGCCGGCAGCGCGTTGATGACACCTCTGGTATTGCAAACGTCCATAGGCGACGGTAACCGCTTTCCATCAGGTAAGCCGTCTGCCTGTCTGCTGTACTCCAGCTATAAAAAAAAATCTTCAGAACCCAAGATTCAATAACTGAAATGTAAACAAATCTATATTGAATCCAACGCAAAAAGAATGATCGAAATGAGTTCAGATATAAAAAAGTTACCGCTGGAAAAAATGACAATCGTTATACTTTCTCTATTTGATTTCGAAGAATTTTCTGCTATATCTTCGAAGGCCGAAGTACAATAGTGATGAAATTTATATGGGACCACTTTGAAGATATGCAAAACAAAAAGAACTAATTTTTTTTTATTTTATTTATTATATTTAGGGCAATGAACGAACAATTACACGATCGAGGAAAATAAACTTTAAGATAGATTATGGTATACATTATGTTTTGTTATGGTGTTGCCCCCAACTACAATAAAGTAAGTCTGTCTGTCAGTGCATCCATTATCTAGATGATTTACGAAATTATTTTCACTAAATTTGACATAAGGGGCTCAATTCTGCTATTTCAACATTTTAGCGTTGCGAAGATATTCAAAGTGCGATTCCATTGCGATTGTGTCAAAAATTCGTATTCTACTAAATCCACAATATCTTCTCGATATCATCACAGCAGAATCATAGATAGATAGATAACACTTTATTGCATTCGTAAATGTAGGCGATGTTTTGGCCTCTCTGACAGTAAGAGGCAGCGCATTCCAAAGTTTGACAGCCTGCACTGTAAAAGAGTCATCATAAAAGGATGAAGTGTGTGCAGGTGTAGTGAGTTTACCATACGTATGAATGCGCAAATTGTGGGAAGTAGAAAGGCGAAGGAATTCAAAACGTTTCTTAAGGTAAGGAGGACTATTACGAATAAATAATATGTTATAAAGTAGTGTGAGAATGTGAGTATTCCGGCGAAAGCGGCTAGAAATAGAAATGCTACCAAGAATTTAAACATTTATTTCGCGAATTTTCGTTTATAAATTCATATTAAGTTTAGAGATAGCGAAGTCAGCCAAATCTACGATTGAGACGATAGTGTACATCGATTTTAACGCAATGGTAATAGCAGAATTGGGCCCCTGGTCATCAACTAATGTATAATTCATCTACCACCTAACCGGCTGATACAAATAAGCTAAATATCTGTTGACAATTCTGGGACTTTGTTTTCTTCTTTATCTTCTAAGAAAAAATAATTTATACATATTGGCGTTGTATACCTAAATCTTTTAATAATACAAGCCCTGTTTTGAATCAAACCATTGATCCGGGCGGTTCCTTTAAGGACGTCTGGAATCGTGACCTTGAGTTTAGAATTTGCGTAGGGGAGATTCGGTATTGCGTAAGAGGTGAGATACTTGATTTAATTTTGGGTTCAATAACAAGCCGCGTATACACAGGTCCAAATACGGCTAACTACCGTTCGTCGGCAATCCGCCGCATAGCGGTAAAATCATCCGATTCATCCGCGTCCAACCGCGCGCGTTATTGGCCGCAACCAGGTTTTCTTTATAAATTTTATAGCTTTTTAAGAATCTTTCCGATTCAACTGCTTTGTTGCTAACAATGATGAGCGCTAATCACTTAATTGTAGTCAAACATGAATGGTCTAGCACTAGTTTAAAAAAAAACCTGGTTTCGGCTGATGATGCGCTTTGGAAAATCGCCTGGCAACAAGAAGAAATCTCCAGGCGCTCCATATTTTTATAAGAAAAAAATCATGTGCTGAAATAAAGTAGGAAGTAGACTTCATTTTTAAATTACAGTAAAACCTGGTTAAGTGAGACATCAAGGGACCTGCAATGTGGTTTCACTTATAGAAGTATTCCACTTATCCAGTGTCTCAGATATCCAGGTATAAATAAACATCTGTCTCATTTACAGAGGGTTTCATTAAAATAGGTAAGAATAGGAATGAATTTTATCTTTATTCTGAATTATTCTACAAAGAGTAGATTTTGGCACATTAAATTCGACACAGCCTTCATCGCATGTCTTCCCACTTTCATAAAGTTAATATACTTCTGTTTTTCACGTACGGATAAAGATTGTACCTTTTTGACATTTTTCAGATAAACATCCGTATGATAGTAAAGCGAAACTAAAACTGGAGGTCGTTGAGGCTTAAAATTACTTACGTAGTTAAGTGCGGAATTTGCGGGTAGAATAAGAATAAGTAAAGAAACAAAACAACGTTATCTCAGTTACAAAGGTCTATGCATATAAAATTCACTGGCTGTCTCAGTTATAGAGGTAACTATGATGATAAATCGAAAGAACGAATCCCAGATATAGAGGTTTGCTTCGTCCCACTAACAGGGGTAGTTCAGTGCCAAAGTGTTGGGACCTCAGCAGGAGTTCCAGTTATGGAGGTTTGTCACTTATCCAGGTCCCACTTAACCAAGTTTCACTAGAAGGTATATACTTACACCTTCAAAAACGTTATCCAGTGGAACTTAGTTTAAATAGAAAGTTTCGAATTCTCAATATTTTAAAGTTTTAGTTTCCAGTGGGAATGTAGAGAGCTCTTAACATCAAAGACATCAAACCAAGCAACTGGTCAAGAAAATGTACAAGTACAGGCTTCATTAGAGATTATTTGTGATGATAAAACCTGAATTGTATAACATTTATTGCATGTATAATAAATTATGAAATAGGGCATCGTTGGCGCTATTCGTTGGGCTGTGTGTAGGCGGCCTCTCCGATGAATATTGACCGAAAGACGGTAAAAGAGACCTGATATAGCTTTATTTATTAATGATATGTGCGAGGTAGTATTGTTTGCTGATAACACGTCACTTATATTTAAAGTTGACAGAAATAAACAGAACATTGACGACGTAAACAACGCTGTAGCTCAAATATCTAAATGGTTTATTGTAAATAACTTTTTTTTACTCAATCAGAAGAGAACTACATTCGTTAAGTTTGTTATGCCCGATGTAAAAGAATACGATGTTAATATTATTTTTAACATTTTATGTATACATTATTATTATTATACATTACATATTATTCAATGGAACTTACATTGTACAATAAGTTTTGAATTTTGAATTTAAATAAGGGTTTTTAGGGTGAAATTACAAAGACAGGTCCATTATAAAAGCGTAATATTCGATATCGTAAGTTTAATAAATTTTATTAAATTGTAAGCTATTTAAGCTATTAGGCCTTTCAATGTGTGGTGATTTAAGTTTCAAAATTTGCAACAAAAACCAATTTGCAAAACAGAGTAAATCTATGTTTTGCTTTTCACCGACTTCAAGAAAAAATACTTTTTTTCTATTTAGTTATTCTCGAAGTCGGTTTCCTTTTGTTAGTTTATGTGTTTTAGTTACTTTTTTAATTTCATATTACTTTTCTATTTTTATAAATCGGCTGTGCTTTTTTTAAATAAATTATTTATAAAATACGATACTTACTTGTTTTCCAAACCAAATCGTAGCAAAACAAAGTAATTCTCTGACATAACGTTGCTCTACGCTATCCGCATACAAAGTCGCTCCGCTAGACGCATCCAGAACGTTGCGTAAGTTAGTCAAATTGTAGACTACTTTCACATTGCTCGTGTGAATTTTAACATTAATTTAATTTTGTATTAGGTGAAATTTGATTTTTTTTCTGTGGAATATTTTTAACTACAAGTTTACGATGTGGCTTTCTTCGTGTATTAAATGCGATTACTAAAAATGACTCTCGTACAGTAAAATAAATATGTAATTCTGAAAACATTTCTAAAGGGTTGAACTATATTTTGTGGTGTTTTAAATTCCTTCACCATTCATCGCCTTCCATCCATTGCCCACAATTTGCGCCATGATACGTACCGAAAACTTATGACGCCTGCACACACTTCGTCCTATTATGATAATTCTTTTACGGTGCAGGCTGTCAAACTTTGGAATACGCTGCCTCTTACTGTCAGAGAGGCCACATTTATAGTATATATAGTATAGCATAGTTACTATTAATTTTAACCGATATTAAGATAAATGAACGGTCGGTAAGATATAGGACCGGATAATTGTAGCCGTTCGCTTACACTTACAACTCGCAGATGAATACGTGGCTTTCAATGAATATTATGTTATTTAAACTATTTCTTTTAAACGTATCAGTCACTACAGGTCTTATCTTTCCAAAATCCGCCAAAACAAATATGACCTCAAACTTGGCTTAGAATATAGGTCAATCAGGTCAGACCCTGACATATTTTGGTCTCAAGCTGACCTCACTGACCTTGGAGTTTAGGTTCAACTGTTTTGAGGTCAAAGTTAAAATTCTGGTTGTCCCACTTTTAATCTAACGTCACAGGGTGTTAAACCATGCATTCCTATATATATAAAGTAAGCTTTAATTGCAACTTACAGCGGTCTTCGTAGTTGAGTGAGCTCAGCTTTTGCCGGCCAATCCCACTGGAACACATAAGCCTCTGGGTTTGATTCCTGACATGGTAAATTTCGTAAACGAACTTTCCCGTAATTTACTAAGCTCCGTGGAAAGAATGCATGATGAAAGAATGACTAAACAGATATACAATGCAAAAGTGGATTGATGCAGAAGTCGTGGAAGGCCACGACACACCTTCCATGATCAAATTGATCGTGTACTAGCGGAGGGTGATGTCAGGAGTCTTAAGAACAGACGAGTGTGCATGACAAGTGTTATGAATGCCAAAGAAGCAAGTGAGGTGTGTAAGAATGGGCCTAAATGGCGCTCTGTTGTTCGTGCCTACCCCTCAAGGGAACTGGCGTGAAGTTATGTATGTATGTATGTACTAAGCTCCGTCTAGTTATCATGATCGAATTAGCAGGACTCAACCAAAACACGATGAGAATAATTAACTACAAGTTAATTATTTGCCAAATTTGCGATTTTGCTGCTGTAGCTGGTTGCCGCGATAACTGCTAGCTTCATATCAAGCAAATATGAAAATTTCTGAAGACGTCAGATATCTAATATTATTATAATTTTATAACAAAGTGTTTAATAACAGTCTATTTTATTCATTTAATATTTCTTTTGGAATTCTAAAAGTAAAACTAAATACTTGAAAACTTGTATGTATGTATATTATAATATGTATACATACTTCACACCAGTTCCCTTGCGGGGTAGGCACGAACGACAGAGCGCCATTCAGGCTTATTCTTACACACCTCACTTGCTTCTTTGACATTTATAACTTTTGTCATGCACGCTCGTCTGTTCTTAAGGCTCCTGACATCACCTGATTATATCATTGAAAATAAACTACATTATAAATAAATTACACTACAAAAAAAACGTAGAAATTAAATACTATTATAAAATTTTCTTAAGTTTTCGCGACTTGTATACATAATAAAACTACGTTTTAACGGTTTTAAGCGCGGTAATTTTATTTGATTTTGGTTTTTCCGTAAATTAGATTAGGCTCCCATAGATTAAATAATAACCATAAACAAAATTAAAAATTAAATGATTAAAATTAATAAGTTGGCGGTAGGCTAAATAAAACTTTAACAATACTCGTTGACACTTGACATCTTTGTCTTCCGTGATCACGGCCACTGAAAAGTGGCCGAAACGTCGGAAAAACCAAAATCAAATAAAATTACCGCGCTTAAAACCGTTAAAACGTAGTTTTATTACTATTATAAACATATTTACAAGTAAAAGATGTAATCTAGATCGCTGTCGGTGGGGAGCGTTCCCAAAATGCTGGCCGCATTATTATAATTATAATATAAAAGTATCAAACTCGGAGTATAAAATCCTAACCTCAAATAAAACATAAATAATGCTAAAAAATTAAAATCCAATGAATTATGTTTAAAAACAAGTTTACAGTTTAAATAACACAAAACTACTGCTACGTACCGATTAACTAGGCTGTTCGACCGAAAGCATCATCTAAATGATAAAGCAACTTTGCTGCTTTAAATTCGGTCATATTATATTTTTTTTTATTGCAGGAGTTCAGCAGACACGCAGACGGCCCACTGGATGGAAAGCGGTTACCATCGCCTATGGACATTTGCAACACCAAAGGTGCTACAAATGCGCTGCTGCTCTCTTAAATGAGTCTGGAACCTGGTCACTAATGCCGGAACACAACTCAAAGTTGTTATGGCGGCATGCTCTAGACCAGGGGTGGTAGCCATCCAGTCGGGCGAATGCCCTACCACCTGGCTGTGGGTTGTTTAGTCGCCTCTTACGACAGGCCGCCTGGCCGCAGGAAATTGTATTCTTTCTCCGTTCCTGCACGGATAAATACACTTTACCATATCAAACTTGAGTTTTCTCAAACCACTTTCATGTACTCTATTGTTTAGTTATCTTCTAGGAACGTTTTAAATATGCACATATACAAATATAAAGAGATATCACAAAAATCCTAATAGCTAAACGAAGTGACAGCTAGAGTAATAGATAATATAGATAAATTACCTTCGATTTATTATTATTATATACTATAATAACAATAAAATTATTTATTTTATTGAATTATAAAACCATTTCTACTGTAATATTTAACTTTACATATGGCTTAAGTTATGTAAGACATATAAACATCATTAAATTATGTAATTCAATGCAAAAGTCCTGTTTGTAATGTACGAAAATGTTCTTCGAAAAACAAACAATGTGCTAAACATGGGTATCAACTTTGTTAAGCTAGGTTTGATTATGAATTAAAGTTACGAAACGTATTTGCGTAATGTATACACCTGGCTCGTATTTAACCCGAATATTTGATAATTAATTGTCTTTTTTTTAGTTAATTATTCTTTTGTTGCTGTGTAATTATTGTAATTACAAGTTGAGTATTTTTTATTTCTGGTACAATCTGCGCCATCTAGCGGTGGATAGCAAATTTAATTTAGGCAATGAATAAGTTTGCTTTTGTACTTTTACTATGGAAAATGTATATTTTTTATATTTATTGCACGAGTTCAGCAGACAGGCAGACGGCCCACCTGATGGAAAGTGGTTACCGTCGACTATGAACATTTCTAACACCAAAGGAAAGCTGGAACCTGGCCACTAATACAATTCAAGATTGTTATACGCATACTCTAGACCAGGGATTCCCAAAGTGGTTGATATCGAACCCCTGTGGTTGAAATCGGTTTCCCAGAGGTCGACATAAATGAAAACTGATTTTGGGGGTCGGCGAGGTTTAAAAATCTACACCTATTAATTAACGCACGTTCTTATTTGAAACTTCCAAGATACATACAGTACGTTCTGTAGCCGAATCTTCAGCGCTTCGTCGAGAGCGTGGCCGAATATTCGGTATTCGCTATTCGGCCAAACCACTGTTCGTGGCATCTCTAATTGAAATAGTCACTCATCGAGTGAAACTGTTAGCTTTGAGCCTTGAGTTAGTCTCAAGGCTCAAGGCTAGAAGTTTCACGCCTAAATTCTGTGAGAGCATGGTATCATTACGATTGATCCGGTCCAAAAGCTGTAATCAAGATATTGATTCCAGCATAGCTAAACCACGTCAAAAAATCTGCAGCGTCCGATGGCCTTTGTGGGCTTTGCGCTGGCTATTTCTGCGGCTTAGTTGGGTCGTCTGCAAGTTTGCCAAGTTTGCAATAAAAAAAAAGAAAATTTTCCATAACACAGGCCACCGACCTGTAATAAACTCTGTGATTATGTCACGTTTTTATCTTTTTAAAATACTTCCATAACAATATTGCAATCGTTCAATGACCTATAATTGAAGTATTTTTTTCCCTTTTGCAATGTATTTGCAAGTTTACGTAGCATTAATGTTTTACTTATGATTGATGCCGGGTTTTTATACATGTCCATTTTTTCTTACTACTGGTTAGAATTTCACATAGACTCCATACAAGTCACATCACATGTATTTTCTAGCACTGGTAAGGTAGATCAAAAAAGAGATGGATGGATTATGTGAAGGCTGTGATGATGATTTGTGGTATGACAGAAGATTAGTCAAAATAGAGGAGTATGGAAGGAAAGACATATTGTGCCGACCCTAAATAATTGGGAGGAGGTGAAAGAAAAGACAGAGATTAGTACGCAGGATATATGTTTATTGAATAGGTGTATGTTTTATTTTATTTCAAAAATTTAACAATTTCATATACAATTAAAGTTAAAATTAAAATAGTACTAACATTATTAAATCTAATACTATAGAGCTGTATCATATTAATAAAATTTTAATTTTATAATAATAATAATATTTTATTAATTGATTTCTTGGGTTTGAAAGTTTGACGGCCTCTGTGGTTCAACGGGCTCTTAGCCGGCGGAACTCGTCGGAACGCAGAGGCTTCGGGTTCGATTCCTGGCATGGTAAATTTCGGAAACTAACTCTCTGTTATTTACTAAGTCTGGGTGTCTGCGATCGGCCCCTGAGTGGTCCGTTGTATATTATCCATAACATAAGCGTAACTTGCTTAGCTTGGGGAGACACAATGTGTGTGATGCTCTGCCGATTATTATTATTAAAAAAAGTTATATTTAAACGAAGACACGTTCCTCTTAGGGAAACAGTAAAAAAATCTTATTTATGTTAGTACTTACAATTAGGTACCTAAATATACGATAAATAACTAACATTATATGCACTAGGCTTACCTGAAACAAAGAAACGACATTCAAAGTCCATTCACTTAAATTCTAATTGAAATAATAATTAAAACTGTTATTTAAAACTAAACACTTATCGAAAACTATATTTGTTTCTACCGTCATTCATAATTTTTAAGTGTGTGACTTAGGTCGCGTTCCACTTAAATTGTGATATACTGTGTATTTAACATTTATACATGCGTTCCTTTGGTAACATTTTCATTACATACAAATACATACATTTATACATAGTCATATATACAATAATATATTTCAAACAACAAATATTAAATCTAAACTTAGTCAATAACTTAGTTTGGGAACTACTAGTGTTCCCGGCAGAAGTTGTCCCGCTATGAAAAAACAAAAATTAGAACCCAATTGCAGCGCCACCTACGAGGTCCAATTGTAAATCTAAACCATCCACTCAAACACACACACAAAACTTCATCTAAATAGATCAACCTGTTTTTGAACTTAAGCCAGATTAACCAATAGCACTTGATTTTTATATACAAGAAGATAATAATCATGAACTGAATGAACTGAAATATTTAGTAGTAAAGCGAATAAAAAGTTAGTAAGATACAGGAACCAGTTTTAATAATTTACTTGAGCATTAATAAATCATTTGAAAATATTTTTTTTAGTCATCTACTTAATATTGGTCTGAAAGAGAGTGTCGGGGTGAAGGTAAGGAAAGGAATACTCCGGTGGTTCGGGCATGTGGAAAGAATGCATGATGAAAGAATGACTAAACAGATATACAATGCAAAAGTGGATGAATGCAGAAGTAGTGGAAGGCCACGACACACCTTCCATGATCAAATTGATCGTGAACTAGCGGAGGGTGATGTCAGGAGCCTTAAGAACAGACGAGCGTGCATGACAAGAGTTATGAATGTCAAAGAAGCAAGTAAGGTGTGTAAGAATGGGCCTAAATGGCGCTCTGTTGTTCGTGCCTACCCCGCAAGGGAACTGGCGTGAAGTTATGTATGTATGTATCTATTTAATATTTAGATTGATTGTCTTTGTTCATAATTGATCAATGCTCTTAGAAATTATGAATCATAGTATTTTTTGTACATAATTGTATTCACAATAGGGGTCTATAGTTGTTTTAGCAAAGATGTAAGCCTTCATGTTGCGCTCATTATTAATGACGGGTCGTTGTAAGAATAATAATACGATCCGTATGTTCAAATAATATATAATTTTCTTCTTTTAAGCTAGGTTGCCTGGAGGAGATCGCTTCTAGCGATAAGGCCGCCTGTTGTTTTGCAAAGAAGTATTGTAATTACGCGTTTTGTTTTTGTAATTTTTTATTTTGGTGATCAATAAAGTGTTATCTAATCTAAACTAAATTTTCTGTATTGTTTTAACAATATAAAAAGGTGAGTGATTAATATATAAAAAATAATAATATCAGCCTATTAATGTCCCACTGCTGAGCTCGGGCCTCCCATTATAGGGGGAACGGACAGTATACCCGCCACGCTTGTCCAAGCCGGCTTGGCAGGTTTGACACATGGCTTATCTCGATGTGCAGGTTGCATCAAGATGTTTTCCTGCACCGTTGTTAGCACATGGTAATTGTAACAATATGCACATTAGATCAGAAAACTGACTAAGAGGTGCATGCGTACCGGCCAGGATCGAACCCACGCCCTCTGAGTCTGGGACGCGTGCGCTAACCATTACGCTACCACGACTGATTAATATATAATAATATTAAATACGATTTAAATATCTGTTTTTCATGACGACATTTCCCTGTCTTTAATTCTGACGGTTACAATTACAACCCTGCAAAAATCTGGCCTGCTGGCTAGTGAGCGAGAAGGTTTGTTTCGCCACATAAGTATGAAAGAAAGAAGAAAGAAAGATTTTATACATTTCCATACATTAAATTACCTCGAGCGCAGCGCTGCTTCTCAGTGCCAACCCCGCCTCATTGATTAGTATTTTTGACTTATCGTGGATACTTAAATAATAATACATTCAAATAATACTTAATGATATACATACATACTAACGCATAAAGTAGGAATTAACACAGTATATGAAACATAAAACAGATATGACAAACAGTTACCAGATAAAATGGAAAAGGATTGAAGATGTAACTCAGCAACCACTTAGTAGGCTATGGAGCACGGTATCTGAGACATTTCTCTTATGGATAATGTCAGAAATTAGGACATCCGTAAGAGAATCAAGGTAGCCGCCATATCTCGCACAGTTAGCTAGTTGGAGTGGCAGTGGGCCTGTAGCGAAGACCGCATCTTGGTAAACATGTCCTAGAACGCCCTCCAGGCCTCAGATTCTGTTATAATATAGTTAGAATGGTTAACCACTGGCGTCATAATGCTTGTCTATGTATGAAAAATAACCATTATGTCGCCAGTGGTCAACCATTCTGACGATATTGTAATAGCAGAATTAGGACCCTGGTCGGTGGACTGACCCGCGTCAGGTCGCCGACAGGGGCTGATTGAGGAAGGCGGGAGACTGGGATATATGGTTTTAAAAGTACATTTCTCCTGGCTCTGAGTATAGGCGAATGGTAGGAATTTGGGGAGCTTTTCGGGGTATTTCGACAATGGTAACATACCTTCACCAAATAGGACGAGGCGGAGTTCTCACACGCCCTCATCGTAATCCTCACACGGTGATAAGTGAGTCCTTAACTAGATTTAAGAAAAAGCTATAGCTTTGGTAAATACTCCTGCCTACCTCACACGCAGAACGGCGTGAGGTAAAAAAAAACAAATACCTCTGAGTATTATTTTTATCAATTCAATCAATATTGATGAATAGAGTGGATGCGTCATCATAAACGCTTCGTAATTCAAGATAAGCTGCTGGCGTGGGGTCGTTCAACTCATTTGGCAGTCGGTTGAACTTTAGTTTATCTACTGAACAACAGATGGCGCTGATGTTTATGTAATTAGGGTTCCGCAAAAACTACGTTTTCATTATATTCGTCCACCTATCTATATATGTTATGGCCATTTTTATCAAAAATACTGCGTTTATTTGGGTATAATTTAAAAAGATTCTGTTGTCCATATGGCGCTGCGTAACGGTGTAGTAAAATTGCGAGATAAATACAAATTTGGGTGGCCACTATGATTGTATTATGTCTATTCGATATACTTGTAACTGAAGGTTAAATTCATTTTTTTACTCTACATAGTCATGTGGGATGTCATCATACATGTTTATACAAACCAAAAGGTACAGATATACTAAATTCTGAAGTTATAACCCCCATTTTTTTAACGAGGGGAAATCCGTTTGTGGTTTAGTCATCGCAGGGGACGTGTGGGATTCACCGCGTTGGGGTGGTATTTAACACCCCTGTAGAATGCCGTTGCTAGTGAAGTCGGGAATCCCCACTAAAACCGCTTGGGGTTCAGTCCTTCACCTTCGTGCCAGGGCCACAGGTATTTGGCCTTGTCATCCTACAGGTCTTGCCAGACGGCAGCCCGGCGGCATTTTCTAAATATGAATTATATCGTGGGACACTATGAAAAAAATATGTGTAGAGCTTCAAAAACACTTTCAATAAAAAATGATTAAAACAATATCATTTGGGTTTTAAACTTTAAGATTTTCAATTCAATGCTTTTTAATAGTATCAAGCCAACGACGTTAACAACTCGAACGGTTGTCATCTCTCCAGAACCTTTTATATTCAATGGACAGTTACGCACTAAGGTGATTTTTTAAATGTCCAAAGTATTAATAAAGAAAATGTGTACATGTGCAGTTTACACACAGTAGAAATGAAACTTCAGAGAATATACTCACATTTAATTCTCTCATTTTTATTAATATAAATATATAATATAATATAATATATAATTCCTTTACCCTACATCGGCCAACAGATTAAATTCAAAATAAACATTTTAAGTATCATTTTGAATTTTGCACTGTTTAAGTGTAAAAAATATTATTATCGGTTTTATTTCAGTCCAAATTGGCCCTATGTATAATCAATCAATCTTATTGACTCTCTAATCTGTGCTGCACAATGTAAAACTCGTCTCTCATTGTCTCGCAAGCTTAGTCCTATAGATTTATGTGTTTACCTCTTTTTAGAGTCGCTTTTCCGTTTCATCGAGTTTCAAATCACAACGATTCTAAAGAAGTTTGACTTCAATAAATAAATCTTAAAATTCTACGTCAGAGAAATAAAACACCTTCAACAGGATCTTAAAATGTTTTATATACACATATTTTTCCTCATATCTCGTTATATGTTTACCTGAAATTTCCTTGTTATTTTATTTAAAAAAGGGTATTATTAATTAATATCCTTTGACAAGGAAAATAGTATTGTAAATTATTAATATATTTTTAATTTATTTAACGTCAATAGGTTTCTGGGCACTTAAATAACAGAAATATGACTATTTATTACTAAATAACAGCACAGCACAGCTCTGTCGTACACAAAAGAAGGCAATAAGTTTCGTTCGCAATTGTGGTGCTTCCACTAAGAAACGAGAGCGTAGACCAGGAACCTAATTCTGCTATTACTGTTTCATCGAAATCGCCGGATACTATCCTCTCAATTGTAGGTTTGCATGTTTTCGGTTTTCTGTCAATTCTAATGGCGTACTACGGCCACGCCACTCTATGTTTATGAATATTTATAAGAGAAAACTCGCGAAATAATTGTTTAAAATTTTGATAACCTTTGAATATTCATTTTGGCAACCGCGGGAATCGAATAGTTCAACTGAAACTCTCCAAAATGAATCCTATAAATACAGATAAAGTATATTTAAAGATATCCTATAAATCCTATTAATATTATTTATTATATATAAGGAATACAGATTTGTATTTTTGTATGTTTGTAACTAATAAACTTAAAAACTCCTTGACTGATTTCAAAAATTCTTTCACCATTAGAATGAGTAATATAGGCTATATTTATACGTTTATTCCAAAATGTTAAATAAATAAATGTCCACCCTTGTGAAGCCGGGACGGGTCGTTAGTAACTAAATAAATGACTAATATAATAATAATACTAAAGAATTTAATAGTAACTAGAATAATTACATTACATATTACGGTGATGTCAGGAGCCTTAAGAACAGACGGGCGTGCATGACAAGAGCTATGAAAGTCAAAGAAGCAAGTGAGGTATGTATGAATAAACCTGAATGGCGCTCTGTTGTTCGTGCCTAACCCGCAAGGGAACTGGCGTGAAGTTATGTATGTATGTATGTACATATTACGTTGTAATTTATGTTATAGTCAATTGATTATAGGTATAGTGAACTATTCCCAGGATCACCAATGCTTATGTTTACAACAAAAAAGTTTACCTGATGGTAATTTTAATTTAAATATGTATATTTAGTAAAATGTCAAATTATATATAAACATTCACGATTACATGTACATTGATACAAAATCGTAATTTTCTTTTATCATTCAATCAAAATCAATTCTATTCAATGTTCCTTCTTCAACATCACTTCTATAAAAAATATAATTAAACTGAGTAATCTGTAAGATATAATTTTGTCTCGTGACCTTGGGACGTGTCGTTTATTCGTAAATATAATATGACTAGTGGTCTCGGCAGACGGTGTCTGCCCTGAAAAAATAAATGGTCAAGTGTTTTGTTTAGATTGATGGGTTACATTATTGAAGTTTTAGTAGGGATCTCTAATTTTTATATAGCCTATAGTAATCAGGGATAATGTAGCATTCAAATGGTGAAAGAATTTTTGAAATCGGTCCAGTAGTTTTTGAGTTTATTCGTCACAAACACAAAATTACAAATCTTTCCTCTTTATGAGTGTAGATTTGGAAGAATTATCATTTTATTAATATGGCCATAGGTCACATATAACTAAGGTGCAGTATATGCTATAATGTTACAATATTGGCTTACAATACCGTACATTTTAAAGAAACATAAATAAATATACAAAGGAATAGTAACTCGAAACTAATCATAACACATTACAAAAACAAAAATAGTTGCAATACATTTAACTAGCTACAAATTCAACTAGAGTTCGTTAACCCCAGCTGTTTGTGTTTGACCTTTATTAAATCTATTCGATAACAGATGGCGCTGTTACGAATTTTTAATCCTACTTGAGTACGTTGATCCTTTACGCAAGGTTGTTGGTCTTTCACAATCAATACGGTGTCGGAAATGTTGTTTTTTGTAAACACATTGACGAGTTCTTAGTTATTTTTGCAACGTTTCTTTTTTAGTTTATGACTTCATAAAGATTCTGTGCAGTTACGTTCAAAAAAATCTTTTTTACATCTTGTTCGATCGTTATTGTTAGATATAATTGCATGTAGTTACGCAAACAGAGACCACCTTGGTACAAATTGGAGAAAAAACACAGCAAGGTGTCAAATCGCATATTCTTGATACATTAAAAGCATATAAGATGTTTATCTTCAATATTTATTATCCAATATATTGTTAGAAAACAGGTTGGTTGTTAAACCATTATATGTTTACTTCTGTCTTTAAATATAGATAAACCAACCATACAAACACAAACTTGAATCATTTGATATTTATCATCGACCGTTGTCCTTTCATTTATGCGCCAGTCAACCAAATTAAATCAATTTGATTACTATACTACATATATAAAAAAATGTGTATACATAAAATATATGACATTTTTTGTAGTATTATTGGTACGCGTTTGACCATGTTCTCGCTCAATGTACAGCGGAGATATGGTCTTAAATTGAACCTATTCACATGGGCCTTGAAGATATCCACATACATACATACATACATAACTTCACGCCAGTTCCCTTGCGGGGTAGGTACGGACAACAGAGCGCCATTCAGGCTTATTCTTACACACCTCACTTGCTTCTTTGACATTCATAACTCTTGTCATGCACGCTCGTCTGTTCTTAAGGCTCCTGACATCACCTTCTGCTAGTACACGATCAATTTGATCATGGAAGGTGTGTCGTGGCCTTCCACGAAGATATCCATGTTGTAGATATCAGAAAACACAGACTACGGCAATGAGTTCCACTTTTTTCCGATACGCATGATGAAGGTGGACGCAAAACGTTCATATAGGTAGTATTATGCACCGTATCGGAACCGCATGCCGGTGCTTCTGCTTGGTCTTAAATTATAATACACCACACCAAACAGAAATTTGCATGTATAATACTAAATTAATGATAGAAATGAATAAACTTTTTATTGTTCACAAAAAATTAAAACTACACTCTTAAAAAGTACTATCCGTGCGGAGAAGGTTTGCCAATGGCCTCATGACGTCACGCGTCGATGGTCAGTAGGTCTGACAAAAAAGGTTATATAAATAGTTGTTGCAATAAGTTTATTATTGTATATACCTTATATACGTATATACAATAATAGTAAGTAATACAATACAATAATAGTAAATAGTCATCGGCAAATCTGTGCGCGGCTTATAGATACAATGGTTGATGAAGAAAGGGCGGCCTTATCGTTTAAAGCGATTTCTATGAGGCAACCCTCTAAACTAAAGAAAATATTAAAACAGACCAGTGGCGCTGAAGACCATAAATAATATGAAACATTCAGAATATAAATAAATAAATAATAGACTTTATATACTATACAAATATTATAATATCATAAAATGTACAAACAAAATAAACAGCTAAACTTGAGACGAGTAAACATAATACGGGTTAACACTGGCGCTGGGTGGAAATTTGGCTAGGGTAACCCGGTTAAAAACATACCCCGAAAACCCCGGTAAAGTTGTAAGGTCTTCGAATCAACAACATAAAGTCAAGTCCAATAAAAAAAAGCACCGAATACGCAGCTGTTCAAAAAATTCTTACTATAATTTGTATTTTTAATTTTGCAATCTTACCGCATATTTTGAAACAAAAGCCGGTGCACAATCGGGTTATGAGTTGCTATTTTATTCAATCCTACTTGTGGAAAGCCACCGAGCGTAACAGATGGTGATACGGTAATAATACATGTCCGAATAAAAAACATAAGCGCCAATAAACTCATGGCGCTTTCGACTTATTGGTCACCAGTTAATTTATAGAGACACTAGTAATAGTATGTTTGAAGAGACGCGTAAACGCCAACGAATGCATGGCGCTTACGATCTTTTGGTCGCTAGTTTTTTAAAAGTAGGCTATGCAGAATCGAGTTGTATGAAGTCCACGCCACTGTTAGGAAGTTAGGATTACAATATAAACTACACTACTCAGTTGGTTTGTTTATCAACTGTCCTCTACAACATTGGTATTTTTCCTTAGATTTCTGCACAGCGAGAATTCCAAGGAAATTGACAATAGTTTTAATGCGAATACTATCAATCAGGATTGTTTATTTGGGACATTGACACAGATTCCTAATGACTAACCGACAAACATACGTTAATGCTGTTAATATTGTGATTTTACCTTATATATTGCGTTTATTCGATACGCGGAATTATTAATATTTAATACAATGTTAGAGGAGAAAGCGTTACGTATCGTATTTGTTTCAAAATTATTTAAGACCGCTTCCTAATCTTATACTATTATATAAAGCTGAAGAGTTTGTTTGTTTGCTTGCTTGAACGCGCTAATCTCAGGAACTACGGGTCTGATTTGAAAAATTCTTTCAGTGTTCCATAGCCCATTTATCGAGGAAGGCTATAGGCTATATATCATCATGCTAAGACCAATAGGACCGGAGCACCAATGAAGAGTATTTCAAAATCGGGGGGCTTTTTTTAATTTACTTTTTTTAAACTATTCCACGCGGATGAAGTCGCGGGTAGAAGCTAGTTTAATATATAAAAATATATTGCGCGTTTGACTACATTTTTCAATCCGGTTAGAATAGACCCATCGTTTTTTGCGAGAAGGACGTGATATTTCAAAAAAATATGTAATATTTTTTATTATTTCGCCGGTAGACCCTATACTCACCATGATGAAATTGAAGACAAATACTTTCAAGAAAGGTAAAGAGCACTTTTAATAAACCTGTATGTATGAAGAGGACCTATTTATATATTTAATTTGTATGGGAAACATACAATTATTAATATTCTTAATTTTTTTATTGCATAAGTTCAGCAAACAGGCAGATGGCCCACTAATGGAAAGCGGTTACCATCGCCTATGGACATTTGCAACACCAAAGTTGCTACAAATGCGCTGCTGCTCTCTTAAGGGAGACTGGAACCTGGTCACTAATGCCGGAACACATCCAGTCGGGCAAATTCCCTGCCACCTGGCTGTGGGTTGTTTTGTCGCCTCTTACGACAGGCCGCCCGGCCGCAGGAAATTGTATTCTTTCTCCGTTCCTGCACGGTATTAATATATATATTGAAAAATTATTAATAAGAGGAATGATACATATTCCTACGGCCGGGCAGTCTGTCGTAAGAGGCGACAAAACAACCCACAGCTAGGTGGTAGGGCATCTACTCGCCTGAATGGCTGCTATACATTAATTATTAATTAAAATTAAGCATTAATGGTCGTGCTTAAGTTCCTCCTTCAAAGTTGGCAGCACATCGATAGCACCTTTAGTGTTATAAATGTCCTTAGGCGATAGTAACCACTTTCCATCACGTGCGACGTCAACATATGGCTGTACCCTAGCAGTTAAAAACTATATATTCTAAAACCACTTAGATTGAAAAAAAAAAACATTCAGTTACATGTTTGGCAGTCACCTAGATCCCAGACACTCAGACCAACGGAAATATCATTTGCGAAAATTCCTAAAATCGAACCTGGGACCTCTACATTTCAGTGAACCGGGCAAGCAAGTCTTACTGCACTATCACAATTATCCATTTTATAAAGCAAGTATAGAGTGGAATTATTAAAGTTTATTTATAATATTTAACTAAAGTAACAGGAAAATCCTATAGCGTTCAAAAAGGAAATTATATGGCAGGGTTAACGACCTAGCCGCTAACGTTTTTTTTAATCAAAATGACTTAGCAATCATTTTACAATTCATTCTTACCCTATATTGTGAAACTAGGTATTACACAGGTTCAATGACCTACGTTTGGGCTAGTAGATAAATGCTACTCGAAGGTAAATTGATACATTTATCAGCATGTAAATGTTTTTGTCTGTTGCTTTTATTTATTCTATGATTAATAATATAAATATATGTTGTACCTACGAATATTATGTTTCTTAATTTATATAATTACATTATTATTTATTACATCTTTGGAATGCGCTGCCTCTTACTGTCAGAGAGGCCAAAACATCGCCTACATTTAAGAACGCACTCAGAAAACACTACATTTCCTTAAATAATTATGCCTAATTCTTATACTATAGACCAGTGGTCGGCAAACTTATTAGCCAAAGAACCAAATATGAACATTACAATAAATAAAAAAAATATTAGGAGCCAAATCTGCTTGTTTAGTAAACTTTTATTACACTAAATAAATAGTACACTAAATAAAACTAAATTCTAAAATTAATAAATATTTATTAATGCGAACAATGTGCTTGCATCGCCTTGGAAAGTTTGAGTAAGTCAAGTTTGTATGTATTTGTTTTTAATTTTAGACATGATTCCAAGTTCCCATCAATAAGACTTATTATTGCGCCTTCCGTGGATATTTAAGCCAGCGCGCACTTAAGGAGCCAAAGACCATATGCGGCTCTGCAGCCGCACTTTGCCGACCACTGCTATAGACTATTTGATATATACATATATTTGTATGTATTTAATTTATAAAATATGTATTTTAAGTATGTTTATTTATGATACCCCTAATAATCTGCACCACCTACATCGCCAGATTAGGTTAAACTATTCCTTAAGTTAGATTGTCTGGAAGAGATCGCTTTAAGCGATAAGGCCGCCTATTGTTTCTATCATGACAATATTGTAATTATGTATTTTTAAAATTGTATATATGGTGAGCAATAAAGTGTTATCTATCTATCTATCTATAATTACTAGAAGTCCTGGCAGACGTTGTCCTGCTCTGAAAAATGAAATATAGTATCTGATCCCAGCGCCACCTACCGGTTCCAATTGTGAATCTCAACCATCAGTGGGATCATTCAAACACCCAAAAAGAAATCATCAAAATCGGTCCAGGAGATTAGGAGGATCCTAGAACCCGATCCCAAAACCACCTACCGGTTCCTAGTGTGAATTTAAATAATCCGCGGACCCACTTAAACACACACAAAACATTCATCAAAATCGATAAGGTTGTTCTGAAGTTATGCGTGTAGACGTAGACGTAGATTTCACGTGATGGTCTCACAGATAGACAACAATTCTCAATTTACACTTTCGAAATTTGTAGGTCGGAATTAGTTACATTGGTTTTTTTTGCTCACTTTTGAATTAGGGGCCATCCACAAATGACGTCACACGAATTTAATAATTTTTGACCCCTCTCTTGTCCATGTCACAGCTGGTCATATTCTAGAGACTTCTCCCTCCCTAGTGTAACATCACATATTTTGCAATATTACATCAAGAAATTATTAATTGCTAGCTTCTGCCCGAGACTTCGTCCGCGTGAAACAGTTTAAAGAAGTAAGTAAAAAAAACCCCGATTTTGAAACATTCTTCATTGGTGTATAGCCTATAGCCTTCCTCGATAAATGGGCTATCTAACACGAAAAGAATTTTTCAAATCGGACCAGTAGTTTCTGAGATTAGCGCGTTCAAACAAACAAACAAACTCTTCAGCTTTATATATTAGTATAAGACTTCCAATGAAATTATTTTTTAATAATTTAAACACTGCTCATACAGATAGTTGGCAATATTTTGAAGTTTTTCGTTAATATAGTTGAAATTTCGTCTCTTAAAGCTTAAATATATTAGATTTTGAAATGTGACGTCATGAAATTTAGGACCCCTCCCACTCCGTGTCACACTTCACCGACTCCCCCCCTCCCCCCTTTAACGTTTACGTAGTTTTTTTTATGGCAGGAGCTCAGCAGATAGGCAGACGGCCCACTTGATGGAAAGCGGTTACCATCGTCTATGGACATTTGCAACACCAAAGGTGCTACAAAGGCGCTGCTGCTCTCTTAAGAATCACTGGAACCTGGTCTCTAATGCCGGAACACAACTCATGGTTGTTATGGCGGCATACTCTGGACCAGCCGGAAGGATCCCCCGATCCTTCCAACCCCACTATATTATCGGGACAAGATGGGCACAGCGACGCCTGTGACTCCCTCTTCATCGTCTGCGACAGTGTTCCACCAGCTCATCCTCCTCCCTATTTCTTTCGGCGCCCTCTTTAGGCGACATAACGTCCTCGCAGAAGGAAGCTACAGCTTTCTTTCGTTGTCAGCCAATCACCGTCCACTGTTGGACGTAGGCCTCCCCAAGTCTGCGCCACTCATTACGGTCCTCTGCCTTCATCATCCAGCGCCTACCGGCGACCTTGCGTATGTCGTCAGTCCATCAGGCTGGAGTGCGTGCGGCACTTAGGTTACCGAGACGCGGTCTCCACTCCAGGACTCGTCTGCTCCATCGGCCATCGGTCATGGGACAAAAGTGGACGGCCCACTGCCACTTGAACTAGCTAATTTAAATTCTATTATACTACATTTATTTGTGGAATTTAATTCAATACGTTGTTCTTGGCTTCGGTAGCTGAGTGACCTAAGCCTCTGTTCTCCTAGATTACTGGGACGCACAGGTTCCGGGTTTGACTCCTGACATAATAAATCTCGTAAATAAACTTTTTATTAATTGCTATGGTCTGGATGTCTAGGATACCCATAACTGGCCTACTGCCCCTTCTTCCTACCCCATATTTTTTATTCCATCCCTTTATTCCATTCTCCTCTGCTATCCCTTCTATCCCATCCATTTTCTCCCATTCTTATTATCCCATCCCGAAAGCTGGCAACATGGTAGCTTCGCCCCTGGTGTTGCTAACGTTTATAGGCTACCGTAGCCATTTTCCGTAGATGGAACGTCAGCCTGTTTGACAACTTCGCAAAATAAAATTTTGTAAATTTCAAAATAGCAACGCAAGCGAAAAATTGTTTTCGAGTTAGAGGTTGATAAATTGGGACAGATATCATTGTCCTCTACACGCTTCCAAGGTCGACAACGTATGCAACGATACAATAATTCCCCCAACGTTGCACATGTCATTTGGCAACGATAGCCACTTATGGTCACGTGTTCAAGCCGCACGTTACACCACGCAAATATATAACAAAAATCATGAATCAACATTATTTAAAAATGACTGCAATTTTTTTTATCATCTACAAGCGAAACGTCACGTGGTGCTCTTTTGTCTCACTCTAGGTATACATCCGTCTCTTTCTGATATTGGATAAATACTCGGACGGCGACCTCGGGCATTGACCCGCCGAATTTTAGCCCGAGTTCAACGAACGACCGCGTGAAGTTGAATGTACGGAGCGTATGAAGTTTTGATACGAGCTGTCTTGTTATATTTCTTGTTTAATAGGAAAAGGGGTTAAAATTTAACATGTATTATTTTGTAAGGGGTAATTGATGTTTTTCTAATTACGAGGTAACGTAGTCATTGACTTCTGGGAACCTTACCCATAGATTTCGATGACATAGGCTCAGTATACTACTTATAGTCGTAAAGGATTATAAGTAGAATATAATATAATTTAATTTTTCATTATTGTAATGTATATTTCATTGAAATTAAAGAGTTTTTATTTAAATTAAGTTCCACTGGAGATCATATCTTTGAAGGTCATAGTATATGTTTATAAGTTAAAATTTAAGTATACTTCCTATTTTATGTACGCCGCGTCGCAATGTGTTGTTTTTGTATAAAGAGAAGAAGCGGCAAGAACTCTTCATCAACAGGTCTAGCTAAAAATTCCTTTATATATATAACCGTCAGACTTCACCTGCGATGACGTTATGGTTATTGATTGTGGCCAAATGCGTCTTATTTATAGCGTTAAAAATAACGACATTAACGAATAGCTACATTAGTGTATATGCAGTTAGTCAGAGTTGAGTGATAACCACGAGCGAAGACGTGTGTACTACAATCGGGAATCTTTTAGTGACGGACTTTGCGCGTTTTATGGAATTACGACCTTCTGCATTACGTTTGGACTTGTTGTGTTCGGTTATATTTGCACCTGTGTTATACGCGTTTGTATAGTTCTAATAAACAGTATAGTAATTCTAACAGCATTTTAATTCGAGTCTCGCGACTCGTAACAATATTTAAGAATAATAGTTATTCTATGTTTCCCAAATATATAAATAACAAAGTACGATTTCGTATAGTAGGCCAGATCTTGATAATCAGTTAAATACTTCTGTTTCAGTATTTCTATTATTGTAAAAGAGAGGCTGGTTCTAAAAATATTGTGTATGAGCTAAAAAGTTAGGTGGCACATACACGAGCCATTAATCACAGTAATAGGGTAATAAAGTAAACTCTTTTTATTGTACTATTGCGAATCGTCGTATTATATTTTTACTATGCGACAAAAGGCAATGACCTCATACAAACAACAGTCAGTTCAAAAGTTATGTGAAAGAAGAAATCATAATCTAGTAATTAAAAAATATTTTGAAAAATTTCGTAAGGGCTTGCCAGTCTACGAAGTAGGGTAAAGTATACTATCGTTGCTACCCACCCGATAATTGATAAACAGTCAATTTATCCAATATTAAAAAGCTACATATTTTCTATTTTACAACCATATAATAATAATATTATTGAAGTGAAACTTCTATATAGACAGACAGATGGGTCTTAGGATTTTTCTGTCACATAAAAGCGTTACGGCCACGTGGAGGAGCGGCATAAATTTAGACTAGACGTGATGAGAGGTGGCATAATTTTAGAGTAGACTATGGATGCGTTTTTTGGTTCCGGATCGAATTCAGTTTTTTTGTTTGATAAAATATAATATGTTTAAATAAAAAATGCATTCATTAAAATGTACATAACCTAACCAAATCTTATTCTGACACTCACGTTGTATTTCTCCAAAACACTTAGCTTTCTCAACCATAAAGGTCATACCACATCACTGCCAGAAGAAAATGTCTAGAAAGCTGCGTTGCCACACTGGTTGGTAATCCTAATGCGCTGTACGGAGTGTAACCCAGCCTGGTCATGGGTGGCATTAAAGAGTTTCCTACAAACTTCGTAGAAACTCTTTGCAGATGGGGTCTCATGGACCTAATATCTCAACTCCAAATAATATATACATTGTAAAACTACGTTTTAACGGTTTTAAGCGCGGTAATTTATTTGATTTTGGTTTTTCCGACGTTTGAACGGTTTGACGTTTCAAGAGAACACATGCTAGATAAACCCAACTACAAATCCTCGCGAAAGAGAATCGTTTCATACCTAGAACGATGCGTGAGGCTATTGAAATCAAAAAACACCCAAATTTCAATAGAGAAGATGGTCGGCAAGTACCACCTGTTTGGGATCCGATCATCAAAACTATTAAGACCGAAACCCAGCAAAAATCAGCTGCCACACCTCAAGACACTGTGAGCTCTTTCTGCGTGCAACGGAACACAAACCAACTTGACTTATAATTTCTTTTATTTCTCCGTCCACCCATTTTAATATTATATAAAATTATTAGAGTTAGGCATGGTTGCTGAAGAGTTTCTTGCGCCGCTTCTTCTCTTCAAGCCATAACATGTTGCGAAGCGGTGGTAAATTAGATTAGGCTCCCATAGAGTAAATAATAACCATAAACAAAATTAACAAAATCCGATGGATTATTGTGGGATGCACAAGGTGGTTTCAGAAATGGAAGGGGATGTATGGATCAAGTTTTCTCTCTCCGCAATATCGTAGAGAAGCAGCTGGCTATGGGCCGGAAGGTTTTCTGCGGTTTTGTGGATCTAGAGAAAGCATTTGACAGGGTTGTGCGGAAGGACCTCTGGGACATATTGCCCGGATATGGGATTAATGGTCAATTGATGCGTGCTGTGCAGTCCACTTACGAGGACTGTATGGCATGCGTGCGAGTGGATGGCAGCCTGTCGCCCTGGTTTGACGTCAATATTGGCGTCAGGCAGGGCTGCGTGCTGTCGGCTTTGCTGTTCATCCTATACCTGGACGATTGTCTCCAGAGAATAAGATTGATGGATGTTGGGGTGCGAATGAGTGATCTAGTTGTAAGCACCTTGCTTTATGCGGATGATGCCGTGCTTTTAGCCGAATCGCCATCAGAACTGCAAACACTAGTCACAATGATGAAAGATGACTGTCAGGCGAGAGGCTTACATTTGAATGCGAAGAAAACAAAGGTTATGGTGTTTGAAAGAGAAGAAACCAGAACGAATGCAAGGATAATGGTCGATGATGTTATGCTGGAGCAAGTGAATGAGTTTGTATATCTTGGATGTGCTTTTAGCAGGGATGGAAGGTACACCGCTGATATAGAAAGAAGAGTAAATTTGGGGAATAGTTTAAATGGAGCGTTAGGTAAACTTCTAGGCGCTAAGAACCTCAGCCAGAAGGCCCAGCTCGCCATACACAACGCGGTGCTGGTACCTACGCTCACGTATGGAAGCGAGAGTTGGGTATGGAAAAGAGAGCATGAAAGTAGAGTAAACGCGGTTGAGATGCGAGCACTGCGCAAAATCTGCGGAGTGACGCTCGGCTAAATAAAACTTTAATAATACTCGTTGACACTTGACATCTTAGGCCACGACACACCTTCCATGATCAAATTGATCGTGTACTAGCAGAAGGTGATGTCAGGAGCCTTAAGAATAGACGAGCGTGCATGACAAGAGCTATGAATTTCAAAGAAGGAAATAAGGTGTGTAAGAATAAGCCTGAATGGCGCTCTATTGTTCGTGCCTACCCCGCAAGGGAACTGGCGTGAAGTTAATACAATGCAAGAAAACTTAATTTATTTGTATTGTATTCTACTCTTAGTTCCTCAAGACTATAAGTAGAATACTGAGCCTAGATCACCGTCTTGCGTCCGTAAAGTGCCCAGAAGGCTGGCTACGTTTCCTCGCTGGATCACCATACTGATCCGTTGGCCGAGGTAAGCACCAGCCCTTTGATCACCTGAAGAGTTAATAAGTCGATAGATAAAATATAAGGTCAAACAACATCTAACGTAACAATAAAATTATTTAAATTATTCTAACAAAAATGATATATCTGGAAAGCCTATTTAATCTACTTCTTAAAATAGTTTTTACCATCACGCTATATACAATAGGGTAGGAGCAGAGATGTAAAATGTAACGCACAAATTTACAAGTTCACAAAAAATTCGATAGGTCATTCGCCGCCCGGAGTTTAGTATAAGTAAAAAATAAAATAAAATAAAAATAAAAATAAGGTCGCTGGCATTTCGGTGTTACGTGTATTCATAAAGGAATTTGTACGAGAGACCTTGGGTTCGAATCCTGCGTCATAAATGACGAATGATTATTATTATTATTTTAATTGCAGGAGTTCAGCAGACAGGCAGACGGCCCACTTGATGGAAAGCGGTACCATCGCCTATGGACATTTGCAACACCAAAAGTGCTACAAATGCGCTGCTGCTCTCTTAACGGACACTGGAATCTGATCACTAATGCCGGAACACAACTCAAGGTTGTTATGGCGACATACTTTAGACCAGGGGTGGTAGCCATCCAGTCGGGAAAATACCCTACCACCTGGCTGTGGGTTGTTTTGTCGCCTCTTACGACAGGCCGCCCGGCCGCAGGAAATTGTATTCTTTCTCCGTTCCTGCACGGATGAAAAAAATGATTTAAACGTTTATTTATACAAATTTGTTGTTGTCTGCCGAAATTATTATCCCGGAAATGACTAGTATTCCCTCAGGATATAAAACTGGTGGATATATATTTTTAGATAGTAACTTGACATTAGCAAACATAAATCGTGCAAAGCCAAAAAGGTCAATGTCTGAGATGTCAAGATCCGCCGACGACCTTCCGAGTTCATTTAAGTATATTTAGTAACATCACAATAGAATCGGCCTTGCCAGGTTCGATTCCCGGATGACGCAAACGAGGTTAATGTATGACACGCGTTACGTGAGAAATGTAAGTCTCAGATTCCCTTCTCAAACCTGGTAATGTCGTTTCGTGTAAGATAGCATCGTAGAGTCCATTAGTATAGAGTTTCATCAAAGAAAGTGATTCTTTTCATATATTATCTATATTCTTTTAGAAAAATAATATTTCAATGAACACCTTAATATTGTTACGACCGACAAAGACCGATTCACACCTGCAGTTTATTATCTTACCGCATTTAGATTTCTTTTGTTAACTTATTTATTGGTATACGGGTCATTGTCCTATTGTAGTCGTTTATGGCCGTTTGCAGGCATAATTAGCCAGGTGTGTGGATTAGGATTTCTAGGAAATTAACTCGACGATACGGGCGGGTATACTGATATTTGTGAAGTACAAAACGACGGCAGGTACACATGTGTGTACATTCAATAAGCTATTTAGTGACGGACTTTGCGCGTATTATTGAATCGTGCAACACGTTTTACTGGCTGCGTCCAGTTATATTTGTACCTGTGTTATATGTGTTTGTATAGTTCTAATAAATTCTATAGTAATTCCAACGGCATTTTTAATTTGAGTCCCGCACTCGTAACAATATCTTAATCTTTATAAACTAGTCTCATGAAGGAAACTTTATTTATACGTCCGCGTGTATTTTTTTTTAAAGTAGCCTAAGTTACTCCCTGTAACATCAGTTATCTGCCAGTGAAAGTCCAGTCAAAATCGCTTAGCTATTTCAAAGATTAGCCGAAACATCCAGACAGACAAACAAACATTAAAAAAAATTATAATATGAGATAAAGTACCGTATATCATGTCATACGCATTAAGTAAAAAGCTATTACTTTGATATTACAAACAGACACTTCAATTTTATTAATCTGTATAGATTCTACATATGTAAGTGTATCCCTCAAGACTTTAAGTAGAATCGAAGTCAATGGGTAAGGTTCCTAGAAGGCTGGCTACGTCACCTTGTTGGGTATAGCCATACTGATCCGTTGACAGAGGTAGAAGCCCTCTGATCCCCCAAACAGATAATGAATCGTTTTGATAGAAATTTTTATTATTTCAATATTTCATTTAGATAAATAACATTGGTAATTTTTTTATTTTTTTATTGCATGAGTTCAGCTGACAGGCAGACGGCGCACTTGATCGAAAGCGGTTATCAAAGCGGACATTTGCAACACCAAAGGTGCTACAAATGCGCTGCTGCTCTCTTAAGGGAACTGGAATCTGATCACTAATGCCGGAACACAACTTAAGGTTGTTATGGCGGCATACTCTAGACCAGAGATAGTAGTCATGCAGAAGAGCAAATGCCCTACCACCTGGCTATGGGTTGTTTTGTCGCCTCTTACGATAGACCGCCCGGCCGCAGGAAATTGCTTACTTTCTCCGTTCCTGCACGGATAGCAACAACAGTAGTGTGGGGCAGTGATATGTGCCGCCAATGTGGGTTCTGTATCGTGGTGGGATAAGGTAAAAACGGGTGTCGTCGTCGTCAGCCATTTGCAGTCAGGACGTAGGTCTCCTTAAGACGGCGCCACTCATCCCTGTCCTCCGATTTCCTCAGCCAGCGCCTACCGCCGACCTTGCATAGGTCGTCGGTCCATCGGGCTGGAGGGCATCCGACACTACGTTGGACGGGTGTACTTTCGTAATATTTTAATCTTTAAATCGGTATACCAATGGGCACTGCGGAGTGCCGGCGCGGACTGACTCAATAAAATGGACGGCAAATGGGAAAGATGTATACCACTCGATACAGTTACGTGTTGTACTTACATAACCGTATGGGTACAAGTGGTTTTGTTGTCCTTGATATCAGAATGGTTTCGAATAATTTTATGCCAACAATGAAACTATAAATAATTTTGTAATATTGGCTCTTGTTTTTTTATTTTCATTTTCGTATCACGCCAAAAATCTAGAAAGTATTAAAACAAATCCGACTTCGAAGTAATAAAACACGTGTACGCAAAACATAATTATTTTCTACAACATCTTCAAGTCGGTGCGAAGTAAAATATAAAAATACTTTATTACTATATATATTTTATTTTGACTGAAGTTAATAGAAATCATATCTATCATAACCGTAATATAAAAATTGGCATCTATATACTCATGGTCATTTATTTTAGTTAGGAATATGTATATGTTAACGTGCAATATGATAAAAAATAAATAAAATTAGTTCTTGATCGAGTCTTTGTCTAATTAAAACAAAAATAAAATAATGTTATTATTCCTTCTTTTTTTTTTTTTTTTTTTTTATTGCCTGAAGCAGGCAAACAGGCAGACGGCCCACTTGATGGAAAGCGGTTACCGTCGCCTATGGACGTTTGCAACACCAGGGGCGTTGCCAACGCGTTGCCGGCCTCTAAGAAATTTTATAACGCCCTTCTTAAATGACCCCATGTCGTAGCGCAGAGGGAAATCTTCGGCGGGGAGTTCTCATTCCTCTAAGAAACATCCGTAAGTAGTGCAACTGCTTAATTATAATGCGTAACTTGAATTTCAAGAAAACACGTCTAAGGGACATCAGCAAATATAATTTTAATTTTTATTTAAATCACTTTTACGAATTAAACATATCGAATTTAGAATTATGAAATTGTGATTTTTTTTCAATAAAAGGTCTAAAAATCTATTCCTTTATCAATCTACTCATACTTAAAATTTACTAGATGCAGGTTATGGTGTAATAAAGGCAAGAATTCGGTATTATCAAGTTGACGTTGTCAACCGGTCACGATGTGTTGCTCTTGAGAAAGAGTGGCGAATTAAACCGAAGTTTGGCCGTTTTTTTTTGTTTTAACCGAATGTTCGGCCGAAGTTCGTATTCGGTTCAAAAAGTCGGTTTTGCTTTTTCTTATTTTTTTATTTTCTACTTTTTAGTTACGCAAATACTTGATTAGCTTTAGAACAAAAATATGAAACACGTTGTACGTGCCTGTAACATTGGAGGGTTGCTCTCGATTTCCCTGTGATCTATTCAGATCCTGACGTTGTGGAAATGATTCCACCTCAGAAGTATACTTTTTCTAATAAAAAATATATATGAAAATCAGTTAACAATTGTACAGTTGTACAATGGTACAGTAGATATAAGAACCTATTTCTTTTTAAAGTCGGTAAAAAATAAAAAATTGGAATGGGCGCCAACAATGGTATACTTTACCCTATGTATCTATTTTACATAGTATTATAGAATGCCCCCATAATACCCTAATGTTCCAATATCAGTGGCCAAGTTCCAATCCATATTTCGAAGCCGGCAGAATATTGATGTCACCTTCAATGTTGCAAATGACAATAAGTGACGGTAACCACTTTCCATCAGGTAGGCCATCAGCGTCTGCTATACTCCAACAATAATAAGTAAACTTCCATTTTCAAAATTTTTATTCAGCTGAACTTAGTTTGAATAAACATTTTCGAATTTAATGAATGAATTAATCTTTATTTGTAAAAATACAGGTAATAGTTGTACATAAGACGGTAAGAAAGTCAAATTTTCGCAGTGTATTTGATCTAAATATGCTTATAGAAATATTTGGGTACATGTCAACCTAAAAATCATAATAATTCCAAGTCTATAAACACAATTCAATTAATTATAATTGTATTAAAATATAGAATAAAGCAATTAAATATACATGTACAAAATAAAAGAATTTCATAACCCAGCCGCGTATCCAGGAAGTCCAATCCCACGCCCAGCTGTGAACTTCAATTGCAAACACTATCACAAAGATAACACCGTTCTGCCGGGGTGAACAAACTGCCAGAGGTGAATGCGCCAAAATTCGCGACCAATCACAAGATGAACGCGAGAACTACTTCCTGAGCCAATGTTGTCATAGGTCCGTTTTGTTGACTCTAGAATTCTCTAGAGTCTCTGGAGGGTGTATAAGGAGGACCTTATATGAAAAAAGGCTTCGCTCGCATTAATGTTATCCCACATGAAGAGTACATTTATTCGGGATAAAATATAGCCTATGTACCATTCCAGACTGTAATTTATCTCTGTGCCAGATTTCATACAGATCTGTTTAGCCGTTCTAGCGTGATTCAACAACAAACATTAATCTAAACTTACGCATTTATAATACTAGCTTTTGCCGACGACTTCGCTAGCGTTAATGTCATCCCTCGGAAATCCGCACTGCTCGCCGGCGACTGGGAGTTCATCCACACTTCCTTGACACCTGGAAGTTATCCACTGTACGTGGCGCTCGCTCCTTTATGCCATACGTGAGCAAGCTGTGAAATGAGCTCCCTCCCGCGGTTTTCCAAGAACGCTACAATATGGGGCTCTTCAGAAAGGGTGTAAACAGATTTTTAAAGTGTCAACTAGGTAGGCAACACATCGGCTCCTTTAGTGTTGCAGATGTCCATGGGCGACGATAGCCACTTGCCATCAAATGGACCCGTCTGCCAGTTTGCCTATAAGCATACATAAAAAACAATTACATTTTTCTATTATAAAAAGTAGCTTATGTGCTATTCCAGACTATAATCTATCTCTGTGCGAAATTTCATCCGGATCCATTCAGCCGTTCTGGAGTGATTCAACAACAAACATTCATGTAAACTTTCGTATTTGTAATAATAAGTATAGAAGTATAGATACAAATGAAAGGAGTTCCGTGCAGAAACGGAGAAAGAATACAATCTCCTGCAGCCTGGTGGCCTGTCGTAAGAGGCGACTAAACAACCCACAGCCAGGTGGTAGGGTATTTGCTCGAGTGGATGGCGACCACCTCTGGTCTAGAGTATGCCGCCATAACAACCTTGTGTTGTGTTCCGGCATTAGTGACCAGGTTCCAGTCTCCTTTAAGAGAGCAGCAACACCAAAGGTGCTACAAATGCGCTGTTGCTCTCTTAAGGAAGACTAACCTGGTCACTAATGCCGGAACACAAAACAAGGTTGTTATGGCGACAGACTTTAGACCAGGGGTGGTAGCCATCCGGTCGGGCAAATGCCCTACCACCTGGCAGAGCTATTTACGCTGTTATGCCATTTATCACTTCCACCCCTCGAGCTTGAGTTTTAACTCTAGCGATATTCACTCCTTGCCGGCTGGTTAAGGGAAGCACGGAGTCAGGTCCGAGGTATCGCTTCTCTAAGGCTTGGCCACAAAGCTCCCCTGCGGATTTTTTTTTAATTAACTTAATTTAGAAATATTGATGTAATATTAATACCAAATAGTTAAGAATTATTTATTATAATAATATGCCCAACAATTTGTGCGCCCTAGAGGCAAAAACATGTGAACTTACGGAACATTCCTACCATGTTTTTATGTACTAAGTTTAATGCAATAAATGATGATTTGATTTGAAAATATTTATATTCTGCTATTCTTTGTGCGTCTTCCTCCATAAGTTCAACCTATAGACCCATAATACGCCAGGTCTCATAGCAGAGTGAACTTTGTATATGACACAAATTTCGGCTGGCCCCGGTCGTTACTCCCCGCCAGTCGACGAACCCACGTCTAGCTCAAACTGACCTATACTATACACGTTTATATACCGGGTATATATAATATGTATAGTAAGGACTTATACTTCCCTATACTCAATCGGCCATAAGCTTCCTCTAAAGCGTGATTTACATTTGCAGTAGTTAATTTCTTGAGGGATGTCCCGACTACTAGGTGGAGGAGCGAGATGAAATACTTTTCCGTCTCAAAGGAAGATTTTCCAGCGAGGCTATCGTTATGCCCCGCAAGCCTAGGCCCATCATTGTTGGAAATTTGTGTATATCCTTTGTAAGTTTCGGGAATTGTTTGCGACCCTAATTATTGCACAGCGCCATACTTGTTCTACTATATATATATATGATGATTACGATATGGTGTAATGACACAGGTGCGTTTATTTTTTCCAAATCTTTATCTTCTTTTCTTTCTTTAATCCGTGCAGGAACGGAGAAAGAATACAATTTCTTGCGGCCCAGCGGCCTGTCGTAAGAGGCGACTAAACAACCCACAGCCAGGTGGTAGAGTATTTGCTCGACTGGATGGCGACCACCCCTGGTCTAGAGTATGCCGCCATAACAACCTTGTGTTGTGTTCCGGCATTAGTGACCAGGTTCCAGTCTCCTTTAAGAGAGCAGCAGCGCATTTGTAGCACCTTTGGTGTTGCAAATGTCCATAGGCGATGGTAACCGCTTTCCACCAACTGTCTGCTGAACTCCTGCAATAAAAATAAATAAAAAATCTGTAGATTCGATTCCTAACAAGGTAATTAATTGATTTTTCAAAAATCTAATGATACCATTTTAGTTTTCGTCGAAATCGGTTTTGAGACTTTTTTGAGTGTTTTAAGCTATTTCATCGTCGTCAGCCATTCGCAGTCCACTGCTGGACGTAGGCCTCCCCAAGACCGCGCCATTCATCCCTGTCCTCTGATTTTCTCATCCAGCGCCTACCGGCGACCTTGCACGGGTCGTTACTTTCCCATTTATTAGGGGCCATCCATAAATTACGTCACCGTTAAGGGGAGAGGTGGTCGACGAAGTGTGACGTTGTGTGACAAGGGGCGGGAGATCTCCTAAATTTTGTGACGTCACTGTTTTAATTTAACAATTCCTTGATGTAAAATTGCAAAATATGTGATGCCATACTAGGGAGGGATGAGTCTCACCAAATGTGATCATCTGTGACAAGGACGGAGGAGAGGTCATGATGAAATTCGTGTGACGTAATTTGTAGATGGCTCCTTAGTATGGATTATTTAGAGAACACAACAGAAGTTAGTGAGTTCATTAGACCGTACAAAATGTCATTAACATTACAAACATAATTACAAAAATGTGTATAACACTTGTAAAAATATACATTTTAATTGTTCTTAATATTTTACATTGTTAATGACTAATGTGTCGAGTTGTCGATTTACTTTGCTGCGTTTGTGTTATTGTCATGTATTGAGGTTCCTTTACATAAAGGTAGATTAAAAAATTCTAGCAAAAAAAACCGACTGCAAGAGTTAGTAAAGAACAAAAAATATAGTTATTTATGATACCAGTGCGGTAAGTTGGTTTTTACAAACGAGTTGGCCTATGTTTGTAAAAACCAATTTTTGTAAGTGTGTCATAGAACGTTTTTCAACACATTTGCGAAAAACAGTATAGGTAATGAAACAAACATAAGTATCAGTCAGTGTCGCAACAATCTTTAACGTTTCTAATATGAAAATAGCGCGCATTTTCAAAATGAAACAAATGTGTTGATTAAAAGCACTTCCAAGGAAGTTCGATAATTCAACTTATTTATTTTTGTAATTTTATTATTTACAGCACGTTCCGTTGTGTGGTCCGTAATTTTTAACTTTCGAACAATGTATAGAGACTTCGTAAATGCTTGAGCAAATGTGTTGAAAAATATTTTCTACATCTTCAAGTCGCTGGGAAGTAAAACATAAAAATTACTATATATGGCTTTTGGCCTTTTTCATATCTTTTTAGGTTTTCTGACCTCATTTGTTTCAATTTTCCACGATGACACTATAACATCTACCCCTTTCCTTAATGGATGTTATTGTTGAAGGTCTATCACCTTCGACGCCTATAAGGGTGCATGACCGGGTCGTCAACCCGCGACCTTAGGGTGAACTGACCCCAAGTTACGTTGCTAACCGAGATTTCTCTTATACTAACACAATCAATTGTTTGTTTACTATAGATTTTTTTTCTTTTCTTTTCTTTCTTTATCTTTGTGATAATATATAAATCATTATGATAAAAAAATCCTTATTAGCTAGACGTGTTGCTGAGGAATTTCTTGCCGCTTCTTCTCCTTTGAACAGCGATAACACATTGTGAAGCGGTGTACATAAAAGTAGATTTAAATTTTGACTTACATGTATGACCTTCAAAAAGTGTTCTGCAGTGGAACTTATTTTTGAATAAAACTTTTGAATTTGAATTTTTATTGCACAGCTGGCAAACAGGCGGACGGCGCAGCTCATGGAAAGTGGTTACCGTCGACTATAGGCGTTTGCAACACTAATGGCTAAGTCAACACGTTAGCAACCTTTAAGATGGTATAGAGATCAGAGAAAGGAGAGATAGAACAATCAGATTGGAGGACTGGGATATGGGCTTGGAATAGGGGGGTGGGAAGAGGGCCATCGGAACACTCATTCATCGCACGAAATACCATTAACTCAATGCTAATCGTTTCACGTCAATATTCTGTGTTCGTGTGGTATCACACCGAGGGCCTTAAGAGCTGTAATCGCTGTAATTAAATCACACCTAAAAATAAATCCGTAAAAAATAAACTAGGGGCCCGTCCCGGCTTCGCACGGGTGGATATTTATTTTTTAAACATTTTGGGATACAAGTAGAGTATATGTATCTTTGTGAAGGACATAAGTAGTTATTTTTTCATTTTATGGCATTTTTTTTACACCTTGGGTTACATTATAATTATAAGTATAATAAGTATATATTATATTATAAGTTTTAGTAGGGATCCCTATTTTTTCTAGTAATAAATATAATATATGTTAATCAGAAATAATGTAGCATTCCAATGGTGAAAGAATTTTTGAAATCGGTCAAGTAGTTTTTGAGTTTATTCATTACAAACATACAAAAATAAAAAAAACCTTCGTTTAAAAAAACCGACTTCAAAAACTAAAAGGTATAAAATAACTTATTTCTAAAGCTATTATTATCTAAAACATCTTAAAGTCGGTGCTTAGAAATTTTAAAAAAAATATAGTAATTTTTATGTTTTACTTTGCACGGACTTCAAGATGTTTTAGATAATAATAATAGCTTTAGAAATAAGTTATTTTATACTTTTTAGTTTTTTACTTTTTGAAGTCGGTTTTTTAAACGAAGTTCTTTTATTTTATTTGTTACTTTTTAGTGTCTAGCTATGTATGGGTAGACCTACGAAAGGTGCCGCGCTCCTTAAAAAATATAGGTCCCAAGAAACGGGAACAAAAATGTTCGTAAAATGAAAACTACTGGGCCAAACTATGTCAAATTTTTAGGGGACCAAATGGAAGCGACCAAATATTCCGCGTCGAAAAAAAAGAATCACGTAAATCGGATCATAAATCTCGGAGTAATCGGTGAACATACATAAATAAAAAAATTCAAAAAAAAGATCCCGACGAATTGAGATCCTCCTCCTTTTTTTAAAGTCGGTTAAAAAATACAAATCTTTTGTAATACTTGCAACAACTGAGACAAGTTTATGGTAATAAAAGAACAGCAGCAACTGGTCACTATACTTATAATCATAGAACCTTACTCTTCAAATACATTTCATACATTGAGTCTACACAATCATTTTTAGAAGATCCCGCTATCCCTCCAACAATTTTACATTATAAGAAACTTAGCAAATTGGGACCACCGATAGCGGATTGAAGTCATTGTTGATAAACTATTTTAATTAAAAGAGTTATGAATAACAATAATTTAATACATTATTGTTTGCAAATTTTAGATAATATAGTTATTCATTTTTTGTATTTGCGCCTGTTTTGTATAGAGTAGTTCTCTATAATTTATCATAATTTTATGTAACAATATTTATCTCTAATATGATGTGGCAATTGTGTCAATTATACAAAACGGAGGGCGCTTGCCACCGCTAACGTGCCGGCTTTATTGGAGCCGAACGGTATTGCACGTGACGATGGTAGGCGTCCCGACGGAATGACTCTAATTCCCTGGCAGCGTGGCAAGCCTTTGGTGTGGGATGCGACTTGCGTAGACACGTTGGCCGCATCCCATTTACCAAACACGTCTAAATCAGCCGGTTCAGCGGCGGAAACAGCCGAATCACTCAAGCGGCGCAAATATGCAACCCTCTGTGAGAGTTATATGTTTGTGCCGTTTGCTGTCGAGACGCTTGGACCGTGGGGCCCTGAGGCCATGAGCCTCTTCTAAAATTTACCGAAACGACTCATTGACTCTTCGGGTGATCAGAGGGCTGGTGCTTACCTCGGCCAACGGATCATTATGGCGACCTTACCCATAGAAGACGGTGATCTGGGCTCAGTATTCTACTTATAGTCTTGAGGAACTCTATGAGTAGAATACAATACAAATAAGTTAAGTTTTCTTGCATTGTATTCGATTATATGTAATATAATTAATTTATTGTAATAAATACTAGAGTTTTCTTGCCAAATGGGTTGTTTAGAATATATTTAATGTTCCCTATACAGTCTAACAAGGCATAGTAGCTTGGTGGCTCACGCTCGCGTCTCAACTCTAAAGGGCGCGGGTTTGAATACTAGGTAGTTTTTATAACCTAATGTGATGAAACATGGAGAAGATCCGCTTTGAACAAACGTGGCAGGTATAGAATCAGTTTCCCTGTAAATGGGTGGCTGTAAAAATATGTCATTTTCATCTATGATGTGAGGAAGTCGGTATACCGTACTGCGCATAGCACAGCCCGATTGTAGCCGGGAAGCTCACAAACCTGCGCACCCACGTGGCAGGTCAACGCTTGCCCCACTGCGCAAGTTCGCTGACACCGCGCAAACGCACACACGCGGGGCCGATGCTCACGCGCAAATACACACAGGCTTGCGCGTCACAACACGTCATTTGTTGCGTTGCGAGCAATGTTGCACACAAGTATACTCGTTACCAGTTGCAGGTGACTAATTGTTTTATGAGGAATTTCTGAGATATCTCATTTAAGACGTTTTAATGTTCCGTAGCAATTTTGTCAGGAACGGTTCGTAATAAATGTGATGAGATTGGAAACTGTCGATGGATTGTGAACGGCTATAAAAAATATTTGGAATCAGTGAATAAATGATTCTGACATTCGTCGGCCACTGCCGCGGCTTTTTCCTACACTTGGGTTTAAATTTTAAATCATACCCATTGCCAAAATATATTTACGTTGTTGATTTATAAATACAAGAATTCCGTGGTGGTAGTTTATTAGTTAGCGTACTTGCGTCCCAAAATCAAAGAGCGCGGGTTCTAATCGCAGCTGGAAAGCAATGCTTACGCTGTTTTCTGACGAAACATCTTGATGAAACCAGCTCATCGAGATATCCAATGTTTTAAACTCGACAATCCGCCTTGGACAAGCGTAGCAGGTATGCTGTCCGTCCCCCTTTATAAATGGGAGACCTGAGTCCAGCAGTGGGATGTTTATAGGCTGTTATTATTATTAAAAGTGGATGGACGCAGAAGTCGTGGAAGGCCACGACACACCTTCCATGATCAAATTGATCGTGTACTAGCGGAGGGTGATGTCAGGAGCCTTAAGAACAGACGAGTGTGCATGACAAGAGTTATGAATGTCAAAGAAGCAAGTGAGGTGTGTAAGAATGGGCCTAAACGGCGCTCTGTTGTTCGTGCCTACCCCGCAAGGGAACTGGCGTGAAGTTATGTATGTATGTATGTATGTATTATTATTAAGCGAAATGGCCTTTCCATAATGACTTTTTCCAGTAATTAATTTATTATTTAGTCAATACTTATACATTTATTGCAACAACCAAAATTATTTTAAAAATTAAACTAAACTATAAAATAGAAACCAAAAATTAAATACTAAAACTAAATAAAAAAGGAAAGCAAAATTATAGATAAAATATTGGTCCCAAACCACTGTCACTTACCGAAGCGAAATTGTAAAAATTTATTGGTGGTTGGAAATCGTACTTTGTATTATGTATACCACCATCATCATTATAATATCAATTCATTCCTGGGGTTGTCTGGAAGATATCACTTTTAGCAATAAGACCGCCCTTTGTGCATAATTCGACATAGTTTTAGTCTGCCAGTTTTTTTGTATTGATGTATAATAAAGAGTTAGATACATAGATAGATAGATAACACTTTATTTTACACCATTACAGAAAAACTAATAGCCTAAAAATATTCTAAATGTGCACAATGGGCGGTCTTATCGCTAAGAAGCGATCTCTTCCAGATAACCCGTTATAGATTGTTCTAGAGTTATTGATTGATTGAAAATATGAAATAGATTTTTTTTTAAATCTTATACTTAATATATAAAGCTGAAGAATTTGTTTGATTGAACGCGCTAATCTCAGGTACTACTGGTCTGATTTGAAAAATTCTTTCAGTATTAGAAAGCCCATTTACCGAGGTAGGCTATAGGCTATATATCATCACGCTAATACCAATAGGAGCGGAGCACCAATGAATCATGTTTCAAAATCGGGGGTTTAAAAAGCAAATTCCACGCGGACGACGTCGCGGGCACAGCTAGTATAATATAATCGGCACACAAACACACATTGTATGTCCCTAAGCTAAGCAAGTTACGTTTGTGTTATGGGTAATATATAACGGGACCACTCTGGGACCTATCCCAGACACCCAGAGCATAGTAAATAACAGAAAGTTCGTTTCCGAAATTTACCATACCAGGAATCGAACCCGGAACCCCTGCGTTTCAACGAGTTCGGCCGACTAAGAATTAGCCCGCTCAACCAGAGAGGCCGTCGTTAGATTAAAAAACTTGACTGTTTCTAAAAAGAGCGTATCTTGGGTTGGAATTTTTTATAATATATTTTTTACCAGTCATTATTTTTAATTATTTCTAGACGTCCGAAATAAATTATGAATATACAATAGGAGACCCTGGTCGCCGTCGGCGATATCTTCCAGACCATCTTTCTATAATATGGATGCGAACATATGAAACAAAATTTTCTAAATATTTTTTATAAAAAAACAGGTGTCAATATATCATCATTAATTTTTGAAATATCGCGATAGAAATAGTTTTAATTGCTTTTCAATCAATAATTAATGCGCTATTTGACTTCATTTACTTGTACCTACTTATGACGTCATAAGAAAAACGTCATACGCCCGCACAAAATTTATGAAGCTGCGACGTTCTGTAGGCTTATAAAAAAACTAAGATATGCCCGCGACTTCGTCCGCACTTGACTTGAAATTTTATTACATAAAATTTGCTATCGATCAGTGAAAATTCTGGCCATTTTAAATCATTCCCAGGAAAATTCTCGCGGGATTCCCAGGATAAAAAGTAGCGCAGTTTAAGAATTAGGTGACGATCATCGAAAACCGCATCGAAATTGGCCCAGCAGTTTTTACATGAATCCCGAATAAACAGACAAACAGAAAAGAAATTGAAAAAAAGTGCATCGTGTATTTACTTGCGCACATTTCCATCAGGCTGCCTGTCTGCTGAACTCATGCAATAAAAAAAATCTTACTACAATTATTTCTTAAGGGGGTATTCTGGTTTAGAAGCCTGAATTTTAGGTGTTTTTTCGGTTGCGATAAAAAAAAACAACAAATATTTTAATTATATATTTTTATAAGCTTTTTATTAGTATTTAAATAGTACAAAACATTAATAAAATTAAAAAAAAAATCAAATTTCAAAAAACTGCAGCCCGGCAAAGTGGGGACTGATGAAAAAAGTGGCACATCCTGGTGTGCAGGATATCAATCCTTCCAGTGTCCTGAAATGGAAAACAATAGTCCTTAAAGAAGAAGGATGTAGTTATTGCAACACGAGACGTTTTAAAAGAAAAAAAATCACTAAATGGCGGCGGTTTCAAAAATCAAATTTTATCCGTGCAGGAACGGAGAAAGAATACAATTTCCTGCGGCCAGGCGGCCTGTCGTAAGAGGCGACTAAACAACCCACAGCTAGGTGGTAGGGTATTTGCTCGACTGGATAGCGACCACCCCTAGTCTAGAATATGCTGCCATAACAACCTTGTGTTGTGTTCGGGCATTAGTAATAGTAGTAGTAAAATGTGTGGTACACATCCCGGGAATCCTACGGGAATTTTCTTGGGAGAGGTTTGGCCAGGTCGAATAAAAAATTCATTCCGATGTAAAATTTCCACTGATGGATCAAATCCTTAGGAAAACAGTTGTAGTTATGTATTCTTTTAGTAACATTACTTATACCGAGATTTTACCGGAATTTACGGGATTCATGTATTTTCATATTAAAAAATCCATTAGTCTTTTGAAAATAACCTTTGATTTTCTATTTATCAAAATAACTGTGTCTTTGTAACCTGTCCAACGTAGACAAAGTCACGGGCAAATACTAGTATAATCATTATATATATATATATATATATATATATATATATATATATATATAGGTGTGTATAATCATAAGGACTAGAAAAGGTAGTAAAACGGTGGTAATAAAAATGGTAACCAAAACTTTAAACCTTCGCCAGGTGGTAGGGCATTTTCCTGACTGGATGGCTACCACCCCTGGTCTAGAGTATGTCGCCATAAAACCTTGAGTTGTGTTCCGGCATTAGTGACCACGTTCCAGTCTCCTTTAAGAGAGCAGCAGCGCATTTGTAGCACCTTTGGTGTTGCAAATGTCCATAGGCGATGGTAACCGCTTTCCATCAAGTGGGCCGTCTGCCTGTCTGCTGAACTCCTGCAATAAAAAAAAAAATACGTTTTGTTGGAAGAAACATTAATATGGCAAAAGAATGTTCTAGTAACATGAAAATATTAAAAAGAAATGCTATCGACTAACAAGATCAGTATGAATAATGCCAAAATACGTTGTTTGAATAAACTAAGGTAACCCGGTTTACTTTCAATGTTTACATTAAACATTTTATAGCTTCTGTATACACCCACTAACGCGTTTTAATGATATATTTGGACTGTACATGACTTATTAGGAGCGTGATGGTGCGTTGAGAAATTAAGTATAGTAATTTGTCTAGAAGGAAATGTACTAACGAATTGGATAGTTAATACTTTTATTTTACTCTGATAATGAAACAAAAGTTACAGGATTTTTATATACATACATACATAACTTCACGCCAGTTCCCTTGCGGGGTAGGCACGAACAACAGAGCGCCATTCAGGCTTATTCTTACACACCTCACTTGCTTCTTTGACATTCATAAATAACTCTTGTCATGCACACTCGTCTGCTCTTAAGGCTCCTGACATCACCTTCTGCTAGTACACGATCAATTTGATCATGGAAGGTGTGTCGTAGCCTTCCACGACTTCGGCATCCATCCACTTTTGCATTGTATATCTGTTTAGTCATTCTTTCATCATACAGGATTTTTGCATTGTTGAATTTTTTTCATAATAACATAACAATAATAATAAGTTATTTGACTACTTATATATAACATGCTGATTTAGCAACTACCGACCGGCATATATTATAACATGCTGATTTAGCAACTACCGACTTTTGTTGTCTTTCCTATGTTCCATCCAAAGGTTGTCTGGAAGAAATCGTCATGGGCGATAAGACCGCCGATTGTGCTTGTATATTAATGTTCTTGATTGTATGTTGCATTTTTGTACAATAAATTATATTCTATTCTATTCTATTGTATACGTGTATATTTATGACTATGTATATATGTATGTATTTGTTAAATTAGTTTGAGTATCTATGTATCTATTGACTTTTTCTTGCACCACCTAAATCGCCTGATTGAAATTTGTTTTTGATTTAGGTTGCTTGGAAGAGATCGCTTTGAGCGATAAGGCCGCCTATTGTATAGCCTAGAAAATATTGTAAATATGCTCTGTTTATGTATTTGTATATTTTGGTGTGCAATAAAGTGTCATCTCTTTCTCTCTCTCTGATTTAGGATACACATAAATTAAATATCCCGTAATAATGCAGGCTGTCTTACTTTGCCCACTGACATCTGAAAAGTTAAATCTTTTGCCATATTTAAAATTTCACTCAAGAATCATTATAATAAAACTATTGGTTTTGATTTTGGTTTTTCCGACGTTTCGGCCACTTTTCAGTGTCGTCGACGTCAATGTCGGAAAAACCAAAATCAAATAAATTACCGCGCTTAAAACCGTTAAAACATAGTTTTGTTATGTATACAAGTCGCGAAAACTTAAGAAAAGAATCATTATGTTAGTCTGACGCAATAATGTATTTGCTAGTTTACAATACTTTAGACTGTAATTTGCTGTTTTTTGTACATTATTTTTTCCTTTTTCTTTGTTCTATAATAATTACAGATAATTTAAGAATTTCCTTTAAGTCAGGTTGCCTGGAAGAGATCGCTTTTAGCGATAAGGCCGCGTTTTGTTTTACCAAATGACTATATTGTCTTGTACATTTTTATTTTGGTGAACAATAAAGTGTTGTCTATATCTATGTCTATGTCTAACATCCAAATATAGCTAACTATCTATCTATCATTTAAGAGCTATGCTCTTGTCGGCGGAGCCTCCTCAAATTTTCTCTATTATGGGCCAGTTGTTTTACTTCTATGTACGACATGACACCCACTTTTTCTTTTATTTGATCTTGCTTTCGATTAACGAGCATAAGAAGGCGTCGTGTCGTAGCAAATGGCCAAACATCTTCCCCATTCCTTCCTCCAGAGTTTTTAAAATTGTGCGTTTCTCCTTTATCATATCCAGTACTTCTTCATTGGTCTTCTTTTCTTTCCAAGTTATTCTCTCCATGCGTCTCCTACGTCACATTTTAAATGCTTCTAATCTATCGCGATCTCTCTGTGTCATTGTCCATGCTTCACACCCGTATAAAACCATGCTCCAGATATATTCTTTTATATAATATAGCAACCGGACTAAAATGCAGGCTAAATGCATGCATGCATTTTATCCGTGCAGGAACGGAGAAAGAATACAATTTCCTGCGGCCGGGCGGTCTGTCGTAAGAGGCGACTTAACAACCCACAGCCAGGTGGTAGGGCATTTGCCCGACTGGATGGCTACCACCCCTGGTCTAAAAGATGTCGCCATAACAACCTTGAGTTGTGTTCCGGCATTAGTGACCAGGTTCCAGTTTCCCTTAAGAGAGCAGCAGCGCATTTGTAGCAACTTTGGTGTTGCAAATGTCCATAGGCGACGATAACCGCTTTCCATCAAGTGGGCCGTCTGCCTGTCTGCTGACCTCCTGCAATAAAAAAAAAAAAAAAACAACGATGATTTTACCAGCACCAAGGACTAAATACGGTACAAGAAGTATAACATTTCAAGCATAGAAATATTACGCTTAGAATCCGAGTAGGTGCCAGTAAAGCGAAGCACTTTTAAGTAGGGATGCAACATCGCTCATAAGAAACATCGATGTTAGGATATCGATGTTTTCAAAATTAAAATATCGATGTTAAAAAATATCGACTTTATGAACGATATATCGATGTTTTTTATCACCATTTACAAAAGCTTTTTGACGCTTGTTCCTATGATGCAAATGAAACATCGTTTTTTTTAATATCGATGTATCGCCCAAACCACCTTAGCACACCTTTCTTAATTCTTGCTTTCACTAACATCATCCTTTTATGCCGCTGTTACTCCATCTTTACAATCTTTGCATCTCAATGCTCTCATCCTACTAAATACTATGTTTATACTATTTATATGTCTTTTCTCTTACCCATATTCACTACCGTACTTACTGTACCATACAACAGCGTGGGCACACACTAACATCTCCCTATCACCATTGAAAATAAATGTACATCTAAGAAAAATGGTTATTTTTAATAGAAATGAAAAAAATAGATATAATAATCAACTTTCATATTATAAATTATTACTGGCAATAAGAAAAACTATTAAAAATAGAGCGCAAGATGGCGCGTTACGTCAATATACGATAAAACATCGTTCTTGAACAACGATGTATCGTCGATGTTTTGGTTCCAACATCGATGTTAAAACATCGATTTTTATGAACGATACATCGATGTTTGGTAACATCGATGTTTTGTTTGCATCCCTACTTTTAAGTAGGGCCTAAAAGTCTCCGTCCCCTTGTCGACGCGTCAGTCCTGTCAGTCTGCAGGACAAAGTCAAAATGTGACGAGCTCCACCGGTACCAATTCCCTACTTTATATAAATAATCTATTTATTTACTTGCAACATTATTTGTGCCTTGTCTGTGTGGGAGCGAAAATAGTTACTTGGCGCTTACGAATACGTCGATTGGTTTTGTGCTTCAACTCTGAACGTAATTTTCTAGGAAACTATCTCTCTAGGTATTATTTCTTTCTAAATATGTAGGAAATTATACTTTTTAATTGCGAAGTTGGCAAAACAGGTAGCTTTTAAAAAGTGGTTATCGTCGCCTACAGATGTTGTTTTTAAATTATTTCCTCTCTCCGAACGAACTTGATTGTCCGGGCGTGTTGCTTTTTTTTATTGTTTTTTACTCTTTTTATATATTCTATTTTTAAAATTTTTCTTTTCTCTTTTATGTTGATATATGAATAGTTGTGAACGCAACTTTAAGACGTCAAAATTCAAGTGACATAATATGTGTCAAATTTGTGACTTCTGTCTATGTTCACTATGTTCCGTCTTCCATACTTTCTCCATGAATAAATGCTGTACATAGCTCTCGCGTATTTTATTTCTAAGCTGTACTTAGTTAATTCTAATATTAAAATAAAGTTAACATTTTACAATATATCTTATGCCTACACGTTTTTAACATTGATGGCGAACTCAACGCGTTAGCAGCCTTTACGATGGGGTAATGAGTATGGGATAGGGTGATGAGATAGAGGGATCTGACAGGAGGAATGGGATAGGATATAGGATTGGTATAGGGGGATGGCATAGGGAATATTGTACTGAGGGAGGAAGTGGGCCATTGGAACTTATTTACAACACACATATAAGACCTGACAGAAAGAAAGACACATATTAACTGTGATATGTATCTTTACGATATCTATAATAATATTATGTAGTTGTTAATTAAGTTTACTGGATACTGTGATACTGTGTACTGGACTGTATACTGGATGTATTTTATTAGACTATAATAATTTATTAATTGTAACATTGCAAGCAGTCGTGTTGTGCAATAAATACTTTTTGTAGCAATCTAATAATACTGGCAGCTCGGATTTTCACGATATTATAATTAAAACAAAGTCCATCACAAGTCGGTTGAAGTTGGTATTCAAATTCGTAATTCAAAAAATTGATGTAACGTTCTTCTTGTGTGTCACGTTGACGTTTGTGAAGTTGATGTTGACAATTGATGGATGAAGTTATGATCGCGTTCGCGAAATCATCCCGCCCGGCTTGAACACTTTGAAGAGGGTATATGTTGTATGCTCGAATTATGTTGCCGCTTTGCATTTCGGCAACTCTGCTGACGGAATCACCTCCCTGGTAAAGGAACGAAAGAAAGAAAAATTTTATTTGAAGAAATACCGACGTAATTACATGCTTTATATATTATTATACACAGAGCATAATTTGAGAATTTGTACGCCATATTTTTAGCAAACAAGGTTTGCACTCAGCATATTGCTGTGCCGGAATTATATCCGACACGGTGATTTTCAGTGCAAACCTTCCTTTTGATGTAAGACCAAAACGACCCAATTTTGTTAAATAAAAAAAAAAAAAACTAACAATAAAATACTTTGTAATTTCAAAAATCAAAATTATACTCGTGTCACAACTTGCAGTTGTGTAAAGTGTCACCCCTTGGGCCGTGAGCCTGAGAAGAGGAGGCTGGCTGCGATCCTTGCCTCGTCGGTCGCATTCCCAACAATAATGTATTTTTCATTGTAAGTGAACTGTATTATTCTTTGAGAAATAAACGATATAAACCTCTAAACCTTATTGTAAATCTGGCAAACAGATAGACGGCCCGTCCTACTACTACCGTTCATCGGAGACATTACGTCACATGCGCTGCTGCTCTCTAAAGGGTGACTGGAACCTGGCCACTAATGCCGGAACACAATTCAAGGTTGTTATGGCGGCATATACTAGACTAGGGGTGGTAGCCATCCGGACGGGGAGATACCACTTGCCCGTGGGTAGTTTTGTTGCCTCTTACGACAGGCCACCCGGTTGCAGGAAATTGTATTCTTTCTTCGTTTCTACACCGATCGTTTTTTTATATTTTTTTTATTGCTGGAGTTCAGTAGACAGGTAGACGGCCTACTTGATAGAAAGCGGTTGCCATCGCCTATGGACATTTGCAACACCAAAGGTGCTACAAACGCGCTGCTGATCTCTTAAAGGAGACTGGAATCTGGCCACTAATGCCAGAATAAAACTCAAGGTTGTTATGGCGGCATACACTAGACTAGGGGTAATAGTCATCCAGACGGGCAAATATCCTACCACTTGTGGGTAGTTCTGTCGCCTCTTACGACAGGCGGCCCGGCCGCAGGAATTTGTATTCTTTCTCCGTCGCTCCACGAACAGATTACATAATTAAAATGAATATTTATTTCGCACGAAAGTTTACAATACCGCTAGAAGTACGTGTTATGGAAGTATCAGCCATATCGTTCTATTTGAAATAGATTTTAATGGAAAGTGGTTACCGTCGCCTACCGAAATTTACTCGATTTGCCATTTGGTAAAAGACCAAACCGCCCCATCAAAAGTTCCCGGTTTTAAAGCCAAGCATCGAATCGTCCGGCGATTCGCAATCGACAGTCGAATCCACAAGTTCGACGTACGGGCACCAACCCCAAAACGGTTCAACGTATCTAGCCGAATTTCAATTATTATGCAAGTCGAAAAAAGTTCGGACTATTTCGGTTACCGGGTGACGTGTGCTGCAGATTTTGCATCTGTGCTATGAACAGTTTATCTCTATGGCACGAGTCTATTATTGATAATGTTATGGATGGTATATTTATTATTCTAATAAGCCACAAAATCATAAGAAACCACTATTAAAAATTATAATGTGTTAATACAGTATTTTACGTATGTTATTATAGTACTATTTTTGTACATGATACCTACTTCTAAGGTTCAAACAAAGTTCACAGTTCATAGTTCGTTGTACGAACTCGTCCTGGCGCCAAATTTGAAATTCGAATACGTTCGCTTCGATATTTGAATATTTAAAAATTCAAAATTCAACGTCAGTATTGCGTTTCCGTTCGATTTTTCATTGGCAAATTTTTTAAAGCAATTGTGTAACGGAAAATTACCATTCGAATATTTAAATTTGGAAAGATAGTTCTTTATATTTAAATTTGATGAATAAAGGGGCCTATTCACTATCCTGCATTGCAGTCCGCCGCTTAATGGAGGACTGGAAATGTCGTTGCAGCCCGCATTGCATCCTACAACACCGAGCATGTCATAAAAGGCGACAAAGCAAGCCAAAGCCAGGTGGAATTGTGTTCCGGCATTAGTAGCCAGGTTCCAGTCTCCCTTTGTAGCAACCAAACGTCTATAGGCGATGATAACCGCTTTGCATCAGGCGGATCGTCTGCCTGTCTGCAATAGATGACATAGAATATATATATAGAATGATTCAGAAAAAAAAAACACTTTTTTCGGAACCATGCTCAAAAGTTTCTGTTAAGTGCCAAAATATGTCTTGTAAAATATGAGCCCTTAATACTAATATAAAGGATGTCCGTATCGCACTTTCGATTTCCCATAAGAATAACCCAGAAAAAGAAAACTGTTTTTCTTTTGATTTTTATGTTTAGTAAACGATACGATGTACTGTAAAGGTCTTGAAGTACTTTTATTGACAATTGAAAGCGCTCTTTTCTATATATATATATGTACAGACAGACGAGATGCGAAAAGAGACTTTGTATTTTTCTATGTAAACATCAGTTGTATGTTTTTTTTAAATTAGAATGTAGTTTGAAAACGTAATGTAAGCTCTACTAAATAAATAAAAACAAAACCCATTGATCTTGTTTTTTTTTTAAAGGGCAAAATTAAACGCATAAAAATGCTATGTGCTTTTACTTGCCTCTGGCATACGTGTTCGCCAGAGTTTGGTATAAAATATAAAAACAAGTCTTCCAGGTTGCATAATCCGCCACGCACTTGGCCAATATTTCAAAGTTACATTTTTTACCTAGGGATGGTCATTCAGTATCCTTCTTTTTATGATAAAAATTGTCTAAATATTTAATTTCAAATAAAAAATTTGCAGATCATTCGAGAGTCGGTTGCGAAAGATCTAGTCACACTGTGCTGAACAAGTCAGTATATCGTCAGCGTTTTTTTTTTTGCGAACACAGCTTCGGTGTCAGCGACCCCTATTGCATTGGCAACACAAAGTTGCAATTTAGCATATAATAATGAACTAAGCGTGACATCGATACTGAGAGTGCAAATGGTATAAGGCATTTTTTGAAAAATTTGAGTTTTTTGTCATTTTTGCGGCCGCTTTGGCAAAAACTCACCTCACCAATTAAAATTACTTTTCAACGTTACCAGTCGTGAAAACTTAAGAATACTATCCCACATCTAAACGGACGGACTACAGGACACTAAAAAGCATTTAATCTGCTTAAATGAATTTTTATTAAAAGTATTTTTAAAGTTCCATAATGATTTTTTAAAAATCACTATGTCATAAGTCAAAAGTTAGAGGACAGGAGGAAACTTCACAAATTGAAGTATTTTCCCAGCTACTGATTTAAATTTAAAAGTCAAAACGAAATGTTGTTATAATTTTTGATGACATGACTAAAACTATCACGGTTAAATAAAATTTTCATTCCTCAGTTGCAAATAGATAGGCGCTTTATTGTAAAACATATGCAAAAAAGTTATAAAAAAGAAAGTACAAGAGTGGTCTTGACACTAACTATAATCTTGTCACTACTTGTATAATAACTATTATATAATTATTATTGCACTTAACCATACCTAATTTATATTTGACTACACTGTTATATAGTATCTCTAGGATATTTTTGCGACTTCGTTCACGCTTGACTTGATTTTCCCGCGGGATTTCCGGAATACAAAGTATCACAGTATTTATAAAAGAAGGTAAGCTATCGTTTTATTGAAAACGGTGTGGGAATAAGCTAATTTTTATGCATCCGAACAACTACAAACAGCTTCCGGGAAAATTTCCGCGGAATTTCTAGCATAAAAAATATGATACATTTCATTATATAAAATTTCCTACCGATTAGTGAAAAAATCATACTGGAATTATATTTTTTTAATATGGTCATTTTAAATCATTCCCAGAAAAAATCCCGCAGGTTTTTTGGAATAAAAAGTAACGCAAATTGTAATTCTAAGAATTTGCTGTCAATCAGCGAAAACCGCATCGAAATCAACTCAGTGGTTTTTACGTAAACCTCGAACAAACAGATAAACCGACAAACAGACAAGGAATCTAAAAAAATTGCATCGTGTTCTTCATCGTTTGTATAGTCTATTCCAGTTGTTTTTTACATAGCTTCAATGTACAGACACGTCATGTTTAGAATTTTTTAATATTATAGAAGATAACAGACCTCCTAGCTAAAATTAATAATCCATAAAGGGGTCTTTAGTAGCTGCTAAGAATATGTGTCGATCCTATAAAGCTTTCATTTTTGCCACTATGGCTAAGGAATTCTAAACAAACAAAATCGTTCGATTATGAATAAGTTATTAGCTAAAATACTCAGGCTAGACTTGTCTAATCGCTTATAAGTACACGTGTCAATTGACACGTAACTCTCGCATGGAATGCTTTCTCTAAACAGATTACACGCTCCGATGTGAAAAATTCCTATAAATTTATGAATAAAATGTCAAAACATAAGTATTTTTATTGGCCCATAATAATCTATGATATTATGACCCCCTACTGATATCAATAAATTGATATAAAAATATTTATGATATAACATTAAAAAGAGATTATATCGTATAAGTTATATTAATAAGCGAAATCAGGCGTTTGTCAATTCACCTGCGTATACGCAACTACAAGGGGAAACAGGTGTATTTGAAACCTGTCAATCCGCGTTTAATTGGTGTGATGTTTTTTGCTTATCTACCGGAAACAGGAAAATTATGAATCGAAATGAACTTTTTTCCGCCACTTTGAAGTTCTTCTATAGATCACAGTTGTGTTGGTCTGTTATATATTTATAAACCCGGGGCTTCATCTGCGTTAGTGTTAGAGATTTAAGTCGTTTCATGCAGATATGGCGATGGGTTTAATGCGTTATTTGAGATGCGACATTGTTAATGATGTTAAATATTAACAGATAACGTATGTATATACACTAATGTGGCTATGCGTTAACGACGTCATTTTTTAACGCTTAAGTCCACATTCGGCCACAGCCTAAATCTTTAACGCTAACGTAGATTAAGCCCCAGCATAAAATATAGACACATAATAATTTCTGTCTCACAATAATAAACTATCACAATAAAGCATTGTTGCAATACTTTATTGGTAAAATGACTATAATAGGTCTTCTTCGTCAGTCTTATTTGCTAAAGTAATCGATTCCAGACAAAAAAATCTTATTTAATTATGTGATATAGCTATTTAAGAAATGAATTAATAAATGTCTTTAATTGTACGTAACATATAATAGGAACTCTTGTCACCGTAGGCAATGTCTAGCCTTAAATTCTTAAACTAGTTCTTTTATTGCATAAGATCAGTAGACAGGCAAACGGCCCTGATGGAAAGCGGTTACCATCGCCTATGAACATTTATAACACCAAAGGCGCTACCAATATGCTATAATCATTACTATAGTCTAAGATCATGTTATTTTGAAAAATAATAAAAAGAATCTAAAAGTGTACTTATGCTGTTTAACTCTTCAGTTCATCGTATATTGTGTAGCTTCTAAAATGCTCTAAATCTGTTTTATATCTAAAGATATGCGATACAAGTGTACGATGAAACCATTAAGTATAATTCTATTTTCTCAATTCTCCTTGGGAGTTGAGAAGCGGTGTACATGGAATAAGAAGTAGATTGTAACTTATAGTATGACCTATAAAAAATGTTCTCCAGTAGAACTTCGTATGAATAAAAACTTTTCAATTACGGCCTTACTTATAATAATATCGTTAAGAAACGATTAGCCATCTCTTAAGTAAGAGAATCAGAATCAAACCCTAATCAATGAATATCTTTTTTTTCACTTATTCAAATTCAAATTCAAAAGTTTTTATTCAAAATAAGTTCCACTGGAGAACACTTTTTGAAAGTCATATATGTAAGTTAAATGTGTATTACATGTTGTTTACCTAAGAGGAGCGCAGATAAACGAATTTGAATGATTAACGTAGGTTGTACCCAAAATACGTATTACGAAAATTAAAGAGAAGTTTATGGGTAAGATTTTCACTAATCAGTTGCTGAGCAACTTCTTAAATTTAAGAAACGATTATAAGTAAGGCCCTTAGAGTTTGATGTTATTGTTTTTTAGTTCAATATAAAAAATCATATCTCAAAACTAACATCTTCGTTCTTCTTTCTTCGACTATTAATTAACAATCTTATAGCATGTAATATCTTAAAAGGCATTGGATAACAGACCTAATAGTTACTGCATAACAATAATATTGTTATCGAAATTTGAATACATATTGGTCTCATGTTCTTTGTGAAATTTAATACAAGGCTTTTGTCAAGTAAGCTTTACACCACCTTATTTAGAAGTAGATATGGATTAATCGCTCCATTCAAGGTATAGGTCGGTAAACGACCGATGATCAATTGATCAGTCTGATCGTAACTAACAATAAGACTAGTATCTAACACACTAGTGTATATAGTACTAACCACCTGGCGCGGTTTCACCCGCGCTCTGTCCCCCTCCCGTGGTATATAGCGTCATGTTATATAGCCTATGACACTCCCTGTTAACATAGCTTTCGAACAGTACCCGTGCAGGAACGGAGAAAGAACACAATTTCCTGCAGCCGGGCGGCCTGTCGTCGTAAGAGGCGATTTAACAACCCACAGCCAGGTGGTAGGGCATTTGCCCGACTGGACGGCTACCACCCCTGGTCTAAAGTATATCGCCATAACAACCTTGAGTTGTGTTCCGGCATTAGTGACCAGGTTCCAGTCTCCCTTAAGAGAGCAACTTTGGTGTTGCAAATGTCCATAGGCGATGGTAACCGCTTTCCATCAATTGGGCCATCTACCTGTCTGCTGATCTCCTGCAATAAAAAAAACAGTAAAAGAATTAAAATCGGTTTAGTAGATCCAGAGATTACACCCTACAACGTCACAAACTCACAAACTTTACCTCTTTATAATATTAGTATAGATTAATACTAAAGTGGTAGTGATTTTCACAATAATAAATACAAATACAATAGTAAAAGTAATTCTTCATTAATTACTTTACTAAATACTAGTTGACTCGTGTCTACTTTGATGGGCGTCATTAAAAAATTAAACAATATTATTAATCACAATTAAATATAGCCTATGTTATTTAGGAATAATACAGCTTGAAAGGTGAAAGAATTTTCAAAATCGATTTAGTAGTTTATGTGATTATTTCCTACAAACAAACTCATAAACTTGGCCTCTTTATAATATAGTATATAGATTACTATCTATCCTATAGCGACTAATAAGCAATTTAATTTTAAGCTAATATTATACTACAATATACATTATATCAAAGAACGTGTCCATTGGCAATTTACTTCTAGCCGGTTCTTACTCATTCAATCAATTGCCTTACCATCGGTTGAATTTTTGCATTACTTGTGTGGAGCTTATGTCAAAGTTTAACCGATAGTAAGGCAAATGTACGGTCGGTAAGATGTAGGAACTAGTCATTGTCTGTTATAGCGCATTCACATGGTCTCACTGTAAAATATGTATGTCTATATAAGTTAAACAGTAAAATATGTATGTGTATGTAAGTTTATGTATATTTATATATAAATGTTGTTACGAGTTTGCGGGACTAGAATTAAAATGCCGTTAGAATTATTATAGATTTTATTAGAACTATACAAACACGTATAACACAGGTACAAATATAAACGAACGCTACAAATCGAAACGTAATGCAGAAGGTTGTAATTCAATAAAACGCGCAAAGTCCGTCACTATTAGATTCCCAAATGTACACATGTCACGCCTAGATCGTTATTGTAGCTCAACTAACCCCTCTCTCAATCAGGCCATTGTTTTATACTTCACAAATCCAAATGTGCCCGCCCAGCAACGTCGACATAATTTCCTAGAATTAGCTTGTAATCCGCAAAACATGGCTAATGATGCTCCTGAGCGGCCGTAAACGCGTACAATAGGACAATAGGCTGTTTTCCACAATAACTAGAAACGTATGCCAATAAATAAGTGAACAAAAGAAGACGATCATAAAAGGATTACAATTAGCCGACAGGTAATAAAATATGCTTTTATAGATCTGTACGTAAAATTTGTCTTTGTTGGAGCCTAAGTTGTAACTATATATATATATATATATATATATATATATATATATATATATATATATATATGTATATATATATATATATATATATATATATATATATAATATATATGTGTGTGTCTGTGTGTGTTTTTTTTTAATTTTCTAATAATATATGTATATTTAATTATATATTTTTTTTTATTAATTTTAGGTATATATATTGTGTGATATTTATATATCCTATTCATATATGTATTTAATTTGCACCCCACCGTCATGCACTTTCGAATCTTCTATTCATGAAATCCTGAGCCCGGGTTGTCTGGAAGAGATCGCTCTAAAGCGATAAGGCCGTCCATTGCTCCTACTTTTACTGTGACTGCTGTAAATTGTTTATTTTATGTGTATGTGGTGAACAATCAAGTGTTTTCTATTCTATTCTATATTTTAAACTGTGTTCACTGAATACCAACTCACTATTAGATAAGTAAAATTATCTCCAGAAAAAAATCGCAATTAGCAATAAGACTACCGATTGTACTAGCTGAAATATTGTTTCTATTCTATTATATTGTTATGAGTTGCAGGACTCGAATAAAAATGCCTTTACAATTACTATAGAATTTATTAGAACTATACAAACACGTATAACACAGGTACAAATATAACTGAACACAACCAGTGCAAACGTAATGCACGATTCAATAACACGCGTAAAGTCCGTCACTAACGTCTTGCTTCGCTTGTGGTTATCGCTAGACTTCCGATCTCTCCATTGAGCCATTGCTTTATACTGCACCGATAGGATATGTCCGCCGACCGACGTAGACCGAATTTCTTAGAATCAGTTCGACACACCTGGCTAATAACTGCCATAAAATATTACAATACACAATGGGCTGTTTTCTAATCACACATTTTAAACACAAAGTAAACAAAAGAAGTCCAAAAGGTAATAAAGTGTGTTTTTATGGTATGCAAGTGTGAATCCACTTTTGTCGGCACCTCGGTCGTACAATATTATATAATATTCTGTTCTATTCTATTCTACAGTAAAGTAAATAAACTCCAACGATTTAGTTCTTTTGACCCTTCGCACTGGGGTTGAGGTGTTGAATTGAATTGCTTTGACATTCACATTGATAATGACGTGTTACCATGACGACGTGTTTAATAATGAATTGCAATGGCGACAAAAACCTTTTCGTCTATATTCGTCTATCCTACGGAAATTACATCGTTTATCGGGATAAAAAGTATTCGAAGTACTAACTCGGGATATAAGCTACATCTGTGTGAAGTTTCATTTAAATCTGTTCAGTAGTTTTCACGTGATGCTCTGACTGATATATATAAAAATTCTAAGTTGTTTTTTCGAAATCTGCTGGTCCGATTAACCACCCTGATTTGATTTCTGACTTTTAACTTTATTATACAACCCTTACAAATTTATTGTAGAATAATAAACGAAGCCTTATAGGAGTAAATTGATTGTATGAAGGACGGTGTGATGATTTGTGGTGTGACAGAGGACGTATGTCGGAATGGAGGAGTATGGAAGGAAAGAGAGAAATGAGCGCATATAATATCACTTCATAAACGTCCCGCAGCTAGGCTCGGTCTCCATTTTCAGGGGAACGACTTATCCAAGACGGAATGGCGAGTTCCACACATCGGTTATCTCGATGTGTTTTATTTCGATGTTTTCTTTACTATCTGTAGGGTAGTAATAGGGATGCGGACACATATTACAATAAATTTAAATATTTTTTACATTTAAAATCTTAAAATAACATCTTGTCATCAAATTTTTTGTATAACATGATAGAGATTATTTTGATAACAAAATAACAAAATTAATGCCCTATTTTACCTACCTATTTCTGACGCCAATGGTAAGTACGCTCGTACAACTGCAAAATCTATTGGACTGCGACATTCTATAACTTTTTAAAAAGTATCTCATTTCAGTCAGAATTTGAACCCAAGCCATTCGAATGATAGGAAGCTACCAGGACTTCATAAATACGTCGTAATACTTCGAAATTTCTGTTTTTGACCTCTGTTGGGTCAAACTTCATTCTTCCTTAGTACATAATACTATATACTTCGTAGCACGTGGTGGAAAATCGATAGGTCGTTAGCTCATAGGAGTGAGCGAGATAGACATATCTAATGTCCCAGAACCGTCTCCTTCGCGCACAAGGTCACCGGCACTTCCCGAGGCTATATACTTTGTATTATTTGGGAAGGACTTGGGTCCTTACTCCACAGCGTACAATCTCAATAACTTTAGCTATCGGAATATTCAGAAAGCGCTATTTATTAACAAAAGCTATATTTAGTTTATTACAACATCAATTTTAGTATTAGACGAATTAACCAAATTGAATAAATTCAGTCCTGAATTGAAAGAAAACATATACGAAGTAGGACCATGTTAGAATCATTATCTTGTTGTTTTTTTAATGCAAGGCAGACAGACCACCTGATGGAAAGCGGTTACCATCACCTGTGGACATTTGTAACACCAAAGGTACTACTAATGTACTGCCGCTATCTAAAGCATCCACCGTGACCGTGAAGGAATAACATCGTGATGAAACCTGTACAGCGAGATAACAGATATGTCAAACTTGCCAAGCTTGAACAAGCGTGGCGGGTATACTGTCTGTTCCCGTATAATGGGAGGCCGAGCCCAGCAATGGGACGTTTATGGGCTGTTACTAATACAGGCGACGGTAACCACTTTCCATCAGGGGCCATCTATAATTTACGTCACATGTGAAAGGGAGGGAGGGATGCAGTCGACGAAGTATGTGATAAGGGGTGAGAGAGGTCCTAAATTTCGTGACGTCACAAACGTTCAAAATATTTTCAACTCTACACGGTCGAACATAGTGTTTAAATTTAATAAAAAAATAATCTAAATGGATATAACACTAATTACGGAACTGCTGTTTCAATTTAATAGCTTCTTGTTGTAAAACTACGAAATATGTGATGTCACACTAGGGTCACACGAATATGACCCGCTGTGACAAGGACGGAGGGGTCAAAAATCATGAAAATTGTGGATGGCCCCTTACGTGAAATGTCTGCCGCTTTGCCAGCATCGCATTAAAAAATATAGATAAACGGACGGACATGACGATTTAATAGGAGTTCCGTTAATTCCGAAATGGAATAAACGGAACTCCTATTAAATCGTCACTTCACGTTCATTACTACGTAACTCTAAAAGAATACAAACACTATAGCACACTATTTGTAGTTGACAACATTTTTCCGGGGTCAATGTACTCTTAACACAAACAACGGTCTAGAAACAAGTCAAACAATAAAATTTAATTTATTAAACACTTTAATGTTAATTGTTAAAAAGAATTGTTTTAAGAAATTCCTTTATACGGAATTGTTTTAGGCCATTATAATAAATTCGGCAAATAGGCACAAACACACAATGACACTTATCTATGTGCCTTAGGGCCGAATTTTCAATCATCAGATGTAGGGTGTTTGCTCGACTGGATGGCGACCATCCCTGGTCTAGAGTATGCCGCCATAACAACCTTGTGTTGTGGCCAGTTTTCAGCCTCACTTCACTCTTAAGAGTGCAGCAGCGCATTTGTAGCGCCTTTGGTGTTGCAAATGTCCATAGGCGATGGTAACCGCTCTCCATTAAGCGGGCCCTCTGCCTGTCCGCTGAACTCATGCAATAAAAAAAATAAAAAATTGACCCATCGAATAAATTATAACCTGAATGAATTAATGAACAGTTAAACTCTAGATTAGTATAAGTTTAGTATTAAAATTAGAAAAAAATATATAATAAGTTATTCTTAAGGTACTTTATTTTTTTCACAACACAAACATACATTCATTAAATGTCACATACAATAACAAAAATTGCAAATAAGCGTGTATAGCTTCTAAACTTTTTCCTAAATTAAATTGTAAAAAATGGTATGAAACTAGAGTCCTTAGAGCCGCTTGCATAACGATCGCCTTTAAATAAAATTAGTTAATCATATATTAAACTGCCTAAATACGTTTTACACAAAACGTATTGACAGTTCTTTAAACATATTTAGCGGCAAATTTTGCGTTGTGCAAGACGCTAATTGTATTTAAGGGTGTTAAATACGTTTTGTGTTTCTTAAATAAATTTAAGCAACCTTATGCAAGCGGCCCTTAGAGTTGTTAAAAAAAATCCTGACTGAATTTAAAAGGGAAAGCGTTCAACTGTTTTATTTGCGAAACTCTAATGTATTTTATTCTATGAATAACTTTTATCTGTTGATTGTAAACTTAACCCTCAATATAATAAATCTGTAAATGGTTCGAGTTTGTACAATGCGTTTTAAAATGTGAAAAACATCAGGGGGGCTACTTCAGATCAGCAGAATTTGAAGATGCAGCTTTTAGATTTTTTGTCAGTCTGTCTGTCTGCTCGAGAATCACGTGAAAACTTCTGTACGGATTTAAATATATATTTACTATGGTTGAGCGGGCTAAGTCTTAGCTGGCCGAACTCGTTGAAACCCAGGGTTCCGGGTTCGATCCTGGCATGGTAAATTTTGGAAACGAACTTTCTGTTATTTACTATGGTCTGGGTGTCTGGGGTCGGCCCCAGAGCTCCATTGTATATTACCCATAACACAAGCGTATCTTGCTTACCTTGGGTTTATACAATGTGTGTGTTTGTCTGGTGATTAATTTAATAATAATTAATTTTTAATTTAAAAATAAAAGTTGATACTGATCACACTTAGAATATTTTTTATCCCGATAAATGATGTCGTTTCCGTGGGATAGAGCAAAATAGCTAAAAAGATGGCGCTGCGGTCGCGTTATTTTACAATTACTAACAAATAAATAATTTATTTGGTTTACTAATTAAATATTTAATAAGTGAAATAAGTTTAACAAAATTGGGTCGTTTTCGTCTCACACCTAAAGGGAGGTTTGCACTGCAAATCAGCGCTGTGTCGGATATAGTTCCGGCAGGGCAATATGCTAAGTGCAAACCTTGTTTGTTGAAAATGCGGCGTACAAATTCTCAAAATATTGTTACGACCTGAATGCCGACAAAAGACAAATTCACACCTGCGTCTATAAAAAAACATTTTATTGGCATTTGGACTTCTTTTGTTTACTTTGTGTTTAAAATTTGTAATTAGAAAAACAGCCCATTGTGTACTGTAATCTTTTATGGTAGTCATTAGCCAGGTCTGATTCTAAGAAATTCAGTCCACGCGGGCGAGAGACATATTGTATTTGTGCAATATAAAGCAATGCCCCATTGGAGAGATCGTCAATCTAGCGATAGCCACAAGCGAAGCAAGACGTTAGTGACGGACTTTGCGCGTGTGATTGAATCGTGCATTACATTTGGACTGGTTGTGTACAGTTATATTTGTACCTGTGCTATACGTGTTTGTATAGTTCTAATAAATTCTATAATAATTCCAACGGCATTTTAATTCGAGTCCTGCAACTCGTAACAATAGAGATAGACATAGACAACACTTTATTGTTCATCAAAACAAAACTTACAAAAAAATGTACAACAAGACAATAGTTACTTGGTAAAACAATATACTAGGAATGTAATACTTATGTCGTCATACGGCACATGCTAGAATTATATAAAAATTTAGCCTCCGTATGTTTGTGTCCGTAAAACTCAAAAAGGACTCGATGGACTGACCTGTATTTTTAACTTGTATTTTAATAAAAGAAAAGTTTTATATACTAGGTATTATCTGCGCAACTCCGTCGGCAGCCTATGCTCCATTAAATCAAGACCTCTTTACTTTTGAAAAAAGGTTTTAATAATAATAATAAAAAAAATATTTCGGTAAGGTGAGGCAAATCTCATGTAAGATTAAAATCTATACTATTGTCAAATTCTAAACATGCCGTGTCTGTATATTGAAGCTATGTAAAAAACAACTGGAATAAACTATATAAGCGATGGAAAACACGATGCGATTTTTTTCAAGTTTCTTGTCTGTTTCAAGATTCGGATTCACGTAAAAACTACTAAGCTGATTTCTATGCGGTTTTCGCTGATCAATCGCCAATAATTGGACTTAAAATCTACGGTGCTTTTTATCCCGGGAATCCTGCGGAAATATTTTCTGAGAATTATTTAAAGTGGTCAGACTGAAAAAAAAACGAATTCCAATAGGTTTTTGTTACTGATTGATAACAAATGTTGTGTATTACAATTTATGATACTTTTTCATAAAAATTAACTTATTCTGACACATTTTGCATTACAACGATGCTTACATTCTTTTTTAAATGCTGCGATACGAGTGTGGTATAAATCAGTTAAGTTGCATAAAAATTAGCTAATTCCGATACATTTTTTATATTTATTAGACATCTTTAGTTGCCAAGTTGTAGTTGTCTATGTTTTAGTAAAAAAAAAACATTATTTGCATGAGTTCAGCAGACAGGCAGACGGCCCACTCGATGGAAAGCGGTTACCATCGCCTATGGACATTTGCAACACCAAAAGTTCTACAAATGCGCTGTTGCTCTCTTAAGAGAGACTGGAACCTGGTCACTAATGCCGGAACACAAATCAAGTTTATTATGGCCGCATACTCTAGATCAGGGGTGGTTGCCATCCAGTCGGGCAAATACCCTACCACCTGGCTGTGGGTTGTTTCGTCGCCTCTTACGACAGGCCGTCCGGCCGTAGGAAATTGTATTTTTCTCCGTTCCTGCACGGATATTGCATTGCTCGTATCCCGGGTTTTTACGGGAATTTCCGGGACTCATGTACTTTAATACAGTAAAATTCATTTCCCTGTTGGAAAGACCCTTTAATTTTTCATATTGGCAAGATGACTTTATAATTTTTAATACCTGTCCAGCGGCGACGAAGTCGCGGGCAAACCCTAGTAAACTAATAAAATTGCAGCGTGGTCATAACTGGCAACTTTGAATTAAATTCTAAATTCAAATAATTTTGGCATATCACTATTCTTTTTACAAAACCATATTTTAAAAAAGCTGTTCGTATATTTTATTCGTAACATTTATATATTTATTAAGTTAAATGACCAAATAAATTATTTGAGTAAAATCACAATTACTATTGTAAATATGAATGCAATAAAGAAAGTGTTATCTATGTATCTATAAGTAAATTGACTATTGATAAGGTATAGGTTTTTTGTTAGGAAATATTAAAGATTTGAGTGTACTGGAATGTTCTATTACCAATGGCGAATAGTGAAACGGTATTGCCAAAAAATCTGTGACGAAAAACACCCGCGTACACATTCAAAAGTAGAGTTCAACAACATTTCACCGAAATCCACTGTTTGGGTCCGCGGGGCAACGAACTTGTATGACGCCGGCGTGGCTGTGTGCCGGCGGCGGTATATACGTACACGGCCGACGCACTCACACATACAAGCCAAACATCCATACGCCTCCAACCGGCCAGTTTTCTTCCTTAATTACACACCAATTATTAATTTTAGACCAACTTTATTGACATATTCGGGAGGCTGGTAACCATATCTGTCGGTTGATAGCGAAAATTTTGTTAAAGATCCCATTTATTGGATATTTTTTTGGTTACCTACTGCCGGGCGTCGAGGCGACTGAACTATAACTATGAGCTAAGTTGATTATTCGAATGAAAAAAAAATTTTTTTTCGTGAACCAACCCGAAGATTCGTCAACGCGTCAGTCACGAACCGACCGTACACGCGTCCACATCTCTGACTTGCCAGTTCTGTGCACAAAAACATATAGTACAAAATATAACGTACAAATTTTATTTACAGTCTCGTGAGGTGAACGCATTTTATACTGTGGCAGTGTTAGTGAAGTGAATTAAAAAAGAAATTATCAATAATCTGTGGTGGCGTCAATTTAAATTTAAATCATCGACGTAAAAATTCGGTTTGGATTTTAGATTACTGAGCGGACAGTTCGGTTTTCTAAAATCAAATAATTGTGATCGTTCCATTTTTAAACGAATAATCGATTAAAGTATTCAAGTAAATTCTTTTTCCTGGTTCGTTTTTTTCTTTACAGATTTTTCTTTTGTATATTTAAAAAAAGAAGAATACATGTAGTGTATGGGAGCAAATGTTGAATAAACAATAAACAAAACAGTGCCTTAATATGTTTATTTGATACGGAGCGAAAAGCAGTGATATAAAAAACAAATCACGGAGACAAAATGCCAAAAAACTCGTTGCTTTTCAAAAAGATAATACCTGACATCAACTTCGCTAAAAGAAATCTTACATCCCCTCTCGGCCGGAACATTTATATCAGTTAAAAAAGGGTGCTTGCAAAAAAAAAACCATCAACAAAGTTGAGAAAAATACATAACATTGGGGAAAGTGCCATAAATATTTCCGAAGAAATCTTATGGTTTTATTAACATAGTTAAAAAAAACAGTTGCCTTACACGACATAGTCGAACAAAATTCAAAAATAGTTGAACACCAAAACTTGCTAGTGATAAAAAATAGTGTTTAAAAAATGCGAATTCGATTCGCAACTCAAATTTACTGGCCGAAAATCACTTAAGTAAATAAAAAAAGAAAAAAAAAACAATTTAAATAATGAATAACAATCAATTCCACGAATTGTTCGGGTCTCAGTGGCCTCCTGACCAGCATGGGGGTCACTCGTCAGCTACGACCATGCTGCATCAAGGTCAGGGATTGCAAGGCATGCAGATGAAACGGGAACCCCATGCTGACGTGCAAGGCGTCATGCACAACCAAATGGGCATGGATGTAGGTGGTTCAGTAGCTGACAGCACTTCACCACCTCCTGGAAGCAGTGATAATGTCTTCGGATCTTCGTTTAACTCTGGATTGTACATGGATAAAAAAGCAGCTAATTCTATAAGAGGTAATTTTTTTATTTTTTACTTTTCTTTCTTATTTAGCTACCTAATCGATGTCCATTGGTGAAAATGGGCCTCCACGACTTTGTGCCATATATCCCAGTTGGTTGTCCTAATCCAGCTCCAGCCGGAGACGTTGCGCTGGTCGTCAGTCCACCGGGTTGGAGGGCGTCGTACATTATATACAACGGACCACTTTTAGGCCGATTCCTGGCACCCAGACCATAGTAAATATCGGAAAGTTTGTTCACGACATTTACCATACCAGGAAACGAACCCGGTGCCTCTGCGTTGTAGTGAGAGTAGCTGGTGAAGACTTAGCCCATTCAACCACACAAACCGTCTTATTTAAAAACGTCATTATAAAAATATAAGATAACTAGCGACCCTGCGCGGTTTCACCCGCGCTCTGTCCCGCTCCCGTGGTATATAGCGTCATGTTATATAGCCTATGACACTCCCTGTTAACGTAGCTTTCGAACAGTAAAAGAATTTTTAAAATCGGTTCAGTAGATCCAGAGATTACCTCTTACAACGTCACAAACTTTACCTCTTTAGAATATCAAAGTATAGATTTACGTTCTCGAAATTTACTATACCAGGAATCAAACCCAAAGCCTCCATTATTATTACAAGCTTTTATTTAACTTGCAATGGATGTACCTATGTATGTATGTAAGTTCGGGTGGAATCTTGCAAGTTAAATTTTGACCAACTTCCCGGTTTCCGATTGAGCTGAAATTTTGCACGCATATGTATCATACATATATATATCGCGTGACAATGCAATAATATGGTACCATGAAGCTGATCTGATGATGGAGTCGGAAGGTGGTCATAGGAGCTCCTGTACTAAACAAGATAGACCCGTCGTGTTTGGGCTCGTTTTACTTGTCTTAGCTAGCACTCTGCTGCTATATGATATCCAGGATCTCAAAAGCTTATATTTAAAAACCTTTTTAAAAAAGCTCATATTCCAGTAAGCTTCAGCAACAAAGATTTAGCCCACTTAACCACAGAGGCCGTCAATAATAAAGTAGACTAATGATTTACTTTTACATATAATCACAACTGTAGTAACATGTTTATTTTTAATTAATTAAATCAAATCACGGAAGAAACCTAGCAGTTAAGGTCGTTACACATCTTCAAATTGTTCAAATTTAAAATAAATATTTTGTCAAAAATTATTTAAGAGTTCTTATAGTTAAACATTGACCCGTGTAGCTAGCTCATTGGGACCCAGAGGTTCCGAGTTCAATTCTCTGCAATATAAATTTCATATTTTTTTAGACTTTGTCCTGAAAGTCTTGAATCGGCCTCAGAGGTCATTGTGTATGTATTACACATAATACAAGCGTAACCATAAAAATGAATAACAATAAGAAACTATACTAAGGAATAAATGCCCAATAAAAACGCAACTCGGAACATACTGGACAATCGTAATTGGCGCCACCAGTCCTTTCTTTTTTTTATAGGAAGTATATAAAATCTATTTAGCTCTTTTGGATTTTTCTGGTCTAATATGTATATTTGGTATTAGGATAGGTCCGCGACTTTGTCCACGCTTGACTTGAAATTCTTGTGGAATTCCCAGGACAAAGTACCGCAGACTTTAAAACAGAATGTAAATTATCATTTTAGTGAAAACTATGTCGAAGTAAGCTAATTTTTATACACCCAAACAACTACAAACCGCTCCCGGGAAAATTCCCGGGGTGTTCCCGGGACAAAAAATAACACAAATTTTATTACATTAAATTGGCTATTGTTCAGTAAAAATGTCAAATTAGAATTCGATTTTTTAAGTCTGACTATTTTAAATTATTCCCAGAAAATTTTCCGCGGGTTTCCCCAGGATAAAAAGTAGCGCAGTAGTTTAAGTCTAAAAATTAACTGTCGATCAGCATCAGCAAACACCGCATCGAGATCGACCAAGTAGTTTTTACGTGAATCCCGAAAAACAAACAGACAGAAATCCTAAAAAAATTGCATTGTGTTTATATAGTCTATTCCAGTTTTTTTTAATAGTTTCAATGTACAGACACGGCATGTTTAGAATTGTATAATATAATAGATTACTTAATGCTGACGCTGCAGGAAAAATCTTGAGATATGCAATACATCGAGATTTGTGATGTGTGAAACTTGACATGCTCTTTGATAAGCGTGACAAGAATATTTTCGCATTAATATAAATAGGTCCAAATGCTACACAGCGATGTTTTTAAGTTATTCTAATTATGTAAGCCTAATTCACCTGTATCTGCCTTACATTTTAAGAACCTTGAAGTTTTTTATATTCAATCTTCCCAGAAATATTTTCATATGCACATTCCAAACATGATTCAATCTATTGTATGTCAATGATCTGTGACATATAAAATAGATTCAAAAATTTGATATTTCAGTCCATATCACGTATTTATAATTCTGATATAAAGATAAGTGTGAACTTTATTTAGAAATAGATAAATTTTCAAAATAGTAGGCCATTGCTCGAGGCTTTTTTCGTTTAGATGACTAGGAATGATCTAGCTGTGTAACTATCGCTATATATTTTTAATGATGAATTACATTCTTAAGTGTGTCTATTGTAAGACACCTAACTCCAAGCTTGCAAAGTTTCCTTTGCAAACTTTAGTATAAAGGTAATATCAAGAGGAATGAAGTTAAAATTATATTAATTTCACTTAATTTAAAGAAGATTTCATGAAAGTGGGTCAGCTTTTTCGCATATATGTACGTTCATATTATGTATGAACGGCGACCTATTAAAAAATACACCAAGATGTATTATTTTATAATTGGAATTTACTCATGTATTTATTATGGCAAAAAATCTAAGATCTATATGTCTTATCTACATATATCGAGTAATAGGGTAGTTGATAGTCAAATAAACTGATACACTTTTTATCATGTTACGAACTGTCACACCAACAATGGAATTATTGTGGCATCATTCAAAGGCACATTTCATTAAAGAATCGACACTTTAAAAACTTTGTTAAAATTTTTTTTTAAAGAATCAACTGCCCCACAATATCATTCAACTCTTATCCAATTTTATTCTGTATTAAAAAAATAATTTTCTTAATGACATCATTCCAATTTCAAAATTTCCAGATTAAATAAATCGGGTCAAGGCAGGTCATTGATCTGATCGATTTGTTCCGAATAAATATGGACATTCCTTTACAGATTACGAATTGTAATACAAATAATGTTATAAGTGCAGTTATGTTTGTTTATTGAATTTTTTAGATACAAAGGTTAATCAGTATGTACGATAGTTTAGTGAAGTATTTAATATTGTTCGGTGAGTTGCATACATAACATTATTTTTATATAATGTGTTCAGCAGACAGGGAGATGGCCGATCTGATGAAAAGTGGTTACAATCGCCTATAAACATTTGTAACACCAAAGGTGCTACTAATGTGCTACCTTACTCTAAAGGGAGACTGGAACCTGGCCATCAAAATGAGGATGTGGATGTTTCATAGGCTGTTTTACTTTGTGATGTACAATATATATATATATATATATATATATAATTAAATCATCGATATTTACGGCTTAAAGTTTGTAAAATTTGTTACAAGAAGTATTCTCCATTTTAAATAAATACTAGTTTAAAAAAAAACACGTCAGTCAGACACTCTCCAAAGACAATTAATTCATTTTTTTTATATAAAACAAAATCTAATTAAAAATTATTTATTCACAAAACAATTATAAAATTACATATAATCGAATACAATGCAAGAAAATTTATTTGTATTGTATTCTACCCATAGTCCCTCAAGACTATAAGTGGAATACTGAGCTTAGATCACCGTCTTCTATGGGTAAGGTGCCAAGAAGGCTGGCTACGTTTCCTCGCTGGATCGCCATACTGATCCGTTGGCCGAGGCAGGCACCCTCTGATCAGCCGAAGACTCACGCAATCTAATCTTATCCGCCTATGTCATATCTCCAATAATGTTTTTTTTACATACATACATACATAACTTCAGGCCAGTTCCCTTGCGGGGTAGGCACGAACAACAGAGCGCCATTCAGGCTTATTCTTACACACCTCACTTGCTTCTTTGACATTCATAGCTCTTGTCATGCACGCTCATCTGTTCTTAAGGCTCCTGACATCACCCTCCGCTAGTACACGATCAATTTGATCATGGAAGGTGTGTCGTGGCCTTCCACGACTTCTGCATCCATCCACTTTTGCATTGTATATCTGTTTAGTCATTCTTTTTTTTTTAATTTTGCGAAAACCCTATACATGCCCTAAATTTTGGACAATTAACACAAATACGTTGACAAAGGAAAAAACGTGCATCGCTAATAGTTTAAGTATTTGGGGCACAAACATTTAAATGTAATTGGGCACACTTAGATAATTTAAGTACTTTAATTTTAAATAAAAATTAAAAAAAAAATAGTACCTCCAGTTTGATAGGCGTATATAGGCTATTGAAAAGTTACATTTAGGGTTGCGTTTCTGAGAGGACGCAATTTTATTTTTTTGATGTGTAGAGGGGGTTAGTATAAGCTTAAGTTCAAGTTTGTGGGGTCGCCGCCCTTGTCCCCCGGCCGCCATCTTGGAAAAAGTGATACAAAATGTTAAGAAAATGATAAATTATATGAATAAAAAATACATGTATTGGATGATAAATAATCATAATAATAATAATCGCCAGACAAACACACATATTGTATATCCCCAAATTAAGCAAGTCACGCTTGTGTTATGGGTAATATACAACGGACTTCTCTGGGGCCGATCCCAGACACCCAGACCATAGTAAATAACGGAGAAAATACGTTTCCGAAATTTACTATACCAGGAATCGAACCCGGAGCCTCTGCGTTGTAGTGAGGTAGGCCGGCAAAGGCTTAGCCCGCTCAACCACAGAGGCCGTCAATATAGAAAACTAAACCTAATGGTTCGTTTTCTTACGAGTATTCAAGTAGCCGGTCAACATCGGAGCGCTGTAAAACCCAGATAAATTAATTAAATTAAACAAATTTGTAGTGGAAATTATTTGTTAAAAACCCTCTATAAGAGTAGATGTCATTTTATTGTAAAATGATCAGAAAAAAGTTATAACGCCCAAAAGAAAATTTGTTCAAAAATTTTCAGTTATTTTTGTTTAACTTTTTTATTTTCCATTTTACGATAAAAAGTAATAAGGATAAAGTTGTAGAGAATTTAATTTTCTACAAATAATGTCTTATAAAATTTTCTGTACGGTTGCTAGTTTACGAGATACAGTGCGAAAACATTTTGTACCCCTTTTTCCAAGATGGCGGCCGGGGGACAAGGGTGGCGACCCCACAAACTTGAACTTAAGCTTATACTAACATATCAAACATACCAAAAAAATAAAATTGCATCCTCTGAAAAAAGCACGCTAAGGCATAAAAAATATAAGATTTCAATGGGCTAATATTAATATTTTAAAATTAATATTTCTGGAATAAAAAATATACTATATTCATCTCCATTACCGAAAGTAGAGCCATGTTGCGATCGCTATCTTAATTAAAGCTCTTGGGGCCAGCTTGATCGGTGTGATACCACGCTCTTACAGAATATCGACGTGAAACGGTTTGGCTTGAGAAAAACATGTTTCGTGCGATGACTTAACCCTTCACCCTTTTATCGATATTACCAAAAAGCCGCAAGACTAAGACTATCACTATCTCGTAATATACCAAGAAAACATACCCATTTCATACAAATCATACGAATCCTATATAAACAGAGTGAGACAACAACACAATTAACGATCACGTGCACAAACGCGATCTGCATTGTCATCGCAGACACATATGTGCTACTAGTGAGCTTAAGGGTTAAAGTTCCGATGGCCTTTTTACATGACCTTTCTTTAACATTCTGCTATTTGATTATGGTGTGTACGTCGCGGTCTACCGACACCAACTCTACCATTCGAATTGCTGTCTTACACTTGTTTTGTGATTCTACCTTCAACCATGCTCTCTGCATGCCCAAATAACCTTAACAATATTTCAATATACAAACAGAATAACTTTCATATCTATATATTAGTATTTATATACAATTGAGGTTGTTGTCAATAACGCAAACTTTCAAATACAGAAATGATACAATTCATCAAAAGTTTTTAAAACAATGCAAAGTTCAAGCTTCTTGTCATCTGGTAATACAATTGATATTATACTTTCTCAATGACAATATAAAGTTGTATTTCTTCTAATTTGTTTCTGCACATAAGTCCTTATGTGTCCAAATACATCGCGCACGTGTCAGTTTTAGGGGTTAATGCACTTCATAGTAAGTGCAGTTTGGTAAGAGTTTATTGTTCTTTATTGTTTTTAATGTTGTTTTAATCTGAAGTATAAATTGTTTAAGATTTGAATTTGATGGAATTTTGAAGTTTGTTTTGTCTATTCTATTGACACATTCTGTTCGGAATGACCATTTCTACTATTTCAATATCTCGGCGTTCCGAAGATTTTCAAAGTAAAATTCAGTGTTAACAATTCGTATTCTACTAAATTTACAATATCTTCTCTATATCGTCGCGGCAGAAAAATAGGAGAAAATAATTGATATTACCAGTATATTGAAAAGCTACTAAGAATGTTGTAGCTGATCATTAAAAATCCAACGATGTAGGAGTCTCCTAGTGTTGCACATGCCCATAGGCGACGTTGCCCATTGGCAATGAGCTGATGTGATCTTTTGACGTGGTACAGTTATGGAGTTCTATCCGTGCAGGAACGAAGAATGAATACAATTTCTTATGGCCGGGCGGCCTGTCGTAAGAGGCAACAAAACAATCCACAGCCAGGTGGTAGGGTATTTGCCCGATTGGATGGCTACCACCCCTGGTCTAAAGTATGTCGCCATAACAGCCTTGAGTTGTGTTCCGGCATTAGTGACCCTTAAGAGAGCAGCAGCGCATTTGTAGCACCTTTAGTGTTGCAAATGTCCATAGAGAGCCGTCTGCCTGTCTACTGCACTCCTGCATTAAAAAAAAATAGCTGGCGACGCGTTGGTTTCAACCCTGGAATTGCAAACGTTTAAACGAGTACGAATCTGTAATTAAAATTGGCAAATCGAATCGAATTGGAATCGTAAATTTTAACGGTTTCGTAGTCTGTAACCATCTCGGCTTAATATTCAATCAATCTTGATTTGACTAAGACTAATTTAAAATGGATATTTGACCATCTGTCAGTCGAATGGGACTTGAATCGCACCGCACTCTCATGGTTTTTTTTTGTGAAAGTTATGGTAGCCTATTTGCTAGCTTTGAATTTAAAGAAAAACTGGAGAATCGTCCAATGTGCCTTTTGCGAAATATAAGACTATAGATGCCGTCAACTTAATAGAAAGAATTTGTCCAATTTCTGAGTTTAGTGACCACTCGCCTCCACTAAATTAGCCGTCCAGGGTTCAAGGTTGTCCATCTATTAATTTGAAGATACATTCACCTCGTTACGATACTGGAAACATCCTGTTTTGGAGTATGTAGGATTGGAACTTATAAACAGGCGTGTTGATGGGCATATTTTTGTCTCTTCTAATAAGTGGGTTCCGTAAAGATCTTGAACTCACTGTGTTTAGTTGTAAATGGTTTTGAAACAGGTCGACCAGTTTAAATATCTTGGCCATATTCTCAGACGAACAAATTAGATGATCAAGCCCTAAGCTCTAAGAGTGAAGCCGACTAAAGGAAGCCGATCGCGTCGCAGTGCGTTACAAGAACTTAGTATTAAATAAACTAATTTTATTCGTGCAGGAACGGAGAAAGAATACAATTTCCTGCGGCTGGGCGGCCTGTCGTATGAGGCGAAAAAACAACCCACAGCCAAGTGGTAGGGTATTTACCCGTTTGGATAGCTACCACCCCTGGTTCGACTATGTCGCAATAACAACCTTGAGTTGTGTTTCCGCATTAGTGGCCATGTTTCAGTCTCCCTTTAGAAAGCGGCAGCATATTGGTAGCATTTTTGTTGTTACAAATGTCCATAGGTGGGTCGTCTGCCTGTCTGCTGAACTCATGCAATAAAAATAAACAAATAATGTTTACATGGTATGGTGACGTATGATATTATAAGGATAATCCTGAAAAGCCTATTTCAGACGAACAGACCGGAAGATTTTATGTTTTTATCAAAGTAAAGATACATATGAGTACGTCATGTTCGTTCGCATGCTGTGCCACAGACATTTACCCTAAAAACAAGTAGACCTAAATTAAAAGGTGAACATTTTTGTACAAACCTAAGGGCGGTAGTTATAGTAGATAATATATTTTTAAATATAATTGCTTTCAAGAAGATTTGTTTAGTTTATCCCATGTACCTTTGATTAAATGCTTTGCAGGGTATTGTATCCAAATGGCAATCAATGGATGATGGTTTCTTCGACATAATCCTTATACTGTCGTAAAAGCGTATTCGTGGCTGCCTACACTTTAGTATCTTTAGGTCTTGCAAATATTCATTGGTGACGTTAGCTGTTTTTCGTTAGGTAACATTTCACCTAATGCCTTATTCTCAAACACCATTTGTCGTTCATTTTCGTCTGATCAGCTCGAAAGAATCGATGAAATTATAGATACGAGAAAGAAAGAATAAAGATTTCTTTAAAATTACAATAATATAGCACAAACGCACTAAAATATTTAAAAAAAGCAAGCAAAAAAGTTCTTGTCAAAGAGGCAAGTGAGGTGTGTAAGAATAAGCCTAATGGCACTCTGTTGTTCGTGCCTACCCCGCAAGGGAACTGGCGTGAAGTTATGTATGTATGTATAAAAAAATTCTAACACGAAAACGAACTACAAAAGACGTTTAAGAGTAAGCTTTCTTTTCGCCTTCAATAAAATAAGATAGGAGGTACCAATTATGTCGTTTGGGAAGTGAGAAAGAGAAGGAGAGAGAGAGTATTTTAAAATGAACAGTAGTTGTAGGATATTGATAGTTTTTGAGTAGTAATGATGTGTTATTGTGAGAAATGTGAGTTATGTAGTCAAATGTGCTCTTTCGAGTTGTTACAAGGAAGTTGATTGGCGTCATTCGATCTACAATTTGACTGAATTAAACTGAAAATTTCATACATTGTAATAGGCTGTATGGACCATGTTCTTTTGCCTGTGACTGTGATGAACTGTAATTGTAAGTTTATGGGGTGATCTAAAGAATACAAATGTCAGTTTCTATAACTTACATAACCGAAAGTAGAGTGTAACCTGTACTACGTTAAGACATTAATGGCCAGATATTACGTACAATAACGGATTTAGATGCCACTGACCTCACAAAGCGTCTTGTGCTCGAACTCAATGTCAAATGACCTTGACACAAAAAAGCGTTCCAATTTCGAAAATTACATCATTCAAAAACGGAACACAGTTCGTGGTTAAGTGAATTTTGTTTTGTTTTCAATACCTAGTGTTCCTTTTTCAAGTTATAAATTGTTTTGTTTTTAAATAGTGTTCCTTTTTTGAATATTAAATTGTTTTAGATATTGTTTTGTTTTTTAAATTATTATATTCAAATATCGAACAACTTGCAATTTTCTATTCAGATTTTAATATGAATGTGATAGGAATTTCTTCTTGCTTATTACTACAATATAATAACAACATTTTTATATGTATTTAAAAATATATCAGAAAGTACTATATATTTACTTCATATATGTGTGCAACGATGCATAGTTGTATACATATTTTTTTTTTTTAACAGAATACTAGACTTTTTATGTTCATCTATAGACAATTTACCATTTCACTAGATTAATTATAAATTTACGGTTTTCACAATTACGCAGTAACATTGTTTTACAGTGGACACGCGCCTCTCAATAATGAACCACAAAACCTTTAGGTATTGTGCCGGTACATTTTTGTACCGCCTCGCCGCGGGTTCAACGACTCGTGACGTGGGTGACGTCACACGCCTGTCACTTTTATTCAGGGCTCGCTGCAAATTTAGACAGTCCACATTGTTGTTAAGAACTTATTTATCTCTTAATTTAATTATCAATTGCCTCAAAAGAAACTCAATTATGTTTTATTTAGGATAGCGGACGATTTTCTTTACCGACCTACGTCACTGCCACGCTCCGGGTTCGATTCCTACTATGGTTTTCTTAAGCGAACTTTCCGTTATTTCCTATGGTCTGGGTGCCTGGGATCCAGCCTGGGAGCGCCAGAGCCAAACGCCAGGGCCCCTTGGGGTATAGGGGTTCTCACTCACCTGCACATGCTGTCGAGATGAGAGCGCGAGTGTTCCGCACGCGCTCACCTCTCCTCCCTTGGGGCGAGTTACAAACCGCCCCACGCACATAGAGCTTGAGGATGCCGGGGGATTAAAAGAAAGCCCCTGACAGTGGAAGTGGCCTTGCGAGGCCCACGCCTGCCAGGGCTGCGGAGAGGCTAAGTCATATACCCGTAGCCCTGGCATAAGGTGAAGGACGGAACACCCAGGGGTTTTAGTGGGTATCCCTAACTGGGGAGTGGCAATAGCATGGCACCAGTTCTGACTGGGCATGCTAGTGCCATTCCCGATCCGGTGAAACCCACACTAGTTCGCGAATTATCTCCCCAAGGTTCTGCCTTTGTCGCGGCTTAGTCCTCAATCGGGTTTCCCTTGGTCAAAAAAAAAGCACCTCTGCAGAAGCGCTATTGTCATCTTCAGAACCCCTGAGCGTTCTTTTAAACCGCCCGTTCTCTTGGTTGTGGGCTTGCACGCGCACTCCCCTCCAACCCAGGAAGTATGGCGGCTGTCTTAGGTTTTAGTTGTATTGAGGTTTTTCTACTTAATTATGTAACGCCATATATCACCATATACTCCATTGTACATACATACATAACTTCACGCCAGTTCTCTTGCGGGGTAGGCACGAACAGCAGAGCGCCATTCAGGCTTATTCTTACACACTTCACTTGCTTCTTTGCTTCTTGCTTGCTTATTTGTATGCATATATGTATGTAGAATACACCTTCGCAAGCTTCGTGTTAAATTTCATGTATGCCATCAATAGCCAGTAGTTTCTGAGAAAAATTACTAGTCATGTAGTCAATGAATCTATGTTACAACATAAAAAAAAACGGATAAACCGACATGACGACTTTGTACAATTTTCATTTTTACAAAAATGGCTATAAACCCAAAAAAAAGATAATATAATATAACAGGTTTCCTACCTACCCCCACAATAATTAGGGCGTTAAGAATAATTTTCGAAAATTCAAATAAAGAACGATGACACAATACAACGTGTGCTATGACGTCACGTGTCATTGACCTCGCTTACACAAGGTTTTGTCATAACTCTTAATAACACAAAAATTATGAATCATTATTATGATACCAACTATACTAAAAAGCTAATGCTTGTGTTTGTTAAAGTAATCTATACAAATAAATAAAATTGAAGTGTCTGTCATGTCAATTTTTTTTAAATAAATGCATACGAAGGTATATACAGTATATATATCTAAAAATCAAATTTCAAAATTTTTATCTCTACTTGGATATTCCGGCTAATCTCTGAAACGGCTGGACTGATTTTTGATATACCCCAAAAGTCAGCTGTGTTTTTAATATTTAATGATTTAAACGTTTTTACAATATCACCTGTATTTATGTGATTAAATATTACAAAGTAAAGTATATATATATTATTGAAATCCACGTATACAGTGACTCATCACGATATCTCAGGAACTATATAATACCTATAGATTTGAAATTTGGCATGGACCTTCCTTTCGCCAAGTAGAGGTCAGCTAAGAACGGATTTTACGGCACTCGAAGCGGGCGGGTATTTTTTTTTATTGCAGGAGTTCAGAAGACAGGGAGACGGCCAACTTAATGGAAAGCGGTTACCATCGTCCATAGACATTTGTAACACCAAAGGCGCTACAAATGCGCTGCTGCTCTCTTAAGGGAGACTGGAACCTGGTCATTAATGCCGGAACACAACTGAAGGTTGTTATGGCGTCATACTCTAGACCAGGGGTGGTAGCTATCCAGTCGGGCAAATACCCTACCACCTGGCTGTGAGTTCTTTTGTCGCCCTTACGACAGGCAACAGAAATTTGTACTCTTTCTGCGTTCCTTCACGGATAAAGCATATCAGCTAGTATATGTATAAAGCGATTAATGGAAGTTGATGAAGCGAAAAATATCTGCTGATCTCCAATCTCCAAGTTCTTCCACTATGGCGGCATTTGTTCGGCGAGCATTCGAGCAATTTTATTTAAATAAAAATAATAATAATTTTCATCTAAGTGTGTGTGTGTAGTTTACACGCAGTAGAAGTGAAACAAGGGGTGGGAGGGATTGTAAATTTTGTGACGTCACATTTCTTACATTATATCGTTTATATATTAGGTTTAAAACACGAATTTTGAAGTATTAACGAAAAACTTCAAAACATTTCCAACTCTATCTGTATGAACATAGTGTTTAAATCTTATACTAATATATAAAGCTGTAGAGTTTGTTTGTTTGTTAGATAGCAAGTTTCAATGTTAGATAGCCCATTTATCGAGGAAGGCTATAGGCTATATATCATCACGCTAAGACCAATAGGAGCGGAGCACCAATGAAGAATGTTTCAAAATCGGGTTTTTTTTTACCAATTCCACGTGGACGAAATCGCGGGCAGAAGCTAGTTATTAAATATAATGAATTCTATCTCATTCTCTCGCAGGCTTAGTCCTATACATTTGTGTGTTTATCTCTTTTTAGTGTCGCTTTTTCGTTTCGTCGATTTTCAAATCACAACGACTCTAAAGAAGTTTCAATTTATTAATAATATTTTTTTATTTTAGTATGTAATAATTATTAAAAAAAAACACTATCGCACCTTTGATCTTTGAACAAGGGCATGAAAATCTATTCATCTACTCGATTATGAGGTAACAAAATGAATAAACAGAGATGAAACGAGTTCATTAACCATGGTTGGAACGATCAACCAAATGTGCGTTATTATTATGTAAAAATATCAACAAACAGACTGATATCACGATCTATTTTTATATGTTGCGATTAAACATCTCGCTGCTGAACATTATTTTTAAAATATCGGTCCATTAACGTCACACTGGTAGGTATTTATACATCAGCATATTAATGTTCTCTAGTAAAGTAACTATTGTTGTAGGCTTTATTATACGACGAACGAATCAATTTTCTAGACGACCGCACCGAATGGGTGCATTGCATGCATTTATCCGTGCAGGAACGGAGAAAGAAATTTCCTGCGGCCGGGCGGCCTGTCGTAAGAGGCGACAAAACAACCCACAGCCAGGCGGTAGGGTATTTGCTCGACTGAATGGCGACCACCCCTGGTTTAGAGTATGTCGCCATAACAACCTTGAGTTGTGTTCCGGCATTAGTGACTTCCAGTCTCCCTTAAGAAAGCAGCAGCGCATTTGTAGCACCTTTGGTGTTGCAAATGTCCGTAGGCGATTATAACCGCTTTCCATCAAGTGGGCCGTCTGCCTGTCTGCTGAACTCCTGCAATAAAAAAAATGGGAATGATGTGATCGCTACCAAGCTCCTTCAGTAATTGTTTATATTTTAATATTTTCTTAAGTTTTCGCGACTTGTATACATATTTTTTTTTTATAAACTAGTTGACCCGGCAAACTTCGTACCGCATCAGAATTAATAAATAAAAAACGTTGATTTCTGAACGACGGGACGAACATCAAAACTTTGACATTCAAAACCAAAAAAAGTAAAAAATTAACTTCACTTTTAAATGTAATTTAATTTTTGAACGATTTTTAAATTTAATTGATTTCTAAACGACGGGACGAGCATCAAATGTTTGACAGATAGGAATAGTTTCTAAGGGAAAGCGAATTTTTTTTTACTATATTCCAAGCATTGTTTTCATATTTACTCGCCTTTTAAACCTTCCCTAGACTTCCACAAATAATTCAAAAACAAAATTAGCCAAATCAGTCCAGCTGTTCTTGGGTTTTAGCGAGACTAACGAACAGCAATGGATTTATATATATATATATATATATATATATAGATTATGTCACGTACATGAAGCCTACCATGGTCTTTCCGTGTGACTCCACACGTCTATTGCAACATATTCATCTCCGTCACACATAGCTCGCGCTTATGTCGCTTAAGTACAGGCCACGCTTCACTGCCAAAGAAAAGGACATTGCATAATAATACAATCAATAAGTCCTAAATTACTTTAAACTGAAAAATAAGTAAAATTAGATATTTTTAGGTACTTTTGTTTACTAACGGTAACAATATAGAAAAAAAACCTATTATTGTTGTCTGTAGATAAGCTGTGTCAATGGCCTTGTATCGGTCAATTCGAAATTCAAATTTGTAACGCGATAAAAGTGTTGCTTAGGTTTACTTATCAGGTTACACTGAGCCAGACGTTTTGGCGTCCGCCTTATCTTGTCGTGTTTTTAGTTCTTTTTATTAATATAGTTGATTCAAATTGAGAATGTAGTATAATTGATTCGAATTGTCCGCTTGTATGGCAGTGAAGGGTAGCCTGCACTTGAGCGACATAAGCAAGAGGTGCGTGTCACGGAGATGAATATTTTGCGATGGGTGTGTGGAGTCACGTGGAAGGCCATATCCGAGACATAGCGGATAAACTGCAAGACTGTCGCCTAGGTTGGTACGGCCATGTTTTGCGGAAACTGGCTACTTACGTGGGGCACAAATTTCTAGCCGTGGCGTCTCCGCCAGTTCCCGGTCGAAGGTGTAGGCCGAAGACATCCTGGCCGTCGTAAAGTATGCCATGCGTACCAATGGTCTCACAAAGATGCCGCAGACGGCGCGAATTGGAAAAGTAGGAAAGCGGACCTCTGCCTTCTAGGCACACGTCCCAAACGCAACTGGGATTTAACGCTAGGATAATGATAATGAGTTGATTCATATTGAGAAGTTTTTATTCAACGTAAGTTCCACTGGCGAACAATTTTTGAAGGTCATATATATAAGTTCAAATGTGATAGACCAAAAAGTCTTCACTCAGCTGAGATGAGAATGTTTGTCGATAGATGTATCGTGTTACAAGAATAAATAAGGCGAGAAGTGAGAGTAAGAAGACTAAGGTAATATCGGCATGTAATGAGGAGAGATGAATGTCGCCTGACAAAAAGACTGTTACACTCGAAGATTGACAGGAACAGATATAAAGATAGAACAAAGAGATTGTGTGAATGATGTCATCATTATTTGTGGTGTGACAGAGGACGTATGTCAGAATTGGGACATATAGGAAGAAAATACATATTGTGCTTACTCTCAATAATTGGTAAAAGGTGAAAGAGATTATTGGACCTTGTTTTTGTTCTTTATATAGGAAATATTAACCCTTATAGATTTAACTACTGAAAAGCGTCTATATATATACAACTAGCTTCTGCCAACTGCAATAAAAAAATTAAAAAAAAAGTTTAAAAAACCCTCCATTTTGAAACATTCTTCATTACTGCTCCGCTTCTATTGGTCTTAGCGTGATGATATATATATAGCCTATAGCCTTCCTCGATAAATTGGCTATTTAACACCGAAAGAATTTTTCAAATCAGACCAGTAGTTCCTGAGATTAGCGCCTTCAAACAAACAAACTAACTCTTCAGCTTTATGTATTAGTATAAGATATACTCTGCAGAGAAGCGCTCAAATGTGTACAAAAATCTTCTACGTTTCTCAGAACTTGGCATTTGAGTGTTCGGCAGTTAATTTTATAAATACCAAATTGCTTTTACAGTTTCATAGTCAATATTTAAAAGAAATTAAACCATATTATTTAGAAAATAAAAGCGATATATTTTTTTATTCCGTAACAATTAATTTGATAGTACACAAGATTTTGCGTATTCAAAACTAATACTTAAACAAAAATAGACCCTACGTAACTAACAATAAATACTATACAACGTAGAATGATGAATTTGTAACAATACTGCTATAAATCTTCAGATTAAAAATTAAAAGTCAATTAAAATTACACCTTACGCCAATAATAATAAGGATTATGGATGATAGAACGCTTTTAAAACTAAAATAATTAAGTTTGTAACAATACTGCTATAAATCTTCATATTGAAAATTAAAAGTCAATCAAAATTACACCTTACTTACTAGTTATAAGATTGATATGAAAGGAAAAGGACTGCACAACTATGTTTGTAATGTTTCGGCCAAACGGGTTCGTTCACCCGTGACGGGCCGTTAGATTAAAATTCAAATTTGGAAGCCTTGTATTTTTAAAGGTTCAGTCGGTTGTTGACCTCGTGACGTAATGGTGGGTGTGTGTATTGATGTTTTGCCGTTGACATGTTAGCGTTAATCCCAGTTGTATCTAAATATGTTTCATGGGCATTTTATTTATTAATACTAATATTAGAGCACATTGAATGCCCTTAATAACAATAAATTATTTCTATTTAATTTTATATTCTGTTTCTCATCCCTCTGGCTGGTTATAGTTTAACTATTACAATAATTCTGTTCAGAGCTATATCTATTACAAGCCTACTCAAATACCTTATTTGAGTATATGGCATCTTATTACTAGTTTAGGGCCTGTCTTTTAGAAAATATCAAATTGTAGTTTAAATCAAACAAAGAGCATTAAATATTGTTAGTTTAAAAGATAGTAAATTTTGGTAGATTCTAAAATTACTGTACTGAATAACAGTAAATATAATTCAAATGAAATTTTTAAAACGAAATATGTCATAGTTCATCAGTTTGTAATCTGCAAGTTAAGCTCTTACCTGGTAATAAAGATAAAAGAGTTATCTATCACATCATATCACATAATTTATAAATTAAAATTCAGAATGTTTATATTTCATAAATAAACATTTTAATTTTAAATCTTAATAATCCTATTTTTGAACTTACGCGTAAAGGAATGTCCTATATTACTAAAGGCCCATTCACGTTGTAGGACGAAATACAATCTGCAACAACATTCCCAGTCCTGCATTACGCGGCGGACTTCTAGGCGAACTGCCATGCAGGATAGTGAATGGGCGGGCCCTTAATATGGTGTCACGATTTAGAATTCTACAGTGAGAAAATAATTAAATCTCAGCAATAGTCGAAATTCAAATTTAGAACACAGAATATTTCATAAATAAACATTCTAATTATAAATTGCACCAATCCCTGTTCGAACGTTCTGAAATACTAATTTTAAATTTCAGAAGTATTCGTGACGTCAGGGCTTAGGAAAGAATTCCAAATAGTTGTTGAGTTGAAACAAATTCTTCTAGCAACAAACAAATTCAAATCCAAACAACAAAACATTCCATTATTCTATATTCAAATTACAAATCCCGATTCGCACGTACGCGCAACGGACCGTTCGAAATTCCAAATTCTAAACTTCGGAAGCTCTCGTGACGTCATGATGCATGATACAATTCCAATGGCCGGTCGGGTTAATGACCTGTGACGTCACAATCAGCTGGTACGATGCAACGGAGCGGCTTGTGTACATAGGGTGTCTCTGTCTTACATTCAATTGAGAAGTCATTATATCCGTATTACACTACACTGAATTAGGTCCCTGATTCAGTATAGTATGGCTTAGCTGAAGATTTCTACACTACTTTCATTTAGAGAAAGGATCCGAAAATCAGTGTCGTTTAACCACTTTAATTTTGGTTTGCAGAATCAGTGTTTTCTTATCGCAATAAAACAAGTCAAGTCTATATCGATCTTTAAAAATCATTACAGCTGTACAATTTACATATAATTGTTAAGGACATTGCCTTAATTTAACTATTATATAATATATAATTGATAGAGACATAATAAATTGAATACTATAAGTACTTATTGTAATTATAATAACATAATAATCAATAAGCAATTATATTATAAAATTGTAAAGCTGCAGTCTTTTGTTTCTTACATTTCTTGTATTTGTCTGTTTGTAAGGGATTCATGTAAAAACTACTGGCCCGATTTCGATGCAATTTTCGCAATCTATAGTAAATTTTCGGACTTAAAATGTGTGGTACATATCCCGGGAATCCTACGGGAATTTTCTTGGGAGAGGTTTAGCCAGGTCGAATAAAAAATTCATTCCGACGTAAAATTTCCACTGATGGATCATATCCTTAGGAAAACAGTTACATACATACATACATACATAACTTCACGCCAGTTCCCTTGCGGGGTAGGCACGAACAACAGAGCGCCATTTAGGCCCATTCTTACTAAAGTTTTATTACTACTACTTTCATGCTCTCTCTTCCATACCCAACTCTCGCTTCCATACGCGAGCGTAGGTACCAGCACCGCGTTGTGTATGGCAAGCTGGGCCTTCTGGCTGAGGTTCTTAGCGCCTAGAAGTTTACCTAACGCTCCATTCAAACTATTCCCCAAATTTACTCTTCTTTCTATATCAGCGGTGTACCTTCCATCCCTGCTAAAAGCACATCCAAGATATACAAACTCATTCACTTGCTCCAGCTTAACATCATCGACCATTATCCTTCCTTGCAGGAAAACAGTTGTAGTTATGTATTCTTTTAGTAACATTACTTATACCGAGATTTTACCGGAATTTACGGGATTCATGTATTTTCATATTAAAAAATCCATTAGTCTTTTGAAAATAACCTTTGATTTTCTATTTATCAAAATAACTGTGTCTTTGTAACCTGTCCAACGTAGACAACGTCACGGGCAAATACTAGTATAATCATTATATATATATATATAGGTGTGTGTGTAATCATAAGAGCTAGAAAAGGTAGTAAAACGGTGGTAATAAAAATGGTAACCAAAACTTTAAACCTTCGCCAGGTGGTAGGGCATTTTCCTGACTGGATGGTTACCACCCCTGGTCTAGAGTATGTCGCCATAAAACGTTGAGTTGTGTTCCGGCATTAGTGACCACGTTCCAGTCTCTATTAAGAGAGCAGCAGCGCATTTGTAGCACCTTCGGTGTTGCAAATGTCCATAGGCGATGGTAACCGCTTTCCATCAAGTGGGCCGTCTGTCTGCTAAACTCCTGTAATAAAAAAACAACTATAAAAAAGTGGATGCCTATTAAAGGCGAAACATACAACTTTTATCTTAGCATAATATCTGCAGGCACAAACAACAGAGCGCCATTTAGGCTTATTCTTACACACCTCACTTGCTTCTTTGACATTCATAACTCTTGTCATGCACACTCGTCTGTTCTTAAGGCTCCAGGCTCCATCACCTTCTGCTAGTACATGATCAATTTGATCATGGAAGGTGTGTCGTGGCCTTCCACGACTTCTGCATCCATCCACTTTTGCATTGTAATATCACTTTAGTCATTCTTTCATCATGCATTCTTTCCACATGCTCGAACCACCGAAGCATTCCTTTCCTTACCTTTAACCCGACACTCTCTTTCAAATCAACTCTCTTTCTTACTTCGGTATTACGAACGCGGTCCGCGAGCGTCACTCCGCAGATTTTGCGCAGTGCTCGCATCTCAACCGCGTTTACTCTACTTTCATGCCTACCCCGCAAGGGTACTGGCGTGAAGTTTTGTATGTATGTATGTATGTATAATATTTGCAAATATGTCATGTCCATATTTCAAACAAATAATTTAGTTTGACTTTGAAAACTTAGCAATTGTTTCCCAAGAAATTTTAGTACACATCACAAAAAATGTCATGTACTCCAACGACATGCTATTTTGTAGTTTTTTATTAAGCTTGGTGATCGTGGTCAAACGCAAACCTATCTATAATAAAAAAAAAAAAAAAAAAAAGCTTATTGGGACCAATACGATATTTTGATAGTTTTTTAAATGACGTAAAATCCTTAATGTAGTTAACAATTGACATACAAAGGAAAAATTTGACCTAATACTTACACGTGGCAGATTTTCTTATTAGTATTTTAATTAATATCTCAATTAAAACACAATTTTATACCTTATCTTATATGAATACATAAAGCAATTGTGTAAGGAAATTAATTTCTTTATATTTAGGTCCGGAAGAATCTTCTGAGTTGAAGCATATCTGTAGACAAACACACATGTTGTATATCCCTAAGGTGTTTACCGTGGGGACCTGGCCCTTTTTTTTACGCTTACCCTTCTGTCTTTTCTTGGGACGCCATCCTCGGGCCTGGGGGTAAGGCTTTACACTGAGGGATGTGTGGGACTCCTGATTGGCCGGATGCCCACCGTGGCCTCCGATTGGAGGGACGGCGGATACTCGACCGTCAGACTACCCACTAAACCTAACCAGCGCCCGTCTCCTATACGCTTTTATGGGATGCTACATGAACTTAATAATAGGTATTACATCTGTGGCACCCTTACGCTTGGCTCTTACTTATGGCACCCCCGGGGAAGGGTACCCCGGGGTGACCTGACCTGAGATGACCTGAGCTGACCCATAACACAGGCGTGACCTGTGTAGGCCACGCTTGTGTTATAGGTCATAATAATATACAAACTGTAGTTACACTTATCACGTTCATAGTTGTAGATTTTTTGTATTCTTTACTTTGCTTTGTCATGATCCTGGTTAACACGCCTTCGGGTTCCCAACTCAATGATTCGCTTAGAAATGTTTTCTAGAAACTTTCACAATAAAACTAGTTCATTAATGTAATTCTCTCATAAGCAAAAGATTGACATTGAATTTGGTCTACTTGGTCTCTCATAAACTACATATATATATATATATATTATATAGTCATATTGTTTTGTATTTACATATACTGAGTATGTTTATCATTATTTTGAGATTGAACTATCGTCAGTTTTAAAATCTATTAAACCCTGCCAAAGGTTGCCTGGAATAGATCGCTTTTTAGCGATAAAACCACCCGTTGTACATACTACCTATCTTTTAAAATTTTAACCACTAACGCAAAAAGAGGGGTGTTGTAAGTTTGACAGCTATGTGTCTATCTGTGGTACCGTAGCTCTTTTTCTACTTCTTTTTGTCTACGCTTTGGTGTACAATAACGAGTTACCTACCTACCTTATCCTCGTATACCATCCCTGCTATGCCTTTCTAAAGGCGTGGCCTGACCTGGTCTTGAAAACGTCTATAAGCGACGATAACCATATACCAGCACGTGGGCCGTCTCCCTGTTTGCCAGCTTAGCAAGGAAATATATTCGTTCTAGCATAAGGAACTATTTAGTTCATTGGGACTGCCGCATTCAGAGCCTGAACTATCAGCGCCAAAATGGCGTTAATTGAATTATGTCAAACATAAAATGCCAGTACTAGCAGCACAGCCTGGCCAGTGGTAATAGAAGGGCAGATAGTAAGGTTGCCACCCATACTATAATATATAGTATCTTACTATATTTTAGCCAATTGTACTATATATTATAGAAAAATAATATAGTACAAAATATACTATACTTTTATTGCTAATTCAATTGTTCAAACAAAACACATGGAAAATTCAATAACGAAATAAATTAAATATATTATAAATAACCAAAAATAAATGTATCCTATTTTATGTCCCAAAAGTACTATATTTTTACAGCTTAAAAACAAAATAGTATATATTCTTAAAAAAAATGTGGCAGCCCTTGCAGACACGAAAATCAACTGAGATATTTTTTATAAAAGTACAAAACGTCGCGTCGCAGCCTTATAGATTTTGTACGAGAGTACCAACTTTGTAGTCATAAGTAGGTACAAGTAAACGGAGTTAAATAGCACATTTTTTTTTTTTTTAAGTAAAAAACTAACTAACTCCGTTGGCTCAGTGACCCAAAGTGAGTCTTGGTCTCCGAAACGAGAGCAGGCTACTTTCCTCTGTCCTGCGCAGTGTCTTCCCAGTTGTGGGCTTGTAGTGCGGTCAGTTCGGCTTCACTCTACGCTTTCACCGATACTACCGGTCGTCGACCGACTGGTCGCCCTAAGTATGCTATCTTCACTCCCTGATCCTCCTCCATCCGCTCTACATGACCGAGCCAGCGGAGACGGTGAGATTTTATCTCCCCAATTTTGTTGAGCTCGGCCATGAGGTCTCCTATTTCGGAGTTGGTTCGGACCCTCCAGCTGCCATCTCCCTTTAAGATTTTTGTGAGAACCTTCCCTTCTGTGACCAAGAATTGGTTCTCCTCATTCAGTGTCAGTGTCAGTGTAAAAGTAATTATAATTATTGATATCTAGGCATTTTTAATGTTAGACCATAAGATGTGTTTTTAACGCCTGTTCTTTTATATGTAAAAATACTAGCATTTATTACAACACGTGTCCACAAGCCTTTTATAGAGGTCAGTGATTTCAACACAATAATAGACTTTTTTTTCTATAGGTCTCTCATTTCGTAAAACGGAACGTTTTTGTCATTAATACTCTATTGTGTTATGTTCCGTTACATGTAATAAACAATTGGACATTTAATTGTCAAATTGTCGTTGCTTAATTGTGATTGGATGAAAGGTTATTTTTTCGTAGTCATGTTTATTGCAAAATTAATGATTTTGAATTTAATACCCTTTCATTGTACCGTTCATTTTGTTAACTGACTTGAAAAAAGGGGGTAGGCTTTGTTTTCGTCGAATATTTTTTTTTATGTACGTTCAGCTATATATTTTTTTGTTTCAAAACCGATTTTGTTGATTCCTTTTGTTTTGGATTCAGTAAAGCTTTAAAATGATCTCATATAAATTTTATTGCTATTGGAATTTGAGTGCAGAAGATATAGCAGAAAATTCATTAAAATTAGACATAAAATGTATAGTTTTTGTTTAGCTCTGGTTCTTCGGTCTTCATTTTTGGTTTCTGTACCGATTTTGATTATTCCTTTTGCGTTGGATTCAGTACAGCAGGATAGTTTCATATAAACTTCATTATTGTTGGATATCATATATGTTACTTAAAAGTGAAAAATAAAAAATCTAGCAAAAAATAAACTTCAAGAGTACCTAAAAAACAAAAAATAAGTATATTCTACAACATCTTGAAGTTGGTACGACATAACACATAACAATTACTATATTTCGCAAATGTGTTGTTGTTTTTTTAAGGTTTTACTTGGTACCAACTTCAAGGTGTAGATAAATATTTATTTTTTGGTTTTTAGTTACTAGTGACGTCGGTTTGTTTTCTGATAGAAAGTTTTTATTCACTTTGAGATATCTTCATCCAATACCAACGAAATTTATACGAAACTCTCCTGAAGCTGTACCACATCGAACTCAAAAAGAATGATCAACTTCGGCTCAGAAACAAGAAGTTATGGCTGAAAAACCGCAAACCGCTACATATTTTCTGTCTGATTTTAATGAATTTTCTGCTATATCTTCGGTTCCCAAAATTTATTTATTTATCAATAAAATTTATATGGCAAAATTTTGTAGTTTTACTGAATCCTGAATAAAAAGAATGATCGAAATCGGTTCAGAAACAAAAACAGTTATACCTCCTTTTTTATAGGTTGGTTAAAAATATTTAAATTTGAATATATTTTCTACTACAACATATATAATACAGTAATTTATAAAATCACTTCTATCCCTCACAGCTGTATTCACTCATACAAACGCACGAGACACAGCCTGTATATAGTTCTGTATATGTGTGCAGTCATTGACCGCGTTCCGACCTTGCCTACGGGTCAACGTACTCGCATACCAAAACCAAAAATGGAAGGAAATATGTTTTTATATTTTATTCTCTAATATAATGGTGTTATCTATGGTCAATATAGTTTAGGTGATGTCATAGAGATTTGTTAAGTTTTTATTGTATTTTGACCATATGGAAACTTGAGCTTTTAATCTTTACCGAATTTCTACGTCTTCATATCCATCATTTGCTTTACTACTGGTTTTTTCCGCCTCTCTCTGACTATTTTTGTCTTTATTTTCTACGTTTTTCTTTTCGTATTTATCTCTGTTCTTTACTTTTATACAATAAAAATTAAAATAACATTGTATTCATTAAACCAAGGTATCATAAGCTAGTACAAAGAAGAAAACTTAGTCATATTGTACTCTTTATAATTCCTCATGACTAGAAGTAGGATACTAAGCATATGTCAGCATTCTCGATGGGTAAGGTGCCCGGAAGGCTGGCTACGTTTCCTCCCTGGATTGCCATACTGATCTGTAGCCTGAAGTAGGCACCAGGCCTCTAATCAACTGAGTCGTTTTGACAGCTCTTTGTAGAGACTCATGGCCTGAGGATCCCATGGTTCAAGCGTCTCGACAGCAAACGGCACAAATAAATAACTCTCACCGAGGGTCACATATTTACGCAGCTTGATTGATTCAGCTGTTTCCGCAGCGGAACAGACTGATCTGGTCGTATGTGGTAAATGGGATGCCGCCTATATGACAGCTTCTTTAGTTGAGTGGGCTAAGCCTTTGCCGGCCTACCTCATTACAGCTCAAAGGCTCAAGGTTTAATTACTGGCGTGATACATTTCGTGGTGTCTGTCTGGTTATATTACATTTAATTTAATTAAATATCTACATTATTAACCATTTTCTTTTTGGTTGTTTCAGCTCAAATAGAGATAATACCTTGCAAGGTGTGCGGAGACAAGTCATCAGGGGTCCACTATGGAGTCATCACCTGCGAGGGCTGCAAGGGATTCTTCAGGAGATCGCAGAGCACAGGTCGGCATCACTTTCCCTAGACTACTATTCTAATTACGGTTCCGTAGCTATTTTGGATTAATGGATGTGTGGTCTTATAAGGGGATCTTTGAAAGTTGCACCCATGAATGAAAATTCAAGAGGAAGTAGACTAAGGTAGTATGGGCATGTAACAAGGAAGGATGAAAGTCACATGGCAAAAAGAATGTTAAACAGCAAGATTGATGCGTCCAAATGTAAAGGTAGACCAAAAAGAGATGGATGGATTGTGTGATGTATGATATGATGATTTATGGTTGACAGGGGATGTATGTCAGAATAGAGGTGTAGGAAGGAAAATATATATCGTGCCGACCCCAAATCATCGGGAGGTGGTGAAAGAAAAGAGAGAACACTATTTTGGATAAAAAGAAACCATTGTGAAATCGATATGTCCGTCGATCTTTTTCTTTAACCTGAAGCAGGAGAGGAAGACGGTACAGCTGATGAAAAATGGTTACCATCGTCTATTGATGTTTGCAACAGTACACTCGTTGCCAACGCATTGTTATCTTTAGAGAAATATTATGACATAAACAAACCACGTGTCTTGACATAGGGAAATGACTTTTATTACCTCTCCGGAACCATTATTGTGCGTGGTCGACACGAACTCGACAAAACAGACAGGCAGATGATTCATCTTATAGTAAATGGTCAATGTTGTCCTTTTACAACTCTAAGACTAAAGGAGCCGAGGTGTAACCAACCCCGTAACCGACCGTTCACACTTGTCGGGAGTGGAGCCCGACAAAAATTCGGTTGCTCTAATGGCAAAACATTTTATACGAAAGCTGTTCACACTTGCCCGACACCGTTTTTTTGTCGGTGCCGACAATGTTCACTATTCAAGAAATGTCGAGTGGTTTACCAACCCTCTGGGTCCGTTGAAAAATAGTGTTGCATCTCGCACGCCCTTGAGTAAGTATGACGCTGTTCACACTTGTCGGATATCGGGCTCGGCAAAAGTCTCTCCGGTCCCCCTCCTTTCGTTCTGCGTTAGCTGCTCCCTGCTACACATCGCGCACACACATATCGTGGCTCTAGCTTCGATTGGATGCGACCTTATCGAAGGCTTTGGCGACGTCGAAGAACACTGCGCCTGTTGTCCCCCAGCTTGGATCCTCTCACACAAAGTGAAGACCCACCAATCGCACCCACTCATTACAGACATAGTAGCCATACTTGATTAACCTAGGCGTGTTGCTGGAGAGTTTCTTCCGCTACTTCTTCTCCTCCTGCCATAACACGTTGCGAAGCGGTAGTAAAGATTGTCTAGGATCGGCTCCGCCGTCGGAGTCGATAACGAGTCCTCATTAAAACACTTCAACCTGTTGGCTTAGCTCGTTCAGTCTTTCATGGCTTAATCCTATAGAGTCAATCTCCCGTAGCGATCGAGCCTAGTTCGAACCTCACAGGAGGTGCCTCCTCGACGACGCTGCTTCCTGGCTGAACGCCGCCGTTCGCACGGAGTCGGGAAGCCTCCAAAGTCCGGTATCGCTGAAACAGCAATCTGCGGCTATTCAGCTGGATCCTGCTAAAAAAAAAAGCGATTGGATCCGACGACCGTCAACTGTGAATAGAGCCGCTGACAACCGATTAAAATACGGCGTCCGATACCTGATACGTGGGAGCAAGCTGTAAAGAATAGATATCTGTTTACCCTCTGTTAGAAGATTCTCATAGCTCTTGGAAAACTGCGGGTGGCAGTTCCTTTCACTGCCTGAATATTTATGGCCTGACAAAATGAGAGCCACGTGCAGTGGACGATAGCCAAGTGTCGGTGGTTGGTGTGGTGGTGGTGGTGGTGGCGACGTAGGCACCAAATCAGAACATTCCCAGTTACATAGAATCCACGTCTCTACTACTCGACCATACAGGATATATTCAGGAGGTAGGGCATTTACCTATCCGGATGGCTACTAGGGTATGTATTCAAAACAACCTTGGGTTGTGTTCCGCCATTGATGGCAAGGTTCTAGTCCCTGGTTTCAAGGCCGGCAGCACATTGGTAGCATCTCCTGTGATACAAGTGTCTATAGGCACGAAAACCACTTTCAATCAGGTCTAGCGTCAGCCTGTCTGCTCTATTCCAGTAATAAAAAACGTGGTATTTTCTAAGGCTTAAAACTTCTAGAACATCTGTAAGTTCGAAATCGTTAAGAACTTAAACCGCTCGGCGCTGTACGAAGTCAGTTGGTAACAGCTGATACTAGGATATTTTAATACAGGCTGACTATTTCTAAGCTGAAGGGCAGATCTATAAATCTATCATGAGAGATGCCCTTTTTATATAAATATTAAATATCGCCTATGCTTGACCGCCACACGTGAGAGTTGCTTGTCACCGAGATTAATATGCTGCGATGGATGTGTGGACTCATGCGAAAGGATCGTTTTAAGAACTCCCGTATCCGCGGCAACCTTCATCTCAGTGATGTAGAAGATGAACTCTTACAGTGGCACGGTCACATTTCACAGTTAATGGCTAGTTATGTAGGGAATGAATATTAACTAACCTAACGATGCTGTCTCCGTCAGATTCCCTTAGAAGGGGTAGGCAGAAATGAGGATTTGATGAAGTGAGGGATGATATGCGTATTAATGTTCTAATATTAAGTTTACCAAAGACCGTATGAAATAGAAAGGAATTAGGAAAACGAAATCCCGGATTTGAAGAGGGCCTTCTGAAAAATATCGGCATTTGACACGTCTGTTTTGTTAAATCATCACGTGAACGTTAATAAACAGATTTGAATGAAACTTGACACACAGCTAGCTTACATCCCAGGTAATACTTAGGTTACGTTTTATCCCGATGTATGACGTCGTTTCCGTGGATTAGTCGAGTCAAGTAAAAAAAGCTCCAGTTCACAACATCTTTACGTAGTCAGGGCAAGGCGAAGTTAAGTTTTGCCTGCACATCCTATTTATTTTATAGCAGGAAAAAATATTTTTCCACTGTTATACTTTCAAGACACATCTATAGAAAAATATTAATACAGCCTATTTTTTTCAGTGGTGAATTATCAGTGCCCGAGGAACAAGGCGTGTGTTGTGGACCGGGTGAACAGGAATCGCTGCCAGTACTGCCGGCTTCAGAAGTGCCTCAAGTTGGGCATGAGTCGCGACGGTAAGTCCAAAATTAATTCAGTCCAAAATTCAAATTTGGATTTGTGGTACACCATTTGTAGACTAAACTGTCAGAATTTATTGGCGTATTTTTTTTTTTCAATGATATCAATCCTGTTTTTATTGAAATGCCTCAATAGTACTTACAGTACTCTTTCGATTTTTTGATGAGAGGTGTATTTTAAGAACTAGCTGCGCCCGTGGCTTCACCCGCGTGGTGATAGAAAATCGTTATCATTTGGATAATTCACACTATATCTTTATAAACTATAGCCTATGTTTTATTCTGATGTGTTAGCTATTACTGTAAAGTTTCATCAAAATCCATTCAGTAGTTTTTGCGTGAAAGTGTAACAAACATATATCCATACATCCATACATTCTTACAAACTTTCGCGTTTATAATATAAGTAGGATCATTAGGTTTTTAATGTTAGACGTATGTAAGGCGAATGACAAGTGTGATTTATAATACTACTAATTTTTATCCGCGGCTTTGCTCGCGTTTATAAAGGCTATGTATGTCATGAAGTAGGCATGTTATAATTTTTAGAAGTGTTAAACTTTTTCATTCAAAGTACCTGATATGATGATGAATGATAAATATCCGTAACGCCATCTAGCGAAGGTGGAACTAACTAATAATAACAACAACATATTAAAATTGTCGCTGTCATTGTTGTTAGCATGACGATGTATTTGTTACCGAACTGCACGGTGGCGCCAATATAACGCGATTGGAACGCCACCTTTTTTCAACCATATTCATCTATCCTCTGCAGGAACGGAGAAAGATTACAATTTCCTGCGGCCGGGCGGCCTGTCGTAAGAGGCGACAAAACGACCCACAGCCGGGTGGTAAGGTATTTGCCCGTCTGGATGGCTACCACCCCTGGTCTAGAGTATGCCGCCATAACAACCTTAAGTTGTGTTCCGGCATTAGTGGTCAGGCATCACGTTCGCATTTATAGTATGAGAATTACGTAATAACTTCGAGTTCGTCCACGCTTGACTTGAAATTCCCGCGGGATTCCCGGGACACAAAGCATCACAGCATTTAAAAAAGAATGTAAGCTATCATTTTAGAGGAAACTAAGCCGGAATAAGCTAATTTTTATGCATCCGAACAATTTCAAATCGCTCCCGGGAAAATTTCAAAATTTAGTTTAGGGGTTGCCTGGAAGAGATCGCTTTAAGCGATTAGGCCGCCCTTTGTTCAATATTTACTGTACTTAGTTTTAAGAACGTAGTTTTCATTTTTGGTGAACAATAAAGTGTTTTCATTCATTCATTAATTTAAAAAAAAAATGCATTATGTTCTCCATCGTTTATATAGTCTATTATTCCAGTTCTTTTTATTTAAATAGCTTTAATGTACAGACACGGCATGTTTAGAATTTTATGATATGAGATATGAAGAGGTAAAGTTTGTAAGTTTGTGACGTTGTATGGGGTAATCTCTGGATCTACTAAACCGATTTTAAAAATTCTTCTACTGTTCGAAAGCTACGTTAACAGGGAGTGTCATAGGCTATATAATATGGCGATATATATCACGGGAGTGGGACAGAGCGCGGGTGAAACCGCGCCGGGCCGCTAGTGTTATAGATAAAGTGAAAATGTGGTTTTTATGGACATATAAAAATTGAGTTGCAGTATAAATAACAATTGTACGTAACAACAAACACACGTGGTAATAAGGAAGTTGGTTTGAGGTGAACGACACCTTATCAGCCGTTGATAACATAATGTTATGTTTATACAATCACACATAAACGGTCGTGAGAGAAATGCGTTGATTGTATAAGCCGATTTTCATGTAATTTAAATTTACCGGAAAAGTTGATAAATTGTTCAATATAAATTGTATAAATTAATTTTGTAAGCTATGAATTTGAAATTGTTTGTTAGTATGTTACTAGATATGTTTGTTTTCTCTAAGCTGTTTTGAATATGAAACAATTAGTTATTTGACACAATTAAAAATTTTGAAAAAAAAATCAAATTGTGTATGTGTGCTGTTCACACACAGTAGAAGTGAAACTTCAGAGAATATACTCACAGATAACTAACTCATCTCTAACTTTTATTAATATACATATAATTCCTTTAAACATTCGTCAACATATTATAAATCTCAATAAACTTCTTAAGTATTAAGACATTAAGGGCCTTACTTATAATCGTTTCTTAAATTTAAAGAAACTGCTCAACAACTGATTAGTGAAAATCTTACCCATAAACTCATCTTTAGTCGAATATTTTGGATACAACCTACATTAATCATTCAAATTTCATTTATCTGTGCTCCTCTTAGGTAAACAACAGGTAATACACGTTTATAAGTGAAAAAAAAAGATATTCATTGATTAGGGTCTTATTCTGATTCTCTTACTTAAGAGATGTCTAATCGGTTCTTAACGAAATTATTGTAAGGCCGTAAATTTTTCACTGTTTTAGTCTAAAAAATATTATTATTAGGTATGGGCCGAAATTCGTTTTACATTCGGTTTGACCGAATTTCGGCAGCTCGAGCCGAAATTCGGCATTCGGCCGAAATTCGATTTAAATGCCGAACATTCGGTGCAAGGAAAAAGTAAAACACCTACTTGCATTATTTTGATTGAAGTTAATAGAAATCATATCTATCATAGCCGTAATATAAAAATTGGAGATTAATATAAAAATGTCCCTCGATCATTTGTGGAGGAAAGTCGGGTTAGACTTGTGTCTGAGGTAGAGAACTCCTTAGAGAGAGTCTCTAAATGGGGGAGACAAAACCTTGTCCATTTCAACCCCACAAAGACACAGGTCTGCGTATTCTCCGCCAAGAAAACTCCATTCGAAAAAGCGCTTCAGTTCCAAGGAACTCTCCTTACCACCTCCAAGAGTATCGGGATCCTTGGAGTTGACATCGCGAACGATGTGCAGTTCAGGTGCCATCTTGAAGGCAAGGTAAAGCTTGCCTCCAAGAAGCTGGGAGTGCTAAACCGGTCCAAGCAGTATTTCACTCAGCGGCAACGCCTTGTGCTTTATAAAGCCCAGGTGAGGCCGCATATGGAGTACTGCTCACATTTGTGGGCTGGAGCACCCGCCTACCAGCTAAATCCCCTGGACAGCATTCAACGTCGAGCCGTTCGCATTGTCGACGATCCCATACTCACAGACGGTTTGGATACGCTTGGCCTTCGGAGAGACTTCGCGTCTCTTTGCGTATTCTACCGACTATACAATGGGGAGTGTTCCGAGGAACTGTTTAGAATGGTGCCTTCGTCTTCTTTTTACCACCGCACCGCACGCCATCGGCTGGGCGTTCACCCCCACTTCCTAGAGCCGCTTCGCTCTTGTACGCAACGGTTCTCTAGAACGTTTCTCTTGCGCACCGTGGGGATTTGGAATGAGCTCCCAGCCGTGGTTTTCCCACAGCGCTACGATATGGGTTTTTTTAAAAAGGGCGTCGTAAAATTTCTTCGAGGCCGGCAGCGCGTTGATGACACCTCTGGTGTTGTAAACGTTAGACATCAAATTAAAACAAAAAATAAAATTAACTTATTATTCCTCTAAGAAACAACAGTAAGTAGTTCAACTGCTTAATTATAATGCGTAACTTGAATTTCAAAAAAACACGTTTAAGGGACATCAGCAATTATAACTTTAATTTTCATGGCAATCACTTTTTACGAATTAAACATTATGAATGTAGAATTATGAAATGGTGATTTTTTTTCAATCAAAGGTGTAAAAATCTATTCTTTTATCCACCTACTCATACTTAAAATTTACTAGAGGCACGTTATGGTGTAAAAAAGCCAAAAATTCGGTGTTATCAAGTTGACGTTGTCAACAGGTCACGATGTGCTGCTCTTGAGAACGCATGGCGAAATTAAACCGAAGTTCGGCCGAATTTTTTGTTTCAACCGAATGTTCGGCCGAAGTTCGTATTCGGTTCAAACCACATCCGTAATTATTATCAATTTTATTTCGGTCTTAATTGGACCTATGTTTAATCATCAGTATTATTGATACTCTAATATGTGCTGCACAATGTAAAACTTGTATCTCATTCTTCAAATCATAACGATTCTAAAGAATTTTCACTTCAAACGCAAAAATCGTGTATGATAGAATTGTTCCCCTTTAAAAGTTCTAAAAAAAAGTCCGCGACAGCATGTCTATCTTTTAAGGTTGGCTCACTATAACCTTTTTTATGCTAACCAAATTTATTCTAAAATAATGCATTATTTGCGAAGGTGTTTTTATAAACATGATATTAATCCTTATCCAAATAAATACGTTACTCATCACAAGTATTTAATTTAGAACACAATTGCCATTTACATCATTCGATTTCAATGAATATCTGACGAGATATCGCAGTTTTAAAATAACATCGCAGCAAAATGATGATCAAGTACTGCGCCCGCATTTATGATGTGCAAGGCCGGCAGTCATTAAGATTTAAAAATATTTTCATCTTCTACGTATACAAAGTCGGGGGTTAAAGTTAGCGTTAGCCCACAGTAACTATTCCAAGAGGACGAAGTCGCGGACTGAAGTTAGTCATTATATATATATTGGTCACGTTTTAGGCAAAATATTAATAGTGCTTCCAGCATCGCGTTGTCAGATAAATAATCGATATATACATACATACATAGCTTCACGCCAGTTCCCTTGCGGGGTAGGCACGAACAACAGAGCGCCATACAGCCTTATTCTTACACACCTCACTTGCTTCTTTCACATTCATAACTCTTGGCATGCACGCTCGTCTGTTATTAAGGCTCCTGACATCACCTTCAGTTAATTGGTATAATATAATAATCGATATATGATACTTACATACATATTGTTACGCTTGTTACTCATTGGGGTAGTCGAACTGCTAAGATCTTAACAAATAATTTTGCCTGGAAGAAATCGCCATGAACGATATAACCTCCCGTTGTACTTGTGTAATAATGTTCTTGATCTTATGTAGCATTTTTGTACAATAATAGTACATTATGGTACTAGTGTGTAACATTGGTGATTACCGCCGAGGCGCCATTGAGACTCGAGCCGTAGGCGAGGGTCTTAAGAGAGCCGAGGACGGTAATCATCAATACACACGTGTATCATACGACGTTTTTCAACACACTTGTGAATAAAATAACAACAAAAACTCATTTTATTTAGTAGATAAAAAAAAGTTATATATGAGTGAAAGTTTTATTTATTAAACAGGTACGAGTTAAAATTATCTATTTAAATAAGAAGTTGCATGAAATGAGCAAGCAATAGGAACATTCATTTATTTGTTCTATAGAACACAATCTTTTTTTTTAATAAAAACTTTTTTAAGAACAAAGCAACTCAACCAATAAAATTAAAAAAAAAATCTATAACTCACTAGTGAGTTATAATGTTTTTTACTCACAGTTTGATAATGGGTGTCATTCTGTGCCTAATTGCGGTGACCATAGAGCCACTTTATGAGCAAGTGTGTTGAAAAGTATATTCTATTATATTCTATATATCGTATTATCATTCTGAATTCAAACGATATATATAATTTAGAGACACAGGGAGATAACACTTTATCGCACACGAAAATATATAATTACAAAAACAGACCATATTTACAATATTTTCTAGGCAATACAATAGGCGGCCTTACCGCTCAAAGCGATCTCTTCTAGGCAACCTAAATGAAAGTAATTTGAATCAGGCGATGTAGGTGGTGCAGGAAAAAGGCAATAGATACATAAATACTCAACCTAATTTAAGAAATAAATATACAAATACATACATATATACATAGTCATATATATACAATAATACATAAGTTATTATAATAAATGTATGCATGTAATGCATGATTATATTCTTTTAATCAGACATAGCTATTTCTGGACAAATAGTGTATTCTGATGATTTAATGCATTACAAATTTGGAAAATTACACGTTTGCGGACTGATAGACATATAGACAAGAAAGAACAAAACAGAGAACATGAACTTCAACTAATGTTATGGATACATCATAAATAAGCTCAAAAATCAAAATGTAATAAATACGTTAACGTATATTCTTAACCAAAACTTGTTTGGATAAACTTGTTCTGTTTCTTAACGATTAACAACAAATAACTGTTCACTATAAATTACGTTTTTAATTAATTAATTCGATTACATAAAACACGTAACAAACAAACAGACATGCATTATTGTGTCATGTATTACGCGTGTGGACAAAAAGTTGTATTACGTTGCATCGCGTGCTGTTGCACAATCGCTAGTGATGTGACGACAGTCGATAAAATAATTCGCGAAGATTAAAATCTTATGAAAAATGAATGCTGCAAAAATGTATGAAATGATTTATTTGTCAGAAAAATGGCAATCAATGTCTTTTATGTGTGAAATTAAATATTTTACATTCTTTCTTTCTAAATGGCTTAGCGCGGCTTTTGTTTGTTTATTTGGGAATGTTACAATGATTATTATTCTTATAATATAAAATTGCAAAATTAATAAATTATATCATATTATAAAATATAAGTCACACAAATATATACTTACTATATATAATATGTACTTAGCTCTAAAAATTTCGTGGGAAAAAATGAAGGTCTGGTGCAATGTTTCACATTCGCACAATTCTTGCTCAAAAACATCGATATCGATATCCTATATCGATATGCTTCGCCTGTTGTTTGTTGACTATTTGCGAAATCTATACGAATTTTAAAAATTACTATGTAAAGCAAAATATCACTGTTTAAACTCCCACCAGAATCGATTTAAATATTTAGTTTTCGTAATAAAAACGATTTACTTTTAAAAATATGAATTTCAAATTCACATGATTTTGATCTAAAGTAGAAGTTATTAAGAATTCCTCAAAGTGGCAGATGAGAGATTCTCTCGCTGAAATAATTTTGGGGTGTTATTTTATGATGTAAGGTAAGGGACTAAAAGTTGAAATCGTTAAAAATTACGCAAAGAATTAGATGAGTCTCTGAGAGAAAATAGATTTGATGTGTTATTTCATGATAATTTATACATATAAGGCAACAATTATAAAGAGAATCTCTTCGTAGTCTTTTTAATCAGAATATCATTAATTTTCCACGTGTAAAACAAAATTAGAACCAGTAACTTCCTAAAAGTTACTATAAATTGAATAATTACGAAATTTATACCACCGCATGACCTGTCAAAATGACTTCAATACATTAATCATTTTCAAACCCGTAAAAACAATTTTGGGTCGCACCAACATGGCGAGTAAAGCCCGTGTTCGACTTACGAAATAATTAATCTTTTTTTTTTTCACTGGAAAAAGTGTTGTGACCGTACGTGTCAAATTGATGTAATTGTTGCGACATGTGATATTTCATTCAATTTTTGTTGCGGAAATATCTTGTTGGTAGTATGTATGTTATGACAGGAAAGAGGTTGGAATATATCAGTATATTTGTTGTGAATATGTGACCTGTTACAGAGGGATTAAAAGCTTTTGCTTTAAATAAATATTCGTATATTTCATAACTACATTAGTATTAGCAGAAGGTGATACCAGGAGCCTTAAGAACAGACGAGCGTGCATGACAAGAGTTATGAATGTCAAAGAAGCAAGTGAGGTGTGTAAGAATAAGCCTAAATGGCGCTCTGTTGTTCGTGCCTACCCCGCAAGGGAAGTGGCGTGAAGTTATGTATGTATGTACATTAGTATTTCATCGTATTCATCCTTCGATCAACAATAGTTACTGATCGAAGTATTCATCATAATAATTATTGTTAACTCTAATCTCTCTATAATTTCTGCTCTTATTTTAATAGCATAATTTTAGTATTAAGACAGTGATAATTAATTACCATTTCTCAAATTATGAACAAAATGTCAAAGATTGGGTTCCAATTTTGTACGCATTTCTTAAAGCATCGATATCGTTAACACGTTTAGTGACATAACGTGTAATATAAATAGAAAATTATCGATAAAAATCAATACAGTTCAATCAGTCACCAGTGCTCGCGTGTTGCGCAACTCGGTCGTCGCAGCACGCTTCGACGACGTCTCACTATGTGCACACACACGCACATGTCTAAAACAAGCTAAGATTTGAAGTAAACATTGTAGTTGAAAAACAACAGTTTACATAGATGCCAATCGACACGTTCGCAGTTCCTTGTAAGAATTTTAAGTTATATTTGTTGCTGATATTTATTAGATATTGGTTTTTTCGTGAAAAATCTGTATCAATTATTCTTAAGCTCATGACAATGATACGGCAGTACACCTATGGACATTCAAGTTTTTACGTTTATTTTAAAAAGTGTTTTTATTTTCTCCTACGCAAACTTTGTCGTCTAAAGGCGCGTAAGCAAAACGCAGGACATATAATATACAGCATATATATAAACTGCTACAAAACGCCTTTCAATGTAACCAGCTTAATCCATTCTGTCATATCACATAACTTTATAATTATTCTCTACGCGTATAGGCAATGTATAGAATGTAGTAGTGTCACAGCAGGCAGTGCCACCTAGGTTGTATTGTCCAGCAGTGTGTTAATATTTTTATTGTGCAAAAACAATAATTACATTACGCCTTACAAAGTAATTTACACTATAGCTCTTTCCACTAGAAAAAAAAAATCATATCGATAATTCGTCATCAGTCATTGCATGTTACGCAACACTCGTTACTGCACGCTCTGATGACATCACGCGATGCTATTCTACATCACTACTATCTTCTTAATTTGAATTTATCGTTCAGGCACTATGGACCGTGGAACGATGCGATTGTAGTTCGAAATTTAAAATTATAACCGTCCATATTAAGAAGTCTCACGTATCATAATTATATCTTTCAGTTATGATAGAGTTATTTTAATTGTAGGGGTTATACAGACTTGAATTTATATCTAAATGCTGGCCAAGCTTGTTTGACGAAACTTATCTAAAATAATTTGAATTACAACTTAGGAAATTATTATTAATTGAATATACTGGGCCTTACCTATAATCGTTTGTTAAATTTAAAGAAACTGCTCAGCAAGTGATTAGTGAAAATCTTACCCATAAACTCCTCTTTAGTCGAATATTTTGGGTACAACCTACGTTAATCATTCAAATTTCGTTAATCTGTACTCCTCTTAGGTAAACAACAGGTAATACACGTTTATAAGTGAAAAAAAGATATTAATTGATTAGGGTCTGATTCTGATTCTCTTACTTAAGAGATGCCTAATCGTTTCTTAACGAGATTATTATAAGTAAGGCAGATGATGGAAGGAATATGATGGTTCCATCTAATTTATGTATGTGTCTATCAAAATATTTTAAAGTTATTTTTTATGTAAAAAGCGCGTTACTTTGTTTTGTTCTTATTTACATATTACTTTGTAAGTCTACTTACCCTTACCATGGGTTACTTATTCTCATTTAAGAATAATAAAATATAAAAGCAGTAATTAATTCGAGTTTGAAAGCTATTACTTATAAAAAAGTAATAATAAAAAATAAATCACATTTGATTTATGTACAAACGTGACAGTATAAATAGCCTTTTGTTGTTCTAAAAACAAAATTCCAATTGTTTTATGAGAGCCAATCAAAACGTTTTTCACAAAGGCGCCATTTGTTTGGACTAGAATTTGAATTTGGAACACTGAGGGTTACTGTTCTACAAAATTAAGCGTAAACCAATCAATAAGAACTAAGATCCTTTTATAATTGTAAGAAATGTGAGCTCAACTTAAAACAGTAGGTCATCGAACTTCACAGACATAGAACGCAAAAAAAAGTGTGCGTAAAAATTACCCGACACAATTCGTTGTGCCATTAAAGCTGAGCAATAACGGATAAGGTGTTAGTTTTTAATTTTGTCGCATAAAACCAACGGTACTGGTTACGTATCGAGGTATACGTCATACACATACATCTATACGTCAGAGTTCGAGAGTTCGTTGTTCTACTAGGCAGTGTGCCAACGGTCCGAAGTATCCCGAACACACACGGAGACACACGAACGCACACCGCGATCGATGGTACGCACACTTGCTTATTTCGCACACAAACACGACTTGTATCCAAGTTTTATTGTGTGCTGTTAAGATTGCTAGGTATGTACGATTTCCGAACCTCCCTGTATTTTTAAAAAACCATTTTATTAAATGTTAAATTGTAACATATCGCTTTGGTAGAAAATCAAGTATCGATTTTATGTGTCAATTAATAATTTTTTGTTACTTTATACCTTAAATGAGGATAAGGTGATGATTGAATAATTTGTTTTATGAAACTTAACTGTCAAATTTAATTACTTCCTGAATATATGGTATTTTAAATTTACAACTTGGCAACACTTAGTGAAATATTGAGTAATCGCGAGTTAAACAGTGTCATTGAGCACGACTGCAACTCAGCATTCAGCATACTAATTGCAGCATTGTGTTTTTTTATATATATTTTTTTTTGTCTTCAAAATCTATCACCGTGCGAATTTTGCTGCTTGAGAACTCAACGTAAGTTGGCATTATGTCACAGCTATTAGTTTTTACTGCGATCGCAGCGCTCGCTGCGGCGAATAGTAGAACTAAAGTTTTAAATTAAGAATTGAAATGGCGTCATCATTTACTTTACGGATTATTCAGGCTGTTTACAAAAATGTACAGATGAACTTTAGCATGTTTTAGACCATTGTTCCTCAACGATTTTTATATAACGACCCACGAAAAAAATCAACAAGTAAAGTAAAAAATCTAGCGACCCTAATCCTTCACTAAAAAAATTATAATAATTTGTTAAGTAATAGTTTATTTATACGTTGGATTGAATTGAACCTTTTGTATATAGGTGTTATTTTCTAATAGACTGTGATCCCCTTTAATAACAAACGCAACCCCCATAAGGTGGTGGTGGAAAGTGTGAAACAATGACTTTATGTAATTCAGACAAGAAAAATTGTTTATTGTGTTTCCAAAATTAATTTATTTTTCTTTTATCTATTCCAGCTGTAAAATTTGGTCGCATGTCTAAAAAGCAGCGTGAAAAAGTGGAAGATGAGGTGCGGTACCATCAAGCCCAAATGCGGGCACAGACTGACACGGCTCCGGACTCGGTGTATGACACCCAACAGCAGACCCCAAGCTCCAGCGACCAGTTCCATGGACATTATAACAATGGGTGAGTATGAGTTTTAAAGATTTAACATAGAATTCTTGTCTATCAATTCTCAAATTTTTTTTTTACTGTATTAAAAAAAAATTAAAATGACCCAGCGAAAGAATTTACATTTATTTGCAGAAATACAAGAAATATTTGTGCAAAATGTAGTAACAAAGGCAAGTGATCTCATTACTTGACCTACATATTGTTATGGTTATACAAATATTTATATATAGTAATATAAATATATACATAAACGTCGATTTAAAAAGTTAATCTAGCATTTTTGAGGAGTTTCTCGTCAGTTATTATTTTTATAACAGCGATAAACCGTGGAGTCTAAAGTTACAAAGTGATTTGATTTTAGCCGCATAAATTAAAATTTAGTAAAACTTATATTTTAAAGAAGAATTTTTTGAAATAGAATTATAGACTTGACTACATTTTACAATTTAAAGGAGCTTTCTTTAGTTTAGACAGGAATGGAATCGATTGTCGAAGAAGCTAAAGGCGAACAAATTATGTAGCGTGGTCACATAGGAGACCCCTGTGGGCTATAATCTGAAACTAAAAATTAAATCTGACTTTACTAGACTCCATTGTAGAAAATGAAATATGAATACAATTCCATCAATTACTGATTGGATAGTCATTCAAAATACGCTACACATTTTAAAGAGTGGTTCATTTTACAATAGAATTCCTAAGAGATGTAAAGTTCCGTACTGACCGCAGAACCGTAAAGATTCCATATTCATTCACTTATCGATAATTCTATCATCGGCTTAGAATATGAAACTACTAATTCTATTACTATGTATTAATGAAACATTTCTAGGTTTTTGTCAATGTCAAACATATTTTAGCTGAGAATTATGGAAGAAGATTAACTATGACTTGGTCTTAAAATACAGGTTTGGAACGTTCCTAAATGCCACATACTCGATGCCTAGATAGCACCACAGGTTATACGTATCATTTATGGCTTTCGGGAGATTTTATTCAATTTTTTTTTATGACAAAACCAGAAAAAACTAAGTATTCCTGTTATTTTTAACTCGATTGATCTAAAAAAATATGTGTATTAAATATATGTCAGAAAGCTACAGAAGTCAGATCATAGAAAGTTCCATTTAAACATAGGATTTAGATACTTTTTAAATTATGTTTTTACTGGTTGATTCATTCAACATTCTAGCATTCTAAGTATTGTACTTAGAAGGCTTCTGTTGTGGTTTTGATAGATTGAAGTATAACTGTGTTTACATTGAAAAGCATTCGGCTATTAATGAAAATTCAATTTGACGCTAAGGATTTTAGTGGATTTTACCGTATATCGGTTTTAAACCGCATTTACAATAATATAATTTATTGCTACTACAAATACACTTTATAAAAGGAAACCAATACAGTTCAGATAATGATATAATTGTAGCTAGTATATTAAATCAGTGTTTGCTGTGCTCTACACTAATTTTGAAAGGTCTTCCACATTAGAAAATGTTATTTCTCATAAAATTAACACTGGAAGATAAATTACTAATTGTCCTTTGAAACATTATAGACTTGCTTATACTAAGTATGTCATTTGGAAGCATATATCATAAAATGTAAGCAAAATTAAAAGAATTGAACATAATAGGCACAGTATTATAATTATTTTTATTAATTAACAATAATTGTGCTTATCATCCATATGATACAACTTCGGAGTCAGCGACTTACTGGTATTATTAATAAAGAATAAGAATACAAGTTCCACCAAAATGTAAAACACCACAGCTTCATACGACAATGTGTCATGTTTAAAATTTTAAAACATAATTCCTGACAATAAATTTAAAGTGTAAAACGATAAGCATTTTACATCTGTAGAATTTATGTAAGAAACCGGACCTCCCGGTTGATATGAGCCTTCGCAGCCTACCAATAACTGTTCACGGTAATTCATTACCTCTATTCGTGTCGGCGTGTCATTATTGTCGGTTGCTCAACGGTAAATTGTCGTGACACGCCGCCTTCAATGACGCTAACGGTTCACTGAGTACAGCGCCAACTTGTGTCGAGTAGCGGTAGTTAGTTTTTATATGTCAATTGTAATAGATGGTGTTGTTAGTAAAAACGAAAGCGTGCGTTATAATTGAGACAAGAAGCTTTTCTATGAACTGTATATATCTGTTAGTCTTGAGATACGTAAAAGTTTACTGTTTACTTGGAGTTAACTGATTAGTGGTACAACTGTGTTTATCTGATATCTATTTGAATGAATGACCTTTGTTCATGAAAATTAAGTAAAAAACTCTGAAAGCTCCTAAATCTAACATTAGTAGGTGGCGCCACAGGTTATTATTTTCTTCAATTGGCTTCACTTTGAGAGTCCGAGACTACGTCTTTTATTAATGGTCTACCTTCAAAACAGGATCTCAAATGGAACTTAGATTGTATAAAAACGTAAAAAATTAAATATAGGTATCATAATTATAGTTATGAAGGTTTAAAATCTGTAAAAAAAAATAGTCTATGGATATTTGCAACAGCAAAGGTGCTATAAAAGCGTTGCTGCTTTCTTAAGGGAGACTGGAAGCTTGTCACTGCTGGAACCTACGACCTGGCTGTGGGTTGTTTTGTCGCCTCTTACGACAGGCTTTCGGGCCGAAGGGAATTGAATTCTTTCTCTATCCCAGCACGGATATATTTTGTATGAAATAAATAAATAACACGAAAATGTATTAATTTCCAGATATCCAAATTACGGCTCGCCGCTTTCGTCATACGGCTACAACCCGCCAGGATCTGCGTTGACCTCGAACATGACCAGCATCCAACCAGCACCTCCCCAGCAGCAGCCCTATGACGTTTCAGCAGACTACGCGGACTCGACCACACCGTACGAGCCAAAGCCGGCCGGGGGGTTCTTGGATACTACTGATTTTATAAGTCATGGTAAGTCAAGTAAGTAAGGCATTCTATATTATAGCCATTAGGTAGAGCAAAATTATGGGCTAAAAAATTCCTTAAATAGTGAAAGTTAAAATGTTGTACCTTAGTGAATATTAATCGGATTGAAGTCTAAAGCATTTTGAAGCTCTAATTTCCAAATTTGAGATAATTGGAAATATAAAATGACGTGTGAGTTTTTTGGCCTATCTATTTATTTATTTTAATTAATAATAATTTTTTAATTTGTAAAATTATAGTTTTTTTATTGGGTCGGTAACTAAGTGATTGCGAATTTTGCTTAAAATATTTTTTTTTAAAAGTTGTGATACATTGTGCTGCTCTGCAATATCACGTGGTTGTTGTGCTATTACGATTTGAATCCATAATCGCCTTGATATGGGTCTCATCGACTTTGAGTGGACGGAGAGATCGTTGAGCAGTTTCAATGAAAAATCACTAGTACGAAATCTGGCAAACCAATTTTGACACCACCTGTCTTTCAAGGCTTTCCTATAGGCACTTACTTCTTGTGTGCTTGCCTTTTGGAAATAATATAATATGTCTGAAGCGCACGTCTCTTGTTCTTCAATTTTTTAATTGGGGTAAAAACCAAACTAATCAATATAATTCTTACTAAATAAAAGGTACAAATCCAAACAAGAAAAACATAGAAATTTGGTACTTTGAATACGTGAACGAAACAATAGAAAGTAAAATCCATTTTTCGACAAAATCTGCAATTACTTATTGTTAGTTGCGAACCTAATAAATATGTTGTACAGTCGCGGAATGAAAAAATTCGCCACCTTATAGTCGACTTTTGCATGCACGAGTACAAGAAACAATACTGCCACAATTTAAAAAAATGATAGATAGATAGACAACACTTTATTGTACACCATTACAGAAAACATAAAATCTTATAGCCTAAAAATATTCTACTTGTGCACAATGGGCGGTCTTATCGCTAAGAAGCGATCTCTTCCAGACAACCCGTAAAATGTATAATGTAAAATGTTATGTTTATAAAATATAAAAAAGAAAATTGGAATGTTGACAATGACAGACGCTGAGATTAACTAAAGATTAACCCTAAATAAATATTAAAACCAATAAAAAGGTTTTACATATATAAAAAAACTTCTTAAATGAGAGATAATAAATTAAACAACTTCGATCTAAGTTAAGTTTAAACATTATTGTCACATAGTTAAACATAATTTTCTGTGGAACAGTCTGTTCGACTTAGTTTGATAAGGTAACAAGTGCTCGCGGAACCAACTGGCGAACAGTGTCATACCACGACTGTACATGCAATACTAACCAAATTGAGCTTACTAACAATCCCCCATTGTCTAGACGAGCAACAAAAAGGGTCAACAATTCGACAGTCATGTTCGACTTCTACGTCTACCGCCACCACATCTTCAACTACTATGCGACAGTCCACCATCAGCGAGATACCAAGGAGGTTGGAATTCGACCGGTACGAAGACAGGATACAATCCCCAGCTTCAATATCATCTGGAGTCATAAACATCAAGCAAGAAATCAAGCCAGAGACATCAATAAATGTGGATAACTTAGTTCCGTCGTATGTCGATTCGACCACGTTTCTACATAGTCCCTCTAATATACAACATAGTCCCATGGATATACAGAACACGGTTCTAGTCAGCGGACAAAGCTCTGTTTCACTAACCAGTGAGGATTTAAGCCCAGATGATTTAACGTCCAGCAGTGGGCACGGGAGACTAATAGATCCGTTAAATATGAATATGGGTGGGATGGGAATGGTGAATCCAAACGCTGTATCGAATCGAAGGCACCAGGGGTCCAGTTCGAATGATGATATACCTTGTAAGTCTTTGTGCCGTACTCAGAGAGTTTAAAGGATCATTAACTTGACGTCAATTAAAATTTAATTATTATTTTTATATAAGTAGATCATTTTTATTAATATTTCTTCCCGCTATGTCATTTGCGCAAAAATGGACTTTATGTCTATATATTCTATATACTGCAAGATTTTTTTTATTATCCCGAGCAGGCAAATACCTCACTTGATGGAAAGTGTTTACCGCCTGTGGCCATTTGCAACATCAGGAGCGTTGCCGCGTTATGGGTCCTAATTCAAGATTAATTTCCTATTTTGAAACCTATCTTTCATTGTAATCCTTTAAGCCTCTTAGTTTATTTGAGACAATCATTCTGATAGACTAATATTATGTATTTAAATGAATTCAAAGATATATACATTATAAAAAAAAACATCCGAAAATGTTCATAAGAAAATACAATCAATTATTCCTATACTAAAAATGGCTGGTCGAAGCCATAGGCAACTGGGAGGCTGGAGAGCTTACCTCGCCCATAGAATTAGTGTATTTAGTAAGAGACAATGCTGACAGCCTCCTAGGAACACTGCCCAGCGATAGACCGCTGTCGCTGGGCAGTATTGTAGTCTTTTTTTATTATTCCTTTATAAAAGAAAACAATATAAAAATATTCTTAAAAAAAGGAAAATCTTAAAATGCATCAGCAACTGGGCCTGGAGTCCACCGGCAAAGAGTTTCTTCAAAGAAATTTGCAAGAAACTCTTCAATACCATCTGTGATCAGAAGGCTGGCTCATATGTCGCTCAACTAACAAGCATCGCTATATAGCGCGGCAATGCAGCCAGCCTCTGAGCACGCTCCCATCTGGCAGCGATTTGTTACGCAGTCTATAATCGCTTGTACTATTTATAACTTAGGTTATTTTTAGTTTTTAATTGTATTTTTTAAGTTAATTTATTGTGTATTTTAATTTTACACTTAAATAAATACGAACGAAAAATAATATTATTACACGTAATTATCACACCAGTAGCAGTTTTCACTTAATTTGTGTATTTATTTTAAAATCAAAGACTAAACATTTTAAGCTTAATTATTTTTTATTTACTTAGATGACGTGTTGTAGATATATTCATAAAGTAGTGAAACGGGAAAACAAATTAACGGTAATTAAGTTTAATGGTCCTTACAGGTCTCTGAGTTTGGCAACTTTAGATGGATTTTATATTAGATGTATTTTTTTGCTACTATGCTATGATAGTACTTTAGTTTTATTATGTAGGCAGAATACTTAGGTTGGTGTCTGATAGGTGCAGCGGCGATGTGGAGTAAGTAGTAGTGCATATATTTCCATGAGCGTTTCCTAATTCGCTCGGTGTGTTTCTCTTCCGCGCCTATACTGCATTGCTGCTGCACTAAAAAATCAGAAAGCGGCCTAAAGAAAAACGTAGTCCAGTAAAAAGTGTAATTCATAACACACTCTACAATCATAGTTGGCAGTCCATTCTTGTTTTTATAGAAAATGTTAATTAAAACTTTTAATCAACCTCTTATTATTTAAAACATATTTTTAACTTAAGTAACGCCATCTAGTCTTGTAGTATTTAGCAGTTTTTATAGTTATGTTTTCGGCGATTTTAGTTCGTAGTACATTCCTTCTATGTTTATATTTTATGTTAGTAGAGTAGCTCTATGTATATGGCCTTATATAATTATGTTTTAATTTAAGAATAGGTAAGCTTTATTTATACGAGAGTGAAAAATTAAGGCAACCGTTATAAAGATCACAAATAATTCAAATACCTAAAGTTACGAAACATATGTACAACTATGGATAATAACTTCTTAGTATTAGTGATGGAAATCTACATCCACTTTAATATATCGATCACTGCCGTGAAGTTATTTCATTTTGTCACTAATATTTCACCGTTTAAAAATCACCACCCGACATTTTAGAAATGACGACAAAATAACGGCACCGCGACGTGTCAAGGTGACGACTAGAATTGCAAGTAATTATTGGAACTGTGAAATAGAAATAATACGTTTCACTCTCAACGTTATAACAATAAGGTTCAATTTTACTTAAATAAATTCGCTCGTTTAGCGTTTTGGCTATCTACTTTAGCTATGTTGTACGACATGGCGCTCCATCGGTTTGTCGCATGTGAAATAACACTTTGGTGAAATCTAACAGTTGTTTCTTATTCTTGTAACTGGAGTGAAAAGTGATTTATTTTCTAACACCGTTATTTAACCGCTTATCAGTGAAATGTGACATCACTATTTAGTATACACCAATCGCCAGGTGGTAGGGCATTTGCCCGACTGGATGGCTACCACCCCTGGTCTAAAGTATATCGCCATAATAACCTTGAGTTGTGTTCCGGCATTAGTGACCAGGATCCAGTATCCCTTAAGAGAGCAGCAGCGCATTTGTAGCAACTTTGATGTTGCAAATGTTCATAGGCGATGGTAACCGCTTTCCATCAAGTAGGCCGTCTGCCTGTCTGCTGATCTCCTGCAATAAAAAAAAAACCAAATGAAACAATATACAAAAAAGATTGAACGCAGGCGTTTTAAAAGTTTTTTTTTCATTTTCTCAATACGTTTATTCAAAAACATGTCAACGTTTTCTTTTCAATGATTTTACCAGTATACCATGTCTAGTCAGAAAGGCTCCGAAGTAATTCGTGTTGTTACTCTGAAAAATAAAGAGCTCAGCTATAAATAGTTTATACCACGGACTATTAAGTATTACAATCGCCCATGACAAGAGTTATGAATGCCAAAGAAGCAAGTGAGGTGTGTAAGGATAAGCCTGAATGGCGTCTGTTGTTCGTGTCTACCCCGCAAGGGAACTGGCGTGAAGTTATGTATGTATGTGTATGTATGTACAATCGCCCACTAAAAACAGACTCAAATTTCATGTACACGTAAATTTCACGAGTTTTATTTATAAGCAAAACGTTTATAGATATCGCCGCTGTTTCAATGCAGGACTTTTGGTGAAATATTTTTTTTGTCAAAATTCTTACACCAAAAGAAACTCACCAAAAAATTTAATTACAAGACAGATGATATGTGATTAACGAACGGTTCCTATATATTACTGTTCATTCACCTGCCCAAGCATCGGTAGAATTTTGACATTACTTGTATGGAGCTTATGTCAAATTTTCACCGATACTAGGGCAAATGAACGTCGGCAAAGCGCAGTACACCAAAGCCGCCGACCCGCCGACCTATGTCGGCAATAAAAACTATGAAGAACGAATAATACAGCAACGTCACTACAGCTTGAGTGTCACCGGGACTGAGCGCTTGCGTACGCATGCCACCGGGTAACACGCGCGGGTACATGTTGCCGACATGATTCATTTTATAGAGGCCGTCGGGTTATGCCGGCGGGTTGGCAGCTTTGATGTGTGTTGCGCTTAACATATAGGAACCAGGTCTAAGCGGTGTACTCACCTACGTGCCGTGACCGTAACCATACCTTCCGAGCACGAGGCGAGTAACACGCAGCGCGTTACTGTTACGGCTCGCAAATGAGTACACGGTCTTAAATGTCGCACGTTTCTTACCACAGTGCGTTTTTCATCAAAGAATTGAATAAAAGAAGTATGCCCACACCGTATTTAAGGCTGGGGATTATAGAAAATGCTGGGAGGGGGTGTCATCTTCAAGCGTAACGTGATCCGTACGATATAAGTGACGGACCTACCGCCATCTGCCGAGTACAATAGCAGACTGTTACTACGAGTAAAAGTCGAATACCGAAATGTCCCTTAACATTTGAGATTCATATTCTACAATTACCCTATGCACTTTTTTACTTTACTTAAATAAGGAAATTCAATTTTGATAAAATCTATTAGAGATAGATGACCGAAACATTGTCACCTGTGTCTTCTCCTATTTATGGAATGTAACAGAGACAAGTGACAACTCGAAGATATCGCAATTTGTGACTTCATAAACGATGTGGAAGCGACTACCAATATTGCTTGAAGAAGAAAAGGACGATGGTTTACTACTATATTATTTATATATTTATTTGCGGCGATTTCCTGTAAATATAATCCCAAACGTTCATGTTTTTATGCTTTGCACTTTGGTAGTTTTAGGAGTATATAACGAGCTATTTTCGTCTATTAAATTATTTGTTTTGTTAACGGGTGTGTCGCCTGTCGCTGTCGCGTGTCACAATGGGTTGTCGCGGTCACTTATAGTACTTGCCTGTCGCGGTCACTGTTGCTTTCACCTGTAGCGGTCATCTGTCACGTTCCGGTACTGCAAATCATACCTTCGGGTGTCAGATTTAACGACTCACTTCACAGCAGTGATGGTGTTGACTTACTTCAAATCTGTTAACTTCACACTGGTCACAACTGTTCGTATTTGAAGATTTTGCTCGGGGTTGTTTGATCACTATTAGAGGAACGGGCATTATTGGTAGAGCCAAACAGCAGGGAATTAGACAAGCTGAAAAAAAAACAAAGTGTTACAAGGGGTGGGAGGGATTCTAAACTTCATGACGTTACATTTCATATATTATACCGTTATTTTTAATTTTTTATAGCAGGAGTTCAGCAGACAGGCAGACGGCCCACTGGATGGAAAGCGGTTACCATCGCCTATGGCCATTTGCAACACCAAAGGTGCTACAAATGCGCTGCTGCTGTCTTAAGTGAGTCTGGAACCTGGTCACCAATGCCGGAACACAACTCAAAGTTGTTATGGCGGCATGCTCTACACCAGGGGTGGTAGCCATCCAGTCGGGCAAATGCCCTACCACCTAGCTGTGGGTTGTTTAGTCGCCTCTTACGACAGGCCGCCCGGCCGCAGGAAATTGTATTCTTATCATATGTTTATATTATTATAATATATTTAAGCCTTAAAATACAAAATTTGAAGTATTAACGAAAAACTTCAAAACATTTTCAACTCTATCTGTATGAGCATAGTGTTTAAATTATTAAATATAATGTATTCTATCTGACTCTCTCGCAGGCTTAGTCCTATAGATTTATGTGTTTATATCTTCTAGTGTCCCTTTTTCGTTTCATCGAGTTTCAAATGACAAAAATCCTCAAGAAGTTTCACTTCAAAATATCACAATTTATGCCTATATTTTTGTAGAAAATGCTTTGTTTTGTTTGTCCCAAAAATGAAGCAGGGCTGGATTTTAAAGCACCATGGGATTGTTGTATTTAGAACATTATACGTCATGTAAGTGTATAACAGACCTTTGCAGTTGTTAGGTTTATTAAATACCAAGCAGAATATATGTTTATTAGACCATCCAAAATCCTGATTCGATATTGTTAGCATGTCTTGCCCCTTTGGAGCGTAATGCTGAGCCATCAAATACCTCTTTGTAATCATAACTATAACGTGAGAACTACATTAGGCCGACTCACTCGTCTGAGACATCGTGTGGCAGTTTGGTGTGTCAACAGAATTCACGGGCTTCTTAGACGTGTGCCGCGCATTTCACGCTGATAGCAGCAAATTCTTTTCATTTACATCAACTAAATTTGACGTTGCGTTTGAAACAGAGCAACAATGTACACGCCTTCGTACGCCTCCAGCCCTCCAGGAATCGATGAAAATCTGGGATCGCTAATTTCGCGTCACGTCGTATGCCGTGGATGCAATGAAGCTCTAAACAAACGCATGAGCTCTGATGAACCTACATCAGTGTACATGGGCGATGAGTGCCTTTTTTATTACATGAGTTCAGCAGACATGCAGACGGCCCACCTGATGGGAAGAGGTTACCATCGCCCATGGATATTTATAACACGAAAGGCGCAACCAATGTCCTGTCGCCCTCTAAAGGCAGACTGCAACATGGCCAATAATGCCGGAACACTACTCATGGTTGTTGTGCATACTCTAGACCAGGGGTGGTGGCTATACAGACGGGCAAATACCCTATCACCTGGCAAATGTAGCTCTAGTTTCAATGAAGTTAAACTTACGCCAACAAGTGATTAAGCAGGTTCCTAATAAAAATGCTGTTACTGGGTCAATAGCCATTTTTGATTACTGAATATTACCATCTTCGATCTTGATGTTAAATGATTTATATCATATTTAATTTAAACAAATTTAGTTTAAGTTTATAATCTTGGTTGACGTTAATAAAATACGTAATGATGTTGACGTTTTATATGTCATTGTTATTTTTTAAGTTTGTATTTATGTTAAACTGTTGTTTTTCAATTTATGTTCAAAAAAGGTTTTGTTTATTTATGATTTTGTAAATTCTATGTGTTCTGAATGTATTTTTTTGTTCATGCATGTTTTAGAATGTAATCTCTTTATTCTTTATTGTACACAAAATAGTTACAAATGGAACTACATAATAGTGGTGATGTACAAAGGCGAGCTTAACCCTAAAAAGAGTTTTCTTCCAGCAAACCTATGGGTCTAGCGAGAGTGGGAAGACAAGAGGCAGGGTTGTGTACATGAAAGTTGTTACATAAAAGTACTTATTGAAAATAAATATTACATGTATCTATATATACCTAGTATATACATATCTATACATATAATAAAACTGTAGAGGTTGAATTTCTGTACAATGAAAAATATGCTAAAAACCGAGTCAGGGGGATGTAAGAAGTGAAATAAAACTAATTTAGATTTTTTCAAATTTTTTGTTTCCTGTTTGTCTGTTTGTACAGGCTAATATTCGAAACGAATGCATCGATTTAAATGAAATTTTGTACGATGGTAGCTTATATCCCTGGTCAAGATATAGGATACTTTTGATCCCGAAAAATTAAAGAGTTCCCGTGGGATAGTTAAAAAACCGCACTACGCGGACGAAGTCGCGGGCATCAGCTTAGTATAAAATACATGTACATATATATCAGCTAATTAAGATAAATAGTGTTCTTTAACTCTTCTTTTAAAAATGGTTTCCGATGGATTGTCTCGGATCACATGAAGGAAGGCGTTCCATAGTTTGTCTGCATGAACGGAAAACTATCTATTAACGGAGTGCTTCTATTGTACAGTGTTGTACAAAAATAAAAGGTCTTTGAGAAATTTATTCAAAATTATATTGTATTAGATTCTGCTTTTAGGTATTTTAATTTTAAATGTTATATTTTATTTTAAGTTTTACTGATAGATTGCAATTTATTGTATGCTAGAATTTTATTTCATATTTTGTTTCCTTTTTAAGTATTTTTTAAATAGTACCATCGGTATTTTAGTGTTAAATGCTATATTTTATTTTAAGTTTTACTGATAGATTGCAATTTTTTGTATGCTAGAATTTTATTTTATATTTTGTTTCCTTTTTGAGTACTTTTTAAATAGTGCCGTCTAGTGGCCATCTGATATTAATATTGTACATTTTTTCTTTTCAGTGGAGGGTGATATCAGCAAGGTCCTGGTTAAGAGTCTCGCCGAGGCCCATGCAAACACAAATCCAAAACTGGAATTCATCCACGAGATGTTCAGCAAGCCGCCAGACGTATCCAAGTAAGTTATTCGTTCTTTTTAATAAATGGCAGCAGGTTTTAAATAATATTTAAACTCATTTGAAACATTGAAATTAGTTTGATATAAACATTTAAATTCATCTAAAATAATTTTTAATTTTGATTGAAGTAACTTTTAAACTCATTTGAAATGACATTTAAATTCGACGGAAATAATTTTTAAACTCATTTGAAGAAAAATTTAAATACGTTTGAAATAACTTTTAAGCTGATTTGAGATAATCTTAGATTTCGATAGAAATAACTTTTAGACTCCTATGAAATATTACTTAAATTTGACTGAAATAACTTTTAAATTAGATTGATATAATTTTAAGTTCATTTGAAGAAATATTTAAATACGTTTGAAATAACTTTTAAACTCGTTCAAATTTATGTCTACATTCGCTCCTATACACTATAAAAACAAAACGCACAAGTTAGCAATTTCGTAAGAATTGTAAAACATGGCATAATTGTATGTATGTATTTGCCATGTGTAAAAGTTTTGAACTTGAACATGGTCAAAATTTCAGAGTGCCCCAAAGCCTGTTTTGCTAAAAGAAACAATACTTTGAATTCTGGCTTGGTTAAATTCTATTACTATTCATAGAATTCACAACACTGAATTTTATTTTTAGTGTGGGTGCTACAGTAAAGTTCATTTATGTCATAAATTTGATATATTTCACCAAAGAGTTTTTAAAATCGGTTTAGTAGATCCAGAGATTACCCCCTACAACGTTACAAACTCACAAACTTTACCTCTTTATAATATTAGTATAGATAATGTAAAAAAATTGGATAAATTAATTTTAACTGGTTCGGAATCAGTCTTAAGTTTGGCTACTTTTAAATAGACTTCAATTTCTTTTAGATTGGTGCTATTTAATTTTCTTCTAATCAGGGTATTGTACTTGAGAAAGAATATATATAATCTTGTAAGATTATCGGGCTTTGGCTCGGTTTTTCAGCGAGCTTTATCACCATCATCATCACCATCACCAAAATGAATCACCATCACAACATGAAGCAGAGGGAATTTTTCGTAATGAATAAATCAAAATTATTTTACTATTGGATATATGACATTTATTTAAGGCAAATATTCTGCTTTACGAATTTTTACATTTAATTTCAAAATATTTTAAAACGTATAATATACATATATATGTATTTTATTTTAATTAGTTTTAAATGGAATATTACATTATTAAATAACTATAACTAGTTAAGGTGTTGGATCTGTGCCCAAAAAAAATATATTTTTGATCGCAATATACTGCAAAAATTATATATTTAATCACCCAAAAAGTATTATCATTAGTACAGACATTTATATTTTTAGTTATGTATATTTGTTTTTATCCATCATATATCTCATGTCAATATATCTAATTTTTAAGTAAAATTTCATGCTTTTTCATAACATTTTTATTTTTATGTTTCATCTCTACCTGTATATTGAAAAATCTCATTTTTTCATTTTTTGTATTATGCATGGTGTTTTTATGATATTTCTTTTATTGATTGTTGTTTCAAATAATTTGAAAGCGGTCAAGAAATATGGGTGCTACTGTATATGTGCTTTAAACCTGTACTACGCTTCTTATAGAAGTAATAGAATAGAATAAAGAAAACAAATGAAATAAAAATAAAAGAAATAATAAAGATACAGAAAGTTATTCCTATTATAGGTAATTTATGAAATAACCATATAAAAGTTTATCCTTATTAACTCAAATTTAAGAATTTAACTTTCTTATAGTAAGGTATTATAAGTTACAAGGCACGTAGTAGTCCTATTTTCGCATACTAATTTCCATAGTCCAGCTTTGTGTAACGACATTAATATACATTATAGATTCATACTAAATTGTATCTATACAAACCCACCAGTCTCCGATTAAAATTACTCTAACATACAAAACAGACGGTCGGAACGCACATGACGATTTCATATTGGTTACTACGGAACTTAAATACTGGCCAGTGGAAAAATGTCACATCATCCCTGAAAGTATGTTGTGATTCAATTGGATCTTTTTCTACAGCTGTAGTAAAGCAGATAGGCCGACGGGCCACCTAATGCAGAGTTGTTACTGTCGCTTATGGAAATCTGCAACGAACGTGCTAGCAATGTGCTGCCGGCCTCGAAAGGAGGACTGGAACGCAACCCTAACGTGTTATGGCGGCTTACTCTGAACCAGGGGTGTCAGCCATCCAAACGGACAAATGCCCACTAGGCTGTGGACTGTTTTGTCGTCTGTTACGACAAATCCCTCGGCCGCAGAAATTAATATTCTTTCTCCATTCCTGCATGGAAAAAATCAGATGAAATCAAACGGATCAAATTATATCTTCTTCTAGAGATTTATCAAAACTATTGTAACATAATATACAACACTAATTCTCTCTCCTCTTCACTTTCACCTTATTCCAATTATTTGGGGTTGGTATGATATATCTTTTCCTTCCATAATTAATTCCAAAATAGAGGAGTATTTTGGAAAACATCAGCTGTCACAGCACAAATCATCACGTCATCGTTCACACAATCTAACAATTTCTTGGTCTACCTTTACAAGTGTATATCGATCTTCCAGTGTAAAATACTATTTATCACATGACTTCCACCCCTCCTCATTACATGACCATACCACCCTTAATCTTCGTCCTCTCAATGTTTCCAATCACAGGTGCAAATTTCATTACAAATTATGGTATAATAAATATTTACAGGCTGCTCTTCTACAGTTCGATGACGTATGAGGAAATGTGGTTGGACTGCGCAGACAAACTCACATGCATGATCCAGAACATCATTGAGTTTGCTAAACTTATACCTGGTTTTATGAAGCTGTCACAAGACGATCAGATACTGCTACTGAAGGCTGGTGAGTATGGGTGTATCCTTAAGGTTCTTTCTCACGACACTACCATATATCATTACCATGGAAGAACTAAACACTAAGGAATGACCATTGTATGGTATAAAACATAATTCTTGCGACACAGATGGCACCATCAGTTTGTTCTAGTTTTTATGGATAATCCCAAATGTGTTTTTTATCAACGTTTTATTATTTGAAAATGCTAATGAATACTGAGCTTAGGTCTTCGAAATCAATGGGTAAGGTTCCCCCAGAAGGCAGGCTACGTTATCTCGCTGGATCGCTATACCGATCCGTTGTCCGAGGTAGGAACCAGCTCAGATTACCTGAAGATTCGATTTGGAACTTTGAGAGCTCTTTGTCGAGGCTCATGACCTCAGGCCCCTATGATTGAAGCGTTTAAACAGCAAACGGCACAGTCATATAAATCTCATCGAGTGTTGCATATTTGCAACGATTGAGTGATTCAGCTGTCTCCGTCTGTTTGGGATACCACTTGGCGGGAATATAAACACGATATTTTTGGTTACGTATTTATTTCACGATAAGATATGCTAGGATGGTTAATGAGTGCGCGATGTGGTGTCCGCTAGTCCTCACACACCTATGACTTAGGCTCAGTATTCTACTTATAGCTTTAATGGATTATAGGTGGAAGCAATATAACTTAAGATTCTATTTTTGTATTAGTTTATAACGTTTTGGTTTATATGGCTCTTTTATTTGAATTTGAATCAATCATAAATTGAAAGTTATAATTAGCTTCTTCTTAACTTCGTAAATTTCATTCAGATGGGTAGATGTTTTGTCGCCTCTTACGACAGGCCATCCGGCCGCAAGAGCTTGTATTCTTTCTCCATTCCTGCACGGATATGAATGATTGAGTAGATTTTTAAAATCTATTTGAATGATGTCAATACTTCTATTTCATAGTTCAAAAGTTAGAGACTAGCGATTTTCAATATTTCAAAATCTATTGACTGTCGTTATGATTTTTCAAGACTTAAGTAATGATACCCAATATTTTTTTATTGCAGAAGCACAGCAGCCTGTATTAACGCCATCTTGTTGATCAACTACACGGATATAAACGACTGCTGCATAAGCCTGATACGAGGCGTCACTAAATCCATGCAGTTCCAATGTGTCACCACAACAAATTCTCAACTACCTAGATTGTGGTGACATATTGGAACTGTAGTCGTTTATATTTGAGTAGTTGATCAAGAAGATGGCGTTAATAGACAGGCTGTCGGCCCAACTAATAGAAAGTGCTTACCGTTGCCTATGGACATTAGCAATACTAGAGGTGCTGCCAATATATTTTATATTCAATGATAAATTGTTTTGGCGGCATGCTATAGAGTAGGGATGGTATTCATCTAGACGAGTAAATTCCCGGCCTGTCTATGGGTTGTTTTGTCGTCTCTTACGATTGGTCGCCCAGCCACAGGAATTTGTATTCTTTCTCCGTTGCAGCACGGATAAAAACATGTTCTATCAGTATATCTGAGATGCCAATATATGAATAATTTTCTTCCAGGTTCGTTCGAGCTGGCAATAGTTCGTCTATCACGATTGATTGACATAAACCGTGACCAAGTCCTGTACGGTGATGTGGTTCTACCCATAAGAGAGTGCGTGCATGCACGGTGAGTTTTTTCAGATGTTCAAATGATTCCCTTGAACCAGATTGGTCTATGCTAATTTTTAAAAAATCTAACCAGATGGTTAAAAAATATAGTGCATAATTTTATTTAGAAAGGACTCTCCCGCGTGTAACTGTTCAGCTAGATTACAGTGTTGGCAACACCGAAATAAGCCAATATTATTTGTGAACTTGCAACACTGTCGTTGCTTTTTCTTTCTTCTTCCATTTTGGTTGCAGCCGAGCGCACACGTATTTGTTAAGTAAAAGTGATTTATTACAAGTTTTCACCACTAACAGTGTTTAACTTCTTTACCTACAACGACTAGGGTATCGTCCACACCATCAGCGTTGAATAAAATATATTATATGTACGACGAGTTGCGCACATTCAGTAATATTATATATGCCCACTAGATGGTAGTAATAGCTTATATTATACGCCCGCTAGATGGCAATAATAGTCATCAATGTTTATTACAAATATTTGTATTCATATATTCTGTACCATAAGATATGGAAATAGATATGCGATATATAATACCCTCTGCACTACGATATGGGTTTCATTAATGCTGGGTTTTCTATATCTTACTAAATAAGTAGATAGATAACTCTTTGTTGTACATCGTTTCAGAGAAACTGATGGCCTATAAATATTTTAAATGTGCACAGTACGGGGTCCTCCTTTCTGTCTTATGTCATCCGTGCTATCTCTTCCCACCCCATTATAATCTCTCTATTTCGTTACAAAATGAAAGATTGACCGCTTGTTTGCCTTCATGTACTTAAAAAATATAAGATTTTAATTGATTTTTGTTGTTTTCAGCGATCCACGAGACATGGCTCTCGTGTCAGGAATATTCGAGGCGGCAAAGAGCATCGCGCGACTGAAACTAACTGAGACTGAACTGGCTTTATATCAGAGCCTTGTACTGCTGTGGCCAGGTAAGGACATAACTCTGAATATGTACAAATATTTAAACTTCTTATTACCTGTTCGCAATCATTTTATGTCAGAAATACTCGTTTATCAGAAGGTGTACGCGTACTTCTAACATCAAATAATCAAGGAGTATAGAAATTCTCGTCTATTTTGCTTACATCACAAGACATGATGCAGTTTGAAATACTTATTTATACAATTCATCCATTTCTCTTTATGCGACCTCCTTTACCTTATGTTCCGTTAATGTACCATTTGAAAATTTAGTCGTGTTATCCTAACCGTACTCGTCATTGTTTTTTTATTTAATGAGTTCAGCGGACAGACAGACGGGACTCACCTGATGGAAAGCGGACATTTGTAACAACAAAGGTGCTGCCAATGTGCTGCCGCTCTCTAAAGGGAGCTTGGAACCTGGCGACTAATACCGGAACAGAACTCAAGTTTGTTATGGCGGCGTACCCTAGAGCAGGGGTGATAGCTAGCCAAACGGGCAAATGTCAGTCCACCGGACTGGATTTCTCCTACACTACGTTTGCCGAGACGTGGTCACCACTCCAAAACTCAGGCACAATCAGCTACTAACCCACTGCTACTGCAACTTCTTAATTTTACCATCAATCTACGTTGGTTATCTTGGATCCTTTAGGGACATTTCCGTTTTTGGATCTATCTTTAAGAGTAACAGGTGTTTTCTCAGCTGGCTCCAAAAACAACGGAGGAACTTTAATATTGTGGAACAGTTCCACCGTCAGTGCCCGTAACTCGGCGCCGTACTGTAATGGGGAAGCGGGTTAACCCTTTCTTATGAAGAAGATAATTAAAACAAAATAATTATTTGAAAGACGACCGTCTAGGTTGGAAGCTGGCTAAAGACTGACATGTAATGGATGGGAAAATGGAAACCTATATAATATGAAAACATTTATCAGCTACAGTGACATGCATACTGCAATAATATTGTTTCAGAACGCCACGGCGTGATGGGTAATTCAGAGATCAGGTGTTTGTTCAATATGTCGATGTCTGCGATGCGTCATGAGATTGAGTCGAATCATGCGCCGTTGAAAGGTGACGTCACAGTTCTGGACACCCTCATCGCGAAGATACCTGCCTTCAGGTAAATATACTCTAGTATTTTCTATGGAGGGTAAAGGTAATGAACCATCTGGTTTCTCCAACGTTGTATATAGGAGGATGGGAATAAAAGCTGAGTGAGGACATGCTGATTGTGATGTTGATGAGTTCACTCTAGAGCTGATATTCACTTCAGTTAATTTTTAGTTATCACGTAACTCGGCGTGCGCGCACTATGCCGTTGTTTGTAAGTCACTGGCGAGGAACGGTTCGGGCTGAGCGTGAACACCATCTCTGGGTTAAAAAAGTGTTCGTCAAAGAGCAGACAAGAACAGTGGCATTGCGGCAGCGTAGGATAAATTTTCCCTGTTCTGAAAAAAAGTGTTAACATTTTATAAATGACTACATTCACTTGTGCAAATATCAATTTTTTTTTATTTTTTTTATTGCAGGAGTTCAGCAGACAGGCAGACGGCCCACTGGATGGAAAGCGGTTACCATCGCCTATAGACATTTGCAACACCAAAGGTGCTACAAATGCGCTGCTGCTCTCTTAAGTGAGTCTGGAACCTGGTCACTAATGCCGGAACACAACTCAAACTTGTTATGGCGGCATGCCCTAGACCAGGGGTGGTAGCCATCCAGTCGGGCAAATGCCCTACCACTTGGCTACCACAATTGTGGCACATACATAGATAAACACCAGATTGAGAGCATTAGGCATCTATTTTACCTTGTGGCGCCTTTACTCGCCACTATATTTTATTTAGCGTGGCAACACTAGTTCTAAATTAAGAACATATATGTATCTGTCTATGACTATAGCCTTGGAAGTAATTATCTATGGCCTTTCTTGTACAATCTTACATGTTACGCACCTCAGGGCGAAAACTAAATAGGTACCAGAACTATTATAATTGTATAAACTGCGATGATCCAGTTAAGCAATTAAATATCCAAGTTATGAAGAAAATGTATCCTTACCTCCAAAGTGGTGATCCCGAAACGTGTCTAAAACTTTTTGTTTTCTATTTTACCGAAATAATAATATGTTTCGATGCAATAACTATTCCGTCATAAATTCAATGTTGTCAGAAAAGGTGTCCATTACATATATTTTTCGTTACGAGAAGTATAGTGTACATCAGATATTTTGACGACAGTTCGAAAACGGTCTGGACCAGATCTTGTAGGTTATGGTTAAAACAAAAATATTACTAATTCAACCAAATTAATTCTGAAAAATTTGATTTACCATCATACAGGGTTTACCTAGTTTGGGCTCCTGTCCTTCCCATTTAATTAAGTTTATCAAATTTTTGTACTCTTTAAATTTTGTTTTTCTTTTTATGGGAAGTAAATAAATAAATTATTATTATTAAAATTATAAATCTTAAATACTTGATACGTTTTATTAAAAAAAAATCAGCATGGTCGAGTTTAAAAACAAATAAAAAAATAAATGGCATCCACTTATATTTTTATTATAAAATCAAAAATAATTACATACGTAATGTGCTAAATTATTTTTTGTTTTTCACAGAGAACTGTCCGTGATGCATTTAAGCGCTTTAAGCCGCTTCAAGACAACACATCCGCACCACGTATTCCCCGCATTATACAAAGAATTATTCTCCTTAGACAGTGTCTTAGACTACACACACGGTTAATATAACAATAATAACGTTATATATATCGTATTCTTCGTTTATATTAAATGTTCGAGCTTCTTGCTTTACACTCGAAGTATTGAGGCGAACAATTTCATTTCAAGACTTGACAGCTAATAATGACATCTATATGTACATAGTATGCGTATATATGATTGTTATCCTATTTATAATTGTATGTATGTACTTTGAGACTGTTATATTTACTTGTAGGTACGTACGTACAATATTTAATATATTATATAAATAAAAAAATATTTAATTCGATTCTAGTTTTATAATATACACGCATACAATGTTATATATGATCAGATTTGTTATTTCATAGCAGAAGTAATATTATAATTATTATATGTAGAGTAAAGGGAATATGTGAGAGACACATTTTTTGTAAGCCTTTTATATTTGATATATAATATGATTTTTTGTTGTATTATATATTGTGTATAAATGGATTGTCTTAATATAATTATCATAAAGTGTATCTAACTTTGAATGAAGAAATAATAATAATTATTATTATATTAAAATATAATAATAGTAATAGAGTTTTTATTAAGGAAATAAATAAAAAAGTTATAACGATGTAGAGTTGTAAAATCACACGTTCTTTTCTTACGGAGCGGTTTTTTTAAATAGGCCTTTTTATTAATTTTTAAACAGTTTTTTTTAAAGAAAATTGTAACTTGTTATTTATTTCAAATGATTATTATTATTATTGATGTTTTTTTTTGTCTTTCTATTGTAGATTTTTGTATTAAGTTGTAATATAGATTTAACGATACACGATACTGCCCATTTTTTTGTATTTTGTTCTTATATACAGGACACGAATGAACGCAATACATGCAGAGTATATGAAATATATGTGAATTATATAGATGAATTACGTACGTCGGTGCATTGAACAAAATTCGAACATTAACTTTTTTACGGACAAAAAAATCATTTTGTACTATTTTTATTAGCAGGCAATTTTATTTTTTGTTTTTTTTTTTTAAGTATAAATTTGATCTCATTACAGCACGTCTCTTCGCTTGGGTGCCATTTTTGGAGAATCACATTTTTATTGCATAATTAATGAAACATAAAACGCATAATATTAATACGTAATTTCTATTTCCGCTCATTAAAGCTTTTTTTTCGCAATTTTTATACGTATTTTTTTTGTTTTTTTTTTATTGCCTGCTATATTTAATAAGGTTTAATGTAACCAATCAATTTTCTAACATTTATAATAAGTTTGTCGGATAGCCTTTACTATAGACTGGAATATATTAATGTTAAAAAAATAAATAAAAATCTTAACTTGTATTTTGTAAATAGCTAATAATCTGTCCCGGCAGACGTCGTCCTGCCCGGAAAAGCTTCAATAGATATGCCGACAGCGCCACCTACCGGGTCCAATTGTCAACCCACTCAGAAACCTTATTCGGCTCATGCACAACAACTTTGCTAAAGATCATCACATGATCAAATGTATAGTTTACATTTACGGGAAAAACATAATTTTTGAAGGTGTGTAGTTGTTTAATCAATTGCCAAACGAGTTACAAAAATGTAATAATATTGTTGCGAGTCGCGAGACTCGAATTAAAATGCCTTTGGAATCATTATAGAGTTTATTAGAACAATAAAAACACGCATAACACAGGTACAAATGTAATCGAACACAACAAGTCCAAACGTTATTCAATAAAACGCGCAAAGTCCGTCACTTATTAGATTCCCGATTGTAGTACACACGTCTCGCTTCGCTCGTGGTTCTCGCTCGACTAACGCCTCCCTCAAACGTGCCATTGCTTTATACTGCACAAATGAAATATGTTCGCCCGGCAGCGTGGGCCGAGTTTCCTAGAATCAGTTTATACTTTAAATCCGTAACGCCTGGCTAATAATTATATAACAACAATAGGCCGTATGCCAATAAGAAAAAAAAAGAAGACGACAATAAAAGAACTTCAATGTTATTAGTTCAAATGCCGACGGGTAATAAATGTGTTTTGTTTCAGATATGCAGGTAGATTTTGTTTTTTTTTGTAGGGACCTGAGTTGTAAGAATATAAACATTTTCAAAATTAATTTAATATTTATTTTATTAAAATAAACATAAAATAATGCCCTGCGTTAAAACTACAAATGAAGTACATTTAAAGCAGACTGTATAGCACCTTGCTTTATGCGGATGATGCCATGCTTTTAGCCGAATCGCCATCAGAACTGCAAACACTAGTCACAATGATGAAAGATGACTGTCAGGCGAGAGGCTTACATTTGAATGCGAAGAAAACAAAGGTTATGGTGTTTGAAAGAGAAGAAACCAGATCGAATGCAAGGATAATTAATGGTCGATGATGTTATGCTGGAGCAAGTGAGTGAGTTTGTATATCTTGGATGTGCTTTTAGCAGGGATGGAAGGTACACCTCTGATATAGAAAGAAGAGTGAATTTCGGGAATAGTGTGAATGGAGCGTTAGGTAATAAATTTCTAGGCGCTAAGAACCTCAGCCAGAAGGCCCAGCTTGCCATACACAATGCGGTTCAGGTACCTACGCTCACGTATGGAAGCGACAGTTGGGTATGGAAGAGAGAGCATGAAAGTAGAGTAAACGCGGTCGAGATGCGAGCACTGCGCAAAATCTGCGGAGTGACGCTCGCGGACCGCGTTCGTAATACCGAAGTAAGAAAGAGAATTGGTCTGGAAGAGAGTGTCGGGGTGAAGGTAAGGAAAGGAATGCTCCGGTGTTTCGGGCATGTGAAAAGAATGCATGATGAAAGAATGACTAAACAGATATACAATGCAAAAGTGGATGGATGCAGAAGTCGTGGAAGGCCACGACACACCTTCCATGATCAAATTGATCGTGTACTAGCAGAAGGTGATGTCAGGAGCCTTAAGAACAGACGAGCGTGCATGACAAGAGTTATGAATGCCAAAGAAGCAAGTGAGGTGTGTAAGAATAAGCCCGAATGGCGCTCTGTTCTTCGTGCCTACCCCGCAAGGGAACTAGCGTGAAGTTATGTATGTATGTATGTATAGCACCACATAAATGTTAAGATATATGTAGTTAACAATAGGGAATATACATGTAATTTACATCGTTTTATCATAGGAAAAATAGAAGTACAGCTGAAATGTCCAAATTATTATTAAAAAAAATTAAAATCTCATTATTTTCGCGGGTTTTTGATGACATCGTCATTTATTCCCATGGCGCGTTTATCTTGTGGCTCACAACGCTCAAAATGCTCATTCAGCTGTTCCACATACGAACCCTGGTCGTTATGGCCGCCGTACACGTAAGACATAAGCCTACAGCAATAAAGTCATTACATAAAAAATTTACTCGTATTTGTATTACGTGCATATTCCCTATTCAAAAGGTGCATTTCCAGATTCTGCTGATTCTAATTTACCCCGCCACCCTGATTTTTCTATCATTTTTAACGCATTATGCAAACTCGACACTCCCAACATATATATGTGAAATTGCCATACAATTTGTGCAGGCGATACTGTGAAACAAACATCAAAAAATAATACAACATACAGTGCAAACAATTACCTAAATAACTATAAAGCAAATAATTAAAAACAGATTTATTATATTATAAATATAATGTAAATAGGTAAATAACATTCTATCGATTACCAAAAATTTTGCTTACAAACTGCATAATTACAATATTTTTTTGATTAAAAAAAAGGCAGCAATGTCGGTAAGAGCGATTTCTTTCATGTAATTTAAATTGTAGAAATTTCTCTAGTAATCTGCTGATGTAGGTGAAGCAGAAAATGAGATAGGACTGATCAATTTAAATGATATATATATATTTTATATCGCCTTCTCCTCCATCATTGGTTAAGATAGAGGTCTTTTTTTATTCATTTTTTATTTTTTATTTTCTTAAATCTACTAACACGGGGAAAGGTAAGGTAAGGGATTCTTTATTTTTATTTCATATTTTTTACTTATTTTCTTTTTTTTTTCAAAACAGAACTTATAACTATTACATGTTTTTACTAATTCTAGTTTTACACTATATATATTGAAACCAATTTATGCATTTACTACACAGCTATATTATCACATGCATAATACAAAGTACCTATATTGAAGCTTAGATAGTGGTTAAAACATTCGCGGGTTTGAATCCATGCACCCATCAAGTTACACGTACTTATTAATTTTTATAGATTTTACACTTGCATCAACGTTAAAATTAAAATAGCAGAGATAAATTCAATTTGTTTCCAATCCACTGACATTGAATACAGATAAAAGAATATTGCCAGAAGGCAAAAAACTTAATTCATGTATTAGACATTATGACAAGGATTAGTTATTTTAGTATTTTCTAATGCCGTCGTGCTCCATCAAATTGTAATGAGCCTATGTTTTTAGACAAATTAATTTTAGCTTATGAATGGGATATGTCTAATTCTTAAACAATGATTAATCTGTAAACAATGTTTAATCTATAAACAATGTTTAATCTATAAACAATGTTTAATCTATAAACACACCGCCTAAATAATTAAAACAAATACATCGTAATCAAATATCTTTTGAAAAGAGAAAGAAAGAAAGAAAATATTTATTTCCAATTGCGATTCACATAATACAAACTGATAAGAAAATAACAATTAATGTAAGCCGCAATTTATGAAATGAAGTTGGCACTCAGTGTTTTGCTGTGCCGAAGCATGTTCCGACACAGCGCTGGTTTTCAGCACCCACCTCCAAAATCTCATATGTCCTAAGACCCCAAGTATGTATTTTGCAGCACTCAAAGTGCTTGTAATGTTAATTTGTAGATCATGTTTGCAGTTTACTTTTCGCAAACACGACTAGACAGCGCTGAAGGATATGATCTCCGGCTACTGTAGAGCCGCGGATATCGATCCTCGGTCATAATTCAACCGTCGTAGTGCGATTTAGATTGTTAAGAGTCACTACCCTCTGGGTAAAAGAAGAGGATTAATAGTTGTAAACTGTTGACAGGCCCACATATGGTTCCTGGTTTCAGTTCATCTCCCAGACCCTGGCTGGGGTGTCCGCCGCCGCTCAATATTAATCCGTGAAGCGAAACCGGTGTACGTCTTGTTACGAAAATTGCGCTGTGGGAGGAATATGAAATTTCGCGACTAAACAATTCACAGCCTGGTGGTAAGATATTTGCCCGTTTGGATGGCTACCATCCCTGGTCTAAAGTATGCCACCATAATAACCTTGAGCTGTGTTCCGGCATTAGTGGCCAGGTTTCAGTCTCCCTTTAGAGAGCGGCATCTGGTGAGCTGGAAGCCTCTGCTGAACTGGTGCAATTATAAAAAACATACAGTAAGGGCCGCTTGAAAGCAACCTTATGTTGCTTAAATTTATTTAAGAAACACAAAACGTATTTAACACCCTTAACGTCTTGCACAAAGCAAAATTTGCCGCTAAATATGTTTAAAGAACTGTCAATACGTTTTGTGTAAAACGTATTTAGGCAGTTTAACATGATTAACTAATTTTATTTAAAGGCGATCGTTATGCAAGCGGCACTAAGAATATAAAATAATTTATTACTTGTTTTTTAACAATAAAATGACAATATATATACGTCTATATTTCAATGAAGAATTGCGTTTTTTCTAACGACAGTTGGCAACACAAAACCGCGTTCAAGATGACTATGCACTATCAGTCGTGGCTACAGGTCGCGGCTCTTAGCCACGGCTTACGGATACTTCATACAGTTTGATCTACGCTTAAGTAACGTTTAATTATTCTTTACTTTGTACGTTGAGATTTTATCCATGCTTTAGATCATGTTTAAGAACGTTAATTATAATGAATTTTATTTATATTGAGTGTGTTGTTTAGGAATTAATCTTCTCTTTTATTTTTCTTCTTTATCAACACTATCATATATGACAGTACATTTTCTTACAATACAACATTAATTAGACATTTCCCATTTAATAAAATGTAAAAACAGCGTTTAAAATAAATACATTTTAGAGCACTAAGACTGAGATATGGGCTGAAATATTAAAAAAAAATACTATCCTAACTGTTTAAAAATTAACATTATCCTATATTTATTTATGTCGATGGATAAATCCTAAGAACAATATAATATTTCCACAGTACATATGTATAATATAAATAATTAAAACTATAGAAGCTGTGCTAAAATAAAACATCTTATACTAATATATAAAGCTGAAGAGTTTCTTTGTTTGTAGGAACACGCTAATCTCAAGAACTATCGGTCCGATTTGAAAAATTCTTTCAGTGTTAGATAGCCCATTTATTGAGGAAGGCTATAGGCTATATATCATCACGCTAAGACCAATAGGAGCGGAGCACCAATGAAGAATGTTTCAAAATCGGGGGGTTTAGAAAACAAATTCCACGCGGACGACGTCGAGGGCACAGCTAGTCTTTTATAAAGTAACAACTCATTAATAGGAGTACGAGTGAACCAAGAAAGAAACCTTATCGTTTTCTCAAAAAACCACAAGTATAAATTGACTTATTGTAACTCATACAATGTTAGTCTAATTATGCTAGTATTAAAAATTAAGTACTGACTATGATAGTGGTTTGTACAGTAAGGTCAAGTTAATATAGCTACGTAGCATACCAGCACAGGTGAAAGTTGCACGGACATGAAAACTGCTTCGGATGTGGGAGTTCCTGAAGCAATCCTTTCGCGTGACTTTTCACATCCATCCAGGAGAGTAGCTACCGGGGTATCAGCCGTATCAATGATACGAGCCCACAGGCTACAGGGGCCCCGAAAGTGTGTAAACAAAAATTCTTAAAATGTTACCATAATCTTTTATAGATTAAGAACATTTTTAAGAATAACTGCTGGGCCAACAGAAACGGCTATCAGACTTCTCATCATTGTCTATAGAGGCAGAAAATGTAGACAAACTGAAATCGTCTTCAACTATAGATGATTTGATAAATAAATTTGCCGATAAAAAGGCGATAAGACTGTGAGATCTTTCATTTGAATTGTTTGTCTCACTTAGCTCCTAGGAGCAGTAAGTATAAGTAATAACTCTTTAATAAAAAAACCTGTATCCTTCCTTTGCGCCCCCCCCCCCCCCCGCAACACATTTTGATACAGGGCCCGTCTAAGGCAAGCTACGCCACTACATCCATCGCAGTACATTCATCTCCGTGATACGCAACTCTTGCTTCTGTCACTCCAGTACAGGCCACGTTTTACTGCCATGCAAAAAGGCAGGCTTAATAATACATTTGTATACATCTCTTTTCAATTTAATCGTCATTTATTATAATCTTGTAAAGCTGTCTAGAAATTACCGCTGGTGGCAACAAGACGTGTTATATACATTATAATATATGCATATATACATGATTTATATATGTAGAAAGGAGACTCATTCATTTATCTCTTACCAACTTCAGCCTGCAACTGCGTTAAAAAAAAGTTTGGTCTTAGCATGATGATATATAGCCCATAGCCTTCCTCGATAAATGGGCTATCTAACACTGAAAGAATTTTTCAAATCAGACCAGTAGTTCCTGAGATAAGCGCGTTCAAGCAAACAAACAAATAAACAAGCTCTTCAGCTTTATATATTAGTATAAGATGATATATTAAGCAATTATTCTTTTATTCAAAAGTCAGTTTTAATGTTCATTAGTACATTGTGGAAGTTATAACTGAAATCTATTCAGACAGTATTATAATATTGTAAAAAATGTAATAAAATATAAATGACGTCACTAAACCCAGAGCACTTAGAATAGTACAAAAAACAAAACCTGCCGATATCTGATCTCATATCAGAGGCAAATATCAATTATTATCTGCTAATATATTGAGTTTTATGTGACGTCATAGTAGCTTATTGATTATTACATGCAAAGCAATACTAGGAATCAATATCGCCTAGGAAACGTACATATATTCACAACTAATACGCCTGTTTCTTAAAGCAAGAGAAGATAGATCTACACTTGTTACAATCGTGACATATATCTTTTGCTTCATCGACTTTTATTAATCTCCCCAATATATACGTGTTTATTATAGGTGCTTTTTACCTGACCATTCTTCACAAAGTCCGCGATTTGAGCGTGGTGAGTAAGTCGCGGTATACCGACATTAACTATCATCTACACCATTGTCATACTCAAAATACTCTATCCGTGCAGGAACAGAGAAAAAATACAATAATCATAGCTGGGAACCGTTAATCAAATAGTTAACTTCCTTAATCGCTAATCCGTTACTGAAAAAGTTAACTTCGTTAAAAGTTAAAGCGTTATATTTCAGAAAATTTAACGAAAGTTAACATTAACCGTTAATCCGTTAACACGTGATAAAAATTGCATCTTCTTATAAAAACTGTGGGTTCTGGAAGTAAATAGGTCAGAAACAAAAAAAGACGGGTATAATTATTAGAGTGAGGCATGTTGACAAACAATGTTTTTTTTCATAAATTTGGATTAAGGTTTAGAATTTATTTTATTAAGAGAGGATAGTTGCGTTCTGGACGAAACATTAATTAGACGAAATAATTTTAAGACGATTTGATTGTAATATAATGACCAATTGCTATTTAGAAGAATTGTTACATAGACCACTTACATCTTAGACGAAACAATACTAACTCGTCCAATTTACATACATACATACATACATACATAACTTCACGCCAGTTCCCTTGCGGGGTAGGCACTCGTCCAATTTATCTGTCAATTTAGTCATCTGGCATAATATGAATATTCCCCTTCACGAACATTAATATGTTGAAGTTCTCGTCTGAAAGCGGGGCTCGTTTCGGCTGTAGTATATTGCCCGTGGGGAAAAGACGTTCAACTACAGCGCTTGAGGGTACAGCAGTATTATATGTAATAAACAGATTTGCAAATATCTGTTCCCCAAAGAATGCCGCATCATTTAACGAGTCTTTTGACTTTACGTCTAGCCACATTTTGACGAGACTTTGAGCTTTGCTCTTTAAAGATTTGTTGTTGGATTAACGATTAAGGCACTTTGGGAAATTTAACGGAAGTTAACGAGTCCGTTAACATATTACAAGTTAACTCAAAAATTAATCCGTTACTCGAAATGTTAACTTCGTTAATTAACGATTGACGGATTAACGAGTTAATGTCCAGCTATGATAATAATACTTACCCATTTGGATTGCTACCACCCTTAGTTTAGTGTATGCCGCATTAGTGGCTAAGTTCCGGTCTCTTTTTAGAGAACGGCAGCACATTGGTAGCGCCATTGGAGTCACAAGTGTCTATAGGTGATGGTAACCGCTTTCCATCAGGTGGACCGTCCGCCTGTCTGTCAAAGTCATGCCATAATAACTCATCTACCAGTTTTTTGAATCTCTTTTCGTCCACTCTTTCTACATATTAACATTTCGTTCTTAACTCTTGCTATCATAATCTTTCAATCCACAATATTCCCTTAACTAAAAAAGATAATAGAGACGCGGACACATGTTAAAATAAATTGTATTTTTTTTTACATAGAACACGCCTTAACTTAAAATTAACAAATAAATAATTAATATAATAATAATTAATAAATATTTTTAATTACTTTTCAAACAATAACTAATGCGCTATTTGAATACTTTCACCCGTACCTACTTACAACGTCATAAGTTCGCTTCGCGTGTAACACTCAGTCCAAATCTACGAGACTGAGACGTTTTGTAAGTTTATAAAAAAGTATTTCATTTAATCTCACTATCCGCTCCCCTATTACAGTCCACTACGGCATCTCCAAATTAGCGCTACCTTACGTAGATCGTTAGCCTATCAGGCTAAAGGGCATTCCATACTCAGTCAGCTATCGGTCCTGTGCTAGAAGTAACTGGCCGACTTCAGCTTGTAAATTCATAAAGAAAATGCGGCTGAGCAATAAAAATGTCTGTCGTTTATCTATCGACATGAATAATTAAGTAACTTTTTGTAATTGTTTTTTAAATATTCAAAGCCGGCCACTACGAATTTATTTGAAAAAAAAAATGAATAATTGTTCAAGTAACTTAAATCGGTTTCGGTGTATTAAAAAACTTTTTTGACACTTATTAAATTCTAAGTATAATATACAAAATGTATATATGTTTCTATTTTTTATTTATATTTAGTTGGAATATAATTTAATCAAATTCAAATAGAATACACCAGACCGATTTACGTTATTTTAATTTCGAACGCCGTGCCGTGTCCAAATTCAAAGATAGAATTACGATTGGTGTGGACAAAAGGGGCGAGTTGTAGATCTTCTATCTCATTCGCGCGCACGATTGGATATTAGTGCGATAGTGATAGATATAGGGTAAAAGTTTAATCGCTGGGTAGATGTAGGGAAGGTATTTCTAAAACTTTTGTACTATGTTTTGCTATTCACTATAATGACCGGTATACTCTGTATTTAGTTCGAGCGTCAGTGTTACAAGTGAGTGATTAGGGTCTTATTATACAATTAATTCTATCGTTACGTAAATATGCAAATCATAGTCGTTATATAAGTTTGTATTTTAGTTATTTAACGTTTAAAACCGTCATATGCTCTATTTATCTCATATCTATGCAATAACCAATGTATTGATTAATATACGAAATTTATGCATTTAACGCCAATAGACGAGTTGATTCAGAAAATGAACATAGAATCAAATGTATTAAAAAATTTAAATTAGAATTATGTTGATGATTTTGATGAGTATTTGAAACTGCGTGGGTAATAAAATTGATCAATAGATCTAGAATATAAATTTTTAAGCAATAATTTCAATTGAGAGTATCAGCTGTTCAAAGAAATGTGCCTTTTAAAGCTGCAACAAGAATACCCTCGTTCGAGCTCAGTCAAAGTCCTATAGATTGAAGCTTTTTTTACACCAGTCTAAATTTCGTTTGATGTTGAGCTTAAGACTATTTTAAAAATTGATATATTCGTTAGTACTTAAAATTAGATAGATCATGAAACATCTACTAGGATCGATAATTACGAGGTAAAAACGTAAGTATCTCTGAGAAGCTCTAAAAAAACGGAATAAAACGTTTTGTCATAAAAATTCCGTGGCCACTGTCGTGAGATTATCTCTGACCATCTTTTTAGTAGTGTCATTTTATAGGTATATGACATACATAATATAATTACGCGCAAAACTTAAATGCGTTTCGAGTGAAGTTAGTTCCGTGTGTTTGTGTAGGTCCAGTCAAACGTTAACATTTATTACACCTTACTGTGTGTTGTGCAAAATAAATGGCATGCGAGTCCGTATAGTGGACGAATAAGAGCGCAACAATTTTCCCTTACAGCTCGGTCTGTAAACATTATAATTGTATTCTGCGCTACGTGTGTGACAACGTGTACGAACTTCTAGGGCGCACATAACTTTTGCTCCTGCTATACGTTGGTTAAATCGATAAACTGTCTGAAGCCTTATTTAAGAAAATAACATAATTTTAGTCACTAACGCTCGTACGATTCAGAGTATTTTACCGGCATAATTATTATAAATAAAATAATAAAAAATCTTACAAAATTAAATTTAGATTTTTGGACACGTAAAATGAATTGTGTACTTTCGAATGGCTTCGAAAATAAATACTTCATCGTGTTATTATTATTATAAATAAAAAAATGTGCGTTTGTATATTTATTATTGATACAGATTTTTTCCACGAAATTTTGTATTTTTTTTAACGTAACAAAGATTATTTTATGAATTTTCTTTGATTGTACGAAGTAAATTGACTACATAAAGTATCCTACAATTTTTATCATTTTTCAATCAATTATGTATTATAAAATATAATTACAATATCAGTATTTAAACATCTCTATTTTAACAGAATGGACGATATACCAGTCACTTTTACCAAAGCGGATTGGTGGGTTCCGTACATCTATTACCTTGTTGTTATTTAACTTTATGCACATTAAATAAACAACGATCAGCCACTATTTTTTATTACTTGGCCACGAAACGCTTAAAAAGCATTTAATTAAAATACTCTATAATTAAAAAACCATTAAACAAATTTTATGGAAACTAATTGTCGTTGAAAGTATTTTTTAAGTTACCACTATGAATATATTTTTAGACTACCTCATCTTAAAAGCTAGAGACGAAGAGGACGCAATTTTTACGCCTTCGAAAGCAAATTATATTAACTTAAATAAGAAGTTAACAGTAAAGAAATAATAAATAGATTTTTCGCGAAGCAATTTTTTCGCACCAAATATTATAGTATTATTATTTTTTATAATTTAAATTTCGCAACTTACTTCGTACATTCAAATTTTTTGTTAAGGCGCAGCTATGTTGCGGAGTCTTAATAATAGTGAAATATATATTAAAAAGAAACCAAATAGTATTCATTTTGTATTTCTTGTTTTCCAATAAGATAATTTATTATATTAAATTATTAATTCGTTAATAATGTAATTACTAAGTATTTTTACACATAACTTGAACATATTGTGAAGAGAAATACAAAGATATAAAGAACTTAATAATATATGTATAAAAATGAAAGTATATTTAAAGAAATAACATAATATATGATTTATTATGGCTGATTGAGGATTTTTTGATTATAATAATTTATAAATGTATCAACAAATACATGCTATGTATTAATATAAGATATGTAAACTTTTTATATTGCTTGTAATTTAGTTTTAGGTTTGCGCAACAACTGATTTTATATAATAGAAGAAGAATATATCATATTTCATATCCTAAACTTCTTAATGAATCTAGTCTTTATTTTTTAGGGAAGTATATATAAGTGCAAAATTAGTGAAAAAAATATGTGAGTTTACATTCACAAAAATATTAATATCTCAAAAACTATTCACTTCCTAGATATAGTTTGCAAAAATTACTCCTCCCTATCTATTACATCAGTTCCCTACTCAATATTCAGGTACCGAATATACAGGTACTTTCAGAGGGTCAGTAATGGGAAAGTACCTTAACCGTTGCAGCTACACGAAAACAGATTTAGGGGACTATGTATAATTTTGATTTCCATACATAGATTAAAAAAACAAATGTACAGTTAGCAAGGAAATGGCCATATTATACAATATTTGTTTTATTGCCAATCGATCCTTTTTATGATACTGATGAAAAACTTCTATGGAAATAACCTAGGTTGGAGTACTAAAAAAGTCATAAATTGCAAAAAACTTAACCCATACATTTTGTATTTACACATTTTTTTATGTTAATCGATCCTGTTTATGATACTAATGAAAAACTTCTATGGAAATAACCTAGGTTGGAATACTAAAAAAGTCATAAATTGCAAAAAAAGCTTAACACATACATTTTGTATTTACACATTTTTTTATGTCAAACGATCCTGTGTCAAATACTAATCAAAAACTTCTGATAGACCAACCGTCGTTGGAGTACTAAGAGTCAGAAATCGCAAAAATCTTTTCCTATACATCGTCTAAGAAATCCAACTTATTTTTATTTCATCAAATCTTTTTGTTGACTGAATAAAAAGATTTGAAAAAAACACACATAGCTGACGCAACAAACTATAATTGGTTTTTGTTTGGAAATAAAACAATAACCAGGTAAAATTAGAAGTTTATTCTCAAAATAATCAAGATAGTATTACAGCCACCTATGCTACAACTTCTATTTATCATATGTTGCAGGAATCGAATTGAAATACCGTTACAAAGAATACAAACTTTATTAGAAGTACACATGCGTAATTTACAGTTCTTACAAACAAAGCCAAATATAACAAATCCAAATCGTAAGGCAGAAGATCGTAAGAACATAAAACACGAAAAGTCTGTCGATGTGAGATCCTGGTTCCATATATACACTTAATAACGCCTCGCTCGCAGTTGAAACTTGACTAATCTTATATATTCGCAAAATAGACATCTCAATAATGTACATCGAATGCAATTGAAAACAGCATGGCTCTAGAACTTACAATGAGATTTCGACAATAAAACGGCTTATGATGTTATACTCGCAGGCCGGCCATAAACACAAAGAGATGAGCGATTGACAATAGATGATAACTTAAAAAATTTGCGCGAAAAAACGACGGTGAACGATCAAGACAATCAATAAAAAGTAATAAAACGCATATTTTTACAAGGATTAGGTATAGGTTCTCTGAACGCGCTCGTCGTATTAATATTATTTATTTAGGTTTATGGCTTGGCAGCTAGGCCTTTAAGCCAGATCTTAGTTTACAATATAGTTTCTTCATTTTCTTAAGCCTATGTGTAGCACAGCTGAACTGTAGGTAATCAGCTAGTGCCATTTATCGGAGTTCTTGTGACAACTCAAAAGGTCACATTTGACTATACAGTTCACATTTCTCACAAGACACATAATTACTACTCAAAAACTATCAATATCCTACAACTATTGTTCATTTTAGAGTAATTTTACACATTTAAAAAAAAAACTGCACAGCGTAACGTCCCCTTTCAGTTCCCGCCAAAAACTCCCGTCGTATTAATATGACCTGGTATAGCACAGATTAAACAATTTGGTGATCCGGTCTATCCCGCTATATATTCGCGCTACCCATTTTTTTCTCACTTTCTTGCTAGTCACCGTCGAAAATCGGAATTAATTAATAAATTAGTTATTCTTAATTAATTAATTAATTATTCTTAATTAATGAATTAATTATTCTTAATTAACGAATTCATTACTTTTAATTAATGAATTAATTATGCTTAATTAATGAATTAATTATTATTAATTAATGAATTTATTGTTATTAAGCAAACGAGGCATTGATTTTTATTTTATTTTTTATGTATTTCTTTTTTTTTATTACATATTCTTTTCCTAGAATTAACGCATGTGAAATGACATTCTCTTTTAACTTTTTTAGCAGTAAGTAAATACCATGTTGTCGATAATTTTCAATCAGCCATAGTATAAAAGCTTTGTTGTTTTATGAAATGAAAAATTCCCATACAAAATAATGTACCTACACTTAGAGAAAGATGGTGAACCAATAGAAAATAAATGTTGTTTTTATTATTCTGGAATCACTTGCAACTATGTGTTTTTATTTATTTGATTTAGCTACCCTAATACCAATAATATTGTTACGAGTTGCAGGGACTCGAATTAAAATGGCCGTTAGAATTACTATAGAATTTATTAGAACTATATAAACACGTATAACACAGGTACAAATATAATAAATAACACGCGAAAAGTCCGTCACTAAATAGATTATCGAATGTAGTACACACGTCTTGCTTCGCTTGTGCTTATCGCTCGACTGCCGATCTCTCCATTGGGGCATTGCTTTATACTGCACAGATACAATATGTCTCTCGCCCGTGTGGACTGAATTTCTTAGAATCACTCCTGGTTAATGACTACCATAAAAGATTACAATACATAATGGGCTGTTTTTCTAACTACAAATTTTAAACACAAAGTAAACAAAAGAAGTCCAAATTCGGGAAGGTAATAAAGTGTGCTTTTATGGTATGCAGGTGTGAATCCACTTTTGTCGGTCGTAACAATATTATAAAATTCTAAACATGCCGTGTCTGTACATTGAAGCTATTTAAAAACAACCAAAATACACTATATAAACGGTAGAGAACGCGATGCAATTTGTTTTAGATATCTTGTCTGTTTCTCTATTTGTTCAGGATTCACGTAAAAACTACTGGGCCGATTTTGATTCAGTTTTCGCTGATCGACAGTAAATTCTTAGACTTAAAAAAACCTGGGAATCCCGCGGGAATTTTTATGGGATTGATTTAAAATAACCAGATTAAAAAAAAAACCAATTTCAATGTGACTTTTTACTGAACGATAGCAAATTTAATGTAATAAAATTTGTGATATTTTTTATTTCTTAATAAAGATTCACTAATTCATTTATCCTAATGTGTAGTGTCTCCCAAAGTGTTCAAATAAGTGTTTTTGTTCCTGTTTTAGCCATCCGGTTAAGGGTAGTTCATTATTCGGCTAAATAAAACGACTGATAAAGATTCGCTAACTGAAGCCCCCTTCTACCTCTATATCTCCGACTATATGTCCCTAATTTGTCCCCATTTTCCCCCACCTTCACCCTGACTATCCCCATACTTTCCCTGTGTGCCCATCTGCTTCCTATTTATTCCCAATCTACATCCATCTTCCGATAAATGAAACTGTAGATGATAGGGTTGAAAATTGCGACACTACGACAGTTATTTTTACTTCTTTTGCTTTTCAGTACCCCAAAAATATGCAGTCCAACTCCATTGTTTATAATAAATATATAGGCACAAAAAATATACAAAAGTGATAAAAAGTGGGAAGTATATAGTGCCATATATCATCCCAAGTAGAGGGTATGACCACAGTCCTCTTCTATAATAATTAATGAAGATTCTGAAACCAAACAAATTAATATTTCAAAGATATTGTACGAGCGTACAAAATTATGATGTCATATATCTTATATCTTATTCTAATATATGAAGCTGAAGACTACTGGTATGATTTGAAAATTTCTTTCAGTGTTAGATAGCCCATTTATCGAGGAAGGCTATAAGCTATATATCATCACGCTAAGACCAATAAGAGCGGAGCACCAATGAAGAATGTTTCAAAACCGGGGGGTTTTGAAAAGAAATTCCACGCAGACGACGTCGCGGGCACAGCTAGTTTGTACATAAAAGAGGAGTCAAATAACACATTCATTGTTGTTTTACCGCCTGCTACTGTCTTATGCTTATTCAGTCATCCAAGTAAGAACTGCTTTCTAGTACAAATTTGTCACTGAACTAGTTCACCTTAGTATCTCCTATTAGTAATATTTGGTTATTACAACTTTTCAATCTTCTCTGTTAGCAATCGACAGATCCTAAAAGTGCTCTTACACGGGTAGTTTTTGAGCAATTATTGCTTGGCAACAGTAATGAATCAATTTGGAGCAATTAAGTGGAGCAATTACAATAAAATGCGGCAATTGTTTTGGGAATGTTGCTTCTAATTGCCATATATTCCACATTTCGCAACGTCGCCATATTGTACGCACAACTACGTCTTTAAAATCCATCGTTAATGAACAACACAAAACTATTGTTCTTTGTTGTCTCTGTGAACTAAGCGAGCCGACGTATAGACTACGCGACCTCTAAGGCCGTCAAGAATTAAACTATAATTATTAAACACGTTTCGCAATATAATATGATTGCTCTGACCTCAACATTTGTAATAATTTTCATATTATATATTAGTACAGCAAGTGTTATGCCTGCCACTTTTTCCGATTTATAATTTGTGCTCATATCTTCTGAACTCTGTAAGATGTTGATATTAAAACTTGGAATGTCAGCGACATAACCGGCCGTGTTGTGTCGCTACCCTCGTGTTATGTATTCACTGTTGAGCAGTAGTAAAATCCCTATCTGGGCAGGAACCGAGAAGAATACTAATTCCTGCTGATACACTTTGAAGAGAGTGCGACATAGCTCTTCGATATGATCCCACCACCTCCCTCCTTAAACTAAACTTCCTCGGCTTACCAATCAGACAAGCTAAATTGATAACTACTTTTAAACATATGATCACTGACCATTATTGGTCCATGTAATAAAAATTGTTGCATTAAATAAATTTATCTATTGTTCGTATGTAGATATATCTAATTTATAATATCATCGTATATCTAATTATATATGGACTCATTGACTCTTCGGGTGATCAGAGGGCTGGTGCTTACCTCGGCCAACGGATCAGTATGGCGATCCAGCGAGGAAACGTTGCCAGCCTTCTGGGCACCTTACCCATAGAAGACGGTGATCTGGGCTTAGTATTCTACTTATAGTCTTGAGGGACTATGAGTAGAATACAATACAAACAAGTTAAGTGTTCTTGCATTGTATTCTTTAATTTTATTAGTAGATATTTAATTGTAAATAAATATTGTTATTCAGAAAAAATTATATATGTATATTTGTATTTGTTACGCAAGTGAGTACGCGCCTTTAGTATTACAATACACAAAATACTTACACTGCATTATAAGCAAGAGCGTACAAGCTTATAATCTGAATATTGGTCTTGTGAGACTTCGGTGGACTTCTGGGCAAAAACGCCAATTCCCAGCAAGCCAGGGGCAGGATCCAGAAATGCATTACCAAGTTTGATTTTAGGCTAAATATTTTGTCGATGAACTCCGGGAATATTAGACTTCTGTCGTACAGAAAGACTGGCCAGAAAAATACGAATATGAACTAAAAGAAATGTAAATTATAAAAATATGTCATATTACTATGAAGGTTTCAATTAAATGGGTTCCCCCTTCTGCCTTTCAGTTTCCATAAAATTGGGCAAAAATTAAGTTCACACCTGCATACCTGTAAAAACAGATCAGAAAACAGCCCATTGTTATATTGTAATCTTTTATGGCAGTCATCAGCCAGGTGTTACGGATTTAAAGTACAAACTGATACTAGGAAATTCGGTCCACGCGGCCGGTCTGACATATTGCATCTTTGCAGTATAACGCAAGGGCCCGATGGAGGGACGAGGCAGTCGAGCGATAACCACGAGCGAAGCAAGGCGTGTGTACTACAATCAGGAATCTTTTAGTGACGGACTTTGCGCGTTTGATGGAATTACGACCTTCTGCATTACGTTTGGACTTGTTGTGTTCGGTTATATTTGTACCTGTGCTATACGTGTTTGTATAGTTCTAATAAACTCTATAGTAATTCTAACGGCATTTTAATTTCGAGTCCCGCTAACTCGTAACAATATAATAAAAAACGAACTTATAGTTTGTCCAACAATTAATTTGATTTTAGTCAGGTCGATCACTGATAAACATTAAAATGAAAATATTTGATTTAAAAGAAATAAAGATTTTATTTAGTTTTTTTCTGTTTTTTTCTAGTTTTTTCTCATTGCAGGAGTTCAGCAGATAGGCAGGCGGCCCACTTGATGGAAAGCGGTTACCATCGCCTATGGCCATTTGCAACACCAAAGGTGCTACAAATGCGCCGCTGCTCTCTTTAGGGAGACTGGAACCTGGACATTAATGCCGGAACACAACTCAAGGTTGTTATGGCGGCATACTCTAGACCAAGGTTGGTCGCCATCCAGTCGAGAAAATACTCTACCACCTGGCTGTGGGTTGTTTTGTCGCCTGTTATGACAGGCCGCCCGGCCGCAGGAAATTGTATTCTTTTTCCGTTCCTGCACGGATAAAAAATTTGAAAAATCATTATTTTCCTTGTATTTATTTATTTATTTTACTTTTAAGTATGAGGGTTATATTGCTGATTGATTACGCAATAAATATTTTTTGCAAATCATATACAAATGTTGGGGGCTAAGACGATGAGATTAATAAATACACGAGAGGTTTACGTTGTTACAAGATATATTTCCAAGTGTAACAGTAACGTCATTGTTCGCACAAACAACTTAAAAAACAGCCACGCATTCCAAAAAATTAAATTCAAAATTAACACACGCAAAAAGTTTGTATGCCCATCAATGTAATAATAATAATTTATTTATTTACTTCCCATAAAAAGAAAAACAAAATTTAAAGAGTACGAAAATTTGATAGAATTAATTAAATGGGAAGGACAGGAGCCCAAACTAGGTAAACCCTGTATGATGGTACTCCTGGCCCTCGCCTCCCATTAAGCACTATTTCTATAATAACCGCCACTAAAGAGCACTACAATGAAAGAAAAAAAAGAATAATAATAAAATAAAATAAAAAAATAGACAGGTGTATGTGCGAGTGTGAGTGTATAATAATGGTTTGTAATGTAGGTGTACTAAATTGTTTAAAATTTAGAATAGAATATACTTTATTGCACAATAACATTAATGAAAAAATATACAAAAACAGCTTAGAGTTACATACAAATGGCGGTATAATAATAATAGCAATACTTATCGCTGACAGCGATCTATTCCAGACAAACTTGGGATGGAGAGAGAAATATGACAAAGGCAGAGTTTTGTTGCAAAATATTAAAAAAACATAAAAACTGCATATATGTTATTATATAAACTAATGCATGATGAAAGAATGACTAAACAGATATACAATGCAAAAGTGGATGGATGCAGAAGTCGTGGAAGGCCACGACACACTTTCCATGATCAAATTGATCGTGTACTAGCAGAGGGTGATGTCAGGAGCCTTAAGAACAGACGAGCGTGCATGACAAGAGTTATGAATGTCAAAGAAGCAGGTGAGGTGTGTAAGTATGGGCCTAAATGGCGCTCTGTTGTTCGTACCTACCCCGAAAGGGAACTGGCGTGAAGTTATGTATGTATGTATATAAAGTAATGGTCGCCCGTGGTCGAAATTCGACCATAATAATTAATATCAGACTATACTTCTATAATCCCAGATTTCGCCAAGGCTACTCTGTTAATTTGACTTTAACAGTCTCGTATATATGCATGTGTGTCTCAAATAGATAGTAGTGTGTGTAATGTTCTTTTTTTATTGATTTAATGTATTTTTTATGCATAATTTTGAAAAAAATATTAGCATTCTGCACTTCTTCTCTATATAAACTATAATTGTGCGAAATTTCATACTCCTCCGTCCGCGCAATTTTCGTAAAAAGGGGTACAAAGTTTTTGCTGTGTTTTTGCTTCATGTATTAATATATATATCACCAAAAAAAAAACTCGATTTTTATAAAAAAATGAAACAGTAAAGCTTTAGAGCACTACTAAATTGATCAATGATGACCTGTTATAAGTAAATTAAACCGTTGGACGGAGTACAGTATTCCATCTTCGTTTCAGCACTTACCACAGTAATAGGGAGTACTGCTGAACCAAACATATTTTCCCTAATTCTTCTCATTGATTTCGATACAAGGTCATCTCTGTTTAACACCGTTGACAAATCACACGCTAATGCCAATAATGAATACAGCAGCAGAAAGCCCTGAAAAAAAGTATTTTATTATAAAGAGTAGCTGACCCGGCCAACTTCTTACGAATCAATAAATAAAAAACGTTGATTTCTGAACGATGGGACGAACATCAAACGTTTGACATTCAAAAACAAAAAAAAAATGAAAAAGAAACTTCACTTTTAAATTTAATTTTATTTCTGAACGACTTTTAAATTTAATTGATTTCTAAACGACGGGGCGAACATCAAATGTTTGACAGGTAGGAATAGTTTCAAGGGAAAGCGAAATTGTTGTTTTAACTGAGGAGTGTCGGAACAAAAACCGATAAATCATATTGTTGTTTTTTTTGGAAAAGTGTAAAAATATGGCCAAGTTCATGGTTTTCTAATTTAGAATTAAACAAAATCTATCAATTTATTGGTGTTAGCATCACTGTTTGGAAACCTAAATACTGCATTCGTGACTCAAGGGTGCAAGGGTAAGAGGGAATGGAGATAAATGGACTCACCCGTAATAATATGAGCTGAGTAACCGGAGCGTCTGCGATACAGGAGCAGCAGTGCGTGTTCTCTTGTTATATATCTCCCGCTTCACAACTAGATTCACTTGCCACTTATCACCAAGCTCTTGGAACCCGATTAGTATTGCAATTGGGTGGATATCTCAAATGCGCGCGCGATGCGTGAATGTCTTTACGACGGATCGATTCAGACTGATCGTTGAGACGCGGAAGTGCGGGGTAAATTACTTTTTCGGGGAATCATCGTTCGTTACGCGGTGGCGTGAACATCCTGGGGCCCGGGGAAAAGGTGACGGCTCCCATTTATAGTGCTGACTAAGTGCTGTTGTCGTCGGGGGGAAGACGAGCAATCTTTGTGACTGGTCTCGTTAAGCTGCCATCCTTGGTGCTGAGTTCTACGACTCGGACGACGTCATCCTTTCCGGGCAGAATCTTCTTTATTCTTCCCATCTTCCACTGGAGTCTGGGAAGATTATCCTCCTTTATGAGTACCAGCTCACCAATCTTGGGTCGACTGGTTTCCGTAGTCCATTTAGATCGGGATTGGAGAGTGTGCAGGTAGGATTTCGACCACAAGGTCCAAAATCGCTGAGCCAACGCTTGCACTAAGCGAAAACGTCGTAGGGTTGATGGAGGAGAGGATTCATGGGAATGTTCGGGTAATGCGGTAAGTGGGCGACCTATAAGGAAATGACCAGCGGTTAGGACTTCGAAGTCTGTAGGGTCTGAAGACAGAGGGCAGAGTGGTCGAGAGTTGAGAACGGCCTCAATACGGGCTAAGAGTGTAGAAAATTCTTCAAAGGTCAGATGCTGCTCACCTAATACGCGATAGAGTAATTGCTTAGTAGATTTCACGGCTGCCTCGTGCAGACCGCCAAAAGAAGGAGCTGAGGGCGGATTGAGCAACCATGTGATCTGCTGTGTGGCTAGCTTGTGCGTAATTCTATCATCATTGGCCTTTAAGAAGTTTTGTACTTCTATGAGCTGATTTCTTGCGCCGACATAGTTTGTACCGCAATCAGAGCGAATTAGGGTAGGGATTCCGCGCCGACTAACGAACCTTTGCAGTGCCGCAAAAAAGGCGTCCGTAGAAAGTTCCGAGACAGCCTCTAAGTGCACTGCCTTGGTGGCGAGACAAACGAAAACACAAAAGTAGCCTTTGAGAAGTTTGGCATTGCGTAGAGTACTTGATTTAATTAGGAATGGTCCGGCAAAATCCGTGGACACTTGACTAAACACCGGTTGTGGGCTGACTCGATCAGCCGGTAGGTCGGCCATAAAAGGGGGATTCGGCTGAGCTCGATGCCTAAAACAGCGTACACATTTAAAGACACGGTGACGAATGACTCGCCTTCCAGATAAAATCCAGTATTGTTGACGGAGTAGTGCGTGTAGTGTATCTGCGCCCGGGTGGCAGTGTATAGTGTGGAAATGATCTATAATTAGGTCCACAAGGGGGCTTGAACTGGGTAAGATGAGGGGATGTTGTGTGTCATATCTAAGGGCTGAGTTGGACAAGCGCCCTCCTACTCTAAGAAGACCATCCTTGAGAAAGGGCGAGAGGCGTTGTATTCGCACTGTACATAATTTGTTAGTTTGCAGTCGGTGGATGTCTTCAGCGAACATATTTTGTTGGACTGAGCGTACCCAGTGTAAGAGCGCTTTCTTACGTTCGTCTACGGTAATGGGACCAACGATGCGAGAGTGAGAAGATACCAAGCAATTGTGTGCAAAACGTTTAATACATGCGGTTACGCCTACAAGTGTGTCTAAGGAGCTGAATCTCGTGAGTAAATCCGTGTCTAGATCAGGAACCGCGATGTGAGCTACCATTTTTCTTGGTTTTAGACCAGGCAGTACGTGATGACCCAAAGCAGGGGGCATCGTGGGCCAGGTATCAGGTGGGGCCTTGAGCCAAGTAGGCGACCACCATAGGTCATAGGCTAAGAGTTCCTGTGCTGATATTCCCCTGCTAGCACAGTCGGCAGGGTTAAGAGCTGAGGGTACATGTCTCCAAGTAGGGTTACATGGATTGGCTGCAATGGCAGAGACTCGATTGGCCTCAAAGACCTGTAGGGATTGAGAAGGAGTTTTAAGCCAGGCGAGTACGATAGTACTGTCTGACCAACAAAAGTGTTGCTGAATGGTAATGTGGGCAGAAAGTTGAACAGAGACGCGAGAAATGAGCAGCGAAGTGAGGTGTGCAGCTGAAAGTTCCAGCTTTGGTATAGTCTGTCGGGTTTTAATGGGGGCTACCTTGGATTTAGAAACAAGTAGTCTGACGTGTACCTGACCCGTGATATTCGTTTCATGAAGATAGACTGCGGCTGCATATCCGGATTCGGATGCATCGGCAAAACCGTGTAGGGTGTAGGTGGAATCTTTGCTGGTGCAAATTGTTCTGGGGAGTCGAAGAGCAGAGAGTAGAGGTAAGTCTTCAAAAATGTGCTGAAATTGAAATGTGACATCATTGGGAGCCGATTCATCCCAGTCTAACTTTAGAGTCCATAGGTGCTGAATGAGCAGTTTTGCGCGGAAAATAACTGGGCTGATCCATCCACTAGGATCGTATAAACGAGCGATGGTACTGAGTATTGACCTTTTGGTAAATTTTTCCAGTGTAGGTACCGAAATGTGATATGTAAATTCGTCCGTTTGTGGTATCCATTGCATACCAAGTACCTTGATTGCATTGGAGTCGGGTACAACATCAAAATCCTTGGGTATGTCACATTGATCATCCGGGAAGCGTTCTAAAAGCTGACGAGAGTTTGAGGTCCACTTTCGCAAATGAAATCCCCCTAGGGCTAGTAACTCAATGAGTTCAGTCTGCAGAGCTATTGCCTTGTCAACTGAATCATGCCCAGTCAGAATGTCATCCACGAATATGGAGTGCGTAAGAACCTGTGCAGCCTGGGGAAAACGGTGACCTTCATCAGTGACCAGCTGTATAATAGATCGATCCGGCTCGAAGGACCATATGATCTGGCCGATTGCCAGATTTCAAGGGTGCAAGGGTAAGAGGGAATGGAGATAAATGGACTCACCCGTAATAATATGAGCTGAGTAACCGGAGCGTCTGCGATACAGGAGCAGCAGTGCGTGTTCTCTTGTTATATATCTCCCGCTTCACAACTAGATTCACTTGCCACTTATCACCAAGCTCTTGGAACCCGATTAGTATTGCAATTGGGTGGATATCTCAAATGCGCGCGCGATGCGTGAATGTCTTTACGACGGATCGATTCAGACTGATCGTTGAGACGCGGAAGTGCGGGGTAAATTACTTTTTCGGGGAATCATCGTTCGTTACGCGGTGGCGTGAACAAAAGCTTAATGGCTATTTAGGTTTAAAAAAAAAACTTAAACTATTATGGCTATTTCTCGTTCCAGACAATCGCAACTAGAATGAATACGCCTTAAGTCCCTCATTCCTTCGAGTTTTTTTATAAAATGTATCCAAAGATTTGACATCCTTCAAGTCCCAATCTTGTTCCAACAATAAAACAACCCCATGTCTCTCATAAATCGTTTGATATTCTTCCTTTTGTGTAATTACCGGCACGGTTTTAACCTCCTTTTCTACTCTGCCGAAAACACGATCGGCGGGTAGAAAACTATGACCACGTACGAGAAATATCAAATAAATCTCTTTAATATTTTCTGGGGATTCATTGACGAGCCAAAACGTAAGACAGTGAACTATATGCGAATTTTGGTTTAGTCATGAGAAATTCGATATATCGGTTTTTCACAGAATCAAAAGATTCAACAATGAAAAAGTTAGGGATTTATCGGTATCTGTTCGGATCGCCATTGTTGTTTAGTACGTACATACATACATACATACATAACTTGACGCCAGTTCCCTTGCGGGGTAGGCACGACCAAACAGAGCGCCATTTAGGCTTATTCTTACCCCCCCTCACTTGCTTCTTTGACATTCATAACTCTTGTCATGCTCGCTCGTCTGTTCTTAAGGCTCCTGGCATTACCTTTTGCTAGTACACGATCAATTTGATCATGAAAGGTGTGTCGTGGCCTTCCACGACTTCTGTATCCATCCACTTTTGCATTGTATATCTGTTTAGTCATTCTTTCATCATGCATTCTTTCCACATGCCCAAACCACCGGAGCATTCCTTTCCTTACCTTCACCCCGACACTCTCTTTCAGACCAACTCTCTTTCATAATTCGGTATTACGAACGCGGTCCGCGAGCGTCACTCCGCAGATTTTGCGCAGTGCTCGCATCTCGACCGCGTTTACTCTACTTTCATGCTCTCTCTTCCATACCCAACTCTCGCTTCCATACGTGAGCGTAGGTACCAGCACCGCGTTGTGTATGGCAAGCTGGGCCTTCTGGCTGAGGTTCTTAGCACCTAGAAGTTTACCTGACGCTCCATTCACACTATTCCCCAAATTCACTCTTCTTTCTATATCAGCGGTGTACCTTCCAATCCTGCTAAAAGCACATCTAAGATATACAAATAAATTATCGCACTTAAAACCGTTAAAACGTAGTTTTATTATGTATACAAGTCGCGAAAACTTAAGAAAATATTAACATGTAACATATAAGGTCGCCTGTGATGATACGTACAATATTCCACACAGTTAGATATGTAGCTTGCAGGGAAACCATAGTATTGATCTGCGGGTCTTTCATGAGGTTTTTATCTTGCATAGCAGACAACATCACACACGAATTGATACCCTGTACTCCAATTGTTGCTAACTGGCCAGCTATACGAAAATGTATGGCTTTCGGCATTCTGTAATAAAAGTAAGTATATTAATCCCATTTACCAAATAGGGCCAGATTAGCCGGTTCAACGGTAATATCTGAAAAAAAGCTGAAACACTCGAGCGGCGCGGTACGAACATCCCATATGGATATAATAATAGACATGTATAGAATCGACGGCCGCATCGATGTCATACTCACTATCAATCTGGCAATTACGCTAGTAACACGTCTATCATAAGTTAATCAAATATTCAAATAAATCGTCATTAACCAAAAGTCTTTAACTGGCCCAAATATATAACCCTCAGTGAGAATTATTTATTTATGTTGTTTGCTATTGATACGGCTGGACCGTGCAGTGCTGAGTTCATGGAGTCCCTACAAAGAGCTATCAAAACGACTCACAACTCTTCAGGGGCCCAATTCTGCTATTTTAATATCTTGTTTATTTTAATATTTTGCCAGGTGGTAGGGCATTTGCCCGACTGGATAACTACCAACCCTGCTATAACAACCTTGAGTTGTGTTCTGGCTTTAGTGGCCAGGTTCCAGACTCCCTCAAGCGAGCAGCAGCACATTTGTAATGCCTTTGATGATGCAAATGTCCATAGGCGATGGTAACCGCTTACCATTAGATGGGCCGTCTGCCTGTCTGCTGAACTCATCTAATAAAAAATCTTGGCGTTGCGAAGATATCCAAAGTATGATTGTATTACGATAATGTCAAAATTCGTATTCTACTAAATCGACAATATCTTCTCGATATCGTCGTGGCGGAGTAAAAGTAGAGCAACATTTGTATTACCACTAGTAAAAATAGCGTTAGCCGAAATGAATAATATTAAAAAGCTACCATAATTTTAAACATTTACTTCGCGAGTCTTCAAATTTCTTAAGTTTTTAATCAAAATAAGTTCCACTGGAGAACACTTTTTGAAGGTCCATACATCATTATAGGTTACAATTTTATTTTACTTCCTAGTCTATGTACGCCGCTTCGCAACGTGTTATTACTGTTAAGGAGAAGAAGCGGCAAGAAACTCCCCAGCAACACGTCTAGCTAAAAATTGTTTTTCTTTATATTTCTTATTCTATTTATATCTCAAGTTCTTTTTTTTACAAGTTTTATATAGAAGTAAATTACAGAAATACTTTTGAAAAATTAATGGAGTTGTAGCAAACAGTGCATATTCAATAAGACAGAGACAATAAAAGTAAAGAAAAATATTATTATCGATACAATAATAACATGACGTACTAAAATTATTATGCTGCAACACATCTCCATAAATTTCTTACGTCCTTCGTTTATAAATATTAACAGAATACCGAAATCAAGAAACCCTACAATTGAGACGAAAGTATCCGGCGATTTTGACGACATAGTTATAGCAGAATTGGACGCCTAGTCTAGACCATGCCACCATAACGACCTTAAGTTGTGTTCCAGCATTAGTAGCTAGGTTCCAATCTCCCTTTAGTGATCGGCAGCACATTGCTAGAGCGCTCGGTCAGCTATCCTTGCAGGAACGGAGAAAGAATACAATTTTCTGCGGTCGGGCGGCCTGTCCTAAGAGGCGACAAAACAACCCACAGCCAGGTAGTGTATTTGCCCGACTGGATGGCTATCACCCCTGGTCTAGTGTATGCCGCCATAACAACTTGAATAATGTTCCGGCATTAGTGACCAGGATCTCCGTTAAGAGAGCAGAAGCGCATTTGTAGCACCTCTGGTGTCACAAATGTCCATAGGCGATGGTAACCGCTATCCATCAAATCAAGTGGACCGTCTGCCTGTCTGCTGAACTCATGCAATGTATCCTTGATCGAAACTACACACTTTATTTAGTTGATTTATTTCATCCCTTGATGTGCATGCGCGTGCGCTACCTTGATGAGCGACGTTCGTACTGATGGTAAATTCGCACGTGTTCACCTAAATGCTGAGTTGGGGAAATGTACGTACTTGCTTCGTACATGCAATAAAAAAATATTGCTTGGAAAGCAATTAAAATTATTTCTAGCATGATCTAGCATATTTTAAAAGTTAGATGATATTATGTTATTTTTACGCCTGTGATATTATGTGGAAAAATATTAGAATTCATTGTAGTAACATGTGTCAGCTCTCTTGTTAATCAGTGAGCGACCTGTTAAAGTATAATTGAACGGTTGGACCGAGTATAATTCTATTATATAATAGTAAGTTTTATTTTAAAAAAGGTTTTACTATGAAACTCGGGACTCGGTGTACCTATTTTGTACGTCTGAGATAGACATTTCAATTTTATTTATTGATATTGTTACAACTCTGGTCCCGACAAAAACAAAATCCACCTGCATATCTGACACATTTTGTTACCTGTCGGCATTTAAACTAATTGTAACTCTTTTATGATCGTCTTCCTTTGTTTTACTTCGTGTTTAAACTTTGTTATTAGAAAACAGCCCATTGTTCTATTATACTTTTTTATGGCAGTTTGCGACCGAGTCATTAGCCAGGTGTGGCGGATTAAGTCGACTTAGATACGCGGACATTGCATTTGTGCAGTATAAAACGATGACCTGATGGAGGGGGAGGCAGTCGAGCGAGAACCACGAGCGAAGCGAGACGTGTGTACTATAATCGGGAATCTAATAAGTGACGGAATTTGCGCGTTTTATTTAATTACGACCTTCTGCATTATGATTGGACTTGTTGTGTTCGGTTATATTTGTACCTGTGTTATACGTGTTTGTATAGTTCTAATAAAGTCTATAATATTTCCAACGGCATTTTAATTCGAGTCTCGCACTCGTAATAATATTGTGGCGAGTGATGGTGAAACAATTTAGTAAGTTTAAAAAGTTTCAGAAAAAAAGAAAAAGTCATATTTTTTATTGCTTGAGTTCAGCAGTCAGGCAGACGGTCCACCTGATGGAAAGCGGTTACCATCGCCTATGGACATTCGTAAGGTGTTAACAATGTGCTGCCGCTCTGTAAAGGGAGACTAGAAAGTGGCCGCTAATGCCGGAACAGAGCTCGAGGTTGTTATGGCGACATGCTCTAGACCAGGGGTGGTAGGCATCCAGGGGGGCTAATACCCCACCACCTGGTTGTACGGTGTTTTTGTATCTGTCTTAATTAACTGATATATGTATATCTATCTTATATTAAAAAATAACAAAATTGGGTCGTTTTGGTCTTACGCCAAAAGAAAAGTTCGTACTGAAAATCAGCGTTGTGTCGAATATAATTCCGGCACAGTAATGTGCTGAGTGCAAACCTTGTTTCCTGAAAATGCGGCATACAAATTATCAAATTATACTCTGTGTTTAATAATGTATAAATAATGTAATTACGTCGCTATTTCTTCAAATAAAGTTTGTCTTTGTTTGATATGCATGTATATTTGTATATATATATATATATATATATATATATATATATATATATATATATATATATATATATATAAGTACACACACGCACACGCACGCGCAGGCGCACGCACGCACGCACGCATGCACACACACACACACACAGACACACACACATATATATATATATAAATATATATCTATATATTTATATATATATATATATATATATATATATATATATATATATATTTATACACATTACCTACATTTCGGAACTCACTTAGAAATTACTATTTGTTTTTAAATAAATATGTCTAATATATTAAACATTCACATATTTATCTATTGTTAATATAAAATATTTCTCATATATAATGTTAACAAATATATTTATTTACATTATTATTTATTTCGTATATATAGGTACGTACATATTGGTATTCTATACATGTGTCTGGATCTATGTATGTAATAAATTTATAATTTATAAATTTACAAAATATAAATGTCAGTATGTATATTTAAATTGTGCAGTCCTACCATTTTTCTGTTCCACCTACATCGCCAGATTAGTTAAGAATTTCTTTTAAGCTAGGTTGCCTGGAAGAAATCGCTTTTAGCGATAAGGTCGCCTGTTCTTTTGCCAACAAGTATTGTAATCATGCATTTTGTTTTTGTATTTGTTTATTTTGGTGAGCAATAAAGTGTTATCTATCTATCTATCTATATGTATATCTGTATGTGTTTTATTATGCGAATATTTGTTTTCAGATATATAGACGTACATTTAGGTATAAGTACTTATATACTTGTACATATAAATTTTAATGTACACAATCCTCGTCTTGTTTTACCACTATCGCTAGACCCATAGGTTTGCTGGAAGAAAACTCTTTTTAGGGTTAAGCTCGCCTTTGTACCACTATTTTGTACTTTAATATGTAACTATTTTGTGTGTAATAATGAATAAAGAATATTAAACAACAAGTTAGAACTTTATTAAGGTTAATTAGTCATTATACGACATTGAGTGGAATAGTAAATCTTAATTAACAAAACAACACTGTTTACCAAAAACACTGTTGAAGTATATTTCGGACACCTGTTTAGAACAATGTTTTGAAGACCATCGAAGCGATTATTACATAGTAATAAGGGCAATTGAAAGACTTGATTTCAAAATACCGCAGTATACACTGACGGGTATTATTTTATTTTAGATATTATTGAAGTGAAACTTTTATATAGACGGAGGGTATTAGGGAGTTTTGCTATCACGATAAAGCGTTACGGCAGTGTGGACGGGGTAGAAGGTATCTCGCGTGGTGAGAGGCGGCATAATTTTAGAGTAGACTATGGATGTGTGTTTTCTTTGGTTACCGATCAAGTTAATTTTTTTGTTTGATAAAATAAAATATGTTTAAATAAAAAATGCATTTATTAAAATGTACCAAACCTAACTAAATCATAATTTGCAGTAAACCTGAGAAAAATCGAAATGTGTGCTGGGACACATAGTAGAAGTGAAACTTCAGCGGACAAGTGGAAAAACGAATTTCAACGGACAAGTAGAAAAACGAATGGCAACGGACAAGTCGCAAAATGAATCGGAAAAAAATTTAACTTCAAGTTTTCGTTTTTCCGCTTGTCCGTTGAAGTTTCACTTCTACTGTGTCCAAGCACACATTTTTTATTATATTAATGTTTGATTTTTTATTTTTTTTATTTTTTATTTAATTTTTTATTGAGACTTTTCGTCACCAATGACGATATCAGCCTCATAGGTGATGGCAAATTTACATTTTTTAATATATTAGATAAACTTAAATATAATTTTAAACTTAACTATAACTAACTCTATTTTTAAATATATTAATGTTCGAACATGTATAATAATGAACAGTGGTCAGCATTTTTCGTTTCGGTTACACATTTATTCGTCTAGCTCAGATCTGCCGAGTAACATGCGGTAAGGAACTTAGGATAGTTTTGGTCTAATGCCAAAAAGAAGGTTTGCACTTACGTTATGTCGGAAATAATTCCGGCACAGCAATATGTCGAGTGCAAACCTTGTTTGTTAAAAAAAGGCGGTGTGCAAATTGTTAAAATATGCCATGTACATACATATATATACATGACATAGTACTTTGATTAAGTCGCTATTTATTCAACGAAAGACTTTTCTTTCTTTCGAATAAAAATAAAATAATACTTACATGAACTCTGTTTCTTCGCTATATAATTCTGAAACATAATATGAATATGCTGTTATCACAAATATTGTTGAAAAATTATAGTGATTCTGTTTTATATTTTAAATTATTCAAATTAAATTCAAATTCAAAATAAGTTCCACTAGAGAACACTTTTTGAAGGTCATACATGTAAGTTCAAATTTAATTTTACGTCCTATTCTGTGTACACTGCTTCGCAGCGTGTTAATGCTGATAAGGAGAAGTAGCGACAAGAAACTCCCCAGCAACACGTCTAGGTAAATATTGTTTTTCGTTATATTTCATATTCTATTTATATTTCAAATTCTCTTTTTTTATAAGTTTTATACAGGAGTATGCTACAGAATTACTTTTTAAAGAATTAATGAAGTTGTAGCAAATAGTGCATACTCAATAAGACCAAGACACAGTAAAAGTAAAGAAAAAAAGTTATAGTTATAATAATGACATGACGTATTAAAATGTTATGCTGCAATATGTCTCCATAAATTCCTTACAAGCTTGGCAAGATTATTATTATTTATAGTTTAATAGAGGTTCCGGCAGACGTTATCTTGGCCCAAAAAAATCAAAATCTAGGACCCGATACCAGCGCTACCTACCAGTTCCAATTGTGAATCTAAATAAGCGGCTATATATAAATTACGTCACACTTTAAGAGGTAAGAGGGGGGGGGAACTAAGTGTGACATTGTGTGACAAGGGATGGGAGGGGTCCTAAATTTCGTAACATTTCAAAATCTAATATATTTTTTTATATTTTAATTTAATAGTTTCTTGATGTAAAATTGCAAAATATGTGATGTTACACTAGGGACGAAGGAGTCACACGAATGTGACCAGCTGTGACAAGGACGGGGTCAAACAATTACAAAATTCTTGTGACGTTATTTATGTATGGCCCCTAATCCGGGGAGCCCCACTCAAACACACATAAAAACTTTAATCAAAATCGGTAAAGTCTTAGTCAAAGTTCTCAAGTTATACGTGTACATACATTTCTACGAATTCTTTTTATAAAATATACAGTTTATTTTATATAAAAATATATATCATAAAACCTATTTTCAATATTCTCGCATATAACACAAATCACTTTTGTATATTTTTTATATAGTTATATTATTTCAATGTAACTTCAAAAACATAAAAATATTACTATATCACAATTGTATTAAAGTTTTGAAAATTATTTTTTTAAATTTAAAACTAGTACTATTATTAAATGAATAATTATTACACATATATTTGTAGGGTTATTAATTTAAATTATAGTAAGTGCAGTCCGCTTATAACAAGGTATCTCGCTCAACTGATCAACATTATTGCATTGACTGACATCATTTAAGAGAACTGGTTTAATGTACATTGTTAACTAGTTTTGCATTAAAATATTGTTAAAATTATTTTATTATCTCAAGGTGATTTTATTAACATTAATATTTATTCTGATTAGAGATAAGCGTTGCCATCGAACGTGGTAACGCTGTCAGAATTTTGCGAACATTCTCGATTCATCGTGTAAATATTTTTTGTTTCATTTTTATATCGGCAGACAAACACATACATTGTATATTAGTACTAGCGGCCCGACGCAGTTTCACCCGCGCTCTGTCCCGCTCTCGTAGTATATAGCGTCATGTTATATAGCCTATGACACTTCCTGTTAACGTAGCTTTCTAACAGTAAAATAATTTTTAAAATCGGTTTAGTAGATCCAGAGATTACCCCCTACAACCTCACAAACTTTACCTCTTTATAATATTATAGTAAAGATGAAGAAAATTATTTGCGATCTAGTCACTGCTAAGGTTGGTTTATTTTTTTGATATTTTTTTTATAAGAATTCTTCTTCCATCATTATTACTTAATAACTTTAAAAATAAACGTGTTTTGATTAAGATTTCATTGTGTAATCGATTACAATTATTACATTATTTATCTTATTTGTGTTATGTAAATGATAATGATTATTAAGTTTTGTGATAAGGGAATAATACTTAAACATAATATGACTATTACATGAGCAATTTAAGAGTTGTGCTGTGATTATTTCACATCTATACTTGATATTATTGCAAAAGTAAAAGATTTTGTCTATTTAAAATTAATATGGAAAAAATATTTTTAATTATTTTTGTTTTTGGATTGACCGTTACGGATGTGAGTATATAATTGATGGATGTATATGTATATTAGGATGACGCAAAAAAACCGAAAATTTATTTGAGTCTCGAGTGAAAAAATGTTAGTTTTTGATGTTTTAATAACTCCCTCCAAAGAACAGCTATCAAAGCTAGCAAAGAAAGTACTATCTGTCTCTAAATAAATATGTCTAATATATTAAACATTTACTTATTTATCTATTGTAATATATAAAATGCTTGTCACATATAATGTTAACAAATATATTTATTTAAATTATTTTGTATATACGTACATATTATTATATTTTTTTTTATATATGTATTAAATTTATAAATTAGTGTAAGTATGTATATTTAAATTGTACAGTCCTATCCTTTTTCTGCTTCACCTACATCGCCAGATTAGTTAAGAATTTCTTTTAAGCTAGGTCGCCTGGAAGAGATCGCTTTTAGCGATAAGGCCGCCTGTTGTTTTGCCAAGAAGTATTGTAATTATACATTTTGTTTTTGTATTTGTTTATTTTGGTGAGCAATAAAGTGTTATCTATCTATCTATCTATCTATATATATATATATATATATATATATATATATATATATATATATATATATATATATATATATATATATTATAAGGGACTATATATATATATATATATATACATATATATAGTATATAGTCCCTTATAATTTTTTTTTAAATTCAAGATACGCGTTAGAATTAAGCAGTTACATTACGTACTGGTGTTTGTTAGATGAATAATAAGTTTATTTCATTTTTGTTTTAATTTAATGTCTATTTAATTAAGAAAATATTCAATTAAGAACTAACTTTATTTAATATTTATCACATTGCAAGTTAAGGTAAATAAGTATATAAAGGCCCAATTTTATGTTACAGTTATGATAGATATTATTTCTATTAAATTCAGTCAAAATAGGTAGGTATTTTACTTTTTCTTGCATCGAATGTTCGGCATTCAAATCGAATTTCGGCCGAATGCCGAAGTTTGGCTCAAGCTGCCGAAATTCGGCCGAACCGACTGTGAAACGAATTTCGGCCTATCCCTAATATAGCATATAAAACTTCTGCATATAAATTTATCATTTATGTATTTATTATTAAAAATGATGAAAGAATGACTAAACAGATATACAATGCAAAAGTGGATGGATGCAGAAGTCGTGGAAGGCCACGACACACCTTCCATGATCAAATTGATCGTGTACTAGCAGAAGGTGATGTCAGGAGCCTTAAGAACAGACGAGCTTGCATGACAAGAGTTATGAATGTCAAAGAGGCAAGTGAGGTGTGTAAGAATAAGCCTAAATGGCACTCTGTTGTTCGTGCATACCCCGCAAGGGAACTGGCGTGAAGTTATGTATGTATGTATGTATTTTACTTTTTCTTGCATCGAATGTTCGGCATTCAAACCGAATTTCGACCGAATGCCGAAGTTCGGCTCAAGCTGCCGAAATTCGGCCGAACCGACTGTGAAACGAATTTCGGCCTATCCCTAACATAGCATATAAAACTTCTGCATATAAATTTATCATTTACATATTTATTATTAAAAATGTAAGTAGTCGTATTATTTTATGTTATGTACACCTTTGTCATCATTATCATCTCAATTAATTCCTGGGGTTGTCTGTAAGAGATCGCTTTTTAGCGACAAGACCGCCCTTTGTTCACAATTTGGTTTTACGGTCTTGTTCAATATTTTTTTTATTAGTTTATGGCTCCAACGCCTTTTCAATAATTAGAGTTTGCCCCGCGTTTATGACGCGTGTCAAATACTAGGTAGTAGCTTTATTTTATTTTCATAAAAACTTCATTTGCGTTGTAATTTTTTGCCATGACGATGTATTTGTTTTACATTTCTCCTCTATAATGGGAAACCAGAGCCCACCAGTGAAAACGTCATAAATATCATAGTAACAAGTAGCCTAAGTTACTCCTTATAACATAACTACCTGACAGTGAAATTCGCGTCAAAATCGGTCCAGCTGTTTCATAGATTAGCCGTAACATCCAGACAAACAGACAGACAAAAAATTTTCAAAATTGTTTTTTTGATCTACGTACCGTATATGCTTTCTTCATATTTGGCTTCAATGAAAATGGCACTGATTTTGCCAAACTATGAAGAGGCAGGTGGAAAAGAAATAAAAATTTCCAATAAATCTAACAATTTAGTCAGTAATTTTTACTCGTTCATATGCATTTGGTAAAAAGCTGTCATTTTGACAGTACATACAGACACTTCAATTTTATTTATCTGTATGTATGTGTATAGATATTGGTTATGGTATTATAAATTACTTTTTCAGATCGTATTCGCGCAGTATCAAATATTGCAGATAAAGATATCGCCACAGATGCAAAACACAAAACAAAACTCTATCGCCTCTTTTGTATCAATGCTGTCAGAAATGTCATTCCCTGATAAAATAAACGCTATCGCTGTAGCCATTCAAAAAACACCATCAAAAACTGACGGGCGGAAATGTCAACGACATGAAATGGCGGAGTTCTTAAAGCAGTCTGCGTTGGAAAACTTAAGAAAAGCTGCTAGCGCTAGTAACAGCTTCGGTGGTTTAAAAACTGAATACTTACCACCAAATACTGTAAAAAGTCATCCAATTTTGGCGAGTCTAAGTAGAAATGTCAACGATTTAACGTCAAATATTCCTGTCAAAATTAGTTATTTATAGGGTGCGTTCCTCTTGTAGCTCAAAACACTCAAAATGCTCCTTCAGCCGTTCCACATAGCGATCACCGTCGCTACGAACACGTCATAAATGACGTCATAATTTTCTATCACGCAGCGCTCACAACAACCCATATTAAGAGGTGAGTCGAAGTGGGCGTTGACCACAGACCATTCATTCTTTCTATCGATACGTTGACAAGGGCGCGATTTTGAAATCAATCATACAGCAACCAATGACGACATTTGTGTATTTATTCGTTCATAATATCAACACTCCAAAATCCGTTCCACTTGAGTTTATGATTGTAATACCCACAAATAAGTGAATCGGGAAAAATCGACGTGGTGAGCGTAGCCCTTGTAAGCTCCAAGAGGAACGTAGCCATAGTCTATGGTTGTAATAAGTAAAGAAGCGCCATCCAAATTTTCAAAATGGCATTTGATGAATGTTATTTATTTTACTATTATAGTTAGATATTAAGTTAATTTATTCAATAAATTATTTTAACTTATTAAGTCTTACATTTTATTTTATGCCCATGCATACTATGTGACTAACTTTGACTTATTTATAATAGTCATGATAAAAGGCCGCCGACAAACGTCCAACTGCTGTGCTCGGGCTTCCCATTATAGGGGAATGGACGGCAGACCCGCTACGCTTGTCCAAGGCGGCTTGGCAGGCTTGACACATCGTTTATCTCCATGTGCAGATTGCAACACGATGTTTTCCTTCACCGGTATGGTGATAGAAATCATTCTGACAAATCGCTCCGTCAGCACTTTTCGCGTTCGTGCAATTACGACGCGCGTTCGTTAGTCTTACCCCGAATATTGCGACAGATCGGTTTTGGTCTTGCGTAACACATCCGCCCATACGTGTGACTTAACGTGTGTAATATAGTAGGTTGGGGAAAAAGTCTTTTCGCATACAATATGTATGAACTTGTAATAAGATCTCTTTGACTATACCATTTGTATCTGGCTGGTTTTGGTATTATTAAAAGTTTTAATTTTTACGAAGACAATTCCAAATTAGGAAAATGTGTGATTTGTTTTTCTTATTGTTAAAATGAGTGAATCTAATGAAGAAATTCGATACATTTTAAAATTTTACTACAAAAAAGATAAAAATGCAACACAAGCCGCGAAAAAAAATTGTGATGTTTATGGACCTAATGCAGTATCTGTGAGAGTGGCGCAAATTTGGTTTAAGCGTTTTCAATTCGGAAATTTTGATATCAAAGATGCACGTCGCTCTGGTCGCCCTGTTACGGACAAAATTGATGCCATTTTTAAAAAGTGGAGCAAGATCGACATATTATTAGTTACGATGTAGCTGGAGAACTGGGAATTGACCACAAAACGTTTTTGGCGCATTTGAAAAAATCTGGGTACACAAAAAAGCTCGATATTTGGGTGCCTCGTGAGCTCACTGAAAGAAACTTAATGAACCGTGTACTCATTTGTGATTCTTTATTACGACGTAATGAAACCGAACCATTTTTGAAGAAGCTGATAACTGGTGATGAAAAGTGGATCACGTACGACAAGAACGTGCGAAAAAGATCGTGTTCAAAGGCCGGTCAGGCTTCACAGACTGTGGCGAAACACGGGTTAACTCGCAACAAGATGATGCTGTGTGTATGGTGGGACTGAAAGGGCATTATTCCTTATGAGCTGTTACCGCCAGGCAGGACCATCGATTCTGAACTGTACTGCGTACAACTGATGAGATTAAAGCAAAAAGTTGAGAGAAAGCGGCCGGAATTAATTAACAGAAGGGGTGTGGTTTTTCACCATGATAACGCTAGACCTCACACATCTTTAGCCACTCAGCAAAAAATACGAGAGTTTGGCTGGGAGGTGTTAATGCATCCGCCGTATAGTCCTGACCTTCAGATTTTCACCTGTTTCGGTCTCTGCAGAATTCCTTAGGCAGTGTCAGGTTAATATCACGAGAGGACTGCCAAAACCACTTGTCGCAGTTTTTTGATCAGAAGCCCCAAAATGTTTATAGCAATGGGATCACGTCCCTACCTACAATATGGCAAAAAGTTATCCAACAAAATGGCACCTACATACTTTAGTCAAATGTAAATAAACTTTATAAAAAACCTTTTGAATTTTTATATAAAATGCGAAGAAACTTTTTCCCCCACCTAAATATATTATGTAAATATGTCATTATATGTCGTCACACATTTGTATTAGCACGGATTTAATAATTTATAGTAAATAATAATTGGTTTCGTCATAATATGCAAACGCGCTAGATAAAGTATTTGTAATTGGCAAAATAAATGGGCAGGTGCGTGCGGGCTATGCACAATTAATGGTTCTGTCAGTAGTGACGCACTTAAATTTGTTTTATTGCAATCTAGACTACTATAATCTCTTCTGTTTTCTTTCACCGTCTCCTAATTATTTAGGGTCGCTACAATATGTTTTTCTTCTTCTTCTTTGCTTGGGGTTATGGCTCCAACATTATCAGCGATGATTTCGCCAATCTCACAGTGCTGAGAAAAAATGTCAGGTGCATACAGTCTCAGCAAACGGAACACCTACTTAAATGGGTGAAAGAGCATAACACTAGCGTACAGTTACAAAAAGGAATAAATCTTAAAAATTCAGTTTTAGAGTTATGACCGTTTAAAACCAGGTGGAACATGTAGTTAAAAGATTTTAAATCGGACATATTTTTTTATTTTCAAATTTATTCATCCGGTATTGAAGAAACGCATGAAAACTAACTTCAGCAGCGAAGTACTATTGATACTATCCCCCTTAACAATGTTTACAAATGGTTGAGGTTACGAACTGTCCGCTGAACTTTATAAAAACGCCGACTATCGGTAAGCCGGATGCGCGGTTGCTTTGTCGGCGTGTTTGTGTTTGGCGGCATTATTAAAGGGCAACGAACTTACCAAATGTTTTATGCAAAGTTCAATCATTCTTAGTGTACAATGTTTAGGAGAAGCACAACCAAAATTATTATTTTTTCTTCCTGTATCTTTGTTATTATTAAATAATAAAATTATAATGCATGTTAATTAAGATATATTCCCGGTATACTATAATAGATTTGGGGGGGGGCAACGAAAATTTTGACCGGTTGGCTTTCCAGTTTTATCTTGGAGCCTGTGGACAACACAAAACATATGTCTTTTCCTTCCACATTATTCTGACATACATTCTCTGTCACATCACAAATCATCATATCATCCTTCGCGCAACCCATCCATCTCTTTTTTGGTCTACCTTTACATTTGTACTATGTATTTGCACTGTTATACTACTATAATTTATATACACTGTAACTGTATAGGACTGTAAGTGGTTCGCGTTTGTACAAGGGGGCTAATTCGGACCAGTTCTTAGAAATTTTACTTAAATGAAACTTGACACAGAGCAAGCTCATATCCCGAAGCGTAACTTAGGATACTTTTTATCCCGATAAATAACGTCGTTTCCTTGGAATAGATGGATTAGCAAAATAGATGGCACTGTCATAAACAACATATCATTCATTGTATTACTTCATATCAGTTATGTACATACAGACAGACAGACACGCCGCGTAGCCGCGGGGCAAATTCTAATAATAAATCTTTACTTGTCAATGGCATAATACCACAGATGATACACTATAGTACATTAGTAGATGTTATGCTCGCAAGCGTATCACATGTCATAACCCTAATGAAACATACAATGGAAAATACACTTAAATATATAAAGAAACAAGCAAAAACCAAAAGACGTTTGAGATCAAGCCCTCAGTGAAGTGTTCCAGGAAACGTATGGTTCTGGACACCTTACCCATAGAAGATGGTGACATAGGCTCAGTATTCTACCCATAGTCTTGGGGGACTATCGGTAGAATAATATATATGGTCGTAGTTTAGTAAATATTGTTCAGTTTTGTGTCGGACGCTCTCCAGCCTGATTCTACTGATGATCTGCGCAAGGTTGCCGGTAGGCGCTAGATGAAGAAGGCGGAGGACCAGGGTATGTAGCGTCGATTTGTGGAGGCCAAGAGGCCACGGTCCAGCTGTGGACTGTGGTTGGCTGACGACTGACTAAAGATTGTATTTGGTAAATTAAATACGAATATTTACTTTTAAAACATGTATTAAAACTGTTCACAAAATAAATAACATAATCACACATTAGTCGAAATTTAATTCGAACATATTATTAAATAATTAATTAAAGATATTTTATGTAATAATAACAAAGAAACTAAGTCCATATAATGTAGACAACTGTCCTGCATAGAGGTGAGTCGAAGCCAGCCTGATTTTAAGTAATATAATGAATAACACTCCCGGGAAAATTCCTACGGGATTCCCGGGACACAAAGTATCGTAGCCTTTAAAAAAGAATGTAAGCGCTCGTTTTAGTGTAAACTGTGTCGTAAAACGTTGCTTGAAAGTATTAATTAAGATTTTCTAAAAATAATAATATCGGGCTGATGGCGCCAACTGTGATTACAAAGTGTTAAGAGTGACATCTTTAATAGGCGATTGTCAATACTTTATTATGGTTCTTTTGTGATCAGACGAACAGACGGATATATATATATATATATATATCTCGGCTCATGGAGCCGGTTGTCGGCGAGTAACACAATAATAATCTGAAATATAATAATCACAGTTTATTACACTAGAATTATTACAATTGCAATATTAAATGCAGCACAATAATACACAGAAATATTAGGACAACTTCAAGTTCTTTGCCCAATGCATCGCAGTATTCTTTGCCCTCAAAGAATACTACGATTATCGGACAGTCATTATCGATTACAACATAGTATGCTCTCCTTGTCCAACAGAGTTTCGCTCTCTTCAACCGACGAACATAGAATGCCCCATATTAGGCAATTCCACCTCCTTTTATACTGTCAAACTAACAACACGATGTTCACCTTTTAACAATCTTATAATCTGAAACTTATTATAAAGGTTATTAAAAATCCTAAAAACATTTATGAAGTATTCAACAATATAATCCTCAGCGTATAAAAACAATCCAGTTTTATTAAATTAAAACACTATTAAATAAAATCAAGTGCAGGTATTATAAGAAAATATAAGTACCCTCAATTTAAAGTCAGAATATGTTCTTAGATTTCACGGCAAATAAATAGTTTCCATTTATGAAATACCTTCATATTACCTACCACGGTCATACCGACCTTCCTATATATATATATATATATATATATATATATATATATATAGTTGGAGTACAGCAGACAGGCTGACGGCCCACCTGATGGAAAGCGGTTACCGTCGCCTACGGACGTTTGTAACACTAGAGATGTCACCAAAGCGCTGCTGGAGAAATTTTATGATACCCTTTTTGAAAAACTCCATATCGTAGCGCTGTGGGAAAACCTCGGCTGGGAGTTTATTCCAAATCCCCACTACGCAAGAGAAACGTTCTACAAAACCGTTGCGTACATGAGCGAAGCGGCTCAAGGAAGTAGGGGTGAACAGCAGCATTCTAAACAGTTCTTCGGAACACTCCCCGTTATACAGTCGGTAGAATACGCAGAGAGAAGCGAAGTCTCTCCTAAAGCCAAGCGTATCTAGACCGTCTGTGAGTATGGGACTATCAATAACGCGAACGACGCGACGTTGAATACAGTCCATTCAATAAAATTATAAATTGAACACTCCTGCGCATAACTCAACTTATTACAACAATTTTACTATTAAGGCTATACAGCTTTGGAACGCGCTTCCTGTTACTATCAGACAAGCAAAATCGCTAGCGATATTTAAAACTATGATCAAAAAATACTACCCGTCGTTAGAATCTGATATGTAAATTCATTTATATATTTTGTAGATATGTATTTGTATGGTATGTATATCAAGTATATATCTATGTAATATATAAAATTTCTGCATATATATATATATATATATATATATATATATATATATATATATATATATATATATATATATATATATATATATATATATATATATATATATATATACGAGTTGCAGGACTCGAATTAAATTGTCGTTGGAATTATTATAGAGTTTATTAGAACTATACAAACACGTATAACACAGGTACAAATATAACCGGATGCAACAAGTCCAAACGTAATGCAGAAGATCGTAATTAAAATATACGCGCAAAGTCCGTCACTAAATAGATTACCGAATGTACACAAGTCTTGCTTCGTTTGTGGTTATCACTCGACTGCACCGTCCATCAATCGAGGCATTGCTTTATACTGCACAGATGTAATATGTCTACCAGGCCGCGTGGACCGATTTTCCTAGAATCACACCTGGCTAATGACTGCCATAAAAGATTACAATACACAATGGGCTGTTATCTAATCACAACATTTAAACACAAACTAAACAAAAGAAGTCCAAATACCGAAAGGTAATAAAGTGTGTTTCTACAGTTATGCAGGTGTGAATTTGTCTTTGTCAGTCGTAACAATATATATACATTTATGTATTTATTATTAAAATGTAAGTAGTTCGTACGTGTTACGTATACTACCATCGCCATTATCATCTTAATTCATTCCTGGGGTTGTCTGGAAGAGATCGCTTTTCAGCGATAAGACCGCCCTTTGTACATAACTAGGTATAATTTTAGTCTTTAAGTTCATGTTTGTATTGGTGTACAATAAAGTGTTATCTATCTATCTAAAAATGATTTATAAAAATATTAAAAAATCTTATTTGGTATATCAAAATAACCTAACACATACATTCGGCAATGGGATGTCAGCAGGGCGACCCTCTCGGACCGGCCATTTTTTCACTTGCCATCCACCACATCATTAAACAATTAAATTCTAAATTTAACGTGTGTTATCTCGACGATGGGACCTTAAGAGGTAATATAGATACAGCGAAAAAGTATCTAAATTTTTTAATACAAGAGGTTAGAAAAATAGCTTTATCTTTAAATTGTTCCAAATGCGAACTTTTTCTTACCTGTTCGACGAAGAATAACAGTAAAACTATTTCCGCTTTTACAGATTTGGCCCCCAATCTAAAAAATTGTTAATAAAAGTAATTTAACCTTCTTGGGCCTCCCATCTTTGATGAATCCTTCACATCTTTCGTAGAAGAAATTGGCAATTTTCAGTCAATTTTTTTTTTTATTTTTTTTTTAATTGCAGGATTTCGACAGTCAGGCAGATAGTCCACTTGATAAAAAGCGGTTACCATCGCCTATGGACATTTCTAAAACCAAAGGTGCTACAAATGCGCTGCGGCTCTCTTAAGGGCGACTGGAACCTGTCCACTAATGCCGGAACATACTCAAGGTTGTTATGGCGGCATACTCTAGACCAGGGGTGGTAGCCATCCAGTCGGGCAAATGCCCTACCTGTGGGTTGTTTTGTCGCCTCTTACGACAGGCCGCCTGGCCGCAGGAAATTGTATTCTTCCTCCGTTCCTGCACGGATAGAATTATAATTAGAAAATTATTACATTTAAAACCATTAAACACACATAGTGTTTATTTTATCAGGCACTGCGTTTTCACTCTCAACTTTACGTATATCGTATACCTAATTGTAATTTTATAAAACTTGACTTAAGGATATCAAAACACATGTAACAAGGGTGTCCATACATTCGAAGGAATATCACGATATTGCATCGGTAATATATATCTAGTATAATCATAATCATGATGAAAGAATGAATAAACAGATATACAATGCAAAAGTGGATGGATGCAGAAGTCGTGGAAGGCCACGACACACTTCCCATGATCAAATTGATCGTGTACTAGCAGAAGGTGATGTTAGGAGCCTTAAGAACAGACGAGCGTGCATGACAAGAGTTATGAATGTCAAAGAAGCAAGTGAGGTGTGTAAGAATAAGCCTAAATGGCGCTCTGTTGTTCGTGCCTACCCCGCAAGGGAACTGGCGTGAAGTTATGTATATATGTATGTATGTATAATCATAATCCTACCTAAAGAGCTCCAAAAAAAAAAATCACTAATCGCTCTCTTGTAAAAATGCAAAACTGGTAATTACGTCAATGTTTTACCAAATGAGCGATATATTGCGTTGTTCCCCATTGGAGACATTCCAGTATTTTAAACAATTTAGACGATATTATTCGGCATAAATGATTTAGATTTGGTGTTCCGCATAATGTTTGCGGAATCCTACAAAAGGAATTTCACTTGATTTTGCCACATCGTGCACTAGATTTCAATGCGTATTCGATACGCAAAAATCACGTAATGATGCTTACGCATTGTGTATAAATTGTGCGAATTATTGCACTTGGCTCGTATTCTATAACTATACGCACAAACTTACTTGTGGTGCTGGTTGTGAAGGTAAGTGGCGGTTGTGATGGTGGAAGAGAGGAAATCCAACAAGTCAAAATACGCGGTGGCTTGTTTACAGTTCTCCAATCCTCGAACCTTTGGACTCTGCCTGTAAAACGGTTTTAACGGCACGCTAAACCACTAACTCAAAAATCGAATGTTCCTAGAAAGGAGAAAGATTTTTGAAGTGAAACGTCTTTAAAATCGTGATTTGAAACTTGATGAAACGAAAAAGTGACACTTAAAAGAGATAAACACATAAATCTATAGGACTAAGCCCGCGTGAGAATGAAATAAGAGTTTTAGATTGTGCAGCTCATATTAGAGAGTCAATAAGACCGATGATTAAAAAAAAGCCCTTTTAAAAAGGTTTTTAAATACAAGCTTTTGAGATCCTGGATATCATGCAGCCGCAGAATGCTGGCCAAGACAAGTAAAACGAGCCCAAACACGACGGGTCTATCTTGTTTAGTACAGGAGTTTCTATGGCCACCTTCCGACTCCATCATCAGATCAGCTCCATGGTATCATCTTATTGCATTGTCACGGGATATACATATGCGTGCAAAATTTCAGCTCAAACGGAAACCGGGAAGTTGGTCAAATTTAACTTGCAAGATTCCACCCGAACTTACATACATACATACATTGCAAGTTAAATAAAATCTTATAACATAGGTACAATTTGGACTGAAATAAAACTGATAATAATATTTTTTACAATAAAACACGGAAAAATTTAAAGTGATACTTAAGAAGTTTATTTTGAATTATATTTATATTAATGTAGTGGAACACTTACAAGCCAATAGATGGCGCTATGCAATAATTGATGTCACAAACGTTTCCTGAAACATACATAGAATATATACAAAATTTCAACTATAACAGGTGGGCCTAGGTCTGCGAGGAACAACATTAGCCTCGCTGGAAGATCTTCCTTTAAGACGGAGGAGCATTCCATCTCGCTCCTCCACCGTATCGGGGCTTACCACACTCATTAACAACAGTGGTATCGCCAAGTAACCTTCTTTCGGGCATATACAAACTTTTCTTTTATTATTTAAATTCTTCCTTCAAATCTGACGTTCCATTCCCTTTTCGCACGTCACGTCAATCATTCATTGTCATTTTATAAGATAAATAAAATAAAATCGACCCGCAAATGCGAATATATTATATGTAAAGTAAATAAAGTAATATCACTCAATAATATAATACGCGCTGCAAATATAAATCTATTACAAAATAAATAAATGTAAAACATACTATAACCCGCACCACATACAATTACATTAATAAACTAATATCAAATACAATAGTGACCAGTGAAATGCATAGTGGAGAAGAGGAGCAGCTTTCTTTCATGCCCATTAATCAGGTGAGTGCGTGCTTATTCTCCGATTCCCATTCAAAATTGTCCCAATCTCCTATTTTCTTACTTTGAAACAGTCCGCTTATCATCAAATCCAGCGCCGTCGCAACAAACAGAGAAGAACTATCTGTGAGTTTATTTATTTATTTATTTAATTATGGAAAACCTACAGCTAAACACAATTTGATTGGATAGCTATGATTAATAAAAGAAAGCCAATGACAGTATTTCACGAATAAGCTATTGGTTAAAAGTAACATGCAAACGTAAAAAGGCACCGAGATGCTTAGTCACTGTTGAAAAATTTAAGGCTTAGACACCGCTTGGCTCCTGAAATGCTGATTGCAAACGGATCGATGTCATCGTATTTACTTATATTATTGAAATAATTACTTGCTCGCACTAGAAATGAGTTTTGTCTGTAGTTAGTAAAACTTAAGGGTACATTTATGGGTTGATTAAATCGTATGGACTTCGCAGGAATATTAAAGTGGACCTTACTTAGAAGATCTGGACAATCAATATCGGAGGAGATAATTTTTAGAAGAAGCAGAAAGTCAGCAATATCCCGTCTGTCTTTAAGTGGCAAGAGGTGAAACTTTTTGCAAAGATCGAAATATGAATCACTAGAGTACTGGATCTTTTTCCTATAGCATAAATGTCGAATAAACCGCTTTTGCACACTTTCAATGCGGTCTATATATTTATGATAACATGGGTTCCACATATGAGATGCATACTCTAAATGACTTCTAACATAGGTACAGTATAAAATTTTTAGCGTTTTAATCTCATTAAAGCAATTTGATATTCGAAAAATAAAACCAAGGGACTTAGAAGCTTTATTGACTATTTTATTGATGTGAACGTCAAATGTTAGCTTGTTATCGTGGTACACACCTAGATCACGGATTTCGCTAGTCTTTGGCAACACCTGACCTGGTAAGAGATGACATTCTCTTTTCGTGTGAATGTCACGAGGGAGCATTTGAGGGGATTAAGATCGAGTTGGTTGACGACACGGTAATGTTTCAGGCGCAGTAGGTCTTACTGAAGAGCATGCATATCGTCCACTGAAGATACGGTTGAAAATATGTTCATGTTGTTTGCGAAACACAATAATTTGGATGTTCTTAAACAGTGTTCAATATCGTTGAAGTAAATAATAAAAAGCAAATGTCCGAGCAACGAGCCCTGCGGAACGCCGCTCGGGATCTTCACCCAGCCCGATATATAATTATGTAATACAACAGCTTGCGATCTATTGTCTATGTAAGATGAAAACCATCTTAGTAGATCTCAGATCAGATATTCTTTGAACTTTCACTTCTGCTGCGTGTGAACTGCTCACACACACCTTTTTTTAAATTTAGAACTATACAACGTAAAGATACTAAAAAATAAGAAAAAGAATATAGAGATGAAGTTCTAAATTGCTTCTAGTGCAGCAGATTGCTGGTTACAGACCAGTGCTGATCTTCTGCTATGGCCATTTCAGTGACATGTACTCGTAGAGGTGAAATACAATAACCGAAGTACACGCAGATTATGACTATGTTTACAACCCTAAAAACTACATATAACATAAATAAATAAAAAAGGAGCAATACAATAAAACTAGGAAAAAATGTATCAAAATTATTTAGAGAATAATAGCGAAGATATAAGAAGGAATGATACAAAAGTGAAAAATAAAATATTTATAACAATCTCGGGACACCTTCTTACTCAGAGATGGAGAAAGCTAAACAACAAAAAAAAAAAAAAAAAATAAGAAAATACTCAAATGTGCACAAAACTAAATACGTAATATTTTTTATGAGTATTCTTTTTATTGCAGGAGTTCAGCAGACAGGAAGACGGCCCATTTGATGGAAAGCGGTTACCATCGCCTATGGACATTTGCAACACCAAAGGTGCTACAAACGCGCTGCTGCTCTCTTAAGGGAGACTGGAACCTGGTCACTAATGCTGGAGCACAACTCAAGGTTGTTATGGCGGCATACTCTAGACCAGGGGTGGTAGCCATCCAGTCGGACAATTGCCCTACCACCTGACTGTGGGTTGTTTTGTCGCCTCTTACGACAGGCCGCCCGGCCGCAGGAAATTGTATTCTTTCTCCGTTCCTGCACGGATAGAATATGAAATGTATATGAAATTATGCAATGAACCATTGAATGCTGTACACTAATGTGTACGTGCGCTGGCAGCATACAAGATGGCGACTGTGGCGGTCTCATTCTTCAGAACGACTTTTTTCCTGACAGATGTCGCTATCTGTACCCAACCTGGATTTGGATGCGGTAAGAAAGGTTAATAAGGCACCTAAGCATCAACGCTTGGATTATAAACGTTATATTTTAAACATGACCTTCCATGATCAAATTGATCGTGTACTAGCAGAAGGTGATGTGAACAGACGAGCGTGCATGACAAGAGCTATGAATGTCAAAGAAGCAAGTGAGGTGTAAGAATAAGCCTGAATGGCGCTCTGTTGTTCATGCCTACCCCGCAAGGGAACTGGCGTGAAGTTATGTATGTATATTTTAAACATCTCTCCATCTTGTGATGTCTAATGCTTTTGAACATACTTTACAATTGGGACTGGTTAATTATATTTGTAATGTTGCTGGTAGATTTTGAGCATATTGTTACCATAGACTTTCTTTCTCTCTCTTCCAAATCTCTTTGGAAGTTGAAAAACTTTTTGCCGATAGCTACCAAAGTCAAGCTTGCAAAGTCCTTACTACTTTCCATTCTTGATTATGCTAACGTCAACTGTTTTATTTTTAATCGGAAATTCGTTTGAAGACTATCCACTTTGGGAGAAACGCGGTGAGACCACGTTGAGGTGGCATTAGTACAGCTAGCAAGTGTTATTGCCACTGAAGTTGGGGATACTCACTAAAACCCCTCGGTGTTCTGTCCTTTGCCTTAATGCGATGGTTCATGGTACATAGTCTTATCACTCCGCGGGGCCTGGCAGGCGGTGTCCTATCGGCTTCTTTTATTGCCGGGGGATCCACGCCACCTCTTTATTGGCAAGCATGTCGTGCTCGCAAAAAGAGATGCGTCCCACCTTGGCTTCCGACTATGGTGCGAACCACGGCCGGGAGCCAAAGGTTTAATAATGAGTAATAGCGACGAGGTCTGCCCAAGCGGGGCACACCATAAGGGTGTGCAGTGCCGTATCCTCGTCGCCTGTTTGGCAGTGACAGCACCCTTACGTGAGCTCATGGCCTATTCAACACAGGTACCTCCCAAAAAGCCGTGCCCCGAGAGGTCCTGTGTCAGCCGGTACGTCAGGGTGCCATGCCTTCGTTTAAGCCAGGACTGATTTTGAATCCAATTGATTGAATTTTTGTAATCATAATATTAATACGTGAAGCAAAATATTTGTACCCCTTTTTACGAAAATTGCGCGGACGGAGGAGTATGAAATTTCGCACACTTATAGTTTATATAGAGAAGAAGTAACGAATGCTTATTATATTTTATTAAAAATTATGCTTAAAAAATACATTAAATCAATAAAAAAACATTACACACACTACCATGTATTTGACACACACACGCATATACATTCTCTTTTGTTTATTGTTAAAGTTAAAGAAATCTGTGATTATAGAAGTATAAGTCTTTGACAACAAAACCTTAATAATGTTCAAACTTATAATTTAAATTAATTACGGTCGAATTTCAACCAATGGGCGACCACTAGTTATTATTTAATTTACATTAATCTAAGCTAAATTTTAACTATCATCTATGATTGACATTTATCCGTAAATCACTTTAAATTATCATTGCAGAAACGGAGAAAGAATAGTAATTCCTGCGGCCAGGGGGCCTGTCGTAAGAGTCGACAAGACAACCCACAGCCAGGTGTCAGGGTATTTACCAGACTGGATGGCTACCACCCCTGGTCTAGAATATGCCGCCATAACAACCTTGAGTTGTGTTCCGGCATTAGTGGACAGGTTCTAGTTCCATCCACGAGTCCGGCAGCGCATTGGTAGCACCTTTAGTGTTGTAAATGTTCATATGCAACGGTAACCACTTTTCACCACAATTGAGTCGTTAGCCCGTCTGCTGTACTCCAGAAATTAAAAAAAAATAATATTAGCGGATATAATGTCACAGAAAAGAAATTAACTTGACGTATCATATATGCATACTATGGAGGGTAGAGGTAAGTCATCTCATATGGGAGAAAATTGAAAAAGTATCCAGCTGTAAGCTGTAAATAACAGGTCAAAAACCTTCCACAATGGCGCTGATGTAGCAAAGGGTATGGTACGAATGTAACTGTTATACGAATCGAAGTATCTTCTTCTTCTTCTTCAGCCACTCTCATTCCACTGCTGGACGTAGGCCTCCCCAAGTACGCGCCACATATCCCGGTCTCCCATCTTCCTCATCCAGCCCCTGCCGGCGATCTTGCGCAGGTCATCAGTCCACCGGGCTGGCGGGCGTCCTACGCTACGTTTGCCGAGACGTGGTCTCCACTCCAGGACTCCTTTGCTCCATCGGCCGTCGGTCCTGAGACAGACGTGACCGGCCCACTGCCACTTCTTCATGCTAATTTTGCGAGCTATGTCAGATACCTTCGTTCTCTTACGGATGTCCTCATTTCTGATGTTATCCATAAGAGAAACACCTAACATAGCTCGCTCCATAGCCCGTTGAGCGACTTTTAATTTGTGGACCAATCCCGCTGTCAGTGTCCATGTCTCGGCACCATATGTCATGATGGGTAGGACGCACTGCTCGAAGACTTTCGTCTTCAAGCATTGCGGAATGGTCGACGAGAACACTTGTCGAAGCTTACCGAATCGAAGTATACCGAGTTAAAAAAAATTATCCTGAAGCCAAAGTGGCGCCCGCTTTATCCGTGCAGGAACGGAGAAAGATTACAATTTCCTGCGGCCGGGCGGTCTGTCGTAAGAGGCGACAAAACAACCCACAGCCAGGTGGTAGGCCATTTGCCCGACTGGATGGCTACCACCCCTGGTTTAAAGTATGTCGCCATAACAACCTTGAGTTGTGTTCCGGCATTAGTGACCAGGTTCCAGTTTCCCTTAAGAGAGTAGCAGCGCATTTGTAGCACCTTCGGTCTTGCAAATGTCCATAGGCGATGGTAACCGCTTTTCATCAAGTGGGCCGTCTGTCTGTCTGCTGATCTCCTGCAATAAAAAAAAACCCAAATTTAATGCAACTGACACTTTTTCTTATTTACAGATGATTCCCCTTAACTCTACCCTCCATAGTGCATACTAAATGAGTTCATCAGATTTAGACAGGTGTTCGAAATACAAATATCAAATTAGAACATACGCCGGTTTACCGATTGTTAGGCGATTGATACGAGGGCACTTTTTTTTATCGCGTCGAAAAGACGGTATGTCGCGGATTTGCTTTGAAGACGCACGGAGTGATTGCTCTCGCGTAATATATTTAACTAGCTTCTGCCCGCGACTTCATCTGCGTGGAATAGTTAAAAAAAAAGTAAGTTAAAAAAATCCCCCGATTTTGCAACATTCTTCGTTGGTGCTCCGCTTCTATTAATCTTAGCGTGATGATATATAGCCTATAGCCTTCCTCGATAAATGGGCTATCTAACACTGAAATAATTTTTCAAATCAGACTAGTAGTTCCTGAGATTAGCGCGTTCAAAAAAACAAACTCTTCAGCTTTATATATTAGTATAATAGTAAAGATAAGATATTTGATTGAAAAGGACGAGACGCTGGTGTATTTGGACAGACATTTTTCCATCCCACGTAGTGTTTCCCTTGTAGCAGTAGTTTAGTAGAATATTTTATATATTTTCTCTAAAGGGGCGCCCATCCCTTAAAATCCTGACGGATTAGTGTTCCCTCTTGTTCCCTTTCCCACCGCCGGCTGGAGTACCAGGTGAGTACGAAAATTTACCTTGTGGGTTTGTGCCGTCGGGTTACCGATCCGTGTACGGTACAACATGGATTCAACGCTTTGTTGTTTAACTAATCAGTTTTTATTTACTTTCCTCATAGTCGAGGTTCAATTTTCAGGTCGAAATTTCCAGAGTGGAAGCAGGCCAACCAATAACAGGGGGTGCGTTCGCTTGTAGTGTTCGCTCCGTAAACGTCGCTGATGTTGTGTGCCGCGTTCCTGCCACGACGGTACTCATATTCCATAATTATTCGAATTTTGAACGTATCCATGATGACGAAAAAGATTCCAAAGCGATGAAAACATGACGCTAATCAATAAACTAATAACTAATTTAAAAAAAAAAACGCATTTTTAAAATAACATTAATTTGAATTTAGAATTCTGGGCCAAACAAAAATGATTTTGATTTGAAATGGCCAGTATTGCGCCAAATCCATAGGTAAATATCTATTAGGTAACATATATATTTACGAATTATGTAAGGGAATAATAGAAAAGTGCACGTGTTTATCAGTAAGTAGCTAATAAACAGCACGCATTGCAATAAATTTTCACAATTTTATTCGAAATTTGTTTCATCCAATACGCGCCAACTTTTACGCGTTAAAGATAATGTTAGAAATTTACACGCAATTTCAATTGCCAATAAGTATGAAGCTTCAACTCTGTCTCTAGGTGCAAACCGTTTAATGCTATTTTATTTTTCAGGTAATTGATAACTAATACATACTACATCGAGGTGGTTAAATTGGACCAGTAGAATCGGAAAATGCAAGTTTTAGAATTTTTGTCTATCTCACTGTCTAATATATTTTTACATATTTTGCAATTTATTAAAAAAAACTGGCTTCTGCCCGCGACTTCGTCGGCGTGGAATAGTAAAAATAAAGTAAGTTAAAAAAACCCCCCGATTTTGAAACATTCTTCATTGGTGCTCCGCTCCTATTGGTCTTAGCTTTATGATATATAGCCTATCGCCTATTGCCTACCTTGATAAATGGGCTATCTAACACTGAAAGAATTTTTCAAATCAGACCAGTAGTTCCTGAGATTAGCGCGTTCAAGCAAACAAGATAAGATAATAATTTGTATGTATTGTCATCAGGACTGAGCAAGCATAAAGATTGCAAAGTAGTGCAGTCTTAAGGAACTGGTTCTAATGCAGACATGAACAAAGTAAGTAACTAACTAACAAACATTGCATGTTAAATAAAGGCTCGGGAAAAATCCTACATTTATTTTAATAGTTACTCTAAGATTTCTCATACGGAAATGTTTTGAAACCATCATGTCAGCGGATGACAGCACTGGCGATGAGCAGCACTCTGGCCGTGTAAACGTCCCTCGATCATTTGTGGGGGAAATTCGGGTTATACTCATGTCTCAAATAATGTATTCCTTAGTTGAGTCTCTAAATGGGGGAGACAAAACCTTGTCCATTTCAACCCCGAGAAGACACAGGTCTGCGTATTCTCTGCCAAAAAAAACTTCATTCAAGCAAGCGCTTCAGTTCCAAGGAACTCCCCTTACCACAAACAAGAGTATTGGGATTCTCGGTGTTGACATCTCGAACGATGTGCAGTTCAGGGGCCATCTTAAATGTAAGGCAAATTTTTCCTTCAAGAAGCTGGAAGTCCTAAACCAGTCCAAGCAGTATTTCACACCGCGGCAACACCTTGTAAAGCCCAGGTGAGACCGCATATGGAGTACTGCTCACACCTTTGCGCTGGAGCACTTGCCTACCAGCTTAATCCCCTGGATTGTATTCAACGTCGAGCCGTTCGCGTTGTTGATTGTCCCATACTCACAGACGGTCTAGATACGCTTGGCCTTAGGAGAGACTTCGCGTCTCTCTGCGTATTCTACCGACTGTATAACGGGGAGTGCTCCGAAGAACTATTTAGAATGGTGCCTTCGCTCTCTTTCTACCATCGCACCGCTCTTCGGTTAGAAGTTCATCCCCACTTCCTCGGGGGGATTTGGAATGAGCTACCAGCCAAGGTTTTCCCACAGCGCTAAGATATGGAACTTTTTAAAAGGCTGTCGTATAATTTCTTCGAGGCCGGCAGCGCGTTGGTATCATCTCAACACCAGAGTGTTGCAAACGTCCATTGGCGACGGTAACCGCTTTCCATCAGATGGGCCGTCAGCCCGTTTGCTGTACTCCGGCTATACAAAAAAATACATCCATGTAATCCGATAGGGAGAATGATGTAGTATATTTGTTTTGTTTTATTGCAGGATTTCAGCAGACAGGCAGACGCCCCACTTGATGGAACTTGAACTTGAACTGGAACTTGGTCACTAATCCCGGAACACAACTCAAGGTTGTTATGGCGACATACTCTAGGTCAGGGGTGGTAGCCATCCAGTCGGGCCCTACCATCTGGCTAAATCGCGAAAAAAGTAAAAATATGAGGTAGCCGCCACACATATACGTGTAACCAATGATTGAATTTATTTCAGTGTCCATTGTTGTGTTGGGTACGGTTAGAAGATCTTCAGAAAATAATGATCTACCTTAAAAAAAGAATTAAATTCTTCTGGGCTCCTTACCTATAGAAAACGGTGCCATAGGCTCAGTATTCTATTTATAACCTTCATAGATTATAGGTGGAATCCTTATTAATATTATAAATGCGAAAGTAACTCTGTCTGTCTGTTTGTTTCGTTTTTACCAAAAAAAAACAGTACCGATTTGGCTGAAACTCAGTATATATATATTTTCGATGCCGAGTATGAACATAGGATACTTTTCATCCCGCAAAATGGGATAGTTTCCGGGATAAAAAAGTATTTGTCTGTCTGTTTGTTATGCTTTTAGGGAAAAGCTAATGGTTCGATTTGGCTGAAATTCGGTATGTATATGTGAATTGTAAATGAGATAGATTTATGTAAAGGTTATCTCAGAAAGTAGAACAGGTTTTTTTGTGTTTTGCCAATTTCATCGTTTTGGCCACTTTTGTCATTTTGGTATATGCTCATTTTGGTTATTTTGGTCAGTTTGGTAATTTTGGTCAATTTGGTCATTTTAGTCATTTTGGTCAAGTTGGTCATTTTGGTTGTTTTGGTAATTTTGGTTATTTTGGTAATTATGGTGGTGGTAATTTATATAGATAGATTTTGGAATAGACTAATGTAAAAGTTATCCCAGAAAATATGATAGGTTTTTATTTGTGATTTGCTATTTTCATCTTTTTGTTTATATTGGTTGTTTAGATAGTTTTTATCGTTTCGGTAGTTTTGGTAGTTGTGGTAGTTTTGGTAGTTTTTGTAGTTTTGGTCGTTTATGTAGTTTAGAGAGATAGACAGGGGATATATAAAGCCTTTACCGCCATTTTATAGTAAGCGACATTTGGACATAAGTATATTTTTGTTGCAAAATGCATTTTTAATTATCATATTGACTTTCAGTTTTTGATTCGGTAGGGTTTAATCTAAGTAAAACTGAATGTCTTAAAACATGATGATAGTTTAAAGTACCTTTTGCAACAAAAAATATATTTAGGTCCAAATGTCGCTTACGACAAAATGGAGGTAAAGGCTCGATTATCATTATTTCTTTCACATGGAACTTACACTTTATATTGACACCTACTACAAAATAAAATACACATATACTAAAATTTCAAATTAAGTTGCTGTATTTTTTGCTATAATTTTTACTGATACCAACTAAACAGTCTCAGAGCCTATATGAAACGAATTGTCTGAAAACAACGCAAACATCAATTCTACAACACGATCATTTATGAGTAAACATCGTATACCTACCAGTTGTTCTGGGCATTTATTTTATAGCCATAATAATACTTCATTCTTATTTATTTCAAGAATATAATTATAATAAACTAGGAATGTATCATACTTCTATATTTTTTTGTTTTGTTTTTTTCCTGCCTCGTCCCTCCATCGGGCCATTGCTTTATACTGCACAGATGCAATATGTCCCACCGGCCGCGTGGACTGAATTTCCTAGAATCAGTTTGTTCTTTAAATCCGACACACCTGGCTAATGAGTCGATCGCAATGGCCATAAACGAGTACAATAAAACAATGGACTATTCTCTAGAATAATTAGCAAACGCATGTCAATAAATAAGTAAACAAAAGTAGTTCAAATGCCGAAAGGTAATAAAATGTGTTTTTACACGTATGCAGGTGTGAATTTATTTTTGTCGGCGTCTAGGTTGTAACAATGTTTAAGTCTATCTTTGTTTTAAGTAATATTTTCTCCTATGGATTTAATTATAGTTTTAATATTAATGAAATTTATTTTATTTCTTGTATATAAAAAAATTAAAATTAAAAATTTGGTTACAATTATGATATGCGAAATATTTATGCGTATTAGATTTTATGTATTATTTAATATAATGCAGTTTGGTGTAAAACTTAGCACCTACACATCATCTTATGGCATGCTTTTATAATCCTAGCCGATAACTTGTTGCGTATTAAGAGTCCTACGGCCACCTAGTGCCAATAACAACACGACGGCAGAGAGATACTTTCTGATGGTCACACACTGACATCAGTTCTATAAAATAGTTATCACCATCAGTTATTGATTACATTATGGACATTTATTTTGCAACTACAGTCTTCAATTTTATTTATAATTACGTATAGATTAGATTAGATTAGACAACACTTTATTGCTCACCAAAATAAGCAATTACAAAAACAAAATGTATAATATAATAAAAAATAAACTGGGATTTTTTAATACTTTGTTGAAATTATGTTTACATAATACGTACGAAATATGTATGTATATTAAACTTATGTATTATTTAAGATAACGCAGTTTGGTGTAAAACTTGCACCTACACATCATCTTATAGCATGCTACTATAATCCTAGCCGACAACTTGTTGCATATTAATAGTCTTACAGTCGCCTATTGCCAATAACATAACACGGTGGCAGAGAGAAACTTTCAGATGGACACACACCGACATCAGTTCTACGAAACACTAAGTTATAGTTGAGCGTCGTATAAACACTAGTTTTCGATTACATTCTGGGCATTTATTTTGCAACCATAGCCTTCAATTTTATGTATAATTACGTATAGATTAGATTAGACAACGCTATATTGCTCACTAAAATAAGCAATTACAAAAACAAAATGTATAATATAATAAAAAATAAACTGGGATAAATTGTGGTTAAATAATACGTACGAAATATTTATGCATATTAAATTTTATGTATTATTTAAGATAACGCAGTTTGGTGTAAAACTTGGCACCTACATACACATCATCTTATGGCATGCTTCTATAATCCTAGCCGACAACTTGTTGCATATTAATAGTGTTACAGTCGCTTAATGTTAATAACATAACACGATGGCAAAGAGAAACTCGATTACATTTTGGGCATTTATTTTGCAACCATAGCCTTCAATTTTATTTATAATTACGTATAGATTAGATTAGACAAGGTTATATTGCTCACACACACACACACACACACATATATATATATATATATATATGATAGAACAGCAGCGCATTTGTAGCACCTTTGATGTTGCAATTGTCCATAGGCGATGGTAACCGTTTTCCATCAAGTGGGCCGTCAGTCTATCTGTTGAACTCCTGCAATAAAAAAAAGCAATTACAAAAACAAAATGTATAATATAATAAACAATAAACTGGGATTTTTTATATTTATTTCAAAATTCTGGTTAAATAATAATATATATAATAAATAATACGTACGAAATATTTATGCATATTAAATTTTATGTATTATTTAAGATAACGCAGTTTGGTGTAAAACTTGGCACCTACACATCATCTTATAGCATGCTTCTATAATCCTAGCCGACAACTTGTTGCATATTAATAGTCTTACAGTCGCCTAGTGCCAATAACATAACACGGTGTTATAGAGAAACTTTTAGATGGACACACACCGACATCAGTTCTATGAAACACTAATTTAAAATTAAGCGGAGTGACGCTCGCGGACCGCGTTCGTAATACCGAAGTAAGAAAGAGAGTTGGTCTGAAAGAGAGTGTCGGGGTGAAGTTAAGGAAAGGAATGCTCCGGTGGTTCGGGCATGTGTAAAGAATGCATGATGAAAGAATGACTAAACAGATATACAATGCAAAAGTGGATGGATGCAGAAGTCGTGGAAAGCCACGATACACCTTCCATGATCAAATTGATCGTGTACTAGCAGAAGGTGATGTCAGGAGCCTTAAGAACAGACGAGCGTGCATGACAAGAGTTATGAATGTCAAAGAAGCAAGTGAGGTGTGTAAGAATAAGCCTGAATGGCGCTCTGTTGTTCGTGCCTACCCCGCAAGGGAACTGGCGTGAAGTTATGTATGTATGTATATATGTAAAATTAAGCATCTTATAACCACCAGTTTTCGATTACAATCTGGGCATTTATTTTGCAACCGCAGTCCTCAATTTTTATTTATAATTACGTATAGATTAGATTAGATAACACTCTATTGCTCACCAAAATAAGCAATTACAAAAAAAACAAATTAATAATAATAAAATAGGATTTTTTTATACTTATTTTGAAGTTCTGGTTACACAATACATGTGAAATAATTATGCACATTGAATTTTATACACTACTAGCTGACCCGGTAAACTTCGTAACGCCTCAGATTCAATAAATAAAAAACTTTGATTTCTGACCGGCGGGACGAACATCAAACGATTGACATTCAAAACCAGAAAAATTAAAAAATAAACTTCACTTTTAAATTTAATTTGATTTCTGAACGACTTTTAAATTTAATTGATTTCTAAACGACGGGACGAACATCAAATGTCTGACAGGTAGGAATAGTTTCTAAGGGAAAGCGAAACTGTTGTTTTTACTATATTCCAAGCATTTTTTTCATATTTACTCACCTTTTAGACCTTGCCTGGACTTCCACAAATAATTCAAAACCAAAATTAGCCAAATCAGTCTAGCCGTTCTCGAGTTTAAGCGAGACTAACGAACAGCAATTGATTTTTATATATATAGATTTACGCCAACGCAGTTTGGTGTAAAATTTGGCACACACACATCATCTTACACCATGCTTTTACGACAGCTTATTAAATTAATATTCCTAGAGCCCTCTAGTGCCGAGAACAGACTACGATGGCAAGATCACGACAAAGAAGTACAATGCGAGAGCTACTTAATTATTTTTTTATTGAAACAATTATAATATTACAAAGTAATATAATAAACAAACTTTTGTATATATAGTTTATTTTTAGTTTAATTTATTTATAATTTAGTTTATTTTTAATTACCTATATAATAGTATTTTTAAGATAGTTTAGTTTATAATTTTATTATATAAGATATTATAGAAAATATTGTATATACAAATTAGAGAATTATAAATTAATAACAATAAAGAAAACTTAACCTGCAGTAAACATAATTTGTTGCCTATTATCTACTACTACTTGAACCTAAGTCACCGCCTTCTTTGGGTAAGGTACCCAGAAGGCATGTTACCTCGGTGGACCGCCATACAGATCTGTTGTGAAAGGTAAGCGCCAGCTTACTTCTAATCACCTGAAAAGTCGATGACATGTTTTGACAGCTCTTCTAGAGGCTCATGCCCTCAGAACTCTAGGGTCCAAGCGTCTTAACTTTTTAAATAAAATATTGACAGAAGCAACACATTATTCTCATCACGCCACTGTAACAGTGACATATTAGGACTAGCTTCTGCCCGCGACTTCGACCGCGTGGAATAGTTAAAAAAAGTAAGTTAAAAAAACCCCCCCCGATTTTGAACGATTATTCATTGGTGCTCCGCTCCTGTTAGTCTTAGCGTGATGATATATAGCCTATAGCCTTCCTCAATAAATGGGCTATCTAACGCTGAAGGGATTTTTCAAATCAGACCAGCAGTTCCTGAAATTAGCGCGTTCAAGCAAACAAACCAACTCTTCAGCTTTATATACTAGTATAAGATATTGTTCTTACTTCAATATTTATTTAGTTTTAATCAAAACTTCAGCTTAAGCTTCACTTCATTTGATGATTTTGCTTACGTAGACTCCGTCTTTTTTGTGTTTGTCCGTTATCTCGCTCGATTTGAGCGGAGATATGGTCCTAGAAGGTACCTACCTATTCACAAGAGACTTGAAGACGCCCAGGTTGTAGGTTTCGGGAAAAGCAGACTCCGACAGTGAGTTCCACTCTTTTGCGGTGCGCATAATGAAGGTGGACTCAAAGCACTTTGTTCGTATAGATCAGTGCTCGGTAAACTTATTAGCCAAAGAGTCAAATATGAACATTACAACAATTTATCCGTGGAGGAACGTAGAAAGAATACAATTTCCTGCGGCCGGGCGGCCTGTCGTAAGAGGCGACAGAACAACCCACAGCCAGGTGGTAGGGCATTTGCCCGACTGGATGGCTACCACCCCTGGTCTAAAGTATGTCGCCATAACAACCTTGAGTTGTATTTCGGCATTAGTGACCAGGTTCCAGTGTTCCTTAAGATAGCAGCAGCGCATTTATAGCACCTTTGGTGTTGCAAATGTCCGAAGGCGATGGTAACCGCTTTCCATCAAGTGGGCCGTCTGCCTGTCTACCCTACCACCTGGCTGTGGGTTGTTTAGTCGTCTCTTACGACAGGCCGCCAGGCCGCAGGAAATTGTATTCTTTCTCCGTTCCTGCACGGATAGCTGGTTGTTCGATGATGGAAGGGAGACGGCGGTCTCGGTCGGACGGTCTGTACTCTACAATATTATCCATCCGAGATTTTCAGTCGAATTCTTGTCTGTGAAGAAGTTAAAAGAACAACAATAATTATCTACTTGGCATGTTTGCAAGTTTTACACATATCGATACCTCGGGGCTCAAAGGGCGTAAGCACCAAAACTCGATTTTTCAGGAGAGCCGAAAAACAAAATATAAAATATTATTTCGGACATAACTTTTTTGATTCTTGGCCTAAATAAACCATTCTAAAACCAAGTCTTAAAATTTTATGATGCAAAACACTGTTAAATTATATTTCAAATAGATTTAAAAGTAACAAAAACAACTTTCCCATACGCCCCGGAGAATTGCATGTTTGGGGGTTTTACACCCAAAAAATCTGTGGATGTGTGATAAGAGATGGTTTGTAACTGCCAATTTGCCTACTAATTCTATCAGTTTGTAGACTGTTGATTTGTTTTCTTCAGTTGATTAAATATCAAGTAAAGAGAGAAAATAAGAAATTCTTTTCTTTCTTTATTTGCCTATTTAATTCAATTTTATATATTAACTTAGTATATCAATTTATCAAGTCGGACCAAGTCAGTATCATCTACGGTGTCGTTTACTACCCCCGCGTTTATGATCATTAACATTGGTTGCTGTTACGACACAAAATCTAAAAATATATGTTTTATTTTCTACAAAAAATGGGGTCGTAAACACCATTGTTTGGCGAATTGGAAGACTTTACATATACTGATCGATAGAGGAGAAAAAATTTAGTAGGGCTGCATTAAAAAGTAAATTTCGCCGAAATGGCGGTTACGTCCTTTGAGCCCCGAGGTATCGATATGTATTGCATTCCTATGACTGTAACTGCTACTCTATGAAATTTCTTAATTTTAAAACACAATGGAACCGATAAGTTGTACTTTTAATATGAATTTATTAAGGAAATCAAGATAGGAAGCGTTTGTCTACATTTATAAAGCAATGTAACCATTTTACTGACCATTTAATCGTACATCTATTGTTCGAACAAGTCATGCAATGAAAATGGGTGTGAAGTGTATTAAAATTATTATTTTTAAAGCTTTATTGATACAGGTATGTCTGTTTCTAGTATTCTGATCAATATATTTTTTATTATTAATAAAATGACTAATTCCCTGGAGCTTGGGAAGGCCGCTTGTGTGGGACGTTACCTGTGTCGACACACTGGCGCCTTCACATCTCCAGGAGACCAAAGTTGGGGCCGGTCGCACTGCCACTTCTGCCGAAAACCTCAAACGGCTCAAATATGTAACCCTTGAAACAGGTTACATATTTGAGCCGTTTGGGGTGGAGACTTTGGGCCCATGGGGGCCAAGTGCCCACAAATTATTTCAAAAAATTAAAAAACACCTAGTCGACAAAACAGGAGACCGGAAGGCTGGAGCTTACCTCGCTCAAAGGATTAGCCTTTGTATTCAGCGAGGTAATGCTGCCAGCCTTCTAGGTACAATGCCCAGCGACAGTGGTCTGGTGGGGCTGGACGGGCCTTAATATAGGTTTTATTTTAATTTTAGTTTTTTTTTACTATTGTATATATATTTTTAAGTTAGGTTTATTTATAGGATATTTTAGTTTTTGTTAATAGATGTTAGACTTAGTTTATTTAAAGTATTTAATTATAATTTATTGTAAATAATAAAAATATAAATAAATAAAATATAAAATATCCTAAAAAAAAACTAACCAAGTGAAATTATAGCATTATTGGCGCTCCAATACAAGGAATAGCGTTCTATTATATTATATTTTGTTCAAAATATTAATATACTATTAATTAAATAATTATATTACAACTAACTGTCCCGGCAGACGTTGTTCTGCCCTGAAGAAATAAAATTTAGAACCCGATTCCAGCGCCACCTATCGGGTCCATATGTAAGCTATCCTATCTTTGAAGTCTGATCAAACTGCACACGGTGTGCAAGTTTGATTAAAATCGGTCAAGTAGTTTAGGGAGTCCATCGCGGACAAACAACGTGACACGTAATTTATATATATTAAGATTATTACAATGACTTTATAATCGAATACAATAAAAGAAAACTTAACTTATTTATATTGTATTCTACTCATAGTCCCTCAAGACTATAAGTACTCTACTGAGTCTAGGTTAGGGTCTTCTATCAGTAAGGTTCCTAGAAGGCTGGCTACGTTTCCTCACTGGATCGCCATACTGAACCATACTCCGAGGTAGGCACCAGCCAAATGATCACCTAAAGAGTCAATAAGTCGTTTTTTTTTTTTAATTTATTGATGCACAAAACAAATTACAACCGAAACAAATTAAAACATTACATTACTAACATAAACAATCTGGATTGCTATTCTAAATAGGTGCATACAGAAAACTTATAAAACTAAACTGTAAATGCTTATGTGTTTATATACATATACACATACACACGCGCACACACGCGCACACATGCGCACACTCACGCACACATGCGCACACTCACGCACACATACACTCACTCCCACACACACACACACAGACACACACACATACGGTACTATATAATTAAATCTATTGTATCATTAATTGTGAAGCGTTATTTAAGAATATTTTTTAATAGTTTACAATATTTACAGAAGCTGTTTTCAAATATGTCAAGATCAGCGTTGTTACTTGCCAACTCATTATAATATCTTACCATTCTCACATTTTGATACGTTCTCACGTTTTGATATATTAAAAAAAAATCTTGTATAACCAATTGCAATTTATAACTTCTCTATTTCTAACTAGCATTTCCGGCAGACGTTACCCTGTCCTGAAAAAATAAGAATCTAGAACCCGATTACAGCGCCACCTACCTGGTCTAATTGAGAATCTAATCCCCGAATGCACTTAAACACAATTTTTTTACACGTTAGAAACATTATTGAAGTTTTAGTAGGGATCCCGAATTTTTTGTAATAACAAATATAGCTTATATTAATCTGGGATAATGTAGCATTATAACGGTGTAAGAATTTTTGAAATCGGTCCCGTATGTTTTGAGTTTATTCGTTACAAACATACAAATCTTTCCTCTTTATAATATTAGTAAAGATAAGTAATATGTAAAATGAATTTTCAAGTAAGCTTTCAGGGCCAAATCCTAAGCTATGCCAAATTGCGAAAAGTACTCAAAGGAGTTTTGAGGCCGATTTTGACGAAAAGATTTTTGAAAAATCAATTACCCTTAATAATATTTTCTTAAGTTTTCGCGACTTGTATACATAATAAAACTACGTTTTAACGGTTTTAAGCGCGGTAATTTTATTTGATTTTGGTTTTTCCGACGTTGAAAAGAGGCCGAAACGTCGGAAAAACCGAAATCAAATAAAATTGCCGCGCTTAAAACCGTTAAAACGTAGCTTTATTATCAATTACCCTTGTCAAGAATCGAATCGGCTGCTTTTGAAAAAATAAACACAACCTGTATTATTACACAAAATAATAGTGTAGCTTGTAAGAATCAATTTCTGTGAAGGAATGTCAAACGACAACCCTTGTTCAATGTCCTATTTTCTATACATTAATTATACCTTTAATTAAATCCTTTCATTCAGTATGGAAATGATGAACATTATTTTATGTATAAGCTCAAACGTGTCGAACATATGTTTGAAGCGCCGTTCATTCTTATTAAAAACTTACATACATACATACATAACTTCACGCCGGTTCCCTTGCGGGGTAGGCACGAACAACACAGCGCCATTTAGGCTTATTCTTACACACCTCACTTGCTTCTTTGACATTCATAACTCTTGTCATGCACACTCGTCTGTTCTTAAGGCTCCTGACATCACCTTCTGCTAGTACACGATCAATTTGATCATGGAAGGTGTGTCGTGGTCTTCCACGACTTCTGCATCCATCCACTTTTGCATTGTACATAGACGGCCTCTGTGGTTGAGCGGGCTAAGCCTTTGCCGGCGTACCTCACTGCAACGCAGAGGTTCCGGGTTCGATTCCTGGTATAGTAAATTTCGGAAACGTATTTTCTCCGTTATTTACTATGGTCTGGGTGTCTGGGATCATCGGCCCCAGAGTAGTCCGTTGTATATTACCCATAACACAAGCGTAACTTGCTTAATTTGGGGATATACAATGTGTGTGTTTGTCTGCCGATTATTATTATTATTATTAACATATATATTTATTTCCAAATATATATATATATATATATATATATATATATATATATATATCTGTTTAGTCATTCTTTCATTTATTTAAAACTTGTTTAAATATTAGACTTTCTCGAACTTATTGCATTTTAAACTTAATTGAATCTAAATGATGTGGAATTTGCATAGGCATACAAATACACCCGGCAGAAACATGCGATCAAATTAATGAGATGCTGTCTTCTGTATAGCGAGTTTTAAGTAAATAAATGAATTGGATTGTTAATAAAATAAATCGAATATGGGCCATACATATAAGTCAAGTTTATTAACAACTATGTATATACTACATTATATTTATAGTAATCATGATACAATAATTACACTAATTATGTACAATAATTACACTAATTATGTACAATAATTATGTATACCACCGTCGCCACTCCTAATTAAAATATTCTTGCCACGGGTTGTCTGGAAGAGATCGCTTTTTAGCGATAAGACCACCCTTTGTACCCAACTAGACTAATTAATACTAGTTCGTAAGTTTTTCTGTAATGGTGTACAATAAAGTCTTATCTATCTATCTATCTATCTATCAATATTAGAGTTAATATTTGTTTGTCTGTCAGTCAGCCCTTACGTGTTTATATAAGGTAGCCAGCCTTCTGGGCGCCTTACCCACAGAAGGCGGTGATCTAGGCTGAGTATTCTACTAATAGTCTTGAGGGACTATGGGTAGAATACAATACAAATAAGTTAAGTTTTCTTTGATTGAATTCGATTATTTATAAATTTCTTCATTGTATTTTTTTTATTGTAGTAGTTCAGCAGACAGGCAGACGGCCCACTTGATGGAAAGCGGTTACCATCGCCTATGGACATTTGCAACACCAAAGGTGCTACAAATGCGCTGCTGCTCTCTTAAGGGACACTAATGCCGGAACACAACTCAAGGTTGTTATGGCGACATGCTTTAGACCAGGGGTGGCAGCCATCCAGTCGGGCAAATGCCATACCACCTGGCTGTGGGTTATTTTGTCACCTCTTAAAACAGGCCGCCCGGCCGCAGGAAATTGTATTCTGTCTCCGTTCCTGCACGGATAGAACTGTTCTGACTGGTGTGATATATAGATAATCGCTTTATATTATAAATTAATTTCAGTTTCAGTGTATATTTCCTTTATTTTTTTAATTCAGTTAATATTGCGTAATACTTAAATTAAAACACTTGAATAAAACAAGAAAATAACGCGGCTAGGCTGATCTATATATATATATATATATATATATATATATATATATATATATATATATATATATATATATATATATATATATATATATATATATATATATACATTTCGGAACTTACTCAGAACGTACTATCTGTCTTTAAATAAATATGTCTAATATATTAAACATTTACTTATTTATCTTTTGTAATATATAAAATGCTTGTCACATATAATGTTAACAAATATATTTATTTAGATTATTTTGTATATACTGTTACAACTTAGACCCCGATAAAGACAAATTCCCCGTACAGATCTGTAAGAGCACATTTTATTACCTGTCAGCATTTGAACTAATTGTAATGATCGTCTTTTATTATCGTCTTCTTTTGTTTACTTATTTATTGGCATACGTTTCTAGTTATTGTGGAGAACCGCCTATTGCCTATTGCTATCATTAGCCAGGTGTTGCGGATTACAAGTACAAGTTAATTCTAGGAAATTGTGTGGATGTTGCCGGGCGGCCGACAGCCAGATTGAGAGAGGGGTTAGTTGAGCTACAACTACGATATATGTGTATACATTCTGGAATCTAATAGTGACGGACTTTGCGCGTTTATGAATTACGACCTTCTGCATTACGTTTGGATTTGTTGTGTTCGGTTATATTTGTACGTGTGTTATACGTATTTGTATAGTTCTAATAAACTCTATAATAATTCTAACGGCATTTTAATTCGAGTCCCGCTAACTCGTAACAATGCGTATATATATTACTATTATATTTATATATGTATTTAATTTATAAATTAGTGTAAGTATGTATATTTAAATTGTACAGTCCTATCTTTTTGTCTGATCCACCTACATCGCCAGATAACTAAAGAATTACTACTACTATTAATATATTACAATAGATAAATAAGTAAATGTTTAATATATTACACACATTTATTTAAAGACAGATAGTACTTTCTAAGGGAGTTCCGAAACGTAGGTAATGTTTTGGCCTCTCTGGCAGTAAGAGGCAACGCATTCCAGAGTTTGACAGTCTGCACTAAAAAGACTTAGAGTTAAAAAGAGGGTAATTGATAGTTAAAAAATGTAATGATACCACTTTAGTTTACAATAAAAATTGACCTTGAGACTCCTTTGAATATCTTTCGCTATTTTGTATACTTCAGGATTTGGCCCTGAAAGCCCAATTGAAGATTCACTCTGTAATAACTTTAAAACTTTTATGTCATACTAACTAAGACTTGCCATCAATTTCAAGATATTGTAAAACAAAATACTCTTGAAGTCAGTTTCTCTTTATTTATAATTTAGTATTAATCATATGTAAATGTAAACACATTAAATGACTAAAATGTAATGCAAAAAAAAAACCAATTGTTTCTCTTTTGCGATTTTTTTAAATTGACACTTTTAAGCTCCTTGAACGCGAAAGTGACTGCTGGGTGAAACGGAGAACTCATAACTCTTTTTACACGTTCGTGCTGTTTGTCATGGAGGTCCGTTCTACACATTCCTAGACTAGGAATTCTAGTCTTAGTCCAGTTTAGAACAATCCTTGATCATAATTAAGCACCTCCTCTTCTTTTTAGTTTATTAGACAAATTATTTTTTGTACATTATATGCTTATCTACACTAATATTTTAAAAGAATAAATATTTGTGTTTTTGTATGTTTGTAATGAATAAACTCAAAAACTACTGGAGGAAATGACTTTGTCACTGTAACTAAATTTTACATTTTAAAAGTTGATAAAAATGCTGACCAAAATCAGACCATGTTATCCATATCTTTGTATAAATCCTTATCTGAATAAATAATTTCGTATTCAAGACTGTTTCAATACCTGTAGATTAATTTTTGGATTGGATATATAAAATTAGGGTTAAAATGTGAAGAATTAAAAAGGGGTAAATTAAGTAAACTGAATTGATCATCGGTTAGCAACCCACAGCTCAAAGTTAGGAGTTACACTCAGATAATAACCTCAGCAATTGTATTTAAAAAAAAATTAAGTGGAAGATCAAATATATCAATACTCTCGAAAATATTATTATATAATCTTTATCGAGTCATCGAAGTGGGCAGCGTATACCAGCGTTAGTCCTGCATGTGCCTGTAGCAAATAGTGTGTACCCTAACTTCACGCCGATGAACTTTTATTGGAACAGGGTAACATGTTCTATTTGTAATATCAATGCAATAAACATATCCATCACATATGTTATAATAATACAATTCTTTACGTCCCAATTTTAGTGTCACTAATTTGTATTTATTAAGTAATTGTGGTAACAGTAAGAATAATAAGTAGTGAAAAATCTTACGATGATATCTAAAGTGCTTGGTATGGAGAAACTTCTTTTACACAGCTTCAATCTGGTCAGAGTATTTACTACAAAGCGGATTCTTTAATGTTGCTAGCGTATTCTATTTGAGACCTTATTAAACTCTTGTACATAATTAAATACGTACCTGTATGTATAAAAGTATATTTAGGAATACTAAGATGAAGCTTATTAAGATCACAGTATCGAGAGAGTCTGTCTGGATCATTTTGAAATCGAAAACCGTCATCAATCGTTTGAATGTTCCGATATGGCTTTAAATCGTCTGCATAAAGGAGAAATTCAAGAAGCATTTATCTACATTATTCATAACCATACCAAATAATAGAGGTCCTATTATAGATCCTTGGGGTACATACACCTTAAGTAACTTGAATATTCCTTGACTGATATCCATTTATAAGTCTTTTTAAACTCTATCAGATACGTGTGCAGAGAACTAACGCAGTAAATTTCCTCTATTACTATTAAACGCTAATTAACTTAATAAGAAATCGTGGTCAACTTTATCAAAAGCTTTTTGAAACTATGTGAATATGGTAGATCTTAGTCTTCCATTGTACATATTCTCAAACAGATTGGATGTCATTAATAGGTTGATCTTCATTTAACAAAGCCATGCTGTTGTGGTAAAATAATATTAGGAAGAATGGTATAAATTTCACTATGCACAAGACGTTCGAAAACTTTTGACAAAGAGTAAATACTAGAAATCGGTTTTGGAATTGCCATAATTTTCCAGCTCCCATATCGATTTCCAACCCATGGAAACTGGTTACCGCCGCCTATAGACATTTGAAACACTAGAGGTGCACCTAACAACACGTTGCCAGCCTTTATATTGAGCTAAATATAATAGTATAGAGGAATGAGATAATGGGAACACACAGGAAGAATGGGATAAAGGTATGAAATATAGGATTGCAATATCAGGATGGGATAGGGAAACTAAAATAGGGTGAGGGGGAAGTAGGCCATCGAAACTCTCACTCATCGTACGAAACACAATCAGCACCAAGCTATAACCATTTGACACCGATATTCTGTGTTTGCTTGGTATAATCAGGATAACATAATTTTTACCTCATTTTTATAATCGGCAGACAAACACGCACAGTGTATATCCCCAAGCTAAGCAAAGTACGCTTTTGTTATGGATAATACACAACAGACTTCTCTAGGGCCGATCCCAGACATCCAGACCATAGTAAATAACAGAAAGTTTATATTCCAAATTTACCATGCCAGGAATCGAACCCAGACGGAGCCTCTTCGTTCTTGAGTTCGGCCAGCTAAGATTCAACCTGTACAAGGACATAGGCCGTCCGGATGTAATGATTCCGCATGGGTCTACCATGTACAGTAACCTAACAATATTTGAATCACTACATATTTTCTATTTGATTTAGCATTAATATATTAAAATAGCTTAATCTAGGCAATGTTAATCTAATCGGCAGAATATATATTGTACATTCCGAAAATAAAGATTTTACTTACCTTTCTGTTATGAGTCATCTATAGACTATCCTAGGGTCAATCCCAGAGAGGATCAATCTCAGAAGTTTCTACCCAAAATTGGGTTTTTACCCAGTCCATGTAAATAAAGGAAAGTTAGCTTACGAAATTTACTATGCCAGGAATCAAACCTGGAACTACTGCATTCTTGTTGAAAATGCCATCAAAGTTTTGGCGTTCTATCTAAAACTCTCAAACTTCTCATTGTTAAGAAATATTTCAATTATTTTTTTGTGTAAACATAATATATTCTTTCTTTCTCTATAAGTAAAAATAAATAACCAAAGACATTGAAACTAAAATACATTATGTAGCAGATCACTGCCAACGGGGAGCGTGCCCAGAAGGCTGGCTGCATTGCCACGCTGTATGGCAATACTTATTTGTTGTGCAAAATATGAGCCAGCCTTCTGATCACGGGTAGTGTCAAAGAGTTTTTTACATATGTCTTTAAAGAAACTCTTTGCCGACGGACCCCACGGGCCTAATGTTTCAACTCCAAACGGCACAAATATGTAACCCCTTCCTAAGGCTCCATATTTGTGCCGTTTGACGTCCTCAGCTGAAGCGCCAGCGTTGCCAGCCCCTGACTCGGTCATTGGAAGATGTGACGGGACCAGTGTGTCAATACAGGTCGCATTCCACACTAGCGGCCGCCCCATCTTCCAAGGGACGAGTGACATTCCGTCCAGTCTATTGCCATCGTCACGCACCAGGCCATTCGGTTCCAGAATGGCCGGGACGCCGACGCTGACAAGAGCTCGGCGAATGATGTCGTTGAGGCTGGCATGACGAGATCTTCTTCCTGCGCTTTTTAAACATGACAACCCGTGGTGTCCAAATCGGTCTACCATAACTCCACATTGACAGTGATGTGGTACGCAACATGGTGCCCCCAGGCGTAAACTCGAAATGTAGTGTTGTCCAGAAGTGTATTATTATAAAATGATGGGTGTGCTTGTAACCACTGTCCAGACTCCCAATTAGCGACGGCTAAGAGGCGGGCGCGCTCTGCTGAACTGGTACACGTTTGTAGAAGATTATCCCGCGTAAGTTTGCAGAGCGGCCCATCCCAAGCATGCTATGAAGTAAGGACAGTAGGTACATTGACGTTAGGGCAAGTCATTGACCAAACTCTTCTGGCATCGGTTAAATAAGGAAATTTCGAATTGAAAATTGGTCTTTTGTAAAATTTTGATAAGCATTGTTTGATAAGGCCTCTCTCCCCTTGTACAAAAAGTAATATTTTAAACGATTTTCATTTGGAATGTACTACATCCATTACAATCTAAATTATTAAAATAAGGCATTAGAAACTAATGTAATACAATATAAAGAAATTAGTTATATTGGGATATAGGTAGAAAGAAACCTATAATTCCTTAAAACTATAAGTAGAATACTGAGCCTAGGCCATCTTCTTCTGTGGGTAAGGTGATAAAGGCTAGTTACATTTCCTCGCTGGATTGCCATACTTTTATACTCGGTCCTCTTTCACCTGAAGAGTTGATGAGTCGTTTTGATCGCTATTTTTATTAGAAATTATTTATAACGATTTCATTTTCAGGCTTTATCAGCTCAGCCCCTTTCGACAAATTCACACAAATGCAAAAGTGAACCCGATCTGCCAGATGTGGCAGATTATAGTCGGGTGAAGCGTCAAATAAACAACTTGCCAACTGGGAGTTCATATTGCAATAGCCTATCAACCAATCAACTGAACAACTTACCAGGGAGCAGCTTATACGGAAATACTGGCATCGGACCATTCAGCTATTCAAACTTGAACAACTGTGGTAACCCAAAAACCAACGTGCCTTACAATAGCTTAAATGGTTTGTCTGACTACAGCAGTATTTGGAACAACCTGGGATTATCTGCTAATGGTATGAAACTACCAAGAAGTATCACCGAAAATAATATTGATATCACCAATTACGATTATGGTGGCAATATGCCAATAAATGTAAACAATGCCATAATGCCTGGCAATCCTCAAACTTTTAGTAATATGCCAAACAGTATTACACAGATAAACGATGCTTCTACGTACAATTATAATACTGGAATGGATTCCAGCTTTATTCCTAATTCGAACTGCATGTCAAATAATATAATTGCTTATAATAATAATAACTATAACACGGGGACGTGCACACCAATGGCACAATATTGTAATTATGGGTATGAAGTGGACAATAATAATAATTTTAATAACATAGCAATGTCAAATTGTTTGTCAACGAACTGTGCTTCTTGTTGTAATAATATACCACTTTGGCAGTCAAATAATTATTGTGTGCAAACGGATAATTGTGGATCACAAACTGATAGCTATGGCTGTATTAATATGGGAATGGGAGGTAGTGGAGGAGGTAGTGTAAGTGGAGCAGGTAGCATTAGCGGAGCAAGCAGTATTAGTGGGGCAGGTAGCGTAGGCGGGGGAGGTGGCATTAGTGGGGTAGGCAGTATTAGTGGGGCAGGTAGCTTAGGCGGGGCAGGCAGCATGGGTGGGGTGGGTAGCTTAAGTGGAGCAGGCAGCCTAAGTGGGGCAGGCAGCATAAGCGGGGTAGGCAGCATGGGCGGGGCAGGAAGCTTGAGTGGAGCAGGTAGCATTAGTGGAGCAGGCAGTATTAGCGGGGCAGGGAGCATTAGTGGGGCAGGCAGTATTAGCGGGGCAGGTAGCATTAGTGGAGCAGGCAGCATTAGCGGGGCAGGGAGCATTAGTGGGGCAGGCAGTATTAGCGGGGCAGGTAGCATAGGAGGGGGAGGTAGCATGGGTGAGACAGGAAGTTTGAGCGGAGCAGGCAGCATTAGTGGGGCAGGCAGCATAGGCGGGGGAGGTGGCATGGGTGGGGCAGGGAGCTTGAGTGGAGCAGGCAGCATTAGTGGAGCAGGCAGTATTAGCGGGGCAGGGAGCATTAGTGGGGCAGGCAGTATTAGCGGGGCAGGTAGCATTAGTGGAGCAGGCAGTATTAGCGGGGCAGGGAGCATTAGTGGGGCAGGCAGTATTAGTGGGGCAGGCAGCATAGGCGGGGGAGGCAGCATGGGTGGGGCAGGATGTTTGAGCGGAGCAGGCAGTATTAGTGGAGTAGGTAGCATAGGTGGGGGAGGTAGCATGGGCGGGGCGGGTAGTTTGAGCGGAGCAGGCAGCATTAGTGGGGCAGGCAGCATAGGTGGGGCAGGAAGCTTAAGCGGAGCAGGCAGCATTAGTGGGGCAGGTAGCATAGCCGGGGGAGGTAGCATGGGTGGAGCCGGAAGTTTGAGTGGAGCAGGCAGCATTAGTGGGGCAGGTAGCATAGGCGGGGGAGGTAGCATGGGTGGAGCAGGAAGTTTGAGTGGAGCAGGTAGCATTAGTGGGGCAGGTAGCCTAGGCGGGGCAGGCAGCATAGGTGGGGCAGGAAGCTTGAGCGGAGCAGGCAGCATTAGTGGGGCAGGTAGCATAGCCGGGGGAGGTAGCATGGGTGGAGCCGGAAGTTTGAGTGGAGCAGGCAGCATTAGTGGGGCAGGTAGCATAGGCGGGGGAGGTAGCATGGGTGGAGCCGGAAGTTTGAGTGGAGCAGGCAGCATTAGTGGGGCAGGTAGCATAGGCGGGGGAGGTAGCATGGGTGGAGCAGGAAGTTTGAGTGGAGCAGGCAGCATTAGTGGTGCAGGTAGCATAGGTGGGGGAGATAGCATGGGTGGGGCAGGAAGCCTGAGCGGAGCAGGCAGCATTAGTGGGGCAGGTAGCATAGCCGGAGGAGGAAGTATGAACGGGGCAGGAGGCTTGAGTGGAGCAGGCAGCATTAGTGGGGCAGGTAGCATAGGCGGGGGAGGTAGCATGGATGGGGCAGGAAGCTTTAGCGGAGCAGGAAGCGTTAGTGGGGCAGATAGCATAGGCGGGGGAGGAAGTATGGACGGGGCAGGAAGCTTGAGTGGAGCAGGCAGTATTAGTGGGGCAGGTAGCCTAGGCGGGGGAGGAAGCATGGTTGGGGCAGGAAGCTTGAGTGGAGCAGGTAGCATTAGTGGGGCAGGTAGCCTAGGCGGGGCAGGCAGCATAGGTGGGGCAGGAAGCTTGAGCGGAGCAGGCAGCATTAGTGGGGCAGGTAGCATAGGAGGGGGAGGTAGCATGGGTGGAGCCGGAAGTTTGAGTGGAGCAGGCAGCATTAGTGGTGCAGGTAGCATAGGTGGGGGAGATAGCATGGGTGGGGCAGGAAGCCTGAGCGGAGCAGGCAGCATTAGTGGGGCAGGTAGCATAGCCGGAGGAGGAAGTATGAACGGGGCAGGAAGCTTGAGTGGAGCAGGCAGCATTAGTGGGGCAGGTAGCATAGGCGGGGGAGGTAGCATGGATGGGGCAGGAAGCTTTAGCGGAGCAGGAAGCATTAGTGGGGCAGGTAGCATAGGCGGGGGAGGAAGTATGGACGGGGCAGGAAGCTTGAGTGGAGCAGGCAGTATTAGTGGGGCAGGTAGCCTAGGCGGGGGAGGAAGCATGGGTGGGGCAGGAAGCTTGAGTGGAGCAGGTAGCATTAGTGGGGCAGGAAGCTTGAGTGGAGCAGGTAGCATTAGTGGGGCAGGTAGCCTAGGCGGGGCAGGCAGCATAGGTGGGGCAGGAAGCTTGAGCGGAGCAGGCAGCACTAGTGGGGCAGGTAGCATAGCCGGGGGAGGTAGCGTGGGTGGAGCAGGAAGTTTGAGTGGAGCAGGCAGCATTAGTGGAGCAGGCAGTATTAGCGGGGCAGGGAGCATTAGTGGGGCAGGCAGTATTAGCGGGGCAGGTAGCATAGGAGGAGAAGGTGGTATGGATGGGGCAGGGAGCATTAGTGGGGCAGGCAGTTATAGTGGGGCAGGCAGCATTAGTGGGGCAGGTAGCATGGGTGGGGGAGTAAGTATGGACGGGGCAGGAAGCTTTAGCGGAGCAGGCAGCATTAGTGGGGCAGGAAGCATAGGCGGAGGAGGTAGCATGGGTGGGGCAGGAAGCTTTAGTGGGGCAGACAGTATTAGTGGGGCAGGCAGCATAGGCGGGGGAGGCAGTATTGGTGGGGCAGGAAGCTTGAGCGGAGCAGGCAGCTTTAGTGGGGCAGGTTGTATAGGTGGGGGAGGTAGCATGGATATGTCAGGCGGCATGAGTACGATAAATGATATGGGTATGTGTGTATCGAACGACATACCGTGTGGAATGGGAAACATGGACATAACAATCTACAATATGCAAGGATATGGAGGATTTAATGCTATTGAAAATGTTGTTAGTGACTATCAAATTGATAATTATCCATTAAACAATGTAATAATCACCTCTGAAATGGTAAATGGTAACGGAATGATAAAAAATGTGTTAATTATTGATGATGCTACCCCATGCGAAGGTCCAATGGGAAATGAAATTGATCAATATAGTGTTATTGTTGACAGCAACATACCATGTGCAACAAACGCATTTAATAATATGCCATACAGTAAATGTCTATCAATGAACAACAATACGCCATTTACCAGCAAGATAATGAGTTCTAGCATGCCGGGCATTAATAAAGCATTTTCCAACTTCGGCAACATGGCTGCAAACAACCAATTACAAACAAATTCACCTAACAACCTTCTTACAAGTATGACAAAAACGACTGGCACATGTAATACTGGTGTATACAATAACTTGTTAAATAAAAATTTGAAAATGGCATTACAACTACCGGTGGGTAATAGTGCCAATGTATGTGGTTGTGTTGAGCCAAGTATGCAAACATTCAATTTTGGTGAATTTGGAACAATGCCAATGTTTAATAGTTCACCAGTAACTGGTATAAGCGAGCCCTATACTGTTTTGAATTGTTAATGAGATTTAAATGTTATGTTTCCACGCTCAGAGTGACATAATAGTGTTTTAACTTTAAGTAAGGATGATAGCTCTCGCTTTGCATTATTTGGAGTACTCAGCACTTGATATACCAACTTCAGGATAATAAACAAGACGTGTATTTTGTATAGTGTTATTTTTTCACTGATATTAGTAATTTCAACAAATAAAAAGTATCTGGATGGTTTACCTTTATTCTGAAGTGATTCTTAAGTTTACTAAGGGCCAATTTTTTAATCACCAAACAAAAATTATTCATTGTATAAATGAAAAAAAATATTCACGACGAATTGAGAAACGCCTTCCTTTTGAAAGTCGGTTAATTTTTTTTTTTTTAATGGAATCTTATGGATGACTTATTGAAAGTTATGAGTCTACCACCGCTCTCAAAGCAATTTTAGTTACTAATAGAGGTAAAGTGCAACATGAAAAATTAAAATATGCAGTAACAAGAGAAAACATTCGAATTATAACTTTTTCATTTCTCATACTCGGATAGTACGCTTGCAGTCACCTAGTGACAACGATGAAAACTACTGTTCGTTCCTGTGAAACGATTTTCCCTGCTGTCCAAAAATTTAAAAACTATGTCAGATATGTCCGAAATTTTTATACAGCCACTGACAAACTGTAATTATAAAATATCAACAACTTGTGACATAATTTTTTACTTAGTTAAATATTTACTATTTTCAGTGACACAAGACATTTGGTGGATATGTGCTTTAGATAACGGTTGTATGCGCTACTCAACTAAATCTTTTTTTTTTATTGGACTTGACTTTATGTTGTTGGTCCGAAGACCTTACAACTTTACCGGGGTTTTTAGGGCGAGTGCCTTCGCGAAGCGAAGGCGCTCGAGCCCGGGGGGGCAACTTGCTCGAGGGAGCTCCCTAAGGAGTTTTACCTCGGCTGGACTGTTGCCATGAGAGGGGGACGAATTTAATGATGCCCACCATAGGGCGACACAAAGCACTAATTGAAAACGGGCGACGGGTAATATAAAGCCCGAGGGGAATCAACTAAATCATTGACAAAGACATAATATTACCTTTGATTTCGTAAGGACACGTCCGCGCCATGTAGGATTTGCTCGTTTTTGAACAGCGCCATCTAGTTTAATCTTGTGCAACCAAGTAATAGTACATCGATACTTTACCTCTGTATTAGAAGACGATGTGAGCATTATTTAATATATTTTGACGTGAACTACGGTGGTAAATAAAGCAAGTCTTAATACAAAAATTGATTAATCCAATCATTTCAATTAATTTATATTATAATTTACAGTTAAAAAAAGTGTACTTAAGTATATAAAATAGAAGTTATCTATATTAATATTATAAAGAGGTAAAGTTTGTGAGTTTGTGACGTTGTAGGCGATAATCTCAGGATCTACTAAACCGATTTTAAAAATTATTTTACTGTTAGAAAGCTACGTTAACAAGGAGTGCCATAGGCTATATAACATGACGCTATATACCACGGGAGCGGGACAGAGCGCGGGCGAAACCGTGCCGGGCCGCTAGTAAGGTATAATTTAAAGCGATCCACGAGAACGCTGCCGACAAACTGCGCTGCAGTTTGGCAATGTAATTGTTTGTATGATCTTGTAACTTTTTTATTGAAAATAAATTTAAAAAAAAAAACATAAAAATACTGACTGGTAGAATGCCACAGAAAAAATATTACTTAACCTATAAATTATATGTGACATATTAAATGAGCTCATCAGATTTAATGGATTTAACGCCTGATTTAATGAGAGAATTAGTTGTTTGTTTGACTAATTATATTTTTATTTACTTCCCTTATATTCGAAATGAAAAGCAGAATGTTTAGCTCGAGTGAAAGACCTATTTAGGCACTCGAACTATCAGCGCCCTCGCAATGCTCGTGCGCCAAACCATCTTCTGCTTAAATAGATCACTTTCAATCCTTATGTAACACTATACTGTTACTATTACATTCAGGAAAGTTTTATCCGTGCAGGAATGGAGAAATACAATTTCCTGCGTTGGGGTGGCCTGTCGTAAGAAGCGACAAAACAACTTAAAGCCAGTTGGTAGGTTATTTGCCTGTCTATAAGGCTACCACTCCTGGTCTAGAGTATGCCGCCATAACAACCTTGAGTTGTGTTTCGGCTTTAGTGACCAGGTTCCAGTCTCCCTTTAGAGAGCGGCAGCACATTGGTAGCACCTGTGGTCTTGCAAATGTCCATAGGCGATGGTAACCGCTTTCCATCAGATGGCTTTCCATCCGTCTGCCTGTCAGCTGAACTCATGCAATGAAAAAAGTTATAATTTCGATTTTTAATTGCGAAGATGGTAATCAGGTTGACGACCTAGTTCATGGAGAATGGTTGCTGTTGTCTATAGACGATTGTAACTCCAGGGGCGAAGCCTAAAGTAGTATAAAAAAGGGGACAGAGTAGAGGGATCACGTGGGGGAATGAGATAGAGGGGATGGGATAAGGCAGGAATTCTCAAAGTGGTCGATATTGACCCCCTGGAATTGAAATCGGTTTCCCAGGGGACGACATAAAGGAAAACTGATTTTGGGGGTCGACAAAGTCTAAAAATCGACCCCTATTCATTAACACAAGTTCTTATTACAAACTTTCAAGATACTTTTCACGTTGTGTTACGTGTACAAATTACTACTTGCTTAAGTATTTTTACGTATTTTGTATTAATAATTACATAGTTGAAAATTACTGAGTTATGTTTATATATTTTATATCAATATGAAAAAAAACTAGAGATAGGAGTTTTAAAGTAATTTGGCTATGGGGGTCTGAGGTGAAGTGATAACTCAGACCCCGTCTGAGATATCAGTTCATTTTGGAAAAGGGGTCTCTTGTCCAAAATAGTTTGAGAATCCCTGGGATAAGACATCTAGGAGAATTTGATGGGGGGGGGGGTTAAGGGGAATTGGGCTCCTGGATCACAACTCATCACAAGAAACTCGATGAATTCAAAGCTAATCGTTTCACGCCGATATTCCGTGAGAGCTTGGTATAACAACGAACGAGCCGTCCTAAGAGCTGTAATCAACACAATGATTCCAGCATGACTCTATCACCTATAGTTAGTTAATGGATAACTTTCTACCAGGCATTATTTTTTGTTTATGTAAATGTTTGTTAAAGCTTGTACTAGTATATATAAACTACATTTAAATTTACTATGGTCGCTTGTGGTCGACATTCGACCATAATAATTAATGTCAAAGACTATACTTCAATAATCACAGATTTCGCCAAGGCTACACTGTTAATTTGACTTTAACAATAAACAAAAGAATATACATGCGTGTGTGCATCAAATACATGGTAGCGTTTGTAATGTATTTTTTTTTATTGATTTAATGTATTTTTTATGCATAATTAAAAAAAAAAAATTAGCATTCGTCGCTTCTTTATATAAACTATAAGTGAGCGAAATTTCATACTCCTCCGCCTGCGCAGTTTTCGTAAAAAGGGGTACAAAGTTTTTGCTTCACGTATTAATATATGAAATAAAGATAGGTTGCTGGGGAGTTTGTTGCGCTGCTTCTTCTTCTTTAACAGTAACTAAAATCTGTAAGATTCCATTTTGAAATAAATTTTAATTCATCTGATTGAAAAATCGGCCCTTGTCTAACATTAATTCTCTTATAATATTCCAAAATTTATATCAAATCAAGTGTTTACATTAAAATGGTTAATTTGATACATCTATACTAATTAATATTAGTATATATCAAATTAACCATTTCTCCACGAGGAAAGATTTGTTTGTTTGCATTAAATAGGCTCCGAAACTACTGTATCGATTTGCAAAATTCCTTCACTGTTGGGATGCTATACTACTCCCGGGTGACATAGGCTTTATTTTCAAGAAAAATAATTTTGAATTTTTTGTTAAATACCCGTGCGAAGCCAGGGCGGGCTGCTAGTTTAAATATAAAGAATAAATAACATCTAAATTACTAAGCGAAATAAATCATATAAATCAAAATTTCATTATAAAACTTATTAAATGAGTCGAAAAAAAATTGACTTAAAAATACAAGCTATTAATGTTTTTTAAACATTTATCAATTATTTGTTGTACAGTTTGATGTATTTATGGGATATGTTTTTTATTATGTAATTATTATTAAGTAATTAGTGATTATTTTATAATTATTGTTAGTAGAATCCGTTTATTATGACATCGAAGGGAGATGACAAACACGTCATTATAAGCGGACGTCATACAATGCAAAAAGCATATACGTACTTAGAAAAACATTATTGTGTAATACTATACATTTTGTTCGAGGCATATTAACCATAAAAATTGTATCTACCACTGTTATTTTTGTAGAAGACTTGTTTTTTGCTTAGAATCAAGGCAATCGATCATTTTAAGCACAAGATTCTTTTATAAAATTCCTATCATTGTCACAATAACCGGACATAACTTATAAAAATAGTTCATAATAAGTAGAGTTGGGTAGGACATGATTTTAAAATGAGTTTGTAAGAGTAACATGACATTTTGTACTGAACAAAGTACAATGTACCGCTTCAAATGAGGCGAGGAGATTTTTACGGTTTGTACCGCGGCAGTACATTTGAAGAGATGAGGCCGGTGAGCCGGTAAGCGTCAATCCCTCATTCGTCCCGTACAAAACTTCTAGTTCAGAAAGGTTCGTTAAGAAGCGAATGTGATCGACCTCGGTCACCTCATTTTACTAGCAGTCATACATGTCATACTGTCCCTCTTAGTCATGTGAATATTAGTAGAAGCGTTATTGTACTGTTGTCCTGTTCTGTCGTTCCTCTTACATTTAAGGCGTGATAGTACCGGGACAAAAACTTTCAAGTAATACATTTCCAAATATTAAGCCGTATCAGTACAAATCTATTTTGTACAGGACAAATGTACTGGCTCACACGTGTACTACTCATCACTACTAATAAGCGACATTTTATAAAGAATATTACATATAATCGAATACAATGCAAGAAAACTTAACTTATTTGTATTGTGTTCTAGTCATAGTCCCTCAAGACTATAAGTAGAATACTGAGCCTAGATCACCGTCTTCTATGGGTAAGGTGCCCAGAAGGCTGGCTACGTTTTCTCGCTGGATCGCCATACTGATCCGTTGGCCGAGGTAAGCACCAGCCGTTGAGTCGTTTAGATCGTAAAGAATATTATATGAAAACCAAATTAGGCTGTGTATTAATTACTCCACATTAAGCAGTTGGTCATTATAGTCGGAGTCATAATAAACCGATTTTACTGTAATATTTATCATGTTATTATTTTTCAATCTTGCTTTCACGTATTACTTTACAGCGGTGGCTATGGTCGAAATCAGTTCAGATGATTTCAATATTCAATACTTTATATCATTTTAAAGTCAGTACCAAGTAAAATTTAACATCATAGTTTTTTACATAGTCGGTACTAATTAAAGTGTTTATTTCTCATATTTTACTTTTACTTACCTCCTTTTTGTTAGTTGCATGTGTAGACGTATAAAGGACAGTATAAGTCGCGTACAGGTTTGCCGATGACCTCATACTATTATAGTATAGTATTACTTACTATTATTGGATATACGCCAACCGTGAGTTGTGTTCCGGCATTAGTGGCCAGGTTCCAGTCTCCCTTAAGAGAGCAGCAGCGCATTTGTAGCAACTTTGGTGTTGCAAATGTCCATAGGCGATGGTAACCGCTTTCACTCAAGTTGCCCGTCTGCCTGTCTCCTGATCTCCTGCAATTAAAAAAATACTGTTACGTACGCACTTAGGATTGGAAGAAAACACCAGTTTTTAATTAAACGGTCTTATTAACTTACACAGTCGTACGTGATTCCCGTGAGTCCCTACGATAAGATGTCTCACTCACAATACCGTCGCTGATATTGCGTACATCACCTCCTGCTACTGCAGTGCTCGCCACCGAATTTACCGCGTGTAGCTCGCTTCCGGATCTTCTCTCAAACTACGCTACACACCTCCTTCACTGAACTGTCCACTAAACTCGTTACTGTCTTTAATTAAACGTTTCTTCCAACTGTTTCGTATAGCACTCGTTGCTTCGCTGCCTTGAACTGAACTCAACTGCCCGGTAGGCGCCTTAAGCTGCTTATATACCCGGAAGAATCTTCTGGAACACATAATTTCGATCTTCTTTTTGTTATTATTTTATTTACTATCCATCCCTTTCTAAACATCTATCTATCTCAGTCGTCGAAATTAATTGTTAATGTTGGTTTTATATATTTTTGGGAGCAATAACGGGGGTGACATTTTCTTTTTGAAAAAACCCTCATAAAAAAAAAAAAAAAAAAGCTATCTCAGTCTTTTCCTTCCCGAACCTTCTAGAACTTTCATTAATCGTTTATTCCTTTCTAAAATGTATCTGTTCTTGTCTTTCCTTCCAGAATCTTCTACCTTTTTCTAAAAGTTCTTAAAGCAACTAGATTGTTCCACCATCACTCGCCACAATACTCATGTAAAATATATACAACAATAAATTAAAATAATAAATGTACTGCAACAACTATTTATGTAACCTTTTTTGTCAATCCTACTGACCACCGACACGTGACGTCATGAGGCCATCGGCAAACCTTCTGCGCACGGGCAGTAATATGGATTTTTAAAACATTCAACGTTATGCTAAATCTTTAGGCAGAATCTTGTTAAGTGATGTTTTGCTGTAAAAGAAGACTTTTTGGCCAAAAAAATGTAATGAGATGAGATTTGGCTTAAAAAAGCGTTATATTTTTCAATTACAAAATAATAAAAATCAGCTCTAAATTTTACCTCGAAGACGAGAAGTCTTAAAAATAAGGATACAAATAAAATAAACTATCGATTAACGCAATCAATTTATGTGAATTAATTTCAACAATTCATAATATGAAAACACGATTAATTCATTCAAAATAACAAAACCCACTACAATTACAAAACATATCAACATAATAAAAAATCTTAAAAGCACTGTCATCTTTTTACAATCTGGGCCCAAGAATCTATGAAAGCGTATCCGTCTCATTTACTTTTCAAAATATTAATATGGATGGGTTATATAATTTATGCGATATTTGGCAAATGAATAGGGAGAAGAGTTTAAACTGTTATCCGTGCAGGAACGGAGAAAGGATAGAATTTCCTGCGGCCGGGCGGCCTCTCATAAGAGGCGACAACAAATCACAGCCAGGTGGTAGGTTGCCCGACTGGATGGCTACCACTCCTGGTCTCTATAACACACTTGAATTGTGTTCCGGCATTAGTGGCCAGGTTCCAGACTCCCATAAGAGAGCAGCAGCGTATCTGTAGCACCTTTGGTGTTGCAAATGTCCATATGCGATGGTAACCGCTTTCCATCAAGTGGGCCGTCTGCCTGTCTGCTGAGCTCATGCAATAAAAAAAAATGTTTTGGTGTATTTTTGATTGCGACGCTGTCAAATAGACGGCTTAGCTCATAGAAAATGTGCCAGCCTTTAGGATGGGTTGCGATAGAGGGGTCAGATAAGAGAAAGGGGACAGAGGGGTTAGACAGGAGAAAGGGGACAGAGGGGTCAGACAGGAGAAAAGGAATGGAGAGGATGCGATCGGAGGAGGAGGAAGTAGGTCATCGGAACGCTCACTCATCGCACGAAACAAAATTCTCTGAGACCCTACTGTACCGCTGACCCGCTGTATTACAGCGATCAAGCAGGCCCTAAAAGTTATTATCAAGATAATGGTTCCGGGATGGCTTTGTTACATTTTATAGTGATCATATTGGATCAGTCTGGTTGAAAGGCAAATAACTAAAAGAACACGACGGTATACGACTGCTTCAAGTTTATGTTAAATGGATAACTTGGGTTCATGCATCCAAATTGGAAAACAGAAATGAATTGGGTACTATTGGTTTAAGATATAGAAATCTTTTATCCATATAAGCAACTTGTGATTGTAATGTCAGAGTGAAGACATGACAATTTTGTTTTATGAGGAGTAATCCCTTTGCTTACAACGCGCTGTACAGGAACTAGCAACGGCCATAGTCTGGGACTCGTCGGCCAGATGGGCTGCCGGGCTAGCCACTAACACTCCTCGGTTTCCTGTAGCCATATCTCGGGCATAGCATATCATGGGACTAAGGTCCCGACTGGCGTGGGTTCGCCCCTCCGGGCAGGCCTGTGCCTGTAACTGGGATACGCCCTTTACTCGTCGGCATGGATGCGGGTGGCGGCTTCATATTCTCGTGGGACAAATTAAGGAGGCTTTATCGGTTTTAAATATTATTAACTATCGTGAACATGTAAGACAATAGTTTAATAAATGTATATATTTGTACATTATTTTATTGTTTTATTCTTACTTCTAGCAAACTCTCCACTATTGCAAATACAGAGCATAGTATAAATGAAAAAAAATATTCACGACGAATTGAGAAACGCCTTCCTTTTGAAAGTCGGTTAATTTTTTTTTTTTTAATGGAATCTTATGGATGACTTATTGAAAGTTATGAGTCTACCACCGCTCTCAAAGCAATTTTAGTTACTAATAGAGGTAAAGTGCAACATGAAAAATTAAAATATGCAGTAACAAGAGAAAACATTCGAATTATAACTTTTTCATTTCTCATACTCGGATAGTACGCTTGCAGTCACCTAGTGACAACGATGAAAACTACTGTTCGTTCCTGTGAAACGATTTTCCCTGCTGTCCAAAAATTTAAAAACTATGTCAGATATGTCCGAAATTTTTATACAGCCACTGACAAACTGTAATTATAAAATATCAACAACTTGTGACATAATTTTTTACTTAGTTAAATATTTACTATTTTCAGTGACACAAGACATTTGGTGGATATGTGCTTTAGATAACGGTTGTATGCGCTACTCAACTAAATCTTTTTTTTTTATTGGACTTGACTTTATGTTGTTGGTCCGAAGACCTTACAACTTTACCGGGGTTTTTAGGGCGAGTGCCTTCGCGAAGCGAAGGCGCTCGAGCCCGGGGGGGCAACTTGCTCGAGGGAGCTCCCTAAGGAGTTTTACCTCGGCTGGACTGTTGCCATGAGAGGGGGACGAATTTAATGATGCCCACCATAGGGCGACACAAAGCACTAATTGAAAACGGGCGACGGGTAATATAAAGCCCGAGGGGAATCAACTAAATCATTGACAAAGACATAATATTACCTTTGATTTCGTAAGGACACGTCCGCGCCATGTAGGATTTGCTCGTTTTTGAACAGCGCCATCTAGTTTAATCTTGTGCAACCAAGTAATAGTACATCGATACTTTACCTCTGTATTAGAAGACGATGTGAGCATTATTTAATATATTTTGACGTGAACTACGGTGGTAAATAAAGCAAGTCTTAATACAAAAATTGATTAATCCAATCATTTCAATTAATTTATATTATAATTTACAGTTAAAAAAAGTGTACTTAAGTATATAAAATAGAAGTTATCTATATTAATATTATAAAGAGGTAAAGTTTGTGAGTTTGTGACGTTGTAGGCGATAATCTCAGGATCTACTAAACCGATTTTAAAAATTATTTTACTGTTAGAAAGCTACGTTAACAAGGAGTGCCATAGGCTATATAACATGACGCTATATACCACGGGAGCGGGACAGAGCGCGGGCGAAACCGTGCCGGGCCGCTAGTAAGGTATAATTTAAAGCGATCCACGAGAACGCTGCCGACAAACTGCGCTGCAGTTTGGCAATGTAATTGTTTGTATGATCTTGTAACTTTTTTATTGAAAATAAATTTAAAAAAAAAAACATAAAAATACTGACTGGTAGAATGCCACAGAAAAAATATTACTTAACCTATAAATTATATGTGACATATTAAATGAGCTCATCAGATTTAATGGATTTAACGCCTGATTTAATGAGAGAATTAGTTGTTTGTTTGACTAATTATATTTTTATTTACTTCCCTTATATTCGAAATGAAAAGCAGAATGTTTAGCTCGAGTGAAAGACCTATTTAGGCACTCGAACTATCAGCGCCCTCGCAATGCTCGTGCGCCAAACCATCTTCTGCTTAAATAGATCACTTTCAATCCTTATGTAACACTATACTGTTACTATTACATTCAGGAAAGTTTTATCCGTGCAGGAATGGAGAAATACAATTTCCTGCGTTGGGGTGGCCTGTCGTAAGAAGCGACAAAACAACTTAAAGCCAGTTGGTAGGTTATTTGCCTGTCTATAAGGCTACCACTCCTGGTCTAGAGTATGCCGCCATAACAACCTTGAGTTGTGTTTCGGCTTTAGTGACCAGGTTCCAGTCTCCCTTTAGAGAGCGGCAGCACATTGGTAGCACCTGTGGTCTTGCAAATGTCCATAGGCGATGGTAACCGCTTTCCATCAGATGGCTTTCCATCCGTCTGCCTGTCAGCTGAACTCATGCAATGAAAAAAGTTATAATTTCGATTTTTAATTGCGAAGATGGTAATCAGGTTGACGACCTAGTTCATGGAGAATGGTTGCTGTTGTCTATAGACGATTGTAACTCCAGGGGCGAAGCCTAAAGTAGTATAAAAAAGGGGACAGAGTAGAGGGATCACGTGGGGGAATGAGATAGAGGGGATGGGATAAGGCAGGAATTCTCAAAGTGGTCGATATTGACCCCCTGGAATTGAAATCGGTTTCCCAGGGGACGACATAAAGGAAAACTGATTTTGGGGGTCGACAAAGTCTAAAAATCGACCCCTATTCATTAACACAAGTTCTTATTACAAACTTTCAAGATACTTTTCACGTTGTGTTACGTGTACAAATTACTACTTGCTTAAGTATTTTTACGTATTTTGTATTAATAATTACATAGTTGAAAATTACTGAGTTATGTTTATATATTTTATATCAATATGAAAAAAAACTAGAGATAGGAGTTTTAAAGTAATTTGGCTATGGGGGTCTGAGGTGAAGTGATAACTCAGACCCCGTCTGAGATATCAGTTCATTTTGGAAAAGGGGTCTCTTGTCCAAAATAGTTTGAGAATCCCTGGGATAAGACATCTAGGAGAATTTGATGGGGGGGGGGGGTTAAGGGGAATTGGGCTCCTGGATCACAACTCATCACAAGAAACTCGATGAATTCAAAGCTAATCGTTTCACGCCGATATTCCGTGAGAGCTTGGTATAACAACGAACGAGCCGTCCTAAGAGCTGTAATCAACACAATGATTCCAGCATGACTCTATCACCTATAGTTAGTTAATGGATAACTTTCTACCAGGCATTATTTTTTGTTTATGTAAATGTTTGTTAAAGCTTGTACTAGTATATATAAACTACATTTAAATTTACTATGGTCGCTTGTGGTCGACATTCGACCATAATAATTAATGTCAAAGACTATACTTCAATAATCACAGATTTCGCCAAGGCTACACTGTTAATTTGACTTTAACAATAAACAAAAGAATATACATGCGTGTGTGCATCAAATACATGGTAGCGTTTGTAATGTATTTTTTTTTATTGATTTAATGTATTTTTTATGCATAATTAAAAAAAAAAAATTAGCATTCGTCGCTTCTTTATATAAACTATAAGTGAGCGAAATTTCATACTCCTCCGCCTGCGCAGTTTTCGTAAAAAGGGGTACAAAGTTTTTGCTTCACGTATTAATATATGAAATAAAGATAGGTTGCTGGGGAGTTTGTTGCGCTGCTTCTTCTTCTTTAACAGTAACTAAAATCTGTAAGATTCCATTTTGAAATAAATTTTAATTCATCTGATTGAAAAATCGGCCCTTGTCTAACATTAATTCTCTTATAATATTCCAAAATTTATATCAAATCAAGTGTTTACATTAAAATGGTTAATTTGATACATCTATACTAATTAATATTAGTATATATCAAATTAACCATTTCTCCACGAGGAAAGATTTGTTTGTTTGCATTAAATAGGCTCCGAAACTACTGTATCGATTTGCAAAATTCCTTCACTGTTGGGATGCTATACTACTCCCGGGTGACATAGGCTTTATTTTCAAGAAAAATAATTTTGAATTTTTTGTTAAATACCCGTGCGAAGCCAGGGCGGGCTGCTAGTTTAAATATAAAGAATAAATAACATCTAAATTACTAAGCGAAATAAATCATATAAATCAAAATTTCATTATAAAACTTATTAAATGAGTCGAAAAAAAATTGACTTAAAAATACAAGCTATTAATGTTTTTTAAACATTTATCAATTATTTGTTGTACAGTTTGATGTATTTATGGGATATGTTTTTTATTATGTAATTATTATTAAGTAATTAGTGATTATTTTATAATTATTGTTAGTAGAATCCGTTTATTATGACATCGAAGGGAGATGACAAACACGTCATTATAAGCGGACGTCATACAATGCAAAAAGCATATACGTACTTAGAAAAACATTATTGTGTAATACTATACATTTTGTTCGAGGCATATTAACCATAAAAATTGTATCTACCACTGTTATTTTTGTAGAAGACTTGTTTTTTGCTTAGAATCAAGGCAATCGATCATTTTAAGCACAAGATTCTTTTATAAAATTCCTATCATTGTCACAATAACCGGACATAACTTATAAAAATAGTTCATAATAAGTAGAGTTGGGTAGGACATGATTTTAAAATGAGTTTGTAAGAGTAACATGACATTTTGTACTGAACAAAGTACAATGTACCGCTTCAAATGAGGCGAGGAGATTTTTACGGTTTGTACCGCGGCAGTACATTTGAAGAGATGAGGCCGGTGAGCCGGTAAGCGTCAATCCCTCATTCGTCCCGTACAAAACTTCTAGTTCAGAAAGGTTCGTTAAGAAGCGAATGTGATCGACCTCGGTCACCTCATTTTACTAGCAGTCATACATGTCATACTGTCCCTCTTAGTCATGTGAATATTAGTAGAAGCGTTATTGTACTGTTGTCCTGTTCTGTCGTTCCTCTTACATTTAAGGCGTGATAGTACCGGGACAAAAACTTTCAAGTAATACATTTCCAAATATTAAGCCGTATCAGTACAAATCTATTTTGTACAGGACAAATGTACTGGCTCACACGTGTACTACTCATCACTACTAATAAGCGACATTTTATAAAGAATATTACATATAATCGAATACAATGCAAGAAAACTTAACTTATTTGTATTGTGTTCTAGTCATAGTCCCTCAAGACTATAAGTAGAATACTGAGCCTAGATCACCGTCTTCTATGGGTAAGGTGCCCAGAAGGCTGGCTACGTTTTCTCGCTGGATCGCCATACTGATCCGTTGGCCGAGGTAAGCACCAGCCGTTGAGTCGTTTAGATCGTAAAGAATATTATATGAAAACCAAATTAGGCTGTGTATTAATTACTCCACATTAAGCAGTTGGTCATTATAGTCGGAGTCATAATAAACCGATTTTACTGTAATATTTATCATGTTATTATTTTTCAATCTTGCTTTCACGTATTACTTTACAGCGGTGGCTATGGTCGAAATCAGTTCAGATGATTTCAATATTCAATACTTTATATCATTTTAAAGTCAGTACCAAGTAAAATTTAACATCATAGTTTTTTACATAGTCGGTACTAATTAAAGTGTTTATTTCTCATATTTTACTTTTACTTACCTCCTTTTTGTTAGTTGCATGTGTAGACGTATAAAGGACAGTATAAGTCGCGTACAGGTTTGCCGATGACCTCATACTATTATAGTATAGTATTACTTACTATTATTGGATATACGCCAACCGTGAGTTGTGTTCCGGCATTAGTGGCCAGGTTCCAGTCTCCCTTAAGAGAGCAGCAGCGCATTTGTAGCAACTTTGGTGTTGCAAATGTCCATAGGCGATGGTAACCGCTTTCACTCAAGTTGCCCGTCTGCCTGTCTCCTGATCTCCTGCAATTAAAAAAATACTGTTACGTACGCACTTAGGATTGGAAGAAAACACCAGTTTTTAATTAAACGGTCTTATTAACTTACACAGTCGTACGTGATTCCCGTGAGTCCCTACGATAAGATGTCTCACTCACAATACCGTCGCTGATATTGCGTACATCACCTCCTGCTACTGCAGTGCTCGCCACCGAATTTACCGCGTGTAGCTCGCTTCCGGATCTTCTCTCAAACTACGCTACACACCTCCTTCACTGAACTGTCCACTAAACTCGTTACTGTCTTTAATTAAACGTTTCTTCCAACTGTTTCGTATAGCACTCGTTGCTTCGCTGCCTTGAACTGAACTCAACTGCCCGGTAGGCGCCTTAAGCTGCTTATATACCCGGAAGAATCTTCTGGAACACATAATTTCGATCTTCTTTTTGTTATTATTTTATTTACTATCCATCCCTTTCTAAACATCTATCTATCTCAGTCGTCGAAATTAATTGTTAATGTTGGTTTTATATATTTTTGGGAGCAATAACGGGGGTGACATTTTCTTTTTGAAAAAACCCTCATAAAAAAAAAAAAAAAAAAGCTATCTCAGTCTTTTCCTTCCCGAACCTTCTAGAACTTTCATTAATCGTTTATTCCTTTCTAAAATGTATCTGTTCTTGTCTTTCCTTCCAGAATCTTCTACCTTTTTCTAAAAGTTCTTAAAGCAACTAGATTGTTCCACCATCACTCGCCACAATACTCATGTAAAATATATACAACAATAAATTAAAATAATAAATGTACTGCAACAACTATTTATGTAACCTTTTTTGTCAATCCTACTGACCACCGACACGTGACGTCATGAGGCCATCGGCAAACCTTCTGCGCACGGGCAGTAATATGGATTTTTAAAACATTCAACGTTATGCTAAATCTTTAGGCAGAATCTTGTTAAGTGATGTTTTGCTGTAAAAGAAGACTTTTTGGCCAAAAAAATGTAATGAGATGAGATTTGGCTTAAAAAAGCGTTATATTTTTCAATTACAAAATAATAAAAATCAGCTCTAAATTTTACCTCGAAGACGAGAAGTCTTAAAAATAAGGATACAAATAAAATAAACTATCGATTAACGCAATCAATTTATGTGAATTAATTTCAACAATTCATAATATGAAAACACGATTAATTCATTCAAAATAACAAAACCCACTACAATTACAAAACATATCAACATAATAAAAAATCTTAAAAGCACTGTCATCTTTTTACAATCTGGGCCCAAGAATCTATGAAAGCGTATCCGTCTCATTTACTTTTCAAAATATTAATATGGATGGGTTATATAATTTATGCGATATTTGGCAAATGAATAGGGAGAAGAGTTTAAACTGTTATCCGTGCAGGAACGGAGAAAGGATAGAATTTCCTGCGGCCGGGCGGCCTCTCATAAGAGGCGACAACAAATCACAGCCAGGTGGTAGGTTGCCCGACTGGATGGCTACCACTCCTGGTCTCTATAACACACTTGAATTGTGTTCCGGCATTAGTGGCCAGGTTCCAGACTCCCATAAGAGAGCAGCAGCGTATCTGTAGCACCTTTGGTGTTGCAAATGTCCATATGCGATGGTAACCGCTTTCCATCAAGTGGGCCGTCTGCCTGTCTGCTGAGCTCATGCAATAAAAAAAAATGTTTTGGTGTATTTTTGATTGCGACGCTGTCAAATAGACGGCTTAGCTCATAGAAAATGTGCCAGCCTTTAGGATGGGTTGCGATAGAGGGGTCAGATAAGAGAAAGGGGACAGAGGGGTTAGACAGGAGAAAGGGGACAGAGGGGTCAGACAGGAGAAAAGGAATGGAGAGGATGCGATCGGAGGAGGAGGAAGTAGGTCATCGGAACGCTCACTCATCGCACGAAACAAAATTCTCTGAGACCCTACTGTACCGCTGACCCGCTGTATTACAGCGATCAAGCAGGCCCTAAAAGTTATTATCAAGATAATGGTTCCGGGATGGCTTTGTTACATTTTATAGTGATCATATTGGATCAGTCTGGTTGAAAGGCAAATAACTAAAAGAACACGACGGTATACGACTGCTTCAAGTTTATGTTAAATGGATAACTTGGGTTCATGCATCCAAATTGGAAAACAGAAATGAATTGGGTACTATTGGTTTAAGATATAGAAATCTTTTATCCATATAAGCAACTTGTGATTGTAATGTCAGAGTGAAGACATGACAATTTTGTTTTATGAGGAGTAATCCCTTTGCTTACAACGCGCTGTACAGGAACTAGCAACGGCCATAGTCTGGGACTCGTCGGCCAGATGGGCTGCCGGGCTAGCCACTAACACTCCTCGGTTTCCTGTAGCCATATCTCGGGCATAGCATATCATGGGACTAAGGTCCCGACTGGCGTGGGTTCGCCCCTCCGGGCAGGCCTGTGCCTGTAACTGGGATACGCCCTTTACTCGTCGGCATGGATGCGGGTGGCGGCTTCATATTCTCGTGGGACAAATTAAGGAGGCTTTATCGGTTTTAAATATTATTAACTATCGTGAACATGTAAGACAATAGTTTAATAAATGTATATATTTGTACATTATTTTATTGTTTTATTCTTACTTCTAGCAAACTCTCCACTATTGCAAATACAGAGCATAGAACTTCATTGCGCGCGCGCAATCCCCGCGACAACACGCGCGACGGCTTTTTTTGCTCTGTGATTTCAAAGCATCCTTGTTACCTAATCACAGTCCACTGCTGGATATAGGTGTTCCCAAGTCGGCGCCACTCATTCTGGTCATCCGCCTTTCTCATCCAGCGCCTAGGGGCCATCGATGAATTGTGATATTCTGTGACGAGGGGTGGAAGGGATTTCGTGACGTCACATTTCAAATTGTGTACTAGCAGAAGGTGATGTCAAGAGCCTTAAGAACAGACGAGCGTGCATGACAAGAGCTATGAATGTCAAAGAAGCGAGTGAGGTGTGTAAGAATAAGCCTGAATGGCGTTCTGTTGTTCGTGCCTACCCCGCAAGGGAACTGGTGTGAAGCTATGTATGTATGTATGTATGTAATGTCATTTGACCATAGAACCATGTTTTCAGTTATATAAGCCCATCCCATAAAAGCGACCACATTTATCGGGATAAAAAGTATTCTAAGTCTTGATCCAGGATATAAGCTAGCTATGTATGAAGTTTCATTTTAATGCATTCAGTAGTTTTCACATGACGCAATAACAAACAATAGAACTATACAAAATTTAGAAAAATTGTATGTTTCAAAGATTGCAGGTCCGAATTAATAACCCTGCTTTTTTATAACACGATTTTTAAGACCCAAACCCAGCAAAAACCAACTGTCAGACCTCAAGACACTGAGCTCTTTCTGCGTGCAACGGAACATAAACTAAAGGGATTCACAATTACTTTTATTTTACCTACTACCAATTTTATTATTATATAAAATTATTACAGCTAGGTTATGGTGTTTGAAAGAGAAGAATCCAGAACGAATGCAAGGGTAATGGTCGATGATGTTATGCTGGAGCAAGTGAATGAGTTTGTATATCTTGGATGTGCTTTTAGCAGGGATGGAAGGTACACCGCTGATATAGAAAGAAGAGTGAATTTGGGGAATAGTGTGATTGGATCGTTAGGTAAACTTCTAGGCGCTAAGAACCTCAGCCAGAAGGTCCAGCTTGCCATACACAAAGCGGTGCTGGTACCTACGCTCACGTATGGAAGCGAAAGTTGGGTATGGAAGAGAGAGCATGAAAGTAGAGTAAACGAGGTCGAGATGCGAGCACTGCGCAAAATATGCGAAGTGCCGCTCGCGAACCGCGTTCGTAATACCGAAGTAAGAAAGAGAGTTGGTCTGAAAGAGAGTGTCGGGGTGAAGGTAAGGAAAGGAATGCTCCGGTGGTTCGGGCGTGTGGAAAGAATGCATGATGAAAGAATGACTAAACAGATATACAATGCAAAAGTGGATGGATGCAGAAGTCGTGGAAGGCCGCGACACACTTTCCACGATCAAATTGGTCGTGTACTAGCAGAAGGTGATGTCAAGAGCCTTAAGAACAGACGAGCATGCATGACAAGAGTTATGAATGTCAAAGAAGCAAGTGAGGTGTGTAAGAATAAGCCTGAATGGCGCTCTGATGTCCGTTCCTACTCCGCAAGGAAACTGGCGTGAAGTTATGCATGTATGTATTAGAGCTAGGCATGTTTGCTGACGAGTTTCTTGCACCGCTTCTTCTCTTCAAGCCAAAACATGTTGCGAAGCGGTGGTAAATTAGATTAGAGTATATAATAACCATAAACAAAATTAAAACTAAATAATTAAAATGAACAAGATGGCGGTAGGCTAAATGAAACTTTAACATTACTCATTGACACTTGACATCTTTGTCTTCCGTGATCACCGATACTGAAAAGTGGCCGAACCGTCCGAATAATAATAAAAATCAAATAAATTACCCCGCTTAAAACCGTTAAAACGTAGTTTTATTATTTATTTATTTATTTATTTAAGGCACACCAACAGCACACACATTATTATGTTACATTACCAATCCTTTAATATAAAAGTTCTGATGTGTGGACCCATTAAAAGAGTGCACAGCATTTACAATTCAAATGTCAATTTCTAGTCATTTATTTAATTAATGTCAATATTATGCATGTGTCAAGTACAAGTATAGTTAATGAATGAATTCTTCTTCTCCGTCGTCACACTCTTGGCAGAGTGGTCGTGGTCCTCATGACAGGGGTGGTGGCAAGCTTCACAATTCGTCGCCATTCCTCTCGCACTGTAGCTTTCCTCGTGCATTCGTGAAGTGGGCCATTTAGTGCGGATTTGATTTGGTCGGTCCAGCGCATTGGTGATCTACCGCGCGCCCTCGTGCCCTCCACTTTGCCCTGGACCACGAGTCGCTCCACCGACGTGTCCTCTCGTCGTGTAATATGTCCAAAGAAAGTGAGAATACGACCTTGAACGATGGAAGAGAGACGTTGTTTTATGTCGAGTTCTTCGAGTGAATGAATAATGTTGACAAAATTAATAATGTAAAGCAAAAAAAAAAAAAAAAAATGCAAAAAGAATTATATATGTATACTAGTCGCGAAAACTTAAGAAAATATTACGCTATTTTAGTGTTAGCTGTATGTACCTATACACATATATCGGTATGTAACGGACTTTTACAACGTAATTTTCACCAATTTCGAAACGTCTGATTATCTTGAAAATTTGCACATGTGTTAAATAAAGACCGATGATAATACAATCATTTCTTAGTCCCCATGTCCGCCCAAGATCACCAGGATATAACAGGATAACTATAAACTATACGTAGAATGACAGCGCCACTTTTATATTATTATTTATGAGTGCCATATTTTAGAACTATTTTCACACATACGATATACTATGAGTCGAGTTTGTTAATTATAATTAATTTTAGTTAGTCATGAGCTTAAAAAAACTTGAACTAAAACATAGAAAATATTTTTTTAATATAAAAAGTTTGTTAACAAAAAAAGTAATGTGAAAAGCGTGAGGTGAGTTTTACTATAATATTGTTACAATTCAGATCTCGACAGACACAAAACCCACCTGCATATCTGAAACAAAGCACATTTATTACCCGTCGGCATTTGAACTAATAACATTGAAATTATTTTATGGTCGTCTTCTTTTGTTTACTTATTGGCATACGGCCTATTGTTGTATTGTGATAATTAGCCAGGTGTTATGGATTTAAAGTACAAGCTGATTCTAGGAAATTTGGTCCACGCGGCTGGGCGGACATATTGCATTTGTGCAGTATAAAACAATGGCCCGATTGAGGGAGAAAATGAATAATGAAAAGTAAGAATTACGACCTTCTGGATTACGTTTGGACTTGTTGTGTTCGGTTATATTTGTACCTGTGTTATACGTGTTTGTATAGTTCTGATAAACTGTATAGTCATTCTAACGGCATTTTAATTCGAGTCTCACGCATCGTAACAATATATTCATTCGTGTCAAGCACAAAAATATTTTAATGAATAAAAATTAATATATTATTTTAAATTATTTGCACAAACTTGACAGAGTTACAATAGATGGAATTTCATAAGTCGTGGTAGCGTAATGGTCAGCGCACGCGTCTTATACTCAAAGGACGCGTGCTCGACCCTAGCCCGAACGTATGCACCACTTAGTCAGTTTTCTGATCTAATATGCATATAGTTAAAATTACCACGTGCTAACAACTGTGATGGAAAACATCGTGATGCAACCATGCTTAGCCGCCATGGACAAGCGTGGCAGGTATACTGTCAGTTCCTCCTAAAATGGGAGACCTGAGCCCAGTAGTGGGACGTTCATGAGTTGATGATATATTTAATCATACACTGCAAGCCTTGAAATGATGTATGTAATTAGTCATAACATTAAGCTGTGAATTAAAAAGGATAATGAATTTTTATTACAGTGTTGAAATATCTAATGCTGTTAGTCGTAGCTAAGTCACGTTTTAAATGTGATTTTTTTGAATCTGGTTCCGTTGGCTATCTGTATCTTGTTGGTAAACCCTACGGTTCTGTAATACTACTACATCATCTGGGATAATGTTGACCGTTTAACGCAGATGTAGCGATGGGTTCAATACGTTACAAATTATAATAAGTTAGTTAGTTTTTCTCTGTGCAAGAATGAAAACAGAATACTAATTTCTGTGGCCAGGCAGCTTGTCGTAAGAGGCGAGAAAGCAACCCACAGACTGTATGGCTACCACCCTTGGTCTAGAGTATGCCGCTATGGGAGCTGCATACGTCTAGTCATCGCAGCGGACAACGAACTACTGACTAGCGTATTTTTTTTTTTGGAGCTGGATCCAGCTGAATAGCCGCAGATGGCTGTTTCAGCGATACCGGACTTTGGGGGCTTCCCGACTCCGTGGGAGCGGAGGCGTTCAGCCCGGAAGCAGCACGCTCGAGGAGGCACCTCCTGTGAGGTTCGACCTCGGCTCGACCGCTGCGGGGGATTGACTCTATATTGAGAATTAGCCGTTAAAGGCTGAAAGAGCTAAGCCAACAGGCTGAAGTGATTATTTGGGGACCAATTATCGACTCCGCCGGCGGAGCCGATCCTAGTCTATCATTACTACCGCTTCGCAACGTGTTATAGCTGGAGTAGAAGAAGCGGCGGAAGAAACTCTCCAGCAACACGCCTATGCTAATCCTGACTAACGCAACGCGGGAGCGCACATATTAATAGTTGCTCTATCTCGCTCGCACATCATCCGTCCCGGTCACACGTTGTGCTATACATTGTACTGGCAGTACGACTTGTTAATATTTGTACTTAAGATTACCGTTTCCAAAATAAATCAGTTCACTTAAGTTCACATCAGGACTCGACAGTCATTACTACTCTCTGCCATCTGAAGTATTATTTAACCTCTACTTCTCGCTGCTATACCGTCATAACTTTGTTTTCTGCCGCCTCGCGGCCCGGTGGTAGAGTCCATACTTGACATCATTTGGTATACATGTCGCTTTGACGCCGTGGAATAGAAACATTTGTAATAATTCAAGTGACGCGGGTGTAATGCCCTAGTATGTGTTTTATTAATTGTTGTGCCGTGAACTAATTTTGGAATTTAAATTTTAATAACAATAGTATAATTTGTAATATGAAACTGTATGATATGGAAATACTCAATTTCTGAAATAAATGAATTATTATTATTATAACAACCTTGGGTTGAGTTTGGATATCAGTGGCCAGGATCCAGTTTCTCCTTCAAGGCCGATAGCACATTGGCCGCACCTCTGCTATTGCTAATGTATATAGGCGACGGTAACCACTTTCCATTGCAGTTGGGCCGTCAGCCTGTCTGCTGTGCTTCAGCAATAAAAAAAAACAAAGCTACTTAGTAATTAGCAGACAGACTGACTGAGAAAAACACGTAAACTATACTTCAAAATCTCTTTACACGTTTTAATAAGCCCGTGGCCTTAACAAATAACTTGCATTGTTTCGACTTTAGATTCATAACTACCCTCACATATTATATGTGAGATTAGTTTTGAAATTAATATTTAATTTACTAGTTTTCAATTGATATTTAGTTAATTATTTACATTTATATATAAATAATAAACTAAATGTCAATTGAAAACTAATAAAATAAATATTACAATAATAAATAGACAGATACGCTAATAGGGTTAAATATACGTATTAAATGTAACTGGTTATTTACTTGTAATTGAATTGTAAATTATTTTAGAAATAAATGTCTTAAACCTTAATTTGTGATTTGATATTGTTAATCACATTAAATATTGACAGATAACGTATTGTTGCGAGTCGATAACTAATGCTTTACAGGTGTTTTATTACCTCTTCGAATTTGTATGATCGATTGTCTGCATTAATCTTTTTTGTACGCCTCCCGGCAAGACGTCATGATCCCTGCTTTTCTTTTGTTTGTATTTCATGCGCATTCTTAGAAGCCATTAAGTCGACGAGTTAAGAATTCCAAGGATTAGGGCATGTTGCTAGGACGCCATGTCTATCTATATGTCTAATAGAATATAGAAGCTAGTATTTTATAACGACGGACTTTGCGCGATTTATGTGGTTACAATTTTATGTTCTTTGGTTATCCTTGTAAGAATTGTGAATCATGTGTATGTATTTCTAATAAACTTTGTGATAAATCCAACGGCATTTTCACTTTACATCTCACAAATTCGTAACAGTATTGTATATAGACTAATGTATGTAGTTATTCATTAACGTTACTTTTAATGTTATAAATGGGACTCATTTGGCCACAGTCAAAAATTTTAATATTATTTCAGATGAAGCCATTTCGCCCACTACAATACGCAGCGGGGTGATTTAATCTTTTCTATTATATTAATATAGTCTGTGATTTAATCTTAGTAATATAACCAAATTTTTCTCAACACTAGCTGCCGGTGATGACGTCATTTCCAATTTACCGACCTGCACTAGGATACAAAGGGCAATCTGTAATATTATAAAATTATAAAAATGCCATGTCCGTACATTGAAGTTATTAAAAAAAATCAACTGGAATACACTATATAAACGATGGAGAACTCGATGCATTTTTTTGAAGCTTTTATTTAACTTGCAATGGATGTACCTATGTATGTATGTATGTAAGTTCGGGTGGAATCTTGTAAGTCAAATTTGACCAACTTCCCGGTTTCCGATTGAGCTGAAATTTTGCACGAATATGTATATCGCGTGACAGTGCAATAATATGGTACCATGGAGCTGATCTGATGATGGAGTCGGAAGGTGGCCATAGGAACTCCTGTACTAAACAAGATAGACCCGTCGTGTTTCGGCTCGTTTTATTTGTCTTCGCTAGCACTCTGCGGCTATATGATATCCAGGATCTCAAAAGCTTGTATTTAAAAACCTTTTTAAAAAAGCTTATTTATGTTTCTTGTCGGTTTGTCTGTTTGTCCGAGATTCACGTAAAAAGTAATGTACCAATTTTGATGCGGTTTTCGTTGATCGACATCAAATTCTTAGACTTAAAATCTACGCTACTTTTTATCCCGGAAATCCCGCGGGAATCTTCCCGTTTAAAGTTGTTCGGGTGCATAAAAATTAAGTTATTCCGGCACAGTTTTCACTAAAACGATAGCTTAGATTATTTTTTAAGCCTTTAGCTCACTATTAGCACATATGTGTCCGCGATGAGAGTGCAGATCACCTTTGTGCACGTGATCGTTAATTGTGTTGTTGTCTCACTCTGTTTATATAGGAGTTATATGATTTGTATGAAATGGGTATATTTTCTTCGTATATTACGAGATAGTGATAGTGTTAGTCTAGCGGATTTTTGGTATATCGATAATTGTCTTAAGGGTTAAATGCCGCGGTACTGCGTGTGCCGGGAATCCCGCGAAAATTTCATATCAAGCGTACACGAAGTCGCGAGTATATCTTAGTTGTTAAATATAATTCTTTATAAAACAAAGGAATAATTAATATTCAATAAGAGCGATAATTGAGCACATGGGTCATGTTTATAAATACTGGGTCACGTACTGCATACATATCTTAAAGTGTAGGGTTTTGGTGTTGAAATGTATAATGTGTTATTTTTTATTATTATTATGGATAATGTGTATTTGAGTGCGGTGAGTAATTGCCTTTTTCAAAAATTGTGCATATTTTGACAAAAACCTAATCTTTATAATTTTTAACCGATTTCAAAACAGAGAATACCTTCTCAATTCGCCATGTAAATATCTTATAGCTATAAAAATATTTATATTTATATATAAGTTCTATATTAATATACGTGAAGCAAAAACTTTGTACCCCTTTTTACGAAAATTGTGCGGACGCAGGAGTATGAAATTTCGCACAATTATAGTTTATATAGAGAAGAAGCTACGAATGCTAATATATATATATATATATATATATATATATATTATTATGCATAATAAGCTTTTTTAAAAAGGTTTTTAAATACAAGCTTTTGAGATCCTGGATATCATGCAGCAGCAGAGTGCTAGCCAAGACAAGTAAAACGAGCCCAAACACGACGGGTGTATCTTGTTTAGTACAGGAGTTCCTATGGCCACCTCCCGACTCCATCATCAGATCAGCTCCATGGTACCATAGTATTGCATTGTCACGCGAAATACATATGCGTGCAAAATTTCAGCTTAATCGGAAACCGGGAAGTTGGTCAAATTTAACTTGCAAGATTCCACCCGAACTTACATACATCCATTGCAAGTTAATAGACAGCTTGTAAGAAATAAATTAAATCAATATTTGACAACATGTATTTGACACAATCACGCATATATTCTCTTTTGTTTATTGTTCAAGTCAAATCAACACTGTAGCCTTGGCGAAATCTGTGATTATAGAAGTATAGTCTTTGACATTAATTATTGTGGTCGAATTTCGACCGCGGTTGACCACTAGTACCTACTAAGTAACAGGACAAGTCTTTTAAGATCATCAACAAAGAGACTAATAATGCCAATGCATTCTACGCAATTTTGTCAGAAATCTTTTCTGACTGGTTCCTATATTTGACTGACTTATTTGCCTTACTAGCGGTTAAAATTTGAAATAAGCTCCATATAAGTTGTATCAAAACTCAACCGATGGTAAAGCATGTGAATAAATATTAAGATATAGGAGCCGGCCATTTTTCTGCAGCATAAGAATTAGGCATAATTATTTAAGAATAAGTAGTGTTTTCTGAGTGCGTTCTTAAATGTAGGCGATGTTTTGGCCTCTCTGACAGTAAGAGGCAGCGCATTCCAACGTTTGTAAGCCGGCACTGTAAAAGAGTCATCAGAAAAGGATGAAGTGTGTGCAGGTGTAGTGAGTTTACCATACGTATGAATGCGCAAATTGTGGGAAGTAGAAAGGCGAAGGAATTCAAAACGTTCCTTAAGGTAAAGAGGACTACTACGAATAAATAATATGTTATAAAGTAGTGTGAGAATGTGAGTATTCCGGCGAAAGCGAATAGGGAGACACTTGAGTTTTTCACGAAATTGTATGTGTGTATAATGTGTATAAATATTGTTACGAGTTGCGAGACTCGAATTAAAATACCGTTGGAATTATTATACAGTTTATTAGAACGAGCGTGCATGACAAGAGTTATGAATGTCAAAGAAGCAAGTGAGGTGTGTAAGAATAAGCCTGAATGGCTTTGTTGTTCGTGCCTACACCGCAAGGGAACTGGCGTGAAGTTATGTATGTATGTATGTATTAGAACTATACAATCACGCATAACATGGGTACAAATATAACCGAACACAACAAATCCAAACGTAATGCAGAAGGTCGTAATTCAAAAAAACGAGCAAAGTCCGTCACTAATAGATTGTCTAATGTACACACGTCTCGCCTTGATCGTGGTTCTCGCTCGACTGCCCCCTCCCTCAATCGGGCCATCGTTTTATACTGCACAAATGCAATGTGCCCGCCCGGAAACGTGGACCATATTTCCTAGAATTAGCTTGTACTTTGTATCCGTAACACCTGGCTAATGATTACAGCCGCAAATAGAACAACAGGCTGTTTTCTAGAAACGTATGCCAATAAATAAGTAAACAAAAGAAGACGATCATAAAAGAATTACAATAGTTTCAATGTTATTAGTTCAAATGTCGACGGGTAAATATGCTTCTACAAATCTGTAAGTGGAATTTGTCTTTGTCGGCGCCTAGGTTGTAACAATATTGTTTCAAAAATTTGTCTTTAGCTTCTACAGATTAATAACAACATTACGTTATTCTAATTTAAAATCTATACTTTCATAATATTATAATCAATCGACGCAATCAGAGAAACCGATGTAACAATTTTATCAAAATGAAAATGTAGTCATTATATAGTATTTAATTATTTAATGATTATAATAACTTATGATTACAAAATTGAATGCTTATTTTGAAATTTGTTGTTAGCGATTTGCAAAGTAAATATAGTCACGTTTTGACACTGTGTGCATAAATTTCTATACAAATAAAATCGTAATGTTTGTTTGTGATTTTAAATTGAATGCCAAAACTTAAATAAAAACACTACATTTTTTTTTATTGTATAAGTTCAGCAGACCATCGCCTATGGACATTTGCAACATCAAAGGTGCTACAAATGCGCTGTTGCTCTCTTAAGGGCGATTGGAACCTGGCCACTAATACAGGAACACAACTCAAGGTCGTTATATATACCTTTTTTTATTTATTGCTGGAGTTTAGCAGACAGGCAGACGGCGCACTTAATGGAAAGCGGTTACCATCGCCTATGGACATTTGCAACACCAAAGGTGCTACAAATGCGCTGCTGCTCTCTTAAGGGAGACTGGAACTTGGTCACTAACGCCGAAACACAACTCAAGGTTGTTATGGCGACATACTATGGACCAGGGGTGGTCGCCATCCAGTCGGACAAATGCCCTACCACCTGGCTGTGGGTTGTTTTGTCGCCTCTTACGACAGGACGCCCGGCCGCAGGAAATTATATTGTTTCTCCGTTCCTGCACGGATACTTATAGAATTATAAACTTTATCGAGACAGCGAAACGCCCGGTAGATATCTCACGTGGCCAAAATACTGGTCTATACCTCGGACAAGCGAGATAATACCATACCATACAGCGAGATAATGTAGCCAGTCTTTTGGGCACGTTTCCAACTGACAGCGGCCTGGCACTAGATTTTATAGTTTAATTTTACATACATACATAACTTCACGCCAGTTCCCTTGCGGGGTAGGCACGAACAACAAAGCGCCATTCAGGCTTATTCTTACACACCTCACTTGCTTCTTTGACATAGTTTAATTTTAATTTGTATATATAGTGTTATTTAGTTTAATTCATAAATTAAGTTTTAAGGTCTTATATCTATCTCTTTCTATTTTGTTGTATAATAAAAATAAAAAATCTTATAGGATGTGTAATCTTTTTTTTTTGAAAGTTTGTTTTTAATATACTTCGAAACAATTTAAATAAATAAATAAATAATGGAAAGGAGACGCTGCCTTTTGAGCCAAAGAAATGTAATGAGTTCAGATATGGCTTAAAAAAGCGCTATATTTTTCTACTATGATACGCTCGCGACTTCGTTTACGCTTGACTCGACAAAAGAATATGAGGTATCTTTTTAATGAAAACTGTGTCGGAATAAGCTAATTTATAATTTATATATAACCACTAGCAACCGCTCCTGGGAAAATTCCCGCGGGATTATCGGGATAAAAAAATCACACATTTTATTACATAAACTTTGCTATCGATCAGTGAAAAAATCACATCGGAATTCGATATTTTTTATGCGGCCATTTTAAACAATTCCCAGAAAAATTCCCGCGGGATTCCCAGGACACAAAATCAGGATTTAAGTCTAAGAATTTCCTGTCGATCAGCGAAAACCGCATCGAAACCGGTCCACTAGTTTTTACATGGATCCCGGACACACACGTAAACAGGCAAGAAATCTAAAAAAGATTGCATCGTTCTCCATCGGTTATATAGTCTATTCCAGATGTTTAGAATTTTATAATATTGAAGGAATGAATGAATGAAAACTCTTTACAAACTGATCCCACGTACGCTACGTATGTGATGCAATGTGGCAGAGTTGGTGTGCACACTTGCCCCGCGTATACAACGCAAATTGACGTCAGACTGATAAGTCATTTCTTCAGGTGCTGTTGTGTACAATGTTTTCCGACTCAGAGAGCTATGGTTATCCCCTCCACCATCCCACGCCGATCTGGATTGATAGACATAACGTTGCATGGGACGCGTGTGATAGCGTTGCGTATGACAAGTAATTCAAGAGTCTAGATGTCATAATGCGTGGCATACGTTGTGTACGTTGGCTCAGTATGTTCCTACCTTTATTGTTCACCATACACTTAAATCTAGACAATTGATATGGATACATTTGCATTAGAACAATAGGCGGCCGTATCGCTTAAATGGATAACATTTAATAAACTAGGCTTCCATAGAGTAAATAATAACCACAAACAAAATTAAAACTAAATAATTAAAATGAACAAGTTGGCTGTAGGCTAAATAAAACATTAGCATACTCGTTGACACTTGAAATCTTTGTCTTACGTGATCACGGCCACTGAAAAGTGGCCGAAACGGCGGAATAACAAAAATCAAATAAATTACCGCGCTTCAAACCGTTAAAACGTTATTATGTATACAAATCGCGAAAACTTAAGAAAATATTATGTATAATATTTGTTTTAGCATTGTCATAAACCTAACAATACCAAACTCATTACACGTCATATTTTTGAATTTGGGAAACCTCCTGCTATGTCTTCGGAGTCCAAGAGATTCTTTCAAGATCCAAGGAACAACTTTCAAGCTGTGCCGTGTCCAACGTACAAAGGCATTATTGATATCGGTTCAGAAACTAAAAAGTTATGAATATACATAAAAAATATCCATACCGAAGTTTTGTACTCAGTTAAAAATATGCATATTATTAACTTTACTTTACTACTTTATTTAAAGATCTTAAGTGTGTTGTTGTTTTAAATCTATAATATTGTAAAAGTTTAGTCTTTTGTTTTTTAGATTTTTAGTGTTCGTCTGTTTGTTCGCGATTCACGTAAAAACTACTCGGCTGATTTCGATGCGGTTTTCGCTAATCGATAGAAAATTTCTGGACTTAAAATTTGCAATATTTCGTAACCCGGGAATCTCACAGAAATTTTCTAGGGAGCCGTTTAAAGTGCTTCGGTTGAAAAAAAATCGGATGCCGTTGTAATATTTTCACTGATCGATAGCAAATTCTCTGCTATAAAATCTGTGACCCTGCATGTCCCGCAGGATTTTTCCCAGAAGTGTTTTCAAGTTGTTGGGACACGTATGAATTAGCTTATTCCGTCTAACGTGGACGAAGTCGCGGGCAATTTCTAGTACTCGCATAAAACTGTTTGATGTTTTTCTTTAGCAAGAAACAGAAGGAGCTTTTGATGAAAATTTAGAAGTTGCGGGTGATATAACAGTTGAGCGAGACACATCTGTTGATGGGGAGATACCTGCTGCTGGAAACGTCGCGTTCGGTGGGCATGCAAATGCCAAAGGGAGTGTCAAGATATTTGCATCTAGTGAAGGTAAGGATGATCAAAGAAAGGTGTACAATAATAAAGTAAGTGGTTACTATCACCCATTAGCACAAGCAACACCAAAGGAGCCAATAGGTCACCTACCTGCTTGAGTCTAAGAATCTGTTTAATCTCTATTTGAATGACTCCGTATTATGGACATGGGACAATCGCGTGGGGAGATAATTCTATAATATGCAAACGTATGTATTCCATAGTATGCTAGGATGGAGATATCGCCATGTACAGTAAGCGATGTTATTTCAATCTACAATATAGGTATAGTTTGATTATCAAACTAATTGCCCAGTTATACAGTGAAACCTGTATAACTGAGATCTGAAGGTACCTACCTATATTTTTAATCACCTAGCCTTGCATGTGCCCAGTCTCCTAAATAGGCAGGTTAAAATGACAGTTGTCTTATTTATAGAAGGTCCCACTATGAGAGGTCGAATGTACCATTTTTCATGTAAATGTTAATACAGAAAGTTAATATAATGGAAGAGATTAGACTGTTTGTAAACAAACCTGTCATGACTTGTCTAAACAAAGATAAATTGTTTCACTTACACCGGCTATTGAGCTACAAAATTCCAATTATAGAGGCAAACATCGAAAAAGTCTAAGAAATCAAGCCTCAGTTAAAAAAGTTTGAAAATTCCCAATAACAGAGGTATTTTAATGCAAAAAGGTCGGGACCTCATTGTTGTTACCAATAACAGAGGTTTCTCACATATCAATGGACCACTTATCTAGGTTTCACTATACTTCTATTTTTGGGCTTACTTCATATATGAACAAATTATAGAATGAGTCCCCCTTTCCGCGGTTTTATGTTAATGCCTTTCAAAAAGCGCTGATTAAATTACTGCACATTACTTAAGGTATCTGAATTAACTTTGACACTGCAGATATTTATAAGTAGAAATGACTTATAGTTATGAGGACGATATTGTCATTATATATCTCATCATTATAATATATATATATCATTCTTCTGTAGGCGTGTATGTCACTGAAGTCCTAGATATACCGATAGACAGAATTTAGATTAAATCTTTCTGTGTGCGTTTGACTGCACTTCGGGATAGTTTAGATTCACTTCACTGGAGAAGGGTTCCAGCATTTTGATAATTTTTTTTCTGTATGTTTGAATAGATCCCTGGATTGTTTAGATTTACAATTGGACCCGGTAGATGGCACTGCAATCGGATTCTATTTTTATTTTTTTATGGCAGGACAACGTCTACCGGGCCCGTTAGTTTCTTATATATTTATTAGTGACACTAAGGTAGTATTTCTCTATTGACAGGTGGATCACCGTTTTTGCAGTCCACATCATTTTCACAACCTTTTGAAGAAACTAGTAACGCTGTATTTACCCCATTTAATCCAGCACCTAACTCATTAATACCTTTCATATCACCTTTATTCTTACGACTTAATCATATCCCAGAAGTGTTCCTTTCAACTGTGTCTTATCCTATTTGTAATCCTTATTTAGTAACAAGAATACAAACTCTTGAAGCTTGCGACTTACCCAAAACAATGCTACCAGGTAGTATAAGACTGAAATTGTCTACTATCGAATCTTTGCCAAAGGTACTAATACCATATGTAGATACAGAGGACACAGTATGTCCTATGGTAAAACCTGTAGAATACGCTTTTATATCGTGTCCAAAAATGGTAGTAACTAGTCCGATACCTATAAGATTGGGTCCATTCAGATCAGCAATAAACTCAAACTTTTTTCCATTAGCACCGTTAGCATTGAATGTAGGAAATGTTGCATCGTTACAAAGAAGTTCATTGTCAATCACACCGTCTTTAGCATGTTACCCTTCTGGAGATCTATCGAGCACTAACGCAGTTCCAATAAACATCTCGAATTCACATTGTAATACAGAACCTGTTGGAGAAGTTTCATCTCTTGACGAGTTTGATTCTGTTAAGGATTGTAATTCTAAAGAAGAAACGCCTGTACCTAATTTACATTTCTCAGGAATTGTACCCGTGGCTGGTAGTTTTAGAATAGCTGCAAAATTTTGAAGTAAATTATTTAATTGTGGGAATAATGTAAACAACCAGTACAATCAGACAAAATCTTGAGAAGAACCTTGAATTGTTTTAATGTAAATAGACTTTTTTCCTGATTAATTATTGTAAATTTTTGTTTAATTAAACTTATTCTATTGTTGTGAATTGTTTTATTCTATTTTTATTTTCGTTTTATATCTTACACTAATTTAGACTGATTACTATGAAAATAACAATATCAAAAAAAAAATATTTATACGTTTAGACTCGCTGAGAAATATCTTAAAACGTTCTTTAAGATAAGAAGTAATAAAACAAAACTTTCGAAAATTTTCATTGAGATAAAATAATCTTAAAATTACATAAGACAAACACGTCTTTTTTCAATATATTGATAGTCAAGATATTATCGATTATATAGTGATAACATTTCTTATATTTTAGTATATAAGAAAGAATAACTAACTTATAAGTTTAATCATCTGTTAGACATTTAGAGATTCGAGATATGGATATTATTTATTTAATTTGTATATGTTCCATTAAGGTAAGTTCACTTTATTTATTTATGCCGTTCGCTGTTGAGACGCTTGGACCATGGAATCCTGAGGCTATAAACCGCAACGAAGATCTATCAAAACGACTCATCAACTCTTCGTGTGATCAGTGTTGTTGCCTATCTCGGACAGTATGGCGATCCAGCGAGGAAACGTAGCCAGCCTACTGGGCATCTTACCCATAGAAGACGGTGACCTAGGCTCCGTATTCTACTTATAGTCTTGAGTTAGTTTGAAAAGTAGGTTAAAGTTTAGGTAAGCAAGGTTAAATATTAGGTAAGTACGGTTAAATATTAATAGTAAGTAAATTAATTTACTTTTAATAATATATTTTTAATTTATGGAGCACCTGATGGAAAGTGGTTACCGTCTCCAATGGACATTTGGAACATCAAAAATGCTACCAATGTGCTGCCTGCTTTGAAGGGGGATTGGAACCTGGCTACTAATACCAGAACAAATCTCTAGGTTGTTATGGCCGCATACTCTAGCCCATGGGTACACCACCCAGACGGTAAAATGCCCAAACTAGCTTAGTGGTAATTTTATTATCTCTTACGATAGCTACACTATGAATTTCTTTAGAACTTTCATTTTAATTTCATTAAATTAATGATAATTTAATGAAATTAAAACAAATGATGACATTTGAGGAAAATGCATATTGTATGGCAAGAATTCTATCCGTGCAGGAAGAGAGAAAGAATACAATTTCCTGCGGCCGGGCGGACTGTCGTAAGAGGCGACTTAACAACCCACAGCCAGGTAATAGGGCATTTGCCCGACTGGATGTCTACCACCCCTGGTCTAAAGTATGTCGCCATAACAACCTTGCGTTGTGTTCAGGCATTAGTGACCAGGTTCCAGTTTCCCTTAAGAGAGCAGCAGCGCATTTGTAGCAACTTTGGTGTTGCAAATGTCCATAGGCGATGGTAACCGCTTTCCATCAAGTGGGCCGTCTGCCTGTCTGCTGATCCTCTGCAATAAAAAAAAGAACAATATTTAATAAATTGCCTACTAATATTAGCGAGTTACCACTTAAACGGCTCAAACCTTATATGATTTTTTTAAAGTAGACTATATAGGTAGGTACTATAGCGTAGACAAATATGAACGACATTACGACATACGACATTGAAATTTTCAAACTTAATAGATACTTTAATGTTATTTTAAGAATTTTAACATTTCTTGTGTATTTATCTGACATGTATACTTCATGAAATTAATATAAAAGCATTATGGTAGGGTACTAGGGGCATAAAGGCATTTATAGTACAACCGATGAGTTGTGGCTCCTCTGACCCATAGGCTTTGCAAACTTTCGCACACGTACACTCGTGATTGTACTCGAGAGAGTGATAGCGACACGACCAATGCTGACGTGTGAGTAAGACAGAATACCTCGTAGTTCTTTCCGAATATTGCCGAATAAGCTCGAAGCAACAAAAAGAGATGTGTAATGTCGTTATTGGTGGGAGTTGCTTCATTTTTAAAAATGAAACTCGATATAATGGACTGTATAATTATTATTATTAAAATATTACATAAATTAGAAATATACATAACGAAGTACGTATTGAAATGACAAATAAGTCGTCAATGAGAATTATATATAAGAATAATAATTTTTTGCCTCCAAGGCCGCTCCGACGTCTAGCTGCTAATTGTGCGAGCTATGGGCGTCGGCGGTATGCGTGGAGAGGAAAGTAAGTGTGCTTCTGCGGGCGGGTCAGGGCGGTGCTCTCTGTCCGCAACAGTAGTGTTATTTAATCGATTATTATTTAAATCGAGTATAATTAAGAAAATGAATACATTTATTTTCCATATTCTGACAAAGTTTAAATTTTCTCTAACTAAATAGTGTAATAAAATTAATATAATTTTTATTTTTTTAAACTAATATCAAAAATGTCATAAAACACTATATAATGTCATGTTGCCTCTTTCTATATAGATACAAATAAATGTTCCGTCTTTATTTTCAGGCAGTCGCGTGTAACATTCTCGGCCCTAACGTCCAAAATATTGCAAATTTAAATGGCATGCCTAATGGACCTCCTTTCAACAACGGACCTGGTATCAACATGGCACCGTCAAGCAGCGGGCCAATAAACGTGAATGCTGTAGCTTTAAATAACGCAGGAATTCCAAGTGGCAATATGTTTGTAAATAATGTGGCAACTGGAGGTGACGGACCTGGCAATTTTGATCAAAATCTTGCTGGTACTATACAAGGAAATTTTGCTGCTGAATCGGATATGTTTGCTGCTTCAAACTTAGCTAAAGTAGACAATATATTAATTGGAAACTTAGGTGCAAACAATTTACCTGGTAACTTTCCAGTGGTTAATGCAAATATGAGGAATATTTTAGCTAACAATGTCGCATCTAATTTCAACAATCTAAATACAAATTCTCCAAACAAAATGTTCTCCAATACTAATCTTCTTAACAATATGGCCTCGACAAATTTAGCTCAAAATATGGCATATCAGAAATTTCCAAATAATATGGCGAATCCTTTACTATCCAAATTTGGGAGTTCAATGACGAAAATGTCGAATTCACCAACAGATATTGCCGGTATTGTCAATATGGCCACTAATTTTGGAAATCCGTTTGCAAATGTTCGTTTGGAGAATCCCTATGGTATGCAGGTGCAATCAGAAGCTTTGGAAATAGCCGGCACTGTTGCTGTAAATGGGAAGTTGCCAATAATAGGCACGGTGGCACTGCAAGGCAACTTTCCGTCGAATGGTGTAGGGACTGTGAAATATGAATGTTTTTAATTAATTATTTTTTTATGTATAGCCATGTAACTTATTTTAGTAAATAAAGTATTTATTTTCAATATAAGTCCAAAATAGTCTTTAATTGATAACTTTATGGAAAAGCTTTTGTGAAATTCGCACTGAACCTGCAATTTCTGTCAGATACCTTGGAAATATCTTTCACAGTAGCTATGAATGGAAAATTACTAATAATAGATACGGTGGCGTTGCAAAGCAATTCTCCAACAATTAATGAAGGGAATGTTCGATACGAATCGTTTTTACTAATTAATTTTTTGAAATGGAACTGCTTTAGAATCGTTGTGATTTGAAACTCGATGAAACAAAAAGCAACACTAAAAAGAGATAAACACATAAATTTATACGAATAAGCCTGCGAGAGAATGAGATACGAGTTTTATATTATGCAGCACAGATTAGAAAGTCAGGAAGACCGATGATTAAACATAGGTCCGATTTGGACTATTACAAAACTGATAATAATATTTTTTAGACTAAAATAGTGAAAAATTGCAAGTGATAATGAAGTTTATTTTGAATTATGATATGTTTTACCAGGTGGTAGGGTATTTGTCCGAATGGATGTATACCACCCCTGGTCTAAAGTATGTCGCCATAACAACCTTGCGTTGTGTTCCGGCATTATTGACCAGGTTCCAGTTTCCCTTAAGAGAGCAGCAGCGCATTTATAGCACCTTTGGTGTTGCAAATGTCCATAGGCGATGGTAACCGCTTTCCATCAAGTGGGCCGTCTGCCTGTCTGCTGAAGTCCTGCAATAAAAAAAATATGTTGACGGATGTAGGCTAAAGGAATTATATTTGTTTTAACCCTTAATAAAAGTTAGAGAAGAAATATCTATGAGTATATTCTCTGAAGTTTCACTTACTCACTCACACACACTAAACTGCACATACACACACAATTTTTTTGTACATTGGTCATGTGACTTATTTTAGTAAATAAAGTATTTATTTTCGAAATAAGTTTAAGAAAGTTTTTAATTTTTAACCTAATAGAGACAGCACTGTCAATACACTCATGAGTATGGCCATTACTGACACTAAAAGTACACTTTTGGAAATTTATTTGCAAATATAAAATGGAGGAATGTATATACCTTTAAATTTCATTAGGATACTTTGGAAATAGCAGACACATGTGCTTTTACTCGAAAATTAAGAACAAATGGTAAAAGCTTGAAATTTTTTCGACAAATACATACATGCATCACTTCACGCCAGTTCCCTTACGGGGTAGGCACGAACAACAGAGCGCCATTCAGGCTTATTCTTACACACCTCACTTGCTTCTTTGAAATTCATAGCTTCTGTCATGCACGCTCGTCTGTTCTTAAGGCTCCTGACATCACCTTCTGCTAGTACACGATCAATTTGATCATGGAAGGTGTGTCGTGGCGTTCCACGACTTCTGCATCCATCCACTTTTGCATTGTATATCTGTTTAGTCATTCTTGCCATAGTGTCTGTATATATGAATTTTTTAATTATTTCATGTTGATTAAATATGTTATTTATAATTAAAACTAAATTTTGGTGGTTTTAACTGCGCTTTTAATTTGCTTTAAATTTTTACGTTACACGTATTGTCGTTCCCTTATCATACTGTTCTTTAACATATCATTCAATTTAACCGCACATAGAGGTAAGTAAGTACCAAAACTTATATTTTAATTATAAATAATATCTTCATTCCACATAAAGTAATTAAAACATTCGTATATACAGACACTATGGTTGAACTTAGAGCTTTAAGAAGTCTCAAAGATCTCATTTCAACTGCACTTATCCTGCTTTCATACTTTTTCTGCCATATCCAACTTTCACTATCTCATAAATTAGTGCTGGCACCAATACCCATTAAAAATATACTTAAATTATATATAAGTTTACCTAGTATAATATTATTAAACACATATACAAATGTAAAGGTAGAAAAAGAGATGGTCATCCATTCATTGTGTGAAGGATGATATGATGATTTGGGGTGTGACAGGTGATGTATGTCAGAATAGAATAATAATAATAATTAATTCGGATATGGTAAAAGAAAAGCGAGAATCTTACTATACAAACATAATATATACAAAATAAGCAGCAATATTAATTAGACTTGAGAGGACCAAACATTTTTTTTATTGCAATAGTTAAGCAGACAGGCAGACGGCCCGCTTTATGGAAAGCAGTTGCCATCGCCTATGGACATTTGCAACACCTAAGGTGCTACAAATGCGCTGCTGCTCTCTTAAGGGAGTCTGGAACCTGGTCACTAATGCCGGAACACAACTCAAGGTTGTTATGGCGACATACTTTAGACTAGGGGTGGTAGCCATCCAGTCGGGTAAATGCCCTACCACCTGGCTGTGGGTTGTTTTGTCGTCTCTTACGACAGGCCGCCCGGCCGCAGGAAATTGTATTCTTTCTCCGTTCCTGCACGGATAGGCATACTAGCAACCATGTGATTGAAAGACGTCACTGATGCGGATGAAGTTCGCAATCTCGCCACATTTATTTGAATATAATAAATTGACAGAATTTATTTATGTCTATAATAAAGTTACGAATGTTTCACAGAAAGGCGACTGGCGGTTTTCGGCCTGAACGTCTACAAAGACAAAACTTATACTGAAAAAAGTCCTTTCATACTTTTTATCTTTTTAAGTACTAATATTTTAAGAAGATAGCTAACCGAAGAAAAATTATGCTGACTTTAAAAATCGTTACTCACTTGCCACATAATTAAATTCCTCTCAATTAGATTCCTCAAAATATTAACAAGAATTTAGATATATTACGAATCAAAATATCGATGATGTTCGTAATAAGCTTTTGCTTAGCCCTTTTTTATCATGTTAGTTGGTTAATCGATTATTTATTCGTAATCGATATCTGTAGTTTTTATATTTATTTAATGGCAACACAAAATATCCAAGCCTCTACTATGTCACTGTCAAGTGTCGTACGTCAGATAAAGCTGTATGGACTTAGTTCCTTTGTCTGAGATCATTCTGGGAATGTTTTAAAATGTACAGATAAAAAAAAACAAATTCCAATGCTATTTCTTAACCGATCGACAGCAAATTTTATGTAATAAAATGTGTCATATTTTTACCCCGGGAGCAGTTTGTAGTTGTTGGGTTGCATAAAAATTTGCTTATTCCGACACAGGTTTCACTAAAACCATAGCTTACATTCTTATTTAAATTCTGCGATACGTTGTGTCTTGAGAATCCCTCGGGAAATTTCCCGGAAAAAGTATAAATTGGTTAGATTGCATAAACATTCATGTATTTTCATACTAGAAAATCCGTTGCCCTGCTGAAAATACCCTTTTGAATTTAAACACTGGCAAATTAACTGTAAACTACGTTACCTGTCAAGCGTGGACGAAGTCGCGGGCAAATCCTACTTTTCATATAAAATTCTTCTTCCATGTACTGGACTTAAATAAAAAAGTGATTCAAAAATATTCTTTATTTATAAAAAAAAAAATCAATACATCAAAGGTCCGTTGCATCCGCAGCCGCAGCCGTTCGCAACGCTGACCAGCCCACCGGCTGGTACGCAACCCTCGAACATAACGTAACCGATTACTGGCACGTTACCAGCAACTGCAGTGTTGCCACCCACTGGCAGTTCTCCTGCCACCGCTACGTCGCCATAGCCGATGGGAGAAGCTGTCATGGGGATGCCACCTAGCGTCAGGCCGTTGAAGCCGGCGCTGTTGGGTATGTAGTTCGGTGCCAAACCTGGCCCTAAGCCGAGTCCGTTGAATCCCAGCGAATTGCCACAACCGCAACCTGACCCCATGCCGAGCATTTGGGCGTAGGTGTTCTGAAAATAGAAAAAAATGCTTAAAAAGCTATTATAGTTTTACACAACTAATAATTCCTCGTGTACTAGCAGAAGGTGATGTCAGGAGCCTTATGAACAGACGAGCGTGCATGACAAGAGTTATGAATGTCAAAGAAGCAAGTGAGGTGTGTAAGAATAAGCCTAAATGGCGCTCTGTTGGTCGTGCCTACCCCGCAAGGGAACTGGCGTGAAGTTATGTATGTATGTAATAATTCAGTAAACCAATTTCAATACATGCGACAGAGTAGAATGTACTTTATTGCACACAAAGTTACAAAATCAGCTCATACATACATACGTAATTATAAGTACAATGGGCGGTCTTATCGCTGGGAGCGATTTCTTCCAGACATCCTTTGGATGGAAAGAAATTCGGTATGGATGGGGGCAAGTATGAAATAGATATAATATACTAATATATACATAAATATAACGGAAAATAAAAAAAGAGTACGAATCGTGTAAGCGAGACAGTACTAAGAATGCATAGCAAGCAACACTCTGCCTTTTGCCTTTGCGAATAAGGTTCAATATAGATTATTTACATGTTGGAAACCGATCTGCCATAACTGCGCAAACGATATATGCCGATCGGAATTATAAGTTGTGTACTGTTGTGCGGTATACAACAAAACACTAACATCTACGAGAACTGTTTTATTAGACTTCCGAATAAAGAATGCCCAGTTTACATTGGGTTCGCAGTATTTATACGGTGTTGCAATACAAAAGTACCTTCATTGTTTTAAAGTGTAAATAACTCTACAATTTATTCTGTTTAGTTACAATACAATACGTATTGTATTATAGATTATAGATACAATGGATCTCCATTTGCGACGATCCGGACAGACACTTTTCGCTTCATCTACCATCTTTATATTTATATAATATATTTCTCCTGGAAGCATATCACGCAACTCTTCCTAAGGCCCTGAACCGATTTTGATGATTTTTTTTATTCAGCTCCCGTTTGTTATTGAAACGCATCTGCTCTTCCTACAAAGCTACCACGGTATGGATTTTTCAAATTGTGTTTTCATTTTGCATAGATATGTATATTTTTATGCGTGCAGGAACGGAGAAAGAATACAATTTGCTGCCGCCGGGCAGCCTGTCATAAGAGGCGACAAAACAACCCACAGCCAGGTGGTAGGGCATTTGCCCGACTGGATGGCTACCACCCCTGATCTAGAGTATGTCGCCATAACAACCTTGAGTTGTGTTCCGGCATTAGTGACCAGATTCCAGTCTCCCTTAAGAGAGCAGCAGCGTATTTGTAGCACCTTTGGTGTGGCAAATGTCCATAGGCGATAGTAACCGCTTTTCATCAAGTGGGCCGTCTGCCTGTCTGCTGAACTCATGCAATAAAAAAAAATTATGAAATTTCATGAAATTCGGCTCATTCCCAAGACATGGAACAGACAATCACACAGACACATTTTCACTACAGGTATTTTCATTAGTACCTATGACACTTTTGAACTTACGTGCACAAACACGGCAAGAAAACAGGCAAAGATAAACTTATTCATGTTAAAAGTTAAATTACAGTACTATAATGACGAAAAATCACTTGCAACAGTAATATATACTTTAAGTATTACTTAACACTATCTATAAGTGCAATTTTATTGATAAAGTGCAATCTTACATTTTTTGTATAACAAAGCTTATGGGTATTTGTTGAAAAGTCACGGATCTTGAGATAAAATTGTATGTATGTACATAATGTTGACAGCTGATGTAATTGTGGGAAGTGCAAGAATTTTATCGTGATTAAATAAGGGCCTGTTTACACTATGTGATTTTTAGCGTGATTACGTGTACCGTGCAGAATACAGGGCATGCTTAATCCGTGCGGGAATGAAGAAAGAATACAATTTCCTGCGGCCGGGCGGCCTGTCGTAACAGGCGACAAAAACACCGTATACCCAGGTGGTAGGGTATTGCCCGTTTGGATGTCTACCACTTTTAGTCTAGAGTATGCCACCACAACAACCTTGAATTTTGTTCCGGCATTAGCGACCAGGTTCTAGTCTCTCTTTAGAGAGCAGCATGACATTGGTAGTATCTTTGGTACTGCAAACGTCAATAGGCGATGGTAACCGCTTTGCATCAGATGGGTCGTCTGCCTGTCTGCTGAACTCATGAAAAAAATACGAGTGCATACTATTTTTTATAGATAGATAGATAACACTTTATTGCTCACCAAATAGACATGTACAAAATTACACGATTACAATATTGTCATGGTAAAAACAATAGACCGCTTTATCACTCAAAGCAATCTTTTCCAGACTACCTTACCTAAAGAATATTTTAAAACTAATCTGGTGATGCAGTTGGTTCAGTGCATTAGATAGCACATAATTTAAATACATATACTTAATTTACTTTATAAGTTAAACTACTTTATACATATCGTTACGATCTGAATGCCGACGAAAGACAAATTCACATCTGCGTCTGTAGAAACACATTTTATTACCTTTTTCCCCCAGTTCCCTTGCGGGGTAGGCACGAACAACAGAGCGCCATTTAGGCCCATTCTTACACACCTCACTCGCTTCTTTGACATTCATAACTCTTGTCATGCACACTCATCTGTTCTTAAGGCTCCTCGTGTTTGTATAGATCTAATAAATTCTATAATAATTCCAACGGCATTTTAATTCGAGTCCTGCAACTCGTAACAATACTTAAACTATTTCTAAATACACACAAACATATTTATAAGATACATATTTTTATTAGTTAACAGTATAAGAACTAGGCATAATCAATTAAGGAAAAGTAGTGTTTTCTGTGGAGTTCTTAAACGTAGGCAAAGTTTTGGCGTCTAGTAAGAGGCAGCGTAATCTAAAGCTTGACAAGCAGCTTTTATAATAAATGGCAGAGAAATACTGTATATTGTATGTGTTTGTCACCATCAGTACTTCATTCGCGCTTTACAAAGCGCAAGTCAGGCCACACATGGGGTACTCCTCACACATATGGGCCGGAACAGCTGCTCACCAGACTGACCCCCTCAACTCCATCCAGCGCCGCGCCGTTCGTATAGTCGACGGTCCCATATTAACATATGATTTAGAATTGCTTAACCTACGAAGTGACTGCGTCTTTCTGTGTATTCTAGCGTCTACACAATGAGGAGTGTTCCGAGGAACTGTTTATTTTGCTGCCAACGCCTGATTTTGACCTCCAAACTGCTCGCCATCGGCGGGATACTTACCCTCATTTCCTTAAGATTGTGGCTCAACTACGCAGCAGTTCTCTAGAACGTTTATTTCGCGTACAATAATGACTTGGAGGAAAATTCCCGCCGCCGCAGTTTTCTCTCTGAGCTACGACATGGGGTGATTTAAGGACTTTATACATTTTTTCTATGCCGGTAACGCGTTGGTTACGACCTTGGTTTTGCACACGTTGCTAGGCAGCGATGACCACTTTCCATCAGGTGGGCCCTCGGTCTGTGAGCCAGCAAACCATCAATTTATTCACCAATTTTGAAATTTTCACCAATTTTTTTATTCTCCAAAAAAAAATTGGTGAATATTTCAAATTAATCTTCATCAAAATCACGCTTGGAATCACATCGTGTGCGCACACCTTAACATCAGATTGTGACGTTAGTAGATATTACTATTACAACAGATAAATGTAGGTTGATGGAAAAACATTAGAACACGTTTCTAAGAATAATAATAATGTAATTTTCAGTGTGTTACACTTACATTATTATTGATTACTAGCATACTACTCTGTCAAAAATTACCGGGAAAAGATCAATAATACACAAAATGTTAATTAGTCATTCAAATTTATTTTATCGCCTTAAAAGTATGCTCCTTCAGAAACGATACACTTTTTTTTTTTCAGGCGGGGCAAATGCTATTTACGCACAATACCGGGTCCTTTGCAAGGGATTAGACCATAGTTGATCATGGATGCCTTCCCAGAAGGGGCAATCCAAACAGTAATCAACCGGCTTGTGTGGAGACTAGAGCCCAAATGGCTTATACCCACTAAACCTAGTTCACTGGAACCTGACTAGGTTCCAGTGACCCTTAAGAGAGCAGCAGCGCATTTGTAGCACCTTCGGTGTTTCAAATGTCCATAGGCGATGGTTACCGCTTTCAATCAAGTGGGCCGTCTGCCTGTCTGGTGAACTCCTGCAATAAAAATAAAAATAAAATAAAAAAACCACCCTCCTCCGACGGCCTTGCGCTTATGGCAGGAAAGGCATGAGACTTAGAACGTAGTTACGCCTACACCGATCCTAGCGCAATAAGTGCCTGAGAGAGCCCCTGGAAGAGCTAACTCACTTCGACGACAGGGGTGAAGACTCCTCTGCTCCCTTGATGCATGACGGCCCCTGAAGCGGTATTGTCCTAGGGAGGGAAGTCATGCGCGTATCTGCACCTCCGAGCTCGTGTTTGACGCCGGCGCTCATGTGGAGGCGCGTCAATACGCGCACTTACCCTTCTCTCCCTTTCTCGATCTGCGGCTTCCTTTTGAGACATTACCGTCTCGCAGAAATCGACCGCCCCCAATCGTCGCTGTGCAGCATGGCTTTCACCAAGCTGTGGAGCGAATCGATCGGTCCTACTAGCGTCTCGAGTTCAAACCTCTGCGGCGCCCATGCTGCGCACTCGACTAGCGTATGAAACGCCGTGTCAAGCGCGCCACATTCGTGGCACTCAGGTGAAGACCGACAGCCCGCAATCTGATGCAGATACTTACCGAAGCAACCGTGCCCGGTAAGTATCTGCGTCATTCTGAAGGTCAGAGTCCCGCGTTTCCGCGAGATCCATTCCAGCAGCTGCGGTCGAATCGCCTCCACCGTGGGAATGCCGGCTGCAGGGTTTTCCAACTCTGTCGACCAAGAGTCGATCATGGAGGCGGTTTCCCGCTTCCTGATCGCCTCGATTTCGCCATGGGAGTAGACCAGGCGACGGCCGAGGGCATCCTGTCGGGAGCGCCGAACTTTGGCAAGAACGTCCGCCTGGAGAGTGAGGCGGATCGCCTGCAAAGAGTGTCGACGCCGTCCGTTAGTACTTAATGACTAGCACTGATTTAGTCTTCTTATGCCCAGTTTCAATATTACAAAAACTATAATGAACTGTTCGTAGCTAGTTGCTCATGAAAGTACCAACTACCGATGGGAGGGATTTTCTAACCGATCGGTAGACTTTTTGTGTGGAAACGATAGGTGAAGTGTTTCTATATTATGACCGCTGGTTGTCAACACTACTATTCGTAGGAATTTTATTACCACCCGATATCGGCCAGTTTTGTTTGTTTGTCGAGGTTTTTTTTTTATAGCTGGAATACAGCAAACAGGCTGACGGCCCACCTGGTGGAAAACGGTTACCGTCACCTATGGACGTTTGCAACATCAGAGATGTCACCAACGCGCTGCCGGCCTCGAAGAAATTTTATGACACCCTTTTTGAAGAACTCCATATCGTAGCGCTGTGGGAAAACCTCGACTGGGAGCTCATTCCAAATCCCCACGGTACGCGAGAGAAACGTTCGACAGAACCGTTGCGTACATGAGCGAAGCGGCTCAAGGAAGTGGGGGTGAACTCCCAATCGATGGCGAGCGGTGCGATGGTAGAAGGAGGACGAAGGCACCATTCTAAACAATTCTTCTTGGCTGCCAGTTTATTTGTCATTATAAATTTAGATTTTAAATTAAATTAGACCCTAATTTTTAATGAAGGACCAAATCAGTCATTCCTTTCAGGATGCTGTTGCTGCTGCCACGCAATCTGAATAAAAACAGGTGCCACGAAGTGGTAATTTGAGTTTATGAAAAAGAAAGAAGTCGGCCGGAGCCATATCTGGTGAATAAGGTTGATTGACGGTATTTGTTAAGTTTTTGGTCAAATATTCGTTCACAATGATGGCCTTGTGACAGGTTTGGTTTTTGATTTGTTTTGTTCGCTCTAATACAGGGGTGGTTAAAAAGAAATTGGGAGATTACATAAAATATTTGAAATTTTTTGTACGAGAATCGCCTCATTGGATTATAGACCTATTGTCAGCTACTGTCATCCTTTCCGTGTGGTTGTGTGCAGTCGTGGTATGAAAAGCTTCGTCAATTTAAAGTCGACTTTTGCTTGCAAGAGCACAAAAAGCAGTACAGCCAACATTTTAATAAATGTTACGTCTATAAAATATATTTTTTTTTATTGCAAGAGTTCAGCAGACAGGGAGACGGCCCACTTGATGGAAAACGGTTACCATCGCCTATGGACATTTGCAACACTAAAGGTGCTACAAATGCGCTGCTGCTCTTTTAAAGGAGACTGGAACCTGGTCACTAAGGCCGGAACACAAATCAAGGTTGTTATGGCGACATACTTTAGATCAGGGGTGGTAGCCATCTAGTCGGCCAAACGCCCTACCACCTGGCTGTGGGTTGTTTTGTCGCCTTTTACGACAGTCCACCCGGCCGCAGAAAATTGTATTCTTTCTCCGTTCCTGCACGGATAGAAATATAGAAAAGTGAAAAAAGAAAATTGCAATCTTAACGATGACAGACACTAGATTAACCATAAAAAATAAAGCGGATATAATCACTGCGTTTATCATAAATATTAACACCAATAAAAAGGTTTTATATCTAAACAATATTCGTAGACAAGGTAGAAAATCAAACAATTTTGATCTAAGTAATTTTAAAATTTCCTCGCGGAACGTTAAATTAATTAATTTGAAAACTGGCGAACCTTTTCATACCGCGACTGCACCTTAGTTATTTTAAAGATTTGTATGGTTTTGGTGCATGTTTGAGTGGGTCTCGATATGGTTTATATTCACAATTGGATCCGGTAGGTGGAAGATTCTAAAATCGGTTTCCAGGATTTAGATGAAATTTTTGTGCATGTTTGAGAGGATCCTTTGGGTGGTTCAGATCCACAGTTGGGTATTTGAATCATTTTTTTTAATAAACGGAAAGATCACATTGTTACGACATGAATGCCGACAAAAAACAAATTCACACCTGTGTCTGCAGAAACACATTTTGTTACCTTTTTGGCATTTGGACTTCTTTTGTTTACTTTGTGTTTAAAATTTGTAATTAGAAAAACAGCCCATTGTGTATTATAATCTTTTATGGTAGTCATTAGCCAGGTGTGATTCTAAGAAATTCAATCCACGCGGGCGAGAGACATATTGTATTTGTGCAGTATAAAGCAATGCCCCAATGGAGAGATCGTCAGTCGAGCGATAACCAGCCGCGAGGCAAGACTTGTGTACATTCTGTAATTTATTTAGTGACGGACTTTGCGCGTGTTATTGAATCGTGCATTACTTTTGCACTGGTTGTGTTCAGTTATATTTGCACCTGTATTATACGTGTTTGTATAGTTCTCGTAACAATATATAAGTTTTCTAACAAATGTTTTTTTTCGCTATAGTTAAAAAGTTATATCAAATTAAAAATAATCGTAATCTATATAATAATACGTGAAGCAAAAACTTTGTACCCCTTTTTACGAAAATTGCGCGAACGGAGTAGTATGAAATTTCGCATACTTAAAAGTTTATATAGAGAAGGAGCGACGAATGCTAGTATTCTTTAAAAATTATGCATAAAAAGTACATTAAATCAATAAAAAAAATTACACACACTACCATGTATTTGACACACACACGCATATATACCCTTTGTTTATTGTTCAAATCAAATCAACAGTGTAGCCTTGGCGAAATCTGTGAATATAGAAGTATAGTCTTTAACAACAAATTATTATGGTAAAGTTTCAACCGCGGGCGATCACTAATAAAGCTAAAGCCACGATGAGTTGTTATGAGAAATTGTCATAGTGACGTCACACGCGCGCCCGACTTGTTTTCTGTCCACGGGTAAATCGGGTTAAAAATATTTTTTTAACCCTTTAGCTCACTATTAGCACATATGTGTCCGCGATGAGAGTGCAGATCGCGTTTGTGCACGTGATCGTTAATTGTGTTGTTGTCTCACTCTGTTTATATAGGAGTTGTATGATTTGTATGAAATGGGTATATTTTCTTGGTATATTACGAGATAGGGATAGTGTTAGTCTTGCGGCTTTTTGGTATATCGATACTTGTCTTAAGGGAATTTGATACAACTTTTTAACTATAGTAAAAGAATGTCTGTTAAAAATATTTATATGACCTATGCATTTAATAAAACATATTCAAATACACATTACCTATGGTAAGTAGCGCTGAAATCGGGTTTAGGAATACTTTTTTTATTTAGAGCAAGACAACAAATGTTGGGCCAGCTATGTGAGTAATAAGTGTATGTATATGTCAGTAACTCTTAAAAAAAAAACTAAAATAAACTAAGTTATAAAGTACAAGCGATTATAGACTGCGTAACAAATCGCTGCCAGATGGGAGCGTGCCCAGAAGGCTGGCTGCATTGCCGCGCTGTATGGCGATGCTTATTTGTTGGGCGAAATATGAGCCAGCCTTCTGATCACGGGTGGCATCAAAGAGTTTCTTGCAAATCTCTTTGAAGAAACTCTTTGCCGACGGACCCCACGGAGATATGTCAATATGTTAGAATGTTAAACTATAAGATGATGCGTACAAATGTAAATTTAGACCAAAAAAGAGATGGATGTTTTTTTTTTTTTATTGCAGGAGATCAGCAGACAGGCAGACGGCTCACTTGATGGAAAGCGGTTACTATTGCCTATGGACATTTGCAACAGCAAAGTTGCTACAAATGCGCTGCTGCTCTCTTAAGGGAAACTGGAACCTGGTCACTAACGCCGGAACACAACTCAAGGTTGTTATGGCGACATACTTAAGACCAGGGGTGGTAGCCATCCAGCCGGGCAAATGCCCTACCTACCACCTGGCTGTGGGTTGTTAAGTCGCCTCTTACGACAGGCCGCCCGGCCGCAGGGAATTATATTCTTTCTCCGTTCCTGCACAGATTATGATTATGGATGTGAAGGGTGAGCCCCGATAGGGTGGTGGAGCGAGATGGAATGCTCCTCCGTCTCAAAGGAAGATCTTCCAGCGAGGCTAATGTTGTCCCTCGCAGGCCTACGCCCATCTGTTATAGTCGAAATTTTGTATATATTCTTTGTATGTTTCAGGAAACGTTTGTGACAACAATTAATGCATAGCGCCATCTATTGGCTTGTAAGTGTTTCACTACAGATGGATTGTGTGAAAGATGATATGATGCTATATGGTATGAAAGGTGATGTATGTCAGTATAGAGGAGTGTGGAAAGAAAAGAAATATTGTGCCGACCCCAATTAATTGGGATATGATGAAAAGAAAGAAAGAGTATATATTAATATGAGTATATATGAATTTGTGTGTAAGTAATATGTTCAGGAATGGAAGCAGCTGGAAGAGGCCTATGTGTCCCTGGACACGCTGACCACTGAACCGGGAAACCCGATGTATTATATGTAAGTTAAAACAATTATTTGCTACTTTTTGTAAAATCATTGTTCAGTTTCAGGAATAAATGTTATAAAAAAAATAAAAAAATATATGTTTCATTGTCTATTTCTAATTTTAATTGTTTTCATGTATTTTTTGTGCATTGTAATAATGGAATATGTTTTTCAAATAAAAAAATAAATATACGGCGAACTAGAATGACGTTGTCATGTGTATATATACGCGTGTGGATATGTGTAACATATGTATACATATTTTTATTTTGTTTTTGTACTTATATGTATGTACTATGAATGAATGAATGAAAACTCTTTATTGTTCACCATAAATTTAAATCTAAACAATTGATATGGATACATTTGAATTAGAACAATGGGCGGCCTTATCGCTTATAGCGATCTCTTCCAGGCAACCAAGTGTCTAAGGAGATTTGAAACGAAATTTCAATATAAGATTTTTGGTGGTGCATTACAAAAAAATAAAGTACTATTTACAGATATACATATATAATTAGATATACGATAATATTATATATATATACGAACAATAGATACATTAATTTAATGCATCAATTTTTATTTCATAGACCAATAATGATCAGTGACCACACGTTTCAATGCAGTAATTGATTTAGCTTGTCTGATTGGAAAAGGGGAGGGAATTCCACAGTCGAACAGCCTGTACGGCAAAAGAATTTCCTACGAAGAAAGAAGTGTGTGCAGGTGTTGTTAACCAAAGACTATGTACTATGTTTATTTATCATTCATCATTATTTATTAACTGCACCACAGATCTATCAAGGCTTGCCTGGAAGAGATCGCTTTCGGTTTGTTTATGCTTTGGTACCATAAATAACTATCTATCGATCTCTATAAGGGTTCATTTCACTTTAACCCTTTAGCTCACTATTAGCACATATGTGTCCGCGATGAGAGTGCAGATCGCGTTTGTGTACGTGATTGTTAATTGTGTTGTTGTCTCACTCTGTTTATATAGGAGTTGTATGATTTGTATGAAATGGGTATATTTTCTTGGTATATTACGAGATAGTGTTAGTGTTAGTCTTGCGGCTTTTTGGTATATCGATAATTGTCTTAAGGGTTAATAAAAAATCCAAATTATAATTTAAAATAACAAAACAATTTATTTATATACACCTAATTATAAGTACTAATTAACACTTAGTATATACCACCCCAGCCGTAACCAGGGCCGTAGCCCGGAGCCATCCCGTTAGGGGCGAACTGGGCTGGGGCCATCTGGGCCAGGCCTGCCTGGGCCAAACCAGCGGGGGCCAAACCCGCCGGGGCAACTGGGCCGACGTTCTCCGCTGTGATACCAACAGCGCCGTTCCCACAACCATAAGAAACCGCTCCAGCGCCAGCGGTTTGGTATGCTCCTTCAACAGCGACTGTACCAAGGAACGGTAGGTTACCAGCGACGGCTAGTGCTCCTTCTATGGCGTTCTCTGAAGTCACAGTCAGGCCAGTTGGAGCTATAGGAGAAGAGCTGGTGACTGCTAAGCCGCCTCCGAAAGACGCGCCGAGGCTTGTTGGGTTCATACCGGTTAGACTGGCATAGCCGTTGATAGGACTCATGCCAGGTGCAAACGCGAGGCCTGGTCCACCCATTGGGAATCCTTCAGATATTAAGCCAGGACCTGGAAGTCCATTGTTGAGGGCACCAATACACTGTGCTGAGATTGTCTGAAAACGGAAACAAAATGTTATCAATGTTGTGAATTACCCGAACGTGTTTAGAATTTGCCAATTTTGGGAGAAATCTATCCCCTTTGGATTCTCTTTCTAGTGGCCTCTTCAGGTGATCAGAGGGCTGGTTCCTACATCGGATAAAGGATCAGTATGGCGAACCAGCGAGGTAATGTAGCTAGTCTTATGGGAACATTCATTTAATTAACTACATAAATAAAAATATTGCTAATTACAAGCCTTATTATATAGACTTAATCAGGTAAGTAGCTAAGGATATATATTTTTTATAATTTTTTTTTATTGCACTTGATGAAAAGCGGTAACCATCGCCTATGGACATTTGCAACACCAAAGGTGCTACAAATGCTCTGCTGCTCTCTTAAGGGAAACTAGAACCTGGTCACTAATGCCGGAACACAACTCGAAGGTTGTTATGGCGACATACTTTAGACCAGGGGTGGTAGCCATCCAGTCGGGCAAATGCCCTACCACCTGGCATAATTATTTTACTTCAAATTATAAATCTATAAAGTGAAGTTTTCATTGAAAAATTATGTTTTCTTTGCGTTTCTAAAAGTGTTGAATTTCGTTACAAAAATATCAAGGTCAAATTTTAATGCTATTTCGTCGATTTTTGATGCGCTAAGAACCAACCACCAAACCACAAACACACTGCAAATAGTTTTTATATATCAGCTGTAAATAGGTACATTAATGAATATCCCCACATCTGTTTTGCATAGTATTTCAGTCACCATATAATCCCCAACCGCATTAAAAGTCCCCATAATTGGTTAATTATTTTTCCTGGTATTCTTCCAGGGTTTATAAAAACAAACCATCTCAACTTGGAAAAATCAAGTAATTTCTATAAGTTTAAACGAATTAAAACATTTTTACGAATTAAGTTTTCAAATTAAAAAAATATTTAGTACCTTAACAAAGAGAGCTGAAGCGCAAACCAATAGAGCCTTAGCTGCCATTTTGTTTGTTTGTTAGTACTTGTATGATTAGATACAAAGTTTTGAATGATATCCAGAATTAACTTACAAGTTTATATACTTGAAATTACATTAAATTACGCATAAATTTAGTTAACTATCTCTTATCTATTACATTATGATAACAAAATGCAATTGATAACCTTTTTACTTAATTAGTTATCTTTTCAAAGTAATAATGCGTTTCGATCGTTTTTGATAAGAAATATGAAATAATGATATTGTTACGAGTTGCAGGACTCGAATTAAAATACCGTTGGAATTGTTATAGAGTTTATTAGAACTATACAAACACAAGTACAAATATAACCGAACACAACAAGTCCAAACGTAATGCAGAAGACCGTAATTCAATAAAACGCGCAAAGTCCGTCACTATTAGATTCCCGATTTTAGTACACACGTCTCGCTTTGATCGTGGTTCTTGCTCGACTACCGCTCCCTCGATCAGGCCAACGTTTTATACTGCACAAATGCAATGTGTCCGTATCGTAGTCGACTTAATCCGCCACACCAGGCTAATGACTCGGCCGTAAAGGCCATAAAAGAGTACAATAAAACAATGCGCTGTTTTCTAGAAACGTATGCCAATTAATAAGAAAACAAAAGAAGACGATCATAAAAGAGTTACAATTAGTTCAAATTCCAACGGGTAATAAATGCGCTTCTACAAATCTGTACGTGGAATTTGTCTTTGTCGGCGCCGAGGTTGTAACAATATTAACAAAGTCGAATATGTAGAACATGCTTTCTGCAATAGACCCTTCTGAAGATCTTAAAATTAATAACATAAGTAAGTCTGAATAAGCTTCCACAAAAAGCTGTCAAAATGCCTAATCAACTGTTTAGGAGATCACATCGCTGCTTCCTATCTTTTTTTTTAACGAAATGAATACTGTATGAGGATTTTCCACCGCGGGGAAAACGTGGTGGAGATGTGGGTGTTGAACTAGCATTAGCACCGCAAGCATGAAATGCTATTACCAGCCAGGCCGGGGGTACTCACTAAAATCCCTCGATGTTCCTTCCTTCGCCTAATGCCAGCGCTACGGAACAGTGGAAGCTCGAACAAATCTGCGTGTAATGGCAGGCGGGGTTCCCTAAAGCCGTATCCACTGCCGGAGGACGGATAGCTCCCCGCGTCGTCCTTCTCTGTCTGGCGTGGGGCGGCTAAGTGTCTCACCCCATGAAATGAGAGACGAGCGCGCGCGGAACACGGTGCCCACCTCTCGACGGCATAATTGGCGGAAGGGAACTTCCCCAGAGGGCCAACCGCGCCACCCGGGCTGTTTCTTACCTAGGACAACGGATCAGTATGGGCATCCATCCAGGTAACGTAGCCAGCCTTCTGGGTACCTTACCCATTGACTTCGATGACTTGGTTCAGCATTCTAAATAAACAATTTATCAGGTCAGGTAAATAGAATCTTTTTTTTTATTGCAGGTAACCAGCAGACAGGCAGACGGCCCACTTGATGGAAAGCGGTTACCATCGCCTATGGACATTTGCAACAGCAAAGTTGCTACAAATGCGCTGCTGCTCTCTTAAGGGAAACTGGAACCTGGTCACTAATGCCGGAACACAACTCAAGGTTGTTATGGCGACATACTTTAGACCAGGGGTGGTAGCCATCCAGTCGGGCAAATGCCCTACCACCTGGCTGTGGGTTGTTAAGTAGCCTCTTACGACAGCCCGCCCGGCCGCAGGAAATTGTATTCTTTCTCCGTTCCTACACGGATAAAATCTCCTATAAATGGGCATTTACATATAAAGAGGATATTGAAAGTACATGAAATGAAAGTTGTTCGTTAGGGTTGTCGCAAGTGGAGGTCTATGGTCTCTGCCTGCCCCATCGTGAAACAGGGGGTGATAATATGTATGTATGTAAATTTACTTTCAATACTTTTAATTTTATGGAGACATATTGCAGCATAACATTTTAGTACGTCATATCATTATTATAACTATAACAATATTTTTCTTGCCTTGTATTGTGTCTTGGTCTTATTGAGTATGCACTGTTTGCTACAACTCCATTAATTCTTCAAAAAGTAATTCTGTAACATACTTCTGTACAAAACTTATAAAAAAAAGAGAATTTGAGATATAAATAGAATATGAAATGTAACGAAAAACAATATTTAGCTAGACGTGTTGCTGGGGAGTTTCTTGCCGCTTCTTCTCCTTAACAGCAATAACACGTTGCGAAGCGGTGTGCATAGAATCGGAAGTAAAATTAAATTTTAACTTACATGTATGACCTTCAAAAAGTGTTCTCCAGTGGAACTTATTTTGAATAAAAATTTTAGAATTTGAATTTGAAATCATAAAAACAAACGAAGTTATTTTATTTTATTCGAAACCTTTTTTTTATTTGATGAGTTCAGTAGACAAGTAGACCTCACCTGATGAAAAGCGGTTACCATCCTCTATGAATATTTGCAATACCAAAGGTCTTACCAATGTGCTGCCGCTCTCTAAAGGGAGACTGGAACCTGGCCACTAATGCCGTAACATAACTCAAGGTTACTATGGCGGCATACTCTGGATGCGTACACAGTCCCCGGTCGTAGGTGCCGCTAAGCAAACCTCCTCCTTCCATAGATTCCGTCATAAGGGGCCGCTGTATACGAGGGTGTCGGGGTGAAGGTAAGGAAAGGAATGCTCCGGTGGTTCGGGCATGTGGAAAGAATGCATGATGAAAGAATGACTAAACAGATATACAATGCAAAAGTGGATGGATGCAGAAGTCGTGGAAGGCCACGACACACCTTCCATAATCAAATTAATCGTGTACTAGCAGAAGGTGATGTCAGGAGCCTTAAGAACAGACGAGCATGCATGACAAGAGTTATGAATGTCAAAGAAGCAAGTGAAGTGTGTAAGAATAAGCCTGAATGGCGCTCTGTTGTTTGTGCCTACCCCGCAAGGGAACTGGCGTGAAGTTATGTATGTATGTATGTATATGAGAGTAACAGCGCTTCCTCCCTCCCCTATTTGATGAAGTAGGGCACTCTGCCACCTAAAGAGCCGTACTAAGTAAGCGGACCGGCGGTCGTAGGTGCCGCTACGCAAACCTCCTCCTCCCATAGATTCCGTCATAAGGGACCGCTGTATACGGGAGTAACAGTTTAACCACTCAGCCACCGGGGTGTCCTAAAGAGCCGCACGTGGGGGCGTCACTATGCATTAACTCTGTTCTATATTCCGTGGCGTCGCGTAAAAGCGTAGGAACTTTCCTCCGAGGCCTGAGGATGTGTCCAAAGACATTCTCCAGCATTATCAAAAAAAAAAAGTTACTGCTGCGCAATGCATAACAATGTAATGAAATTATAACTTGTGTATGTATGTATGAATGTGCATATGTATGTATGTGTTCTATACTTCTAATTTTTTTATAATTGTATTCTTATAATGTAACTAGCTCACTCGGCAAACTTCGTACCGCCTCAGAAGCAATAAATAAAAAACTTTGATTTCTGAACGACGGGAAGAACATCAAATGTTTGACAGGTAGGAATAGTTTTTAAGGGAAAGCGAAATTGTTGTTTTTACTATATTCCAAGCATTTTTTTCATATTTACTCACCTTTTAAACCTTCCCTGGACTTCCACAAATAATTTAAAACCAAAATTAGCCAAATCAGTCCAGCCGTTCTCGAGTTTTAGCGAGACTAACGAACAGCAATTGATTTTTATATATACTTATATAGATTATGTATATGTATTATGTCTACGGCACACGTTTTCCTGAAATAAACTTATAAATAAAAATAGAGCTTTCTATGTCGAGTTTCATTTAAATCCATTCAGTAGTTTTCACGTGAGTTACATTTCGGATTCTGCTAGTCCATTTAGACTCATTATACAAACTCGAAACCTCTTCAGTCTTGTTATAATTCTAGTATTTTCCCGAGGCTTCGCTCGCTTTTAAAAAGGATATTTATGTTAGGAAGTGGGCCTGTTATAATTCTTAGAAATGTCGGAACTTGATTTTACTTCAAGGTACCTAATACATACATACATAACTTCACGCCAGTTCCCTTGCGGGGTAGGCACGAACAACAGAGCGCCATTCAGGCTTATTCTTACACACCTCACTTGCTTCTTTGACATTCATAGCTCTTGTCATGCATGCTCGTCACCTTCTACTAGTATACGATCAATTTGATCATGGAAGGTGTGTCGTGGCCTTCCACGACTTCTGCATTCATCCACTTTTGCATTGTATATCTGTTTAGTCATTCTTTCATCATGCATTCTTTCCACATGCCCGAACCAACGGAGCATTCCTTTCCTTACCTTCACCCCGACACTCTCTTTCAGACCAACTCTCTTTCTTACTTCGGTATTACGAACGCGGTCTGCGAGCGTCACTCCGCAGATTTTGCGCAGTGCTAGCATCTCAACCGCGTTTACTCTACTTTCGTGCTCATTTAACGTACCTAATGATTTACATATACATACATACAACCTAAACACACATCGTCCTTTGTAGGAAATTCTTATGCCGTACAGGCTATTCTCCTGTGGAACTTCTTCCCCTTTAAAATCCGACAAGCTACATCCATTTCTACATTCAAACACTTGATCACTGATCATTATTTGTCCATGAAATAAAATTTGTTGCAGTAAATAGAATTATATTATTGTTCGCATATAGGTATATGTAATTTATATTAATACTAACTTCTGCCGGCGACTTCGTCCGCGTGGTATTGTTTAAAAAAAAGTAAGTTAAAAAAAACCCCCGATTTTGAAACATTCTTCATTGGTGCTTCGCTCCTATTAGTCTTAGCGTGATGATATATAGCCTATCGCCTTCCTCGATAAATGGGCTATCTAACACTGAAATAATTTTTTAAACCAGACCAGCAGTTCCTGAGATTAGTGCGTTCAAACAAACAAACTCTTCAGCTTTATATATTAGTATAAGATATAAGATAATCTATTTAATTATGTATATCTATAGTAGATTATTATTATTAATATTTTGTTTCTTTTTAATTTAATTATATTTTATTACGATTGAATTAGTTTTAGTTTAGTTAAACCAGAAAATATTATTAAATTCTTGCCGTTAATTTGTTGCCTCGAAGAGATCGCTATAACCGATAAGGCCGACCATTGTTCCAATGGAAGTGTATTCATATTAAGTTTTCTAGGTTTAAGTTATGGTGAACAATAAAGAGTTTTCATTTTTTCATACATATTATGACGCCTGTTTCCGATGGGGGTAGGCAGAGACTATAGATGTCCACTTACGGCGATCCTGACAAACAACTTTCGCTACATCTACTTTCATTAACCTCTTCATACAAGCACGTTTATTTGAAATACTTTTTACATGACCTCGTTTTAACACTTCTGCTATTTGATCATGACAATACGTCGCGGTCTACCGGTACCTATTCTACCATTCAAAATACCTAATGATAAATACCAGTAACATCCTCTAGTAAGGCGTAAGTTAACGAGATGAAATCCGTCATACACACAACGGATATATAAAGCTTCCTTGAATAATCATGTAATTGATGTGAAAACTACTTAAAAATCCGTCACGCGGTCTAGGAGTTAGGTAATATAGAGGTAGATAAACAGACGCGGAACACGAATTTGTTTTATACTATGTATAAAGAAAAATAATGTAAACATTGGAAAATAATTTAAAAAAATAATATTGTTACAACTCAGGTCTCGACAAAAACAAAATCGACCTGCATATCTGAAACAAAACACATTTTATTACCTGGCGGCATTTAAACTAATTGTAACTCTTTTATGATCGTTTTCTTTTGTTTACTCTGTGTTTAAAATTTGTGATTAGAAAACAGTTCATTGTTTTATTATACACTTTTATGAGTCATTAGCCAGGTGTGGCGGATTAAGTCGACTTAGATACGGGGACATTGCATTTGTGCAGTATGAAACGATGACCTGATGGAAGGGAAGGCAGTCTAGCGAGAACAACGAGCGAAGCGAAACGTGTGTACTACAATCTAAAATCTAATAAGTGACGGACTTTGTGCGTTTTATTGAATTACGACCTTCTGCATTACGTTTGGACTTGTTGTGTTCGGTTATATCTGTACTTATGTTATACACGCTTGTATAGTTCTAATAAACTCTATAGTAATTGTAACGGCAATTTAATTCGAGTCTCGCGACTCGTAACAATATAAATATGTGTGCAGTTCACACGCAGTAGAAGTGAAACTTCAGAGAATCACGAATAATTCTTCTCTAACTTCCGTCAACATATTATAATTCAAAATAAACTTCGTAAGTACACTTTCAATTTTTCACTGTTTTAGTCTAAAAATATTATTATCAGTTTTGTATCGGTCCAAATTGGACTTATGTGTAATCATCAGTCTTATTGACTCTCTAATCTGTGTTGCACAATATAAAACTCGTATCTCATTCTCTCGCCGGCGTAGTCCTATAGATTTATCTCTTTTTAGTGTCGCCTTTTCGTTTCATCGAGTTTGAAAATACAACATTTCTAAATATTTCACTTTAATAACGCGCGAAAAAAATGCTGAAATCCACTTAGCAGTTATAAAATCTAGCCTTTACCTTATTGAAACATTGACCTCCATAAATATTGATTTACTTTAGATATTTTTATCACGTTAGCAAAACTCGTGCGCATAGTACGTGATTATTTTCGCTGACATTTCAATACGTCACTTTCATTATGACATATTATTATGTAAAGGGTCGATGACATACAATTCTTGAGGTATTTAAAGGTCAATGCTAGCTCTGTTAAGCATTCAGACATTCGCGGTTTGACATAAATAAATCAACATGAACTGTTTTGCTTTCTTATTTGTCTGCGTGCAGGCTTGTCTGATTCAGGTGAGGTTTTGGTAATTTTTTGCTGTTCCTATAAAAAAATTATGGGATTTCTTATATCTTGTAAATGCATTTTTAAATAATAGATTGTTACACGAGAGGTGAAAGTGACTTGTCTAGGTATACGAGATAGTTTGCTAATAGTTCGAGTGCCTAAATAGGTCTGTCATCCAAGGTTAACACTCTACTTTTATTACCAATATAAGAAAAGTAAATAAAAGCTGATTAGTTAAACAAGCAATTACTTCTCTAATGAAATCACGCGTTAAATCCATTCCTAAATCTAATGAACCCATTTAATACATCACATATGAAACGTCAAGTAAATTTCTAAATTTGGTAGAATGCCACAGAAAAAGAACTGGTAGGACTGGTATGCATAACTACGTCCAATTAAAAGACGTAACTCAGGAGTTTGGTCTAAGATGAGTGATTGAAAGAGTGATAATAAATACATATTTTTTGCAGAATGTGCTCAGCCAATGCGCTGGAGCATATAGGCCTGGAATTCCATACGGCCCCGGAATAGCCGGACCGGCGTTAGCCCCGTACGGTGGCCCCGCGTTGACTCCTGGCTACGCTGGCCCTGCTTTAGCCTCCGGCTACGCAGGCCCCGCCCTCGGCTACGGTCCAGTGGGCTGCGGCCTCGACGTAGCCGCTTACGGCGGTACTGGCGTGGGCAACGTAGCCGTGGCTGGCGAGCTCCCAGTGGGTGGTACCGCGGTGGTCGGTGGTCAAGTGCCCATCATCGGCGCTGTTGAGTTCGGTGGAACCGCTGGTGCGGTTGGTACCGTCTCTATTTCAGGCAGCTGCGGTTGCGGTTGCGGTGGCAATGTTCCTTACTTATACTAGATTTCTTGTTTTTTTTACTTTATCTGTTGAATATAATTGTTGTTATCATATCTACTTTTGTTTATTATTGCAAATTTAATTCTTTTTTACTTCTACTAAACGCAGTAGAAATAATTCATCAATATCTATACATAAATACGTAAAGAGAAATAATTCTACTAGTTTTTAAGCAGAAAGGTACTTTTTTATACATATATAAAAGTATTACATTGCAAGGTATAGTTGTCATTATACATGTCAGATAAATTTATTCTACACAAGTAAGTACCACAAGACTCTTATTATAAATATCCTAAACATAAAACCTTAAAATATAAGACAGTGTTTTTTACACATATAGTAACAGCCCATAACTGTCCCACTGCTGGGCTCGGGCCTTCCACTATAGTGGTAACGGAGAGTATACCCGCCACGCTTGTCCAAGGCGGCTTGGCAGGTTTAACATATCGGTTATCTCGATGTGCAAGGTTGCATCGCGACGTTTTCCTTCACCGTTGTTAGCACGTGGTAATTGTAAGAATATGCACATTAGATCAGAAAACTGCCAAGTCGTGAATGCATGCATGCGTTCCGGCCAGGATCGAACCCGCGCCCTTTGAGTTTGGGACGCGTGTGCTACCCATTACGCTACCACGACTTACAGTGTTACACATTAAATAAAAAATAATCAAAAACCCGATTGCAAAAAGACAAAAACTTATTTATATTTTTATAATACCCTTTTAATTTCCTTTATTTTGATACCCTACTTGATAGGTTTGGTTATTTTTTTTATAAACGTATTACTGTTTCGCGCCAAAAATCCGCCATGTTTTCAAACATCTTTCTAACGAAACTTGGGTCTTTAAGAAGAATGTAACGATACCTTATCCGTGCAGGAACGGAGAACGAATACAATTTCCTGGGGCCTGACGGTCTGTCGTAAGAGGCGACTAAACAACGCACAGCCAGGTGGTAGCGTATTTGCTCGACTGGATGGCGACCACCCCTGGTCTAGAGTATGCCGCCATAACAACCTTGTGTTGTGTTCCGGCATTAGTGAGACTGAAACCTCAGTCTCCCGTAAGAGAGCAGCAGCGCATTTGTAGCACCTTTGGTGTTGCAAATGTCCATAGGCGATGGTGACCGTTTTGCATCAAATGGGCCGTCTGCCTGTCTGCTGAACGCCTGCAATAAAAAAAACCTTAACCGTCAAAATCCATCAAGCCGTTTGGAAGATACGAGGTAATAAAGAAATTTACAAAAATACTAAATACGCGGCAAAAACATAACCCTTCCTTGGTAGTCGGGTAAAAATACAGTTTAAAAAAATTTAAACATGCTTTAAAAAAAAACTCGAAGTATTTTTTTTATAATATTTAAATACGAAGTGTTTGTTCACAAACAAATTTGAAAAGCGTGGGATGCTTGACATCAAATGCTACGATTAGTTTCCTAATAGCCATGTTGGCAACACCAACAAACAATTGAGTTTTGACTTGTGTGAAATGTAATGGTGAATTTAATCTGTCAATAAAATATCTCTCGTAGTGCTACTTTTACCTTTCCTTAACAGTTTGATTTAATCGTATGGTCCTTCGAGCCGGATATGAACCCGCGATCTATGGATATGATATGATTAAATCAAACTATTAAGAAAAGGTAAAAATAGCACTGCGAGAGATATTTTATTAACAGATTAAATTCACCATTACATTTCGAAGGTCAAAAATCAATTGTTTATTGGTGTTGCCAACATACATACATAACTTCACGCCAGTGCCCTTGCGGAGTAGGCACAAAAAACAGAGCGCCATTCAGGCTTATTCTTACACAACTCACTTGCTTCTTTGACATTCATAGTTCTTGTCATGCACGCTCGTCTGTTCTTAAGGCTCATTTTGATGATGAATTTGATCATGGAAGGTGTATCGTGGCCTTCCACGACTTCTGCATCCATCCACTTTTGCATTGTATATCTGTTTAGTCATTCTTTGCCAACAGCTCTTTTAAAAGAAAAGTTATTATGAACATGTATTAAAACCCATCCCACGCTTTTTTAACTAACTATCTCCGTTGGCTCAGCTACCCAAAATGTGTCTTGACCTCCGAAACGAGAAGACGCCGCCTGTGTCTGTACTGTGCGATTTCTTGCCAGTGAACGGCTTGAAGCTCACACAGGTCAGCCTCCAATCTGTCCCTCAACCGGTACTTGGGGTAACCGATCGGACGTCGCCTATCCAATCGTCCCACGCTTTTCAAAATAAAATTATTTTCTTTTTATATATATACACTTAATACTTAAAAGTTATTTTCTATTTTTTAGTTGGTGTTTTTTTAAAGCGTCTTTTTTAACTATACATTTTATTTTTTAAATTTTTATACTATAAACCAACTAAAAGTACTTAAGTACTTTTACAGTGCAGGCTGTTAAACTTTGGAATGCGCTGCCGGTTACTGTCAGAGAGGCCAAAACATCGCCTAAATTTAGGAACGCACTCAGAAAACAATACTTTTTCTTAAATAATTATGCCTAATTCTTATACTATAATTTAATTTATAAATATATGTAGTTTAAGCATATTTGACACACTTTCCATGATCAAATTGATCGTGTACTAGCAGAAGGTGATGTTAGGAGCCTTAAGAACAGACGAGCGTGCATGACAAGAGTTATGAATGTCAAAGAAGCAAGTGAGGTGTGTAAGAATAAGCCTAAATGGCGCTCTGTTGTTCGTGCCTACCCCGCAAGGGAACTGGCGTGAAGTTATGTATGTATGTATGTATGTAAGCATATTTGTTTATTCTATACCTAATAATCTGCACTACCCACATCGCCATATTAGGTTAAACTATTCCTTAAGTTAGGTTGCCTGGAAGAGATTGCTTTCAGTGATAAGGCCGCCTATTGTTTCTACCATGACAATATTGTAATTGTGTATTTTTCAAATTGTATATTTGTTGAACAATAAAGTATTATCTATCTATCTAAAAGTAATCATAATCAAGAATCTCGACTCGTAGCGTCCGAATGTGTGTCGATAGATTTAAAATGTGGCACTCTACTTCTACGAATACCTTATAGTTAACCTGTGTTATCCTGGTGATCATGGCAGGACATGACGACAAAGTTGTGAAATTATTACACTGTCACCGGTCATTATTACGAGTACGAGCTTTCAAATTAATCAAATGTCTCGAAGTGGTCGAAAATAACTTTGAAAGTTTCCGTTACATACAAACATACAAGTGCAACTAATAAAAGCGTGTTCACAATGAATGATAAAGCACAAAAGTATTCCCGCATCGTTATTAAAAAAGTATATTTATGCAGGTTTTTTTATTGCCTTTGGCAGTGAAACAAACAGACGGCCCACTTGATGAAAGGGGGTTACCGTCGCCTATGAACGTTTACAACACGAGTTGTGTTGCCAACGCGTTGCCGACCTCTAAGGAGTTTTATAACGCCCTTCTTAAACGATCCCATGTCATAGCGCAGAGCAAAAACCACAGCGAGAAGTTCCCTCCAGATCATTGTAGTACGCGGAACAAACGTGGTAGAGCACCGTTGAGTAGCTGAGCTTGCGAGCTCCCGGAAATGGGGATGAACATCCTGTCGATGGCGAGCAGTGCAGCTGTATGTAGGTTTTAGGTATATCATGTAGTGGGCATGTTAATAATAATAAAAAAGGTGTTTCCTTCCAATCCTAAGTGCGTACCTCCGCTCGCACGTAACAATATGTACTAATTAAAATGAATCTAGAAAAACTAGTGCTAGACCACTGTCAGGTGGTAACCGTTCCCAAAAGACTGGTCTCATTTCCTTGTAGGATAACAACGCTAATGCATTGGCCGAGGTATAAGACAAAGATTTTTGGTCGCGTGTGACATCTAATAAACGTTGGGCTGTGTTTGCTATTATAAACTTAAATGGAAATGTCCTCAAGAAATATCGTTATGGTTTTTGATGAACAAACGTTACTTCCATCGACTATCAGACTATGTAGCCAAGTAAAAAAAAAACATAAAAACGACTATATTTTGCAATATTTTCCTGATTATTATGTCAGAATTATTAATTACATATTAATGCCTGGAAGAGATCGCTTTTAGCGATAAGGCCGCCTTATGTTTTACCAAGTTACTATTGCTAGTACTAGTTGCATATTATCACCATATCTTGTGTATGTATATAACTTATGTGTATATTTGTATATATAGTATAGTTATATATTTATTATTAAAATGTAAGTAATCGTACAATAATTATGTATACCACCGTCGCCACTCCTAATCAAAATATTCTTGCCACGGGTTGTCTGGAAGAGTTCGCTTTTTAGCGATAAGACCGCCCTTTGTACCCAACTAGACTAATTAATACTAGTTCGTAAGTTTTTCTGTAATGGTGTACAATAAAGTGTTATCTATCTATCTATCTATTGTCTTGTTGTGCATTTTTTGAAAAATTTGTTTTGGTAAACATAAAGTGTTGTCTATGTTTATGTCTAATAAATACATACTTAATGTCACAATTTTTGAAGTGCATTTATTTTATTTAGCCGACACCTGTGTTTTATTGCTAACACTACGGACAAAGAACGACCGACCAATCGGCGCGCGAGGTACGTTCCATCGCAAGCCATTTCACAATTCCACTATTATAATCTACCGAAAAATAATGCATTAAATTGTAAGCAGTATGTTTCCGTTCACAATATTTCGACAGTTTACAATCTCGCGAGATAGATTATAATTTAACGGTATTTACAATTTCACGGTGATATATTATATGTATATACAACAAATACGTCTACATTTTTCTCTTAGTGCACACTATTTGATACATCATTAATTATTCGAAAACGAATAATATAACATTTACTTCTGTATGTATATAAACAAAGAATCTGAGATAGATAAATACGAGGTAATTTGTTAGCTAGACGTGTTGTTTGGGAGTTTCTTGCTGATTTAGATGTGTAGAAAAAGTAGGAAATAGATTTAATTTTTACTTTATGTATGACCTTTAAAATTGTTCTCCACTGAAACATAGTTCAATAAAAACTTTTGAATTTGAATATACTGAAAATTGAGTTTGGTCCCTCAATCTCATGTTAACCTTATATATAAACAAATAAATAATATTAATAACAGCCTGCAAACGTCCCGCTGCTGGGCTCGGGCCTCCCACTGTAGGAGAACGGACAGTATACCTGCCACGCTTCTCCAAGGCGGCTTGATAGGTTGAATCGGTTATCTCAATGTGCAGGTTTCGTCACGATGTTTTACTTCATCGTTGTTAGCACCTGGTAATTGTAACAATATACACATTAGGTCAGAAAACTGCCAAGTCGTGAATGCGTTCCGATCAGTATGAAGATAATTCCCTGAATCGGGTACTAGATTTTTTTTTTCAGGACAGGACAAAGTCTACGGGACCGCTAGCTTTTTTATGCTTTTTCCTACTTCATCATTATACCATATTCTTAAGTATAACGTTACACTTTTCTGCCAAATTTTATGGATCTAGACTGGTACTTTATTGTAAAATGATTGTGATATACATACAGACAGACGATTAAATTTTTCCAAAAATGGTTACGGAAATCTAAAAACGAGAAAATTAAAAATATTAATAACTGTTGCAAGGCTTTATTTTAACATTGTATAGCATTAAGGTATCAAAGTACGATTAAATTCTTAATAGATAGCGTTGCAGCCACAGGAGCCAACACGGCCGGCGTAACCCTTGTAGCCAACACCGAGGGGAGCAGCCAGACCAGCGGCGGGGGCGATGGCGGCACCGGGAGCAACAATACCAGATGGGGCAATACCTTCAGCGGTGATGCCAACAGCGCCGTTACCGCAACCGTAAGAGATGGCACCAGCGCCGACAGACGGGAATGCACCCTCCATAGCAACAGTTCCGAGGAAGGGCAGGTTACCGCCGACAGCGAGGGAGCCTTCATACACGTTCTCAGAGGCCACGTTGATGCCGGTAGGGGGGATAGCGGAGGAGCTAGTGACTCCGAGGCCACCACCCCAGGCGGCGTTCAGGGCGCTAGCGGCGGCGATGTCAGCGCCAATGCCGCAGGGAGCATCGTAAGCGAGGGGAGCGCGGAGGCCAGCACCGCAGCCAATGCCGCCCCAGCCTTCTAAGGGTTTAGGACCAATACCGGCTAAGGGAGCGCGGTTCCAACACTGACCTACAGCAGACTGTAGAAAGAATACATGTCATTAATAAAGCTCACAAAAATGATTCATATGGCACAGCCAGTCTGGAATCATTATCTTCATTATGGCTAGTAGGGTCATTTCGATGGTGTGATACCACCATCTCATCCTCATTATGGCATCCTAAAGGCTAACGCATTGGTATTGCAAACGTCCATAGACGCTGGTAACTACTTTACGTCAAGAGAGCCTGTTCACCCACTTCAGGTAATAAAAATAAAGTGTATAAAATATTTGGTTTGATATTTGCATGAACAAAATTCGTGTTCACTAGCAGCCAAGAGAATTCACCTCTTAAAAACTAATTCTAAGAAGCGTTTAAACACTATCAGGTAGAATAATACACTTTCCGGTGCGACAGAGGACGTATGTCAGAACAGATGAGTATAGAATGAAAAGACACTTTGTGCCGACCCCAAATAATTGGAAGAAGATAAACCGAGGTAAAATTCACGCTTAAGCAGTATTAATTAACAAACAGTCTATCATCCTTGGACAAATGTGGCGAGTATATTGACCATTTCTGATAAAATGAGTCTCAGCTTATGATTGGAAATTTTAAAGGATGGATAAAATGAGAAACGAGTTAACAAGAGAATCCTTAAAAGTATGCCAGAGTAATAAAAAATATGGATAAAAATAAACATTTTCGCGACCCAAAAGACTGGGAGAAGGTAAAAGAAAAGAAGAATAGGAAAGTTAGATAACTAGAAGATTGTGAAGAAATACTTTAAGATGGTAATATAATGATGATATGATAAGAAAAAAATTAGCCTGGACAATTTATGGATATAATAAGTTTTAAGGAGCAAATAAGATAGATGTATTGTATAAAGGATGACACGATAATTAGTGATGTGACAAAGGATATAAGAAGATTCTAAATGCTTGATTAAAGGCGTAACAAAAGAACCAATAACATGTAAAATTGTATAATATATTTATAAAGAATTATTTGTTACAAACCTGAGCAAAGAGAGTAGTAGCGCAAAAAGCGAGGATAGCCTTGGCTGCCATTTTAATTTGTTTGTTAGTTCCTAGTTCCTTTACAAACTTGAGAATGATTTAATTTCATCCACTTATTGCTTTTATATTAAACGAAAGGCCTATAACTGCTATTACGTTAATACTTATCAAGAAAATGAAATACATATTTTCGAAAACATAATGTTATACGTGACATTTTAAGAATTTCATATTATTTCTAATAACCTAGTAACCGTTTATTTTGTCGATTTTTATTCTAAGTACATTATCGGTGGATATTTAAAGAATAGCATTTATTAATAGTATTGCAGATTTACGAAATGGATTTAGAAAGGGTACAATGAAGAATTCTATATAAAGATATGTACTGTTCATGTTGTTATTCTGTATTCAGCTTCCCGTTGAAGACATTTAAACATGAACTCCTTCGCATTCTTGATTGTAGCCATCCAGGCTTGCCTCATCCAAGTAAGTAGCTTAATTTTGAACATCCTGATTATAATCGAAGTTTTTCAAATCGGTCATAACTTGAAAGTTCTCATTAGCTTTTTTCAATTTGATGAGATAAAAATGAAAAGGAGCTAACAATCAATTTACGACTGAGTAGATATTGCCCGCTGCTTTGCTCGAATAGATTAAAAATAGTCACAGTTTGAGTAGGTAGTCAAAAAAAAGTTAAAAGGTAACCTATTTTTTCATCACCTTAGGGGTTTAATTTTCAAAAACCACAAGCAGATGTATAAAATTTCATGCTTCTTACTTTGAAATTGACAAATTTTCATACAAACTTTCATTCCCATGTTCAATCCCTTAAGGGTTGAATTTACAAAAATTCTTAGTGCGCACAATAGAAGTAAAAGAGAAGCAGAAATAACTCGCATGTCAATTTTCACGTTTCTAGCCTAAGTAATTTAGGTTGTGCGTTGATAGGTTAATCAGTCGGTCAGTCAGTGAGTCAAGTAATTATATTAAACATATGTTTTAAATGATAAGACGTTGTTTTAAACGGACTGGTGGCATCAATTTTGATTGGAGTGTGATTTTTATTGGCGATTGTCATTATTTAGAACTGTTCTTCTTCTTCTCCAAGACACATAATTCATTAAGTTAATAGATGATTAATATTGATTTTATGACTTCCAGAATGCTTTCGGCCAGTGCCTTCGCGGCGCTCCCTTAGCCGGTGCTCCCTGCTGGGACTCCCTCGCTCCCGCTATCGCCACTCCCTATGCTGGCTCCATCGGCGGTCCCCTTGGCTACGGTGGCCTTTACGGAGCTGAATACGGCTACAAGGGTGGTTGTGGCTCTTACGGCGGCGCTGGCATTGGCAACGTTGCCGTCGCTGGCGAGCTCCCCGTCGCCGGTACCACTGTCGTCGCTGGCCAGGTCCCAATCCTCGGTGCTGTTGAATTCGGTGGTCCCGCTTGCGCTGCTGGTGCTGTCTCCATCGCCGGATCCTGCGGTTGCGGCTGTGGCTCTCCTTACGTTTACTAATTTTTTGTTAATTAATAAAATAAAATTCGCAAATTAATACCTGGTTTTATTATAGTCTCTATAAAGAGTTCATCTAAGTCTTCAGGTTATAAGAAGGCTGGTAACTACCTTGACAGACGGATCAATATGGCGATCTAGCGGAGTAACGTATTCGTAAAAGATTTAAAATCGGTACTATACTTACAATCTTAAAGACTGAATTACATTGAGTCAGTTACTACTGACATCAAATTCGAAATAATTCAGTGCTGACCCAAAACTGTAATCGTGTATTTGGATTCTGGAGTTAGTACTGACTTCAATATTCCCGATTGAATTTTTTGGAGTAATTCCATTCTTCCTGACACTTATGCCAATGATACTGACCTCGTCTAAACGACGAAGTCAGCAATAGGTCAGTCGCTGACACCGTCTTGTGGGGTGACGTCGCGTCGTATCGGATACATAAGCAAAAAATGACGCAAGTTGGTTCAACTACATCGCGAAAATTAACATCTGTGGGATATTAATTATGATTTCTATCGTCTATCTATGTTTTTAACCAAAGTCGTTTCTTTTTAGATACCTCTTCGCCTAACATTTTCCTTAACTCTTCTATCAGCAGATAGTAAGATCTTCTCAAAGTCCAATCACCACCCATCTTCAAAAAATAATTCTGTAACTTCTATATAAAACTTATAAAAAAGAGTTTAAGATATAAATAGAGTATGGAATATAAACAAAAGAAATATATTTGTTAAACGTATTGCTGGGGAGTTTCTAGCTGCTTCTTCTCCTTAACAGCAATAACACGTTGCGGCGCTGTGTACATAGAATAGGAAGTAAATTTCAAAATTTAACTTATATGTATGACCTTGAAAAAGTGTTCTCAAGTGGAACGTATTTTGAATAAAAAAACAATTGAATTTGATTTTACAACAAAAAAACAATTGTATCAAATTTGGCCCTTTTCAAGAATTCATTTTTCCCTACTGACTTCTATAAAGTGCGTAGACCCTAAATAAATAAGCAAGAGTACTGATTGCATTTAAATAGTGCGAGTCAGTTTTCGGTCCCAGCACTGACACCTGTTACTGACCCAATCTAAATCAGCCTTAAGAGACTAATAGAGAGAGAGGCCAACATTCAAATTATACGTATAAAAAAATCATGACATTCTGTCGGTTAGTTTGCAAGTTACAATAGTTTTAGTGACCTGATTTATATAATTCTCCAAACAATGGTTTAAAAAAATCAAGCCAATACTATTGGAACTAAGTATTAGCTTGATTAGCGTTATGAAATTCCTGTTCTAGGGAATATAATTATTATTGGCTGGTGAACGGGAAGAGCGCTTCCATCAGGAACTAAAGTGTTGGTGGAAAGGGTTTTTTTTTTATTATCTCCTCGATCCTGACGAACTAGATGTGTCAGGGTTTTTTTATCTTTTTATGTTTTTTATATCTTTATTTTTCTTTTTATCTTTTTTATTTTTCTTTTTAATTTTTTTTATCTTTTTCCTTTTTCTTTTTATTGCTTTATTTATTTTACAAAGTCTTAATTCTATTTCATTTTTCTTAATTTCTATTGTTATTACAGTGTTATTCTATTTTATACTATTTTACACACGTTTTAATCTTATTATCTATTACAGTATTTTCCTATTACTGTTTTATTTTACATTCTCCTTCTGCTATCCCGTCATTATGTACATTTTTACTTATTCTATGTCTTATTTTATTTATTACTTTTATTGCTTCTTAGTCTATTACTATATCTATTATTTTCTATCGTTATTACACACTATTTTGGTTTATTTTCTATTTTACAGTTAATTCAATTAAGTTGGAAAGGTTTCAGGGTAGTTGGGACTACTGCTTGATGGCAGATTACTGCTGGTGTTTCCAAAAACAAGTTTGACCAAAAACAGTATAGAAGCAAAGCTGTTTTTCCACTTTTCGCGGGCTGTGGAGAGCCGGTGTATGTCAAAATCTTAGCAACTGAACATCCATCGTATCTGCCTACCCCTATGGGAAACAGGCGAGATAATATGTATGTATAGTAACAGTATTTTTGTTATGGGTATAAAAATATACAACAAACTTCCTCTCTTTCTTAAAAACATTAAAACTATGATTGAATTCAAAGGCCAATTAAAGATATTTTTGATGAAGAAAACTAATTATTCAAGTAACGACTATTTAAATTTCACATTTTGACACTGGACAATATATGGAGATTTTAGTAATAATTGGCAATTGTGTAATAATTAAATAATAATAGTACTAATATATAATATTGTTACGAGGCTCGAATTAAAACTGCCGTTGGAATTATTATAGAGTTTATTAGAACTATACAAACACGTATAACACAGGTAAAAATATAATGGAAAACTACAAATCTAAAAGTAATGCAGAAGGTCGTTATTCAATAAAACGCGCAAAGTCCGAATGTACACAGGTCTCGCTTTGATCGTGGTTCTCGCTCGACTGCTCCCTCCCTCCATCAAGTCATCGTTTTATATTGCACAAATGCAATTCCCCCGTATCTAAGTCGACTTAATCCGCCACACCTGGCTAATGACTCGCCCGCAAATTGCCATAAAAAATACAATAAAACAATGGGCAGTTTTCTAATTACCAATTTTAAACACAAAGTAAACAAAAGAAGACGATCATAAAAGTGTTAAAATCAGTTTAAATGCCGGCAGGTAATAAAATGTGTTTTGTTTCAGATATGCAGGTGGATTTTGTTTTTGTCGGGACCTGAATTGTAACAATATTAAGTACTAATTTACAATACCATGCTATATCCTAAAAGGGTTAATGTATAATCATGTCAATGTGTCTACATTAAGCATTGTATAAATGAATTGAATTGTATATATAGTATAGAAGAAAAACTTATAAAGTGTTCTCTGAAGAAGTCAATAATTAAATAGAATTTTCTTCTATGAAGGTGACGTTACTGCTTGGCACTAACAGAAGCCCAGCGTAGGTTGCTATCAAAGAGAATTTGCTGAGTTAGGGCCTATTTAGACTTAGTTAAACTTTGGCTTTTGTTAAACAGCTTATGTATAATTTCCATTTTAACCCTTCACCCTTTTATCGATATTATCAAAATCCGCAAGACTAACACTATCACTATCTCGTAATATACCAAGAAAATATACCCATTTCATACAAATCGCACAAATCCTATATAAACAGAGTGAGACAACAACACAAAAACGATCACGTGCACAAACGCGGATCAGCACTGTCATCGCGGACACATATGTGCTACTAGTGAGCATAAGGGTTAAATAACTCTAAATAAACAATATTTTTTTTCTTTCAAAAGCTAAATAATTTATAATTTTTTTTCAATAAATATATAGGTTATAAAATGTTGCTCGGGGCTTCGCCCGCGTAGATTAAGGGTTGTCATAGTTTGAGTAAACTTTCATCCTCTTTTTTAGGCCCTTAGGGATTGAATTTCCATAAGAGCTGATTCGCTAATACATTTATTTCTAACCAAGAGCAAGTAAATGAAATTTTGTGCTTCTTACTTTGAAAATGACGGATTTTCATATAAACTTTCATTTTCGTTGTCACCCACTTAGGAGTTGGACTTCTAAAAATTCTTATGCGCACTTAGAGTATAGACAAAACCGGTATGCAAAATTTTCACGATCTTAGCCCCAGTAGTATTTTTATTTTGAAGTCGGTTTTTGGTTTACATACATACATAACTTCACGCCAGTTCCCTTGCGGGGTAGGCACGAGCGACAGAGCGCCATTTAGGCTTATTCTTACACACCTCACTTGCTTCTTTGACATTCATAACTCTTGTCATGCACGCTCGTCTGATCTTAAGGCTCCTGACATCACCTTGTGCTAGTACACGATCAATTTGATCATGGAAGGTGTGTCGTGGCCTTCCACGACTTTTTTGGTTTAGTTGTATTATTATGTATTGTTTGGCTTTTAAATATATTCAGATACTGTAGGATATTTTTTAATAATAAATAAATGAAAAATATTAAAACTTCAGAATAAATTTAAACAGTTCCAATTTATTTCAAATATCGTTAATTGAATCAGTAGATGGCACCACAACCACATCCGCCGATCTTGCCACCGATACCCTTGTAGCCGAGTCCAGCGTAGCCAAGACCACCATAACCAATGCCGTCTACAGCCGAAGCGATGCCAGCGGGAGCGACGCCTTCAGCGGTGATGCCGACAGCACCATTGCCGCAGCCGTAGGAGACGGCACCAGCACCAGCGGATGGGAAGACTCCTTCCATAGCGACGGTTCCGAGGAAAGGCAGGTTGCCAGCAACAGCGACGGGGCCTTCGTACACGTTCTCAGAGGCGACGTTGAGGCCGGTGGGGGGGACAGCGGAGGAACTGGCAACACCGAGACCGCCACCCCATGCGGCGTTCAGAGCGCTGGCGGCAGAGATGTCGGCACCGACGCCGCAGCCATAGGAGCGGGCGGGAGCGATTGCCGGAGCGATGCTGCCGCAAGTACCGCGGAGGGGAGCGGCGATGCCACGGCTAAGGCATTGGCTGTAGGCGGACTGAAAAATAATATTAAAGCTGATTAGATGATTCATTTCTATCTTTCAACTTGAACTTATATTCTTTTTCCGTGCCTGCACGGATAAAATCTAGGATAGAATCTGTGTCTAACTGTGAAATCTATCTGTGAATTTGTGGTCATTGGGGAAGTTGAGGGTAAGAGACTTGCAGGATATCCGTGCAAGAACGGAGAAAAAATAAAATTTCCTGCGGTCGGGCAGCCTGTCATAAGAGGCGACGAAACAACCCATAGCCAGGTTGAAGGGTATTTTACCGACTGGATAGCTACCACCTCTCGTCTAGAATATGCCGCCATAACAACTTTGAGTTGTGATCCGGTATTAGTGATCAGATTCCAGTTTCCCTGTAAAGAGCGGCAGCACATTGTATATACCTTTGGTATTACAAATGTCTAAGGGTCGTGGACCGACCTCGCGGTAGATCTCCAAATAGGTGACCTGACCAGGTTGCTAACCAGCTGGATATGTCAATAAATTCGGACCTCCAAAGGTCAAAACCGATCTTGGTGGAAGAGAGCAATTATTCACTGCCATCAAAGTCACGATCTTCAGCAGCGAGGAAACGAATTGGAAGAAGAGAAAAAGAATGAAAATTACCTGCACGAGAGCAGCAGCGCAGAGAGCGAGGATAGCCTTAGCTGTCATTTCGTGTGTTTTCTTGTTTGGATACAAACTTGAGAATATATTTCGCACATGCTACATGAGCTTTTATACTAAACTATTGCAGCAGTCTCTTTGCAGTATCAGAAAGAGTAATTTGTAATGTTATGTGACATAATTATTGTTCAAAAACTCACGTCTGCTTCTAGATATCCTGCACAGAAAATTACTGTTGCTTAGAGCCGTAGCTGCGGCATGTGTAAGAATTTATAATTACAACACTTTCTCATTAAGCTGATACTAAGGCAGTTCATTTTTGTCTTTCAATTTGAATGATTTGATTTGATTGATCCATAAACATAAATGAGCTGCAACGATATTTAAAAACAACTTAGGATATCAGAGGGCTGGTTCCTACCTCGGACAACGGACAGGGACGAAGAAAGAATACTATTTCATACGGCTGGGCGGCCTGTCGTAAGAGGTACACAGGTACAGCCAGGTGGTAGAGTATTTGCCCGTTGTAGATGGCTACCACCCCTTGTCTAGAGTACACGGTTATAACAACCTTGAGTTGTGTTCCAGCATTAGTGTCCAGTTTCCAGTCTCCCTATAGAGAGCGGCAGCGCTTTGGTGTTAAAAATGTCCATAGGCGATGATAACCGCTTTCCATAGGGTGGACCGTCTGCTTGTATCCTGATATCGTAAATAAAAAAATATAACTTCAATAAATATTGAACAAAGGGAGGCCTTATCGTTTAACGCGATCTCTTCCAGGCAGTCTTTATTTATATATATATATATATATATATATATATATATATATATATATATATATATATATATATATATATATATACACATACATACATACATACATACATACATAACTTCACGCCAGTTCCCTCGCGGGGTAGGCACGAACAACAGAGTGCCATTTAGGCTTATTCTTACACACCTCACTTGCCTCTTTGACATGTAATATATATATATATATATATATATAATTGAAATTCACGTATATAGTGACTCATCACGATATCTAAAGAACTATAATACCTCAAGAACTCTATTTCATCCGTGTAGGAACGGAGAAAGAATGCAATTTCCTGCGGCCGGCGACCTGTCGTATGAGGCGACAAAACAACCCACAGCCAGGTGGTACGTATTTGCCCGACTCGATGGCTACCACCCCTGGTCTAGAGTATGCCGCCATAACAACCTTGATTTGTGTTCCGGCATTAGTGACCAGGTTCCAGTCTTCCTTAAGAGAGCAGCAGCGCATTTGTAGCACTTTTGGGCCGTCTGCCTGTCTACTGAACTCGTGCAATAAAAAAAACCTATAGACTTGAAATTCGGCATGGACCTTCCTCTCGCCAAGTAGTGGTCAGCTACGAAAGGATTTTACGGCACGCGAAGCGGGCGGGTTTCAGTTATTATACTATATAAACACAGTACATATCATAATACATACAGAATAAGCAACACTATTCTACCTGGGAGGACCAAAAATAATTAAGAACCATGATTTTAAAAGAGGATACTGACTTAGCTTGTCTGATGTTGAGTAGCAGTGAGTTCCATAAACGGACAACCTGCACTGCGACTGAGTTATCAACGAAGGAAATGTGTACTGGTGTTATTAAGGAGAGATTATTACTAGAGCGCAAATATCGGGAATGAGAAGATAGAGAGAGACATAGACAACACTTTATTGTTCACCAAAACAAAAATTACAAAAAAATGTACAACAAGACAATAGTTACTTGGTAAAACAAAAGGGGGCCTTATCGCTAAAAGCGATCTCTTCCAGGCAACCTGACTCAAAGGAAATTCTTAAATTATCTGTAATTATTATGCAACAAATATGACATACATGGACAGCAGATTACAGTCTATTGTAAACTAGCACATACATTATTGCGTAAGACTTACATAATGATTCCTAAGTGAATTTTTAAATACGGCAAAAGATTTCGCTTTTCTGACATCAGTGGGCAAAGAGTTCCAAAGTAAGACAGCCTACATGGCGAAGGAGTTGGAATAAAATGTTGAAGAGTGTGCAGGTGCCATTAATAGGAGATTATTAGTGGAGCGCTAAATTGAGTGTATGTGATGTATGAAGGAAGTTGAAACATTCCTTAAGATAAGGATGGGTATAAGGTATAAACAGTATACGATATAGTAAGTTGAGAAGATGAGCATTCCGGCGAAGTGAGATAGGCAACCACTCGAGCTTTTTGCGATATTCAGAAACCTGGTCATATTTATTTAAACCAAATATGAACCTTATGCAAACATTTTGAAGACGCTCGAGCTTAATGATAAGATGTAGGAAATGAAAACCTTTAAATAAGAAGGAGAACAAGGATCAAAAAGGACATTGTACAAAAGAGAGAGCAAATGAACATTCCGGCGAAGGCGAATAGGTAACCATTTAAGCTTCTTACGACATTTAGAAACGTGGTCATATTTGCGCAACCCAAATATAAACAATAATCTATATATTGTTACGAGCTTTCGGGACTCGAATTAAAATGCCGTTAGAATTATTATAGAGTTTATTAGAACTTTACAAACACGTATAACACAGGTACAAATATAACCGAACGCATAAAATCCAAACGTAATGCAGAAGGTCACAATTCAATAAAACGCGCAAACTCTGTCACTATTAGATTCCCGAATGTACACACATCACGCCTAGATCGTAGTTGTAGCTCAACAGACCCCCTCTCTCAATCAGGCCATCGTTTTATACTTCACAAATGCAAATGTGCCGCCCGGCAACGTCGACATAATTTCCTAGAATTAGCTTGTACTTATAATCCGCAACACATGGCTAATAATGCTCCTGAGCGGCCGTAAACGAGTACAATAGGACAATAGGCTGTTCTCCACAATAACTAGAAACGTATGCCAATAAATAAGTGAACAAAAGAAGACGATCATAAAAGGATTACATTTAGTTCAAATGCCGACAAGAAATAAAATGTGCTTTTACAGATCAGTACGTGGAATTTGTCTTTGTCGGAGCGTAAGTTGTAACAATATTAATACGTGAAGCAAAAACTAAGTACCCCTTTTTACAAAAATTGCGCGGACGGAGGAGTATGAAATTTCGCACACTTATGGTTTATATAGAGAAGGAGTGCAGAATGCTAATATATTTTTTAAACTATGCATAAAAAATACATTAAATTAAAAAAAAACATTACACACTACCATGTATTTGACACACACGCGCATATATACTATTTTGTTTATTGTTAAAGTAAAATTAACAGTGTAGCCTTGGCGAAATGTGTCATTATAGAAGTACGTATAGTCTTTGACAACGGAACCATAATAATGTTCAAACTTATACAATTTAAATTCATTTTTATGATCGAATTTCGACCACGGGCGACCACTAGTATGTATTATAAGTCCCAATTCACGACCAGTATGTCTAACCTGTAGTCTGTGGTGCCAAAGATCATATTCTTCTAAGGCCCTCGTGTGGCATTATCTTTCTGACATGGTAGAGCAATGTTGGAATCATCATCTTGAATACAGCTCTTAGAGTCAGCTCGATCGTTGTAGAACCACTCAAACACAGAATATCAGCGTGAAACAGTTAAAAAAAAATGATGACTCGGGCGAACTAGATATGCCCTAGTCGAGTTACAATTTACTTTTATCCATTTTTTTCTATCTTACTATCTATGTTAATACTTGTGTGTGTTTGTATGTACAAACACAAAGGACCTCTCTCTCATCGTACGAAACACGAATTAGCTCAAGGGTAACCGTTTTACCTCCAACGAAACCCAACCACTCCCAACATAAACCAACCTTCCCCAAACCTAACCACCCTTCCAAAACCAACACGTCCTAATACGCATAATACACACACATGTGTGTGTTATGCATGTTCGTAATAAGCGTGTGTTACCCTTGAGCTAGTCGTGTTTCGTACGATGAGTGAGCGGTCTAATAATCCCGCTGTTCCCTTCCCATATCCAATGGAATCCTCCTGCCTGGTCCCTTCATTCCATCCCTCCTATCCCATATTTTAGGCTGGCAACGCATTGGCTTCACCCCTGGTGTTGCAAAGGTCTATAGGTGACGGTAACCACTTTCCATCAGGTGGGCCGTCTGCCTGTTTGCATGCTTCGCAATAAAAAAAGCTATAAAATAACTGATCAAATTGATCGTGTACTAGCGGAGGGTGATGTCAGGAGCCTTAAGAACAGACGAGTGTGCATGACAAGAGTTATGAATGTCGAAGAAGCAAGTGAGGTGTGTAAGAATGGGCCTAAATGGCGCTCTGTTGTTCGTGCCTACCCCGCAAGGGAACTGGCGTGAAGTTATGTATGTATGTATGTATAAAATGACTATACCAGAAACATTGCTTATCTTGAAGACTTAAACAATTAGGTAACTATAATTATTAGGTCATTATGTTATAACATTGAAATTTTTTCGTAAGACTACATAAATATTACAGAACTTTCTAGTATAAATATATCAGAATTAAATATGTAAATCATATTCAGCTTCCAGTTGAAAAGACAAAGTCATCATGAACACCATCGCTTTCTTGTGCCTCGCTTCGGCTTGCCTTCTCCAAGTAAGTGTAGTCTCATGTAAAAGAGATGATAAAAAGCTGTTATCTATATATTACGACGTGAAGTAAAAACTTTGTATCCCTTTTTACGAAAATTGCGCGGACGGAGGAGTATGAAATTTCGCTCACTTATAGTTTATATAGAGAAGGAGTGCAGAATGCTATTTTTTTTTTTAAATTATGTATAAAGAATAGATTAAATCAATAAAAAATACATTACAGTATTTGACACACACGCATATATACAGTTTTGTTTATTGCGTTTGTTATTAGGAAGTATCATTGCTCTACTTTTAAAAACTTTTTAAATTGCTAAGTATTTTGTATCCATACAAAAAAACCTACAGATAGAATTTTTTGAAGGAATTTGGCTATGGGTGTCTGAGTTATCAGTTAATTTTGACATTTTAATTCCACATCCCACAAGCTCGTAACAATATATAATTTTCATTATTCCAGAATGTATACGGTCAGTGCCTGAGGGGTGCTATCGCTCCTGCCGCTCCCTGCTGGGACTCCCTCGCTCCTGCTATCGCCACTCCCTACGCTGGCTCCATCGCCAGTCCCCTCGGCTACGGTGGCCTCTACGGAGCTGAGTACGGCTACAAGGGTGCTTGTGGCTCCTACGGCGGCGCTGGCATCGGCAACGTTGCCGTCGCTGGCGAGCTCCCCGTGGCCGGTACCACTGTCGTCGCTGGCCAGGTCCCCATCCTCGGTGCTGTTGAATTCGGTGGCCCCGCCTGCGCTGCTGGTGCCGTCTCCATCGCTGGCTCCTGCGGTTGCGGCTGCGGTTCTCCCTACGTCTATTAAATTTGTTTCAATTGATTAATAAAATTATTGTTTATCAGCATTATGTTGTCTTCATTGTACCTATTTACATATCAGGTGAGTTTTTATTGCGAAGCGGTAAACAGGTAGATGGCCCACCTAATGCAAAGTTGTTACCGTGGCTTATAGGCGTTTGCAACACCAGGGGCAAAGCCAACGCGTTGCTAACTTTTAGAATGAGATAGGGGGATGAGATTCTGCCAGGGGCAGCGGAGAGGCTAGGCTAGAATATTAGGTCGTCCTCGTTTGCTTCTTCTTGTAGCAATAAAACTTTCAGCAGTTGATTATTAAACTTTGGAATGCTCTGCCTCTTACTATTAGAGAGGCCAAAACATCGCCTACATTTAAGAACGCACTCTGAAAACACTACTTTTTCTTAAATAATTATGCCTAATTCTTATACTATAGACTAATTAATACATATATCTTATAAATATGTTTGTAGTATCTAATTTATAAAATATTTAGTTTAAGTATGTTTGTTTATGATATATCTAATAATCTGCATCGCCTACATTGCCAGATTAGGTTAAACTATTCTTCAAGTTAGGTGCCTCGAAGAGATTACTGTAAGCGATAAGGCTGCATATTGTTTCTATCGTGACAATATTGTAATTGTGTATTTTTAACCGACTTCAAAAAAAGGAGGAGGTTCTCAATTCGTCGGGACCTTTTTTTTATGTATGTTCACCAATTACTCCGAGCTTTATGATCCGATTTACGTGATTCTTTTTTTGTTCAACGCGGAATAGCTGCCATTTGGTCCCCTAAAAATTTGACATAGTTTGGCCCAGTGGTTTTCATTTTATGAACATTTTTTATGAAAGATGTTCCCTTCCGTTCCAAATGTACACCGATTACGGTGAGATTTATGACCCGATTTACGTGATTCTTATTTAGTTTGATGCGGAATAGTTGCCATTTGGTCCCCTAAAAAATTAACATAGTTTGGCCCAGTGGTTTTCATTTTACGAACATTTTTTTGTTCCCGTTTCTTGGGACCTATATTTTTTAAGGAGCGCGGCATCTTTCTTAGGTCTACCCATACATAGCTAGGCACTAAAAAGTAACAAATAAAATAAAAAAACTTCGTTTAAAAAAACCGACTTCAAAACCTAAAAAGTATAAAATAACTTATTTGTAAAGCTATTATTATTAATATATATTATCTAAAACATCTTAAAGTCGGTGCAAAGTAAAACATAAAAATTACAATTTTTTTTTTTAAATTTCTAAGCACCGACTTTAAGATGTTTTAGATAATATATATTAATAATAATAGCTTTACAAATAAGTTATTTTATACTTTTTAGTTATTTAGTTTTTGAAGTCGGTTTTTTTAAACGATGTTTTTTTATTTTATTGGAATTGTATATTTGGTGAGCAATAAAGTGTTATCTATCTATCTATTATTCATTGCGAACTGTATATCTAAAATACGACCGTAAAGCTAGTAATGTCGCAACGAAACTGCAGGTCTGCTTCGTCTTCGGAATTCATACGACGACAAATGAAGCCCGGCAGCATTTGTTGTCAGCTGTTTGCTGCGGCCCTCAGAATTGCACCATTAGACACACAACCGGCAAAGCTGCGTGTGTGAAAGAGAAATTCTACTACCACTCATCTGATAATATATGTTTCCAAACTTAGAGGAATAATACTAGGGAGGCAGTTTCCTACAAAATTACTTCTTTTATTGCAGGAGTGCAGCAGACAGGCAGACGGTCCACTTTATAGAAAGCGGTTACCATCGCCTATAGACATTTACAACACCAAAGATGATACAAATGCGCTGCTGATCTCTTAAGGGTAAGAGTTACTTTCAGAGTTGAAGCACAAAACTAATCGATGTGCCCCTGAGGGTTATGTAATTATTTTGCACGCACACAAAGGCACAATAATATTGCAAGTAAATAGAGCCTTTCTAAAATGTATACAATTGGAACTATTGGAACTCGTTACACTGAGACTTTGGACGCGTTCGTTAGTAGCTCAGAACGCCCAAACTATCTCGTCAGCCTTTCGACATGGCGACCACGGTCGTTATGGTCGTTTTTTTCGGCAAGCTTATTTATCAAATCATCTACGGCTGATGACGATTTCAGTTTTTCTAGATTTTCTGGCTCTATAGACAATAAAGACAAATCTGATACCCGTTCCTGTTGGCCCAGCAGTTATTATAAAATATTTTATTAATTTATATAAATTGTGGATAACATTTTAGAAATTTTTGCTTACACACTTTCGGGGTCCCGTATCATTGATACGGCTGATACGGCGGTAGCTACGCCCCTAACCGTCGTGGCAGCAACGCGGCACGCAGCATCAATGACGTTTACAGAGCGAACACTACAAACGAACGCACCACCTGTAATTGGTTTGCCCGCTTAGTTCTGAAAAATGAATAACCTCTTGTTCGTCGAAAAACTTTTGTCAACAATGACGAATTAAAGGCAATTGTGGAAACTGATGATACTCAATCTACGGCTGAATTAGCAGCAGCTTTTGACGTTAGCGTGAAAACAATATTGGTCCATTTGCATCAAATTGCCAAGGTAAAAATGCTTGACAAATGAGTGCCCCAAGAACCCAATCGCCAGTGCGAAGTACGCTTCGAGACGTGCCTCGCATTGCTCAATAGGCACACAAACGAAGGAATTTAGAACTACATTGTTACCTGCGATGAAAAATGGATTCTGTTTGACAATCGCAATGCTTAGCAAGTTGATGGGATCCTGGTTCAGCATCTAAATAATGCTCTGAATGAAAACTTACCTTTATAGAAATGATGATCACTGTTTGGTGGTCTAGCGCCGGTGTGATTCATCACAGCTTCTTACCAAACGGGCTGAGCATTACTGCAGATGTGTACTGTGAAGAACTGAAAACAATGATGGAGGCTCGCATGTCTCCAACTAGCTTTGGTTAATCGCTCGTCTCCGCTGCTCCTGAAGTCTGTCCTTTCTCCAAATTACAAGAGCTGGGTTGTAAGCTCTTCGTCTTCCGCCGTACTCACCACCTTGCACCTACGGGCTTCTGCTTTTTCCAGAATTTGGATAACTTTTTGGCGGGAATAAAATTCAACTCCCGAGAGGCAGTACAAAATACCTCTGAAGAATTTCTTGCCTCCCGTCCAGCTGATTTCTTCAAGAAGGGCATCAATAAAATGCCACTGCGGTAGCAAAGATGCATCGATTGCATGGGTGATTACTTCGATTAATAGAAAAAAACATACGTTAACTTATAAATAATATCAGCTCATAAATGTCCCACTGCTGGGCTTGAGCTTCCCATTGTAGGGGAGGGTGGAAGAGGCAGCTTGTCCCAGGCGGCTTGGCAGGTTTGACACATCGGCTACATCGATGTGCAGGTTGCATCACGATGTTTTCCTCTACCGTTGTTAGCACGTGACAATTGTTATAATATGCACATTAGATCAGAAAACTGACTAAGTGGTGCATACGTTCCGGCCAGGATCGAACCCGCGCCCTTTGAGTTTGGGACGCGGGCGCCATTATGCTACCACGACTTATACGTTGACTTATTTCATAAAAAAACAGCAATTTCACAGGTAAAGACACACAAAATATATAGATAGATAAACATTGTGATGAGTAGTACACGTGTGAGGCAGTACAATTGTCCCGTAGAAAATAGAAATGTACTGCTATGGCTCAAAATTTAAATTTGTACTACTTTAAAAATTTTGTCCCACTACTACTCACGCGTCAAATGTAAGAGGAAGGACGAAACGAGGACAACAGTGGACAACATTAATAGGGACTGGATAGGACAACATGACATGTACGACTGCTAGTAAAATGAGGTGACTGAGGCCGATCAAAAGAGGGAATGACGCTCACCGCCTCACCGGCTTCATCGCTTCAAATGTACTGCCGCGGTACAAACCATACTAATCTCCTCGCCTCATTTGAAGTGCTACATTGTACTGGTTCAGTACAAAATGTCATGTTTCTCTTACAAACTCATTTTAAAATCATGTCCTATCCAACTCTGGATAGACAACTTTATTGTAAACCAAAGCATAGATAAACAGAAATAGAAAAATACAGGAGATAGCACAACGGGCGGTCATATATTTTCATCCGTGCAGGAACAGAGAAAGAATACAATTTCCTGCGGCCGGGCGGCCTGTCGTAAGAGGCGACAGAACCACCCACAGGCAGGTTTGACATATCGGTTATCTCGATGTGCAGGTTGCATCGCGATGTTTTCCTTCACCGTTGTTAGCACGTGGTAATTGTAAGAATATGCACATTAGGTCAGAAAACTGCCTAAGTGGTGCATGCGTTCCGGCCAGGATCGAACCCGCGCCCTTTGAGTTTGGGACGCGTGCGCTACCCATTACGCTACCACGACATACAGTGTTACACATTAAATAAAAAATAATCAAAAACCCGACTGCAAAAAGACAAAAACTTACTATTACAATTTCCTGGGGCCTGGCGGCCTGTCGTAAGAGGCGACTAAACAACGCACAGCCAGGTGGTAGGGCATTTGCCCGACTGGATGGCGACCACCCCTGGTCTAAAGTATGTCGCCAGAACAACCTTGAGTTGTGTTCCGGCATTAGTGACCAGGTTCCAGTCTCCCTTGAGAGAGCAGCAGCGCATTTGTAGCACCTTTGGTGTTGTAAATGTCAATAGGCGATGGTAACCGCTATCCATCAAGTGGGCCGTCTGCCTGTCTGCTGAACTCCTGCAATAAAAAAAAAATCGCTATAATTGCTAAAAAGCGATATCTTCGAGGGAAAAATCTATATATAGTTTTAAAATCAAATCGAAATCATAATACAATATGGTTTCGAATTGATATTCGTAATTCGGCAAAAGCGATATTAGTCCCTGTATGCGATATTAGTCCACTACCCACCACTACAATATTTTAATCAATGTATTTAATTTAAATTTTTATTAAAAAGACCATAACACTCAAGTGTTGGCGGCCATATCCAAAAACTCCACGCTAGTATAAACTAGCAAGGTTTGCTCACGATTTTTTCCTACAATCACAAACTTGAGTTAAGAATATCTTACGTAACGAACTGCAAACCATATCGTATTCGATTTTAGGTACAGCGCCATCTAGTCTAGTAATCTGTTTCGTAATTAAACGTGAACCATAATGATAACATAACAAAAAAAAAACAAACCCAAGAAATCAAAATCCAATTGAGTATTTAATAGAAGTTAAGGTGATATCAACATCATCTCAACATTTCATCTATACATACATTTAAATTCAAATTCAAATTCATTTATTTATATAAACTTATTTCTAGGTCTTATATAATTACATCTAAAACTTAAGGTAATAACACATTTTGAATTAAAATTTAGGCTACAATTTTTTTGGCGGCGGTTGCAGCACTAGACTCTAGGTCTATATCGCGGCACCCAACACAATTTTATTATAGGAACTTGAATATAATTGAATTATTGGTAAATATGCATAAACGCAGAACCTGAAAATTACGCATTTTTTGTATTCAAAGACTACATATGGTTTCCTATGGTATAATAACGACACAAAAATCATCGGGAAGCCATCATTTAGATAAAACATCAATTAAAAATTGAAGTGTCAGTGTCTGTTTGTAATCTGAAGTGTCTATTTGTAATGAGTTAAGTGGGTGGCGACGCGAAGGAACTTTTAAAAAAGACAGCTGGATTCTGGACTGGAACTGAAGATTAGATGATTTTCTTACAGACTATATTGAAACCTTTACTCCTTTAATCTAAGGGCTTAGCCTACCTAACTAATGTCAAAATAAGGATGTGAAAAAAATCAGGGGGGATAATTCGGACTAGGAGATTCCGAAATGGTAATTTTTTAGAATTATTGTCTGTCTGCCTGTCTGTCTGGATCTTCCGGCTAATCTATGAAACGGCTGTGCCGATTTTGACGGGACTTTCGACGGAGGATAGCTCATGTTATAAGGAGTAACTTAAGCTATTTTTCTATGGTCCGTGAGAAAAAATTTCACGCAGACGAAGTTGAGGGCACAGCTCGTTAAAAATAAAACTATACTAATAATAATTTGCTAAAAAATATGTACACTAAAAATAAAAACAACACTATATAGGTAAACTACAATAGGTCCAGCCCGACCAAGCACCCAATTCTGATATTACTGTTATATCTCGTCAAAATCGCCAAGCACTATCTTATTATTGTGCCTGATTTCGGTATTCTGCTAATTCCAATTGCGTGTCAGTCTATCTTTATAAATATTTATAAGCGAAAACTCGTGACATAAATGTTTAAAATTAAAAATTATCTGTGGTTATGTCGTGGAATATCTCCTTGCGCAATATATAATTTACTCCGTGCGGGAACGGAAACATAATACTAATTCCTGCGTTGGGGCGACCTGTCGTAAGAGGCGATAAAATAACGTGTATTATTGCTGGAGAAGAAGCGGCAAGCAACTCCCCAGCAACACGTCTAGCTAAAAAAAAAATTCTTTGTATTTCTTGTTCTATTTATGTCTCAAGTGATATAAATAGACCAAGATGGGTACCACACCTGGTCTAGGGTATGCCACCATATCAACGCTTCCAATGTCCGCAAATATCCTAAGAGATGTTTATATGTTTATCTATACTAATATTATGAAAGAGGTAAAGTTTCTGAGTTTGTGACGTTGTAGGGGGTAATCTCTGGATCTACTAAGCCGATTAAAAAAAATCTTTTACTGTTCGTAAGCTACGTTAATAGGGAGTGTCATAGGTGAGATAACATGACGCTATATACCACGGGAGCTGGACAGAGCGCGGGTGAAACCGCGCCGGGCCACTAGTATAGATATATAGTACACACCCAGGAGTTTTGAAGAAAAATGACTGACATACTACAACGGACAGACCAATGAATTGATAGTCTCTGTTGTTGACTGGACTGTCTTTGCTGGCTGACCTCATTACAACATGGCTCCGGGTTCGATTCCTAGCATAATAAATTTCATAAACAAACTTTCCGTTATTTAATATGGTCTGGATGTCGGTATCCGCAGTATGGTCCGTTGTATAATACTCATAACATACCTAAGCATAAATTGCTTATCAAACCTGTTGGTTTTTGATGCTAGGGCTTTAATATAGATAAAGATCTGCCTTAGTGTTAACGCTTTGGGCTGTGGCCCAATACCTCTTATTTAAGCGTTAAAAAAATAAAGTCGCTACAGCATAGCTACTATAGTGTGTATACACATACGTTATCTGTCAAAATTTAACGTCATTCATAATGTGGCATCTCAAATTGGGCGTCACAGACATCACCACACCTGCGTGAAATGGTCTATACCTTTAACTTTATTCCAGATGAAGCCGCACCATGAGAACAATGATTGTAACATGTAACAAACAGACAAATGGACTTGACCAAATTATTGTATATACACATTTGTCGTTTGCCTTCTGCAACCTAAAAGAACTAATTTAGGTAATATTTTTCATAATATCGATAATAATACAATTTAAAATCACTATTTACATCATAAATATGCCATCATTAAAATCATGATGAAATTACTGTTAACAAATTTTTTATCGACAAAATATTTCCGTTTCACGTTACTACAGCCCTACTTAGATTCACATGTAACATCGATAACGCGCTTACGTCACTGATGTCGATGAAGTATATATAAAATAAAGAATTCGCAAAACGAAAGTAATTTGGGTTGCGTGTTTGGAAAAACAGTATACAATGTCGTCAAAAATATTATTCGCCGTTTGCACTTCAGCCTTCTGTTTACAGGTATTTATTTCGTTTTAAAGCATTAATTCTCAAATACATTCCAATGGGATAGAGCTACGCTGGAGTCGATTATCTTGATTACAGTTCTTAGGGCCGGCTCGATCAGTGTGATACCACTCTCTCACAGAACGGTTTCGTAATCGTGTTACGTACGATGAGTTATAATTCCAACAGCACACTTCCCGCTTTTCCTATCCTATCCACTTTACTTCACACCTCCTGAAAAATCCCTCTATCCTATCCCCTTTACCCTATATCCTATCTTACATCCTATTCCATATACTATACCATGTCCTATCCCATCCTATTCTAAAGGCTGGTGATACGTTGGCTTTATCTTTATAATTCCAATCGTCTATAAACGAGGGTAACTGCTTTTCATTAGTGGACCGTAAATGGTTACCGTCGCCTATAGCCGTTTGCAACACCAGGGACGAAACTCTCACTCATCATACGAAACATGATAGATTAGCTCAAGGCTAACCGTGTAACGCCGATATTCTTTGAAAGTGGGGTCTCACAACGATCGAACCTGCCCTAAGAGTGATGAAGGTAATGATTCCAGCATGACTCAACCACGCTAAATCTAAGAAATTCACGCTAATGAAACCAAAAAAAATCCTTCAGGTAATCACAGCCCAGTGTATCAGGAATTCACCTTTAGTAAACGACCTGGTTCCAGTAGGCGGAGCATGTGGTACAGGTTTAGCAGCAAGTAATGGAGGCAGTCTGGCAGTCACTAGCGCTTCAGCAATCCCACCTACAGGCTTGGTAGTAACATCAGAAAACGCTATGGAAGGTCAAGTGGCTGTTGGAGGACAATTACCGTTAATAGGTTCAGTGGCAATGGATGGCGCGTTCCCGTCTGCTGGCGCTGGAGCGGTTTCTTACGCCTGTGGTGATGGAGCATTAGGTATTGTTAGTGAAGGACCGATAGCAGCATCTATACCCGCAATCGCTGCTACCGCTCCTATGATAGCGCCTACTCCTGCAATAACCTCACCGATCATTGCTCCTGCTATTGCTACTCCCGCACCAGCTCTTGCATCACCTTTACTTGGATCTTCGTGTAGATTTGGACCTGGTAAATCACCCTTTGCTGCAGCTCCTACTCCTGGACCTGGTTTAGGAGCTAGAGGTCCCGTTGGTCGAGGCTGCGGTTTTCGTTACTGATTAAGCTAATAATGTTATTTATAAATTTTATAAAGCAGTAAAGAATTTTGTTAACACTTGTTATTTTTAATTAATTCTTCTTTTAAGGTTTCATAGTATTTTGAGCAAAAATTAAACCCTTATTAATAACCAAAACCATTATATACATCCGTCTGTCTACTTAAATTAGAGACATTTTTCTCAAGTCTACCTATATATTGATGAAATTGGACTGGAAGAAATCATTTATCTATACTAATATTATAAAGAGGATGGATTTGTATTTTTATAAGTTTGTGAGAAATAAACTCACAAATTACTGGTCCGATTTCAAAAAATCTTTTACCATCAGGATGCTACATTATCCCTGATTATTTTTGAATTATCAAAATCAGACATTACATTTAAAATATATTATGAAGAGTCCTTAAGAGAGTAGCAGCGCATTGGTGTTGCAGATGTCCATAGGCGATGGTAACCGCTTTCCATCAAGTGCGCCGTCTGCCTGTCTGCTGATCTCCTGCAATAAAAAAAAATTGAAAAATGTCAATTTAAATAAAATACTTAGCGCTCGAATCGGATTTTGATGAAATTTTATGTGTGTTGAGTGGCTCCCGGAATGGTTTAGATTCACAATTAGACCCGGTAGGTAGCGCTGGAATCCGGTTCTAGATACTTATTTTTCGGGGCAGGACAACGTCTGTCGAATCCGCTAGTCTATAAATATAATGAATCTGTAGACGGTTCGAGTTTGTAAATCAGGGGACTAACTCGTGCAGTGCAGTAACAGTGCATCGTGAGGTACGGCTTGTGGCACAGGTAGGGTTGCCATATGGTATCCAAATGCAGGACATGTCCTCCTTTCGTCAAATTATCCTCCCTCCTTCATGATGTCCTCCTTTTTCAAATTCAAATTACGCGCCTAGATCTCTTGAACTTTGACCCACACTCAACTCTATGCATTGCACATTGCAATGCAATATCATATGCGTTGACCGCGTTTTTATAGCTATATACTTAGAAATAATATTTTAGCCAAAATAGGTAGTTCAGATAAGTATGTAAATAAAATAAAACATAAAAAAATATCGTGTTTTTTTTCATAAGTCCTTTATGCAAAATATCACTCATCAGCTCTCCTTTTTTATTTTTCTAACTGGCAACCCTAGGCCCGGCGCGTCTCTCATGCATCACCTTGCTGCGCACTTCCGCAATTCATCTCTGGTACCGCTAGCAGCTCGATGTATATTGTATACATACGTAATGATTCAAACAAATGCAAAGTTGTAGACAAAATCGTAGTGAAATCGCGACAGAATTTGGAATAAGTTATGACTACGAGTATTATATATTTTTAAAGTGAAACTTCTTTAGAATCGTTGTGAGTTGAAACTTGATGAAACGTAAAAGCGAAATGAAAAAAGCGAAACTAAAAAGCGATAAATAAACACATACAATTCGACAATTAAAAGATTTCAAATGAATTTTAGCTCTATCTGTATATACTTAACGCAGATATTATTCTTTTATTCGTAGACCAAAGGAAATTGTGCGTAACAATGCATTGAATTCTGAACTGTATGCTAGTGATTTAAAGTGAAATTTAGATTGAATTATTACGAATAAGGGTCAAAATAGCTGAGAATAAAGACGTCTACAATAGAATAGAAACGTGAACGTGTGAGTGTGCAGTTCACACTTGTCTACTAAGCGTTGTACATATAATTATGTTCGCATGTATATTCTTTGAATTTACTTGATTTAAATTCAAATAGATTATACTTCTTAATATATTGTTACAAGTTGGGCCACCTGCATACCTGTATTTATTACCTGCCGCGGCGTTTGAGCTAATAACATTGAAACTGTTTTATGACTATCTTCTTTTGTTTTCTTTGTGTTTAAAATTTGTAATTAGACAATAGCCTATTGTGTATTGTACTCGTTTATGGCCGTTCGCAGGCATAATTACGCAGGTGTGCAGATTATGTTTTCTGGGAATTGCGCCGACGCTTGCCAGGTAGACATATGGCATCGGTGCATTATAAAGCAATGGCCCCAATGCAGAGAGGGGCAGTCAAGCGACGATTACGATACAAGCAAGACGTGTGCACATTCGATAATCTGTATAGTGACGGACTTTGCGCGTGTTATCGAATTTTGCAGTTTGTACTGGTTGTGTCCAGTTATATTTGTACCTATGTTATACGTGTTTGTATAGTTCTAATAAATTCTATAGTAATTCCAACGGCATTTTTAATTCGAGTCCCGCACTTGTAACTATATTATAACGACTAAAGAGTTTAGTCGTTACAGTACGCATTATAAAAGTGGAAGCACTACACTTAGTCCGCTTGGTTGATATTTCCAACATAAATATATTGATGGCGTGAGCTGGTACATTTTCTTGTCCCGTGATAAATAGGAGAGGGTGGAAGTAGTTACTACAATTCCGCAGCATTCAGCATCATTTAGACTATGAAGCTTCCTATCAAGTAGTTGGTTATCGACTGTCAGCTTGCTAGCTCTTTTCTCAATTGACTCGAGTGTCTAGACCTGGTATTTGGCCGAGCCGTCCTATAAAATACAGACAAACTAGCGACTCTGTGTTGATGATCTAGGTTCTGACGCCTCCGATCGAATAGCCTGTTATCACCAACAAGCTTCCTTATTTCTACTTTCTATTTAAAGACAATAAAATAAAAAATACTTCCCAAATTTAATATATTTTCGAATTAATTATTGTAAATTGTGATAAATTAGTAGACGGCGTTGCAGCCACGGGAGCCCACAGAGCCGTAACCAAGACCGAGGGCTGAAGCTAGACCAGCGACAGGAGCGATAGCGGCAGCGGGACTGATAGCAGAAGCTGGAGAGATGCTCTCAGCGGTGATCCCAACAACACCATCACCACAGCCGTAAGAAACAGCACCAGCACCAATAGATGGGAAGGTACCCTCCATAGCTACAGTTCCTAAAAATGGAAGGTTACCAGCTACAGCCAGATTTCCTTCGTATACGTTGTCAGAGGCTACGTTGAGGCCGGTGGGAGGTATAGCTGAGGAACTGGTAACTCCGAGACTGCCACCCCAGGCAGCGTTCAAGGAGCTGGCGGCGGCGATATCAGCTCCGAGGCCGCAGGGAGCGTCGTAACCGAGGCCACGAAGGCCGAGGCCGTCGTAAGCAAGAGGTGCCTTGATGCCAAGAGGAGCAGCGTAACCCAGGCCAGCGCGGTTAAGGCACTGGCTGTAAGCCTGTAATAAAGAACATGCATTAACCATCTTCTGTAGATATTTTTGTTATTTCCGTGAAGGAACGGAGAAATAATACATTTTCCTGCGACCAGACGGCCTGTCGTAAGAGGCGAAAATATTGGTCTTTCGGCATTACTGGTCACATTCCAGCCTTCATTTAGAGAGTAGCAGCACATTGGTAGCACCTTTGGTATTACAAATATCCATAGGCGATGGTAACCGCTTTACATCAGGTGGGCTGTCTGAGTGTCTGCTGAATTCATGAAAAAAAAATTACGCAGTTGGCATAAAAGCGGTCCCCCCCTACAGCTAACAGAAATTTATTACAGTCGTCTACAGATAGATGTTTGCAACACTAAGAATGAAGCCAATGCGTTGCCAACCCTTACGATGGAACAGAAGGATCAGACAGGAGGAGAGAGAAATGGGTCATCTGAACTCTAACTTATCCTATGAAACGCGATTAGGGTCCATCCCTAAATTACGTCACACGAATTTCATGATTTTTTGACCCCTCCCCCGTCCTTGTCAGAGTTGGTCCCATTCGTGAAACTCCTCCCTTCACTAGGACTAGCGTGACATCATATATGCATGCAATTTTAATGTAATGGATATTTCTTTTTACTGCAGGAGTTCAGCAGGCAGGCAGACGGCCCTCTTGATGGAAAGCGGTTACCATCGCCTATGAGACATTTGCAACACCAAAGGTGCTACAAACGCACTGCTGCTCTCTTAGTGGAGACTGGAACCTGGTCACTAATCACGGAACACAACACAAGGTTGTTATGGCGGCATACTCTAGACCAAAGGTGGTCGCCATCCAGTCGAGCAAGTGCCCTACCACCTGGCTGTGGGTTGTTTTGTCGCCTCTTACGACAGGCCGCCCGACCGCAGGAAATTGTATTCTTTCTCCGTTCCTGCACGGATAAAGGATTATTTCCAGTCAAGTTACTTTTTAATAATTTAAACACTATTTTCATATAGATTGGGTTGGAAATTTTTGAAGTTTTTCGTTAATAAATAGTTCAATTTTCGTGTTTTAAAACTTAAATTTAATTTTAATTTAAATTTAGGACCCCGCCGTCCCTTGTCAGACTGTCATAATTCATACCCCTCTTGACGTGTTACGTGTTTTATGGCTGGTCCCTTAGCTCAAGGCTATTTCACGGCGATATTCTTCTAGGCGCTAAGAACCTCAGCCAGAAGGCCCAGCTCGCCGTACACAACGCGGTGCTGGTACCTACGCTCACGTATGGAAGCGAGAGTTGGGTATGGAAGAAAGAGCATGAAAGTAGAGTAAACGCGGTCGAGATGCGAGCACTGCGCAAAATCTGCGGAGTGACGCTCGCGGACCGCGTTCGTAATACCGAAGTAAGAAAGAGAGTTGGTCTGAAAGAGAGTGTCGGGGTGAAGGTAAGGAAAGGAATGCTCCGGTGGTTCGGGCATGTGGAAAGAATGACTAAACAGATATACAATGCAAAAGTGGATGGATGCAGAAGTCGTGGAAGGCCACGACACACCTTCCATGATCAAATTGATCGTGTACTAGCAGAAGGTGATGTCAGGAGCCTTAAGAACAGACGAGCTTGCATGACAAGAGTTATGAATGTCAAAGAGGCAAGTGAGGTGTGTAAGAATAAGCCTAAATGGCACTCTGTTGTTCGTGCCTACCCCGCAAGGGAAATGGCGTGAAGTTATGTATGTATGTATATTCTATGAGAACATGGTACCACACCTATAGAGCCGGCCTTAAAAGTTGCATGGAAGAGATCGCTTCTTAGCGATAAGGCCGCCCGTTGAAATAGAAAAAAATAAAAGATACTATCTTTTACTTCTGTTTGTTTATACTTTGGTGTACAATAAATAATTATCTATCTAAGAGTTGTAATGAAGATTACAGCTCAAAAAATTGATAATAATGACACAATTATCGCTATAGTAGTAGTACCTGAGCGAAGAGTGTAGAAACGCAAAATGCGATGACGAATCTAGCTGCCATATTTGTTTGTTGCTTGTTCGAGAACAAACTACACAATGATACCCTACAATTTAGATTCCCCTTTTATACTGTTATATTTAGATTGAAACGTAAATAATTACATCATGTTATCATTAATGTTATTATGACTTAAATTTCTATCTAATCAAGTATAAATTGCGAAAATATTTGAAGCTGTAGGTATATGCAAAACTAGATATACCCGCCACTTGATTCGAGCTCGATTTGAACTTCATTTTCATATTTTCTGAACCCCGTAAGTTATCGGAATGACACATGGACGAAAATGAAAATTTCTGTTTTCATCGCTTAAATTTTCATTGAAATCTGTTGAGTCGTTGTAGAGTCTATTGAAAACAAATAAACTAAATTATAAAAAGCCATAATTTCAATCACTGAATCAATATCTTAATTTCCAAGAATATAGTTTATACGGATGTTATACAATTGTAGATTCACAGTACATTCTACCACATAGTGCTATACAAAATCACTGACATAGTAAAATTAAATTTACATTTATATTCTAATTCATTAACATGTCAAATAAGCTTTATTATTATAACTAAAAGAAACTAATGTAAAACTAAGATAGACACACCTTCCATGATCAAATTGATCGTGTACTAGCAGAAGGTGATGTCAGGAGCCTTAAGAACAGACGAGCGTGCATGACAAGAGTTATGAATGTCAAAGAAGCAAGTGAGGTGTGTAAGAATAAGCCTAAATGGCGCTCTGTTGTTCGTGCCTACCCGACAAGGGAACTGGGGTGAAGTTATGTATGTATGTATGTAAAAGAAACTAAAATAAAATGATATTTAATTTTAAGTCAAAAGAAAAATTAACAAATAAATCACTAAGCTTTCCCATATAGATAATAACGACAAGCACTTTTTTTGAAACATTCATCTAGAGTATAGAAACACTCTTTGATGAATTGGTTCCTCCCTCACCATTCTACCACCAGACAAGCAGACGTACGCACTCACGCCACCGATATATGGTGGAAATACGAAAGAAGTGGACGAAACGCTATGCTTCTTCTTTCATCATACGCACCGCTGAAGAGTGGAACTCTTTACCGTCGTCTGTTTTTCCTGAAGAATATAATCTAGGTGTCTTTAGGTCTCCCGTGAACAGGTATCTTCTAAGTAAGCGTGCTCCACCTTAGACTGCATTTCCGCCTGACGTCAGGTGCAATGTCAGTCAAACGCGAACCTATTCAATATAAAAAAAAGAAAACAAAGATCAGCCATTTTTTTAAGACCACAATGAATTTTCTTGCGGGTACATTTATAATTTCAGTTGGCAAAGAGTTATAAATAAGAGGAGCCATATAAATACATTTCGTTCTGAAAAGATCCAGAGAAGGCACAGGCATCTTTAATTTTACCTACGTCACATTGAAATCTGTTGAGCCGTTTCGGAGTCTATTCGAGACAAATAAATATCATAATAATAAATAACAGTAATTTATGATTAGGCATAGTATTTATTTTATTCTTGTAGCAGCGAGAGGCAGAGAGTAGTAATAATTGTCGAGTGCTGATGTGAATTAATTTATTTTGGAAACGGTATCCTTAAGTACAAATATTAACAAGTCGTACAGCTAGTACAATGTATAGCACAATGTGTGAGCGGGACGGATGATGTGTGAGCGAGATAAAAGAACTATTACTATGTGCGCTAGCCAGTAGTTCATTGTCCATGACGCAGACAAAACAGGCGCCGGAGAGCCCCCGGCTCGGATCCTTTTACACAAAGGTAAGATCCACCAATCACACTCACTCGCTACAGACACAAGTAGCCATACGAGATTAGCTTAGGCATATTGCTGGAGAGTTTCTTCCGCCGCTTCTTCTTCTCCAGCTATAACACGTTGCGAAGCGGTAGTAATTATAGACTAGGATCGGCTCCGCTGGCAGAGTTGATAATTAGTCCCCAAATAATCACTTCAGCCTGTTGGCTTAGCTCATTCAGCCTTTTACGGCTAAATCTCAATATAGAGTCAATCCCCCGCAGCGGTCGAGCCGAGGTCGAACCTCACAGGAGGTGCCTCCTCGAGTGCGCTGCTTCCGGGCTGAACGCGTCCGCTCCCACGGAGTCGGGAAGCCCCCAAAGTCCGGTATCGCTAAAACAGCCATCTGCGCCTATTCAGCTGGGCCCAGCTCCAAAAAAAAAAGTTAATTGTCCATTGCGATGACTAGACATATGCAGCTCCCATATTCTTATTTTTTTTTAAACGAGGGGAAATCCGTTTGATGACTATCCACCGCGGGGGAAGTGAGGAGTGTGAGACAAGCACCGCAAGCAATTGCTGTTGCTACCCGAGTCGGCGATAACCACTAAAAACTCCACGTTGGTCCAACTTAAGTCCTTATGGCAGGGTCACGAGTACATAGCCTATCCGGGACCTCTACATTTCAAGCCGGCAAAAACTCAGCACACTTAACTATGACGCGGTAGGGTATTTGCCTGTTAGGATAGCTACTAACCCTGATCTAGGAGTATGCTGCCATAACAACCTCGATTTGTGTTCCGGCATTAGTGACCAGGTTCCAATCTCCCTTTAGAGAGTGGCAGCACATTGGTAAAGCTGGTATTTTAGTTAGTATCTGTGTTATTTTATCGCATGAGTGCAGCAGTCAAGCAGACAGCCCACATGATGAAAGGCGGTTACCGTCGCCTAGGGACGTTTGTAAAAGGGATAGAGTGTTTGATATAGGGGGAAAGGGAAGTGGGGCATAGGTACTCTTAAGGCTCGTACCAACGCCAATGTCCTTGAGGATAAAAAGAAAATAATATTTATTTAGAGTTATTCGAAATCATACATAAGCAGTTTAACAAAAGCCGAAGGTTAACTAACTCTAAACAGGCCCTAACTCAGCAAGTGCTGGTTGATAACAACCAACTCTTGTCTTCCGTTAGTTCCAGGCAGTAATGTCACCTTCACAGAAGAAAAAATAACTAAGTAACTAACTTGAGGGTTTGCGGTAAGTACTGATTTTTCAGGCGATAGCGGGAGTTCCAAAGACGCGGTCGTTTTTCATATGCATTATTATTATGTATCCGTGCAGGAACGGGTGGTAGGGCACTTGCCCGACTGGATGGCTACCACCCCTGGTCTAAAGTATGTCGCCATAACAACCTTGAGTTGTGTTCCGGCATTAGTGACCAGGTTCCATTCTCCCTTAAGAGAGCAGCAGCGCCTTTGTAGCACCTTTGGTGTTGCAAATGTCCATAGGCGATGGTAACCGCTTTCCATCAAGTGGGCCGTCTGCCTGTCTGCAGAACTCCTGCAATAAAAAAAATAAAAAATAAATATTTTATTGTGAATAAAATAAAGTAATATTTTTAAAATAATGAAATCAAATAATATCTATCTATCTTTTGTAAAGATGTAGATGTTTTCTTATCCTGGTTTGATAAAAATTCAAGGACTGAAATGGTTTCTGGTCATTAGTTTGGAGGTGATTTGGTGATTTTTTTTCTTATCTTAAAATAGCTATACAAAAATTACGAAACAACAACGTTACGTCTCATGTTGTGAAGATTTATGATATTTTTGTTGTTAAATTATTGTGACAGTAATTACCAACGAAAAGTTGTTTTTTTGGACCCCACTTTCGAGCTTTTGCGTCAATAGGAGCCTTATTCATCATACGATACACAATTAGTTAAAGGCTAAACTTTTCACGCCGATATTCTGTGATAGCGTAGTATCACACCGATCGAGTTGAAATTTCAATAAACACCGTCAATTTCCAACTAACACATTTAGTTTTAACTATCATTAGTTATCAAACGACATATCCCTACGTAATATTATTATAAAATTAATACTTACAATAATTTGAGCAACCATTTCTAATTGTTATGAAATATATTATCAAATAATAAACTATATGTAATTTTCTAATTAATTTTACCATTGGAAATTGGTACTGCCCTGCTGTTATAGAATATAGTATATAAGTGGCGTAGGAAAGGTTTTGTGTCATTCTGAAATCTGCTAGCTGTTGAAGTCAATCGTTAAAACATGAATACATTCCTTGTACTGTTCGTCGCTATCCAAGCCAGCCTTCTTCAAGTAAGTGGAGCTCTTTTAAACGACCTCAAAAAATTAGGAGGTTCTAAGATTCAGTATAGCTATATGAAAGTTTCATATAATTTTCATTGTTATTGGATAACTAACATAGATACGTAATTTAAAAGTGATATATAAAAATTCTTGTAAGAAAGAAACTAACTTCAAGAATAATTGAAAAGCAAAAAATAAATGATGTTTCAATCTCGAAGTCGGTACCAAGTAAAACATAAAAAACAACAAAAAAATAAATATATAGTTATTTTTATATTTTATTTCGCACCAACTTGTAAAAAATATTTTTTGTTTTGCTTTTTAGTTTTTATTTGACTACTTTTAGATTTGTACCCATCAATCTTCTGCTTTAACATTATTTTTGTCACGTGAATCTTAACCTTCTTCACCTTTTTTACATGGGTAGAAACAGCAATACGTCAAGTTCTAAGAAGGAAACGAAACGTCGGAATAACCAAAAATCAAATAAATTACCGCGGTTAAAACCGTTAAAACGTAGTTTTATTAACGAAGAAAGAATTTATTTTCTAGGATAGCGACAATGCAAGGATGTAGATTTTTTTATTTTTTTTATTGCAGGAGTGCAGCAGACAGGCAGACGGTCCGCTTTATAGAAAGCGGTTACCATCGCCTATAGACATTTACAACACCAAAGGTGGTACAAATGTGCTGCTGCTCTCTTAAGGGCACTGGAACCTGGTCACTAATGCCAGAACACAACTCAAGGTTGTTATGGCGACATGTTTTAGACCAGGGGTGGTAGCCATCCAGTCGGGCAAATGTCCTACCACCTGGCAAAATAATTTATACATACAATTTTGTGGTTAATTTCGATATGTTGTACACCACATTTCCTACAAATGAGGTCGGTAACTCAACATAAAGCTGTGTTGGAGTTGCCTCCAGCACAGCGCTGATTTTCAGTGCCTACCCCGCCTCATTGATTAATATTTGACTCATCACCATAGAAAATGTAACAAGTAACAGGAGTAATTAAGAGTAAATGTAATAAGACAGTAATACAGTATATGAAACATAAAGCAGATATGACAAACACGCGCACAGAAAATAAAATCATTATCCTATATAATAAAAAAATAGAAAATATATACGTAAACAGAGCTCTCTGTCTATCATTTAAGAGCTATACTCTTGTCGGTGGAGCCTCCTCCAATCTTCTCTATTATGGGCCAGTTGTTTTACTTCTATGTAAGACACGACACCCACTTTTTCTTTTATTTGATCCATGAATGCTCGCCTTGGTCTTCCCTTCCCTCTCCTTGCTTCCACTTTGCCTTCGGTTAACGTGCATAAGAAGGTGTCGTGTCGTAACAAATTGCCAAACATCTTCCCCCTTCTTTCCTCCAGAGTTTTTAAAATTGGCTATTATATAATAATTAAATACCAGCTAGTACGGTAATCAATAATTTTATTACTATTAATTGAATAAAATAAAAACAAAAAGAAACAACCAATTCAATGGAAAAGCCTTCAAATCACTGGGAAAGTTGAGTTCTTGAAGTTAACCTAATAATTTACCTTCCAGACAATCTATGGCCAGTGTCTTCGCGGTGGATACGGACCTGGCATACCCGGACCGGCTATCCCTGCTCCCTTCCCCGGTCCGATCAATGCTGCATACCCCGGGCCCATCAACGCGCCACTCGCTGGTGTTAATGCCTTCGACTACGGCTACAACGGTGGTTGTGGCTCCTATGGCGGCACTGGTGTAGGCAACGTTGCTGTCGCTGGCGAGCTTCCAGTCGCCGGTACCACTATCGTCACTGGCCAAGTACCCATCCTCGGTGCTGTTGAGTTCGGTGGTACCGCCCTCGCTGCTGGTGGTGTTTCCATCAGCGGCTCCTGCGGCTGCGGCTGTGGAAATGGCTACGTATACTAACTTAATTAAGACTATAGTATTAAGATTAATAAATTAAATTTTTGTACCTAATGTATTTCCAATCCTTTTATTTATGATTACCTGTAATTACAATTGAACTGAGGGAGCTTAAGGCTTGTAGCAACGCCAACGTCCTTGAGGAATTTTCTAATTTACCACCGCTTCGCAACATGTTGTGGCTTGAAGAGAAGAAGCGGCGCAAGAAACTCTTCAGAAAACATGCCTAACTCTAATAATTTTATATAATACTAGTTGTCCCAGCAGACGTTGTCCTGCCCTGAAGAAAATTTGAAACTCAATTGCAGCGCCACCTACCGGGTCCAATAGTGAATCTAAACAATTCTCGGATCCACTTGAACACACACAAAAAAATTCATTCAAATCGGTCCGGCCGTTTAGGAGGAGTTCACTGTCAACACACGTACAGAAGAATTATATATATAAAGATTAAAATGGGTGGGAGGAAAATAATAACCATAAACAAAATTAAAAATGAACAAGTTGGCGGTAGCCTAAAAAAAACTTTAACAATACTCATTGACACTTGACATCTTTATCTTTCGTGATCACGGCTACTGGAAAGTGGCCGAAACGTCGGAATAATAAAAATCAAATAAATTACCGCTCTTAAAACCGTTAAAACGTAGTTTTATTATGTATAGAAGTCGCGAAAACTTGAGAAAATATTAATTCCCATATTATTTTTATTAACAAAATAGTACGAAAACCCACGACCAAAACATTATCTTCTTACGGCCAAAACCGTATGAAATGGTTATATTATTTGACTGTAAATCCGATTAGTAATGGCCTTTTTTTTTCCTCGGTATTTTAGATCCATCATTCAACTATATTTCGGAAAAATCACACTTTTACTATAATATGGTCGGTAAATTCTTTTGACATTTTTAAAATAGCAGTCAGGCTAAAGCTTTGCATAGAATTTCGGAAATTAGTTCTTTTGGGTTCAGACTAATCGTAGCTATCGATTTTATACGGTTTTGGCCGTAATGCTATGATGTAAAAATTTTAGTCGTGGGCTCTCGTACTAAAAACAAAACTGATTTCAATCTAAGGGCCGCTTGAATAAGGTGGCTTAAATTTATTTAAAAAACACAAAACGTATTTAACACCCCTAAATACAATTAGCGTGTAAATACATAAATACAACGCAAAATTTGCCGCTAAATATGTTTATAGAACTGTCAATACGTTTTGTGTAAAACGTGTTTAGGCAGTTAAATATGATTAACTAATTTTATTTAAAGGCGATCGTTATGCAAGCGGCCCTAAAATAAATATCGTCCACAACATCTTCGTTGTCGAAGTCGGTGCAGTTTACAATTTCGTTGTTGTTTTCGTTGACACCGACTTCAAAATGTAGAAAATATGTATTTTTTGTTTTTGATTTTGAATTCGGTTCTGTTTTTGTCAAAGAAAATATTTTCAAAATTTTAGTTGAATAGCTTTAGAAATAATATTTTAAGCGCATGTAGAAATGGTACTATTGGAACGCGTACAAATTTGCCTTTCGAAGAGTATGGGCGTTCGGCTTTCTTCAACAAGGCTTGCTCTCGAATTCACGAGGATCCACTCGTCAGATCTTGACTTGGTGTTTTCAAATAAAAAAAATTTTGAAAATCGGTTGACAATTAGCAGAAAAATCGTGTAACAAACATAAAAAACGTGAAGTCGAATTGAGAGCCTTCTCCATTTTGAAGGCGGTTAAAAATTACAATATTTAACTTAACTTATTTGTATTGTATTCTACCCATAGTCCCTCAAGACTATAAGTAGACAACTTCGCTTAGATCACCGTCTTCTATGAGTAAAGTGCCCAGAAGGCTGGCTACGTTCCCTCGCTGGATCGCCATACTGATCCTTTGGCTGAGGTAAGCACCAGCCCTCTGATCACCTGAAGAGTCAACAAGTCGTTTCGATAAATTTTGGTAGAAGCTCATTCATGGCCTAAAGGCCCCACGGTCCAAGCGTCTCGACAGCAAACGGTACAAACATATAACTCTCACTGAGGTTCTAGATTTTTATTTTTCAAGGCAGGACAACGTCTGCCCCTACCACCAGTAATTACAATAAATAGTAATGATAAATTTATAACTTTGACATTATTCATTGACACTTGATATCTTCATATCCTGTGATCACGGCTAATGAAAAGTGGCCGAAACGTCAAAGTAATAATCTAATAAAATGCCGTACTTGAAACCGTTAAAACGTATAATAATAACAGCCCATAAATGTCCCACTGCTGGGCTCGGGCCTCCCATTATAGGAGAATGGACAGTATACTAGATAGTTTGACACATCGGTTATAGCAATGTGCAGGGTGCATCACGACGTTTTCCTTCACCGTAGTTAGCACGTGTACGTAATTATAAGAATATGCACATTAGCTCAGAAAACTGCCTAAGTGGTGCATGCGTTCCGACCAGGATCGAACCCGCGCCCTTTGAGTCTGGGACGCATGCGCAAGCCATTAAGCTGTCACGGCGTTTAAACGTAGTACATAATAAATAAATAAACTGAATTATAAATGAATAACAAGTTATTTATTATAAATATTGTTTGATGTGATTAAATGTATCTGTTTAGTAAACGTAGGGAGCTCCACAACCGCAACCGCAAGATCCAGCAATGGAGACGGCACCCGCAGCGCAGGCGGGACCACCGAATTCAACAGCACCGAGGATTGGGACCTGGCCAGCGACAACAGTGGTACCGGCGACGGGGAGCTCGCCAGCGACGGCAACGTTGCCGATGCCAGCGCCGCCGTAAGAGCCACAAGCACCCTTGTAGCCGTACTCAGCTCCGTAGAGTCCACCGTAACCAAGGGGACCGGCGATCGGGCCAGCATAAGGAGTGGCAATAGCGGGAGCGACGGAGTCCCAGCAAGGAGCAGCGCCCAGAGCGGGAGCGTATCCACCCCGAAGGCATTGGCCAAAGGCGTTCTGAAATTAACAACAATGTTAGAGAAAAATAACATTTTTCATGAAGTGTACCTAAGGTAAAGAACTCCCTAGAGTGAATCTGTGCGTGGGGACGACAAAATCTTATCCATTTTATTCCTACGAAGACATAATTCTGCGCATTCTCAGCCAAAAAAGCCTACTCCAAGGAACACTCATCATCTCTAATAATGGACGGGCTTATCTGGGAGGCAAGACCAAATTTGCTCCTAAAAAGTTTGGTGTGCTAAATCGGTCCAAACAATACTTCATCCGGAGCAACGACTTGCGCTTTACAAAGCGCAAGTTAGACCGCATATGGAATACTGTTCACATCTATGGGCCGGGGCACCTGCTTACCAGACTGACGTTCTTGATTACATGCAGCGTCGTGCCGTTCGTATCGTCGACTATCCCATCCTAACAGGCGGTTTAGTTTCGCTACATTACTCGCTAAGCGATTTTAAATATGTGGACCAGCTCCCCTGTCAGCGTCCACATCTCGGCATCATATGTTATAACGGGTAGGAAGAACTGATTGAAGAATTTCAATTGCAGAATCGTCGACTAGAAGACTTGACTTCTTGTTTAATGGGGTGTACATAAAGAATTTCCACAGCGTACTAAGATAGATAGAATCTTACACTGTATAGGCTACAGACATATACAAAATTGATGCCTATGAAATACTGTGGTGTTGGCGTCGATTGCTAAAACATCCATGGAAAGATGAAGAACGAATGCCTGCATAATGGAAGAGCTCAAGATTTGGAACACCAGAGATTATCAGCATTAAGCGGACACCGGATACTGAAGTACTTTGAATACATAGCCCGCAAGAACCCACACAACATGGAGAGACTTGTGGTCACTGGCAAAGTTTATCGACCAGGTTATTAACCACCTATATATGTGGATAATGCAGGCCTTCCACCGTGTTCAAAACCGATCTCAGTGGAGGAGAGCAATTATTGACTGCCATCAAAGTCACGACTTAGAAGATAATAAGAAAACAAATGAAAACTTACTTGAAGAAGGCAAGCTTGGACGGCAAGGACTACAAAAGTAAAGGAGTTCATAATGAAATATTGTTTTCAACGACTATCTGAATACCGAATGCTGTATAGAATATTTTAGTAGACTTTTATATTCTTATACATTTCCCAACTACCTTTCCAAAAGAGATTTTGAAATTTCACTAAACTTAAATTTTCATAAATTTATTTTCATAATTCTCTTGTAATTTTTCAAAATAGGTATGTAACATTCTTTATCGATGTTTAGCTGACATTGTACAATGAAGGTAATAAGGTTATCGACATATTCTAATTTACGGAAAAGTCACGTACGCTGTTAATACATTCTTTAACGATGTTAAGACAGAGTGGTTAAGGAATTAGTATAAAAATGGCATGCTAAAATTTGATATACATTCTCAACTTTACTATCAAATAAACAACAACCAAACAAAATGGCAGCTAAGGCTATCTTCGCTATATGCGCTTCTGCTCTTTTCGTTCAGGTAAGTAATAAAAATTGACTAATCCTGAAGCAAAATTCTATCTTCATCTTCAGTTAATTAATGTACAATGGTGGACGTAGGAATCCCCAAATCCGCGCCACGTATCCCGGTCTCCCGTCTTCCTTTTTGAGGTGTAATCCGTCATGAACACACTTTTTTTGTTAACGCTAAAGAAATACATTTACACATACTTTTGAGCCCCGGGAGAGGTCATCGAGAGTACGTGGGACTCCCGAGGACCGGACCTATACACAAGCTCCTGATGATAGAAGGAGTTGCAAGCACTAATCGCCAGACTACCCACTAAACCTTCCATCGTCTTTTTTTATATATTGAATAGGTTCGCGTTAGACTGATATTGGGCCTGATGTCAGGTAGAAACGCAATCAAAGGTGGAGCACGCTTACCTAGAGAATACTTGTTCACGTGAAACTTGAAGACACCTAGATAGTGTTTTTCAGGCAAAACAGACGACGGTAAAGAGTTCCACTCTTCACTGGTACGTATGATAAAGTGGAAGCATGGCGTTCTTCCGTTTTGTTGGTATTTCCACTATATATCGGGGCCGTGAGCTAGTACGTCTGCTTGTCCTGTGGTAAAATGGTCAGGGAGGAGTTAATTCATGCAATACCGTGGCACACTCGCCGAAGTGTATCGTATAGAATACCAACAAACTAGCGACTTTACGTCGATGATTTAGGCTCTGAAGTCTCTCTCTCGTCTATCTATTATTATTAAAAAAAGTTTTTTTTTCTACAGTCTGCTGTGGGCCAGTGTTGGAACCGTGCTCCTTTAGGAGGTATTGGCCCTAAGGCATTAGATGGCTGGGGCGGCATCGGCTGCGGCGCTGGCCTCCGCGCTCCCCTCGCCTACGACGGTCCCTGCGGTATTGGCGCCGACATCGCCGCCGCTAGCGCCTTGAACGCCGCCTGGGGTGGCGAATTCGGCGTCACCAGCTCCTCCGCTATCCCCCCTACCGGCATCAACGTCGCCTCAGAGAACGTGTATGAAGGCTCTCTCGCTGTCGGCGGTAACCTGCCTTTCCTTGGAACTGTTGCTATGGAGGGTGCATTCCCGTCTGTCGGCGCTGGTGCCATCTCTTACGGCTGCGGTAACGGTGCTGTTGGCATCACCGCTGAAGGTATTGCCCCATCTGGTATTGTTGCTCCTGGTGCCGCCATTGCTCCCGCCGCTGGTTTGGCTGCTCCCCTCGGTCTTGGCTACAAAGGTTACGCCGGCCGCGTTGGCTCTTGCGGTTGCAACACCATCTACTGAGAAATTACTGATGTATTAGTTAATAGTTTGTTGAAATTGATGATAAAAATAAAGAAAATTGCATTTATGTATTTTTTTACTATAATTTAATTAATATCAATACAAATTAGATTATTTTAAATTATTGGAACCAAGTTCTTTTACGCGGCTTAAGTAGCTGGTAGCAGTTACTACCAGCTACTTAAGCTGAAATAGTAAGTAATATGTTTAACATACAATGTTTTGAAATTAGAAGACGTAACCGGAGACCTTGTTATTCGGCCGCGTTCAGACGCTGTCGCCGTGGACGTGCACATGTTGAAAATGTGTACAATTTTGTAGGTTTTTTGTTCGTTGAAATCTCTACTTTCTGATGGTGTAAAAAATATACATTACTATGGTAAATACATACATACATACATAACTTCACGCCAGTTCCCTTGCGGGGTAGGCACGAACAACAGAGCGCCATTTAGGCTTATTCTTACACACCTCACTTGCTTCTTTGACATTCATACTATGGTAAATGTTCTCAGAAAATGCAAAGAAATAACAGGTAGTAATAAGGTCCAGATTCTCCTAGCCCCTTCCCTATTTCTCTATGAAATACCTTTTGATGGGCTAAAATTTATGTAGATAGCCTATTTATTGCTATTTTAATATAACTTATATACCTCAGTGACCTACGGAAAATTTTAGCAATCAAAGGTATTTCATAGAACAGTGGCTAGGAGGGTTTGGGGCCTTACTACCTGTTATTTCTTTGCATTTTCTGAAAACATTTACCATAGTAATGTATTTTTACACCATCAGAAAGTAGAGATTTCAACAAACAAAAAGCCCACCGTCTTTTTAAGAAAAAATGCTATTTTGACGCGAGAATTTTTGATTGAAAATTCGGGTGGGTTTTTCGATATTAAGTCAAAATAAGGTGAAAAAATAAATAGTTTAAATCAAAAAAATTATAGTGTGTTTGAGACATAAAAGGTAAGTTTTCATCGAATGTGGTGAAAAAAAAAAAATTGTAAAAGATAAAAATAAAAAACCAAAAACTTGGTTATTTGAATTTTTCATATCAATTTTGAGGTTATGTGAAAAAAGTGTAAATACAAAAGTTGTAGATCTTTTTATTACCTACATCTTTGCCATTGAACTTTTTTCCATAGAACTTGTAGTTTTGCCGGAAATCGACATAAACCGTTCTTCACCCTTAAAACTGACCCCCTTCTATTTCCGGACCGCAGATCGCCCGTAAATTATTTTTCCTTTCATTTTTGTTATATTCTCTTCCTTTTCCAATGAGTTTCATCCTACTATAATTTATTTTTGTTTCAAAAATGATCTACCCTGGTCTATCATGTTAAAATACAAAAAAATAAAGTATAGGAAGATTAGATACATACATACATGTATGTATGTATGTATGTATTATCCCTTGCGGGGTAGGCACGAACAACAGAGCGCCATTTAGGCTTATTCTTACACACCTCACTTGCTTCGTTGACATTCATAACTCTTGTCATGCACACTCGTCTGTTCTTAAGGCTCCTGACATCACCCTCCGCTAGTACACGATCAATTTGATCATGGAAGGTGTGTCGTGGCCTTCCACGACTTCTGCATCCATCCACTTTTGCATTGTATATCTGTTTAGTCATTCTTTCATCATGCATTCTTTCCACATGCCCGAACCGCCGGAGCATTCCTTTCCTTACCTTCATCCCGACACTCTCTTTCAGACCAACTCTCTTTCTTACTTCGGTATTACGAAAGCGGTCCGCGAGCATCACTCCGCAGATTTTGCGCAGTGCTCGCATCTCGACCGCGAAGATTATAATTGTTTGCTTTAATATCAAGAAGCGAAACAAGACTGACTTATTATACGTTGAAAGATTTTTTACCGCATCGAATGAGTATAATACTATAGCTACCAAGCTCTTTCAGTAATCATTCATATAAATTAGCTTGTTAAACCTTGTATTAGTATAAAATGCTTTAAATAAAAGGCGGATAATAATAATTATGAAGTAAATCTATGGTTGTATGTATGTAAAGTCGTGGAAGGCCACGACACACCTTCCATGATCAAATTGATCGTGTACTAGCGGAGGGTGATGTCAGGAGCCTTCAGAACAGACGAGTGTGCATGACAAGAGTTATGAATGTCAAAGAAGCAAGTGAGGTGTGTAAGAATGGGCCTAAATGGCACTCTGTTGTTCGTGCCTACCCCGCAAGGTAACTGGCGTGAAGTTATGTATGTATGTATGTATGTAAATCTATGTTGCTGGGGTTGTCTGTTTGATCGGGATTCACGTAAAAATTACTGGACCGATTTCGATGTGGTTTTCACAGATCGACAGCAAATTCTTAGACTTAAAATTAGCGCTACTTTTTATCCCGGGAATCCCGCGGGAAATATTCTGGGAATGAATTATAAGCGCCAGATTGAAAAAAATCGAATTCCAATACGGGTTTTTCTCTGATCAATATCGATATTGATCGCAAGTTTTATGTAATAAAACGTGTGATTTTTTTATCCCGGGAATCCCGCGGGAATTTTCCCAGGAGCGGTTTGAAGTTGTTCCAGTGCATAAAAATTAGCTTATTCCGACACAGTTTTGATTTAAACGATAGCTTACATTCTTTTTTATATGCTGTAATACTTTGTGTACCGGGAATCCCGCGGGAATTTCAATTCGAACGTGGATGAAATCACGGGTATATCCTAGGTAAATATAAAATAGTAAATTATATAAAAACGGGTGCGTGGCGACAGCGCTCGAATGCGGCCGAATAGGAGCGGTTACAAGACTGTAATCTCACAACACTGTATGTTGCTCTAATGGATATTATTTTAGTTATTCGTTAATTGCATTCAAATTTGAAATCTATACTAATATTATAAAGAGCTAAAGTTTGTGAGTTTGTGACGTTGTAGGGAGTAATCTCTGGATCTACTAAACCGATTTTAAAAATTATTTTACTGTTCGCAAGCTACGTTAATAGGAAGTGTCATAGGCTATATAACATGACGCTATATACCACGAGAGCGGAACAGAGCGCGGGTGAAACCGCGCCGGGCCGCTAGTAATATTATAAAGAGGTAAAGTTTGTGTGAGTTTGTGACGTTTTAGGTGTAATCTCTGAATCTACTAAACTGATTTTAAAAATTCTTTTACTGTTCGAAAGCTAAGTTAACAGGGAGTGTCATAGGCTATATAACATGACGCTATATACCACGGGAGCGGGACAAGCGCGGTTGAAACCGCGACGGGCCGCTAGTTGTATTATAAAATTATGTTAAAGGTCACCTGGAGGGGTAATACTTTTTCCATAACACTTTTTCCTTACGTGATTATTTCTACCAGTTCACTCTACTATAAGCCACACAGCAGAACTCCGTCCCAAAATAGTTTCTGCACAATTCTTTATTCTTTATTGTACACAAAATAGCTACAAATAAAATTACAAAATAGTGGTGATGTACGAAGCCGAGCTTAACCCTAAAAAGAGTTTTCTACCAGCAAACCTATGGGTCTAGCCAGAGTGGGATAACAAAAGGTAGGGTTGTGTACATTAAAGTTATCACAAAAAATACACTTATCTTATATCCTATATAAATATTATAAACGCGAAAGTTTGTAAGAATGTAGATAGATAGATAGATAACACTTTAATGTACACTATTACAGAAAACAGAAAATCTTCTAGCCTAAGAAATATTCTAAATGTGCACAATGTGCGGTCTTATCGCTAAGAAGCGATCTCTTCCAGACAACCCGTGGCAGGAATAAAACAGATTGTATTGGTCAAAGGTGGTATAAATAAATATTAGAGGTTATGCAATTACTTACATATGTATGTATGGATGTATGTTTGTTACTCTTTCACGCAAAAACTACTGAATGGGTTTTGATGAAACTTCACAGTAATATAGCTTACATATCAAAATAACGCATAGGCTTATAGTTTATAAAGATATGGTGTGAATTATCCAAAATATAACGACTTTCCATCACCACGCGGGTGAAGCCGCGGGCGCAGGTAGTTGAAGATAATTTTTGCATTAAATTATTTGCAGATATATATTCATAAACTTACACATATATATACATATCTTGTATATACATAAATAAAATACATATACATATATATCACTTAATTAGGATAATTTTATTAAAAACGGGCGAGTCATGAGACCCCGAGTACCTTTTGAAAAATAAAATTTAATAAGGAAACAAGATATTAAATTGCGAATATATTTATTTTACTAGTTAACAAAAATTAATAAACATAAGGAGAGCCGCAGCCGCAGCCGCAGGAGCCGGCGATGGAGACGGCACCAGCCGCGCAGGCGGGGCCACCGAATTCAACAGCACCGAGGATGGGGACCTGGCCAGCGACGACAGTGGTACCGGCCACGGGGAGCTCGCCAGCGACGGCAACGTTGCCGATGCCAGCGCCGCCATAGGAGCCGCAAGCACCCTTGTAGCCGTACTCAGCTCCGTAGAGGCCACCGTAGCCGAGGGGACCGGCGATGGAGCCAGCGTAAGGAGTGGCGATAGCGGGAGCGAAGGAGTCCCAGCAGGGAGCAGCGGGAGCGATAGCACCTCTCAAGCACTGACCGTATACATTCTGTAGGACAAATTCCGAAATTAGTTTTTTTTATATTACAAGCTATTTTTATTTTCTATTCTCTATATTAATTTTTTTTTTTATTGCATTTATTGCAGGAGTGCAGCAGACAGGCAGACGGCCCACTTGATTGAAAGCGGTTACCATCGCCTATGGACATTTGCAACACCGAAGGTGCTACAAATGCGCGGCTGTTCTCTTAAAGAGGACTGGAACCTGGTCACTAATGCCGGAACACAACTCAAGGTTGTTATGGCGACATACTTTAGACCAGGGGTGGTAGCCATCCAGTCGGGCAAATGCCCTACCACCTGGCTGAGGGTTGTTAAGTCGCCTCTTACGACAGGCCGCCCGGTCGCAGGTAATTGTATTCTTTCTCCTTTCCTGCATGGATAAAATGTTCCACAATTCATAAGCCGTTAAGTGCTATGAAGCTAACTCATAGAGTTATTGTGAGAAATTGTCATAGTGACGTCACACACGCGCTCGGGTTTGTTCGGGAATTGTCGGCGTATTTTCGGTTCTTGGGTACGTCGTTTGGTATTTTTTTAATTAAATGGAAAAATATAAAATAATTTGTTATAAAATTTATAAATGATGTTATCATTTATTACAAAAAAAATTATTTAATAACCCAATTCAAAGAAACATAAATAAATGACCAAGTGCTTATCACTCCACCTACAAATCGAGAGTTGTGTTATAGGTAGTAAATTAAAAAATTAACTTTTAGTACTGGATCTTCAAAAGTATTTTAAGTTTAGAACTTGCGAATTTTAATTTGTCAGTGTGGTGTATTGTGTCAAACCTGCCAAGCCGCCTTAGACAAGTGTGGCGTGGTATACTGTGCGTTCCCCTATAATGGGAGACCCGAGCCCAGCAATGGGACATTTACCGACTGTTATTATATTATATAATATTATAATTTTATCCGTGCAGGAACGGAGAAAGAATACAATTTCCTGCGGCCGGGCGGCCAGTCATAAGAGGCGACAAAACAACCCACAGCCAGGTGGTAGAGCATTTGCCCGTCTGGATGGCGACCACCCCTGGTCTAGAGTATGCCACCATAACAACCTTGTGTTGTGTTCCGGCATTAGTGACCAGGTTCCAGTCTCTTTTAAGAGAGCAGCAGCGCATTTGTAGCACCTTTGGTGTTGCAAATGTCCATAGGCGATGGTAACCGCTTTCCATCAAGTGGGCCGTCTGCCTGTCTGCTGAACTCCTGCAATAAAAAAATATAAAAAAATATATAAATTTTGATTAACTATCATTAAGTCGTTTGGCATATATTATACTACCTCCATTTTTTGGAAAAAATGTATTGTATTTATATTTTATCATATTAAGTTATATGATAATTTATTGTTATTATTTATATGTATTTGTAGACCACGGGCCATAAAAATGGCCCGGACTTTTTGAAGGCTTGCGTGGGGCCATGGGAAGGCCAACATGTAGAAGCCCTTTGACAAATTTAATGTAAATGTGGCGTGACACTGACCGGCGATTATCCCTGTCTACACCATATAGTAATGCACCCAAGGACAAACCCCGGCCGGTGTAGGACTATTGTGGGAAATGAGGACAAAAAGTACCGGGCTATTGGGGTGAACTGCTAGTGGTACTAGGGGTCTGGGAATATGGGGACTATGGCGTCGGCCTGTCGCAATGTTCGGAGAACATGGAAAAATGGGCAGACGGTGACTCGCCACTCCCTGCATGGGCCCCAAAAAATGCCATAAAGACAGGGGCAACATGGGTGTGAGTGGCTAAGGGGTGTAGAGAGGTGGGCTGCAGGTTCACCGAAGCTACTTCTGACGTGATGCCATTTATCACTTCCACCCCTGGAGCTTGAGTTTTAGCTCTAGCGATCTCCACTCCGTGCCGGCAGGTTAAGGCAAGCACGGAGGTGGGGGCCTCCCCGGATTCAGTTACGAGGGGTGTTATTTATATATTATTGTAGTTAAAAAGATAGTTCTTTTTAAACAGGCTGAAAACTTACTTGGAGAAGGCAAGCCTGGATGGCTACGACGAGGAAAGCGAAAGATTTCATGTTTGCTTGTTTTGTTAAAACAGTGTACAATGACTGTTTTGGATCTAAACTACCTTATATAATAAACTTTCTTTAATTAACTACGAAACGTTACATAACGCCTTGATACTTATGACCTATTTCTAACACGTTCGCGATTCTGTACAACGTAACTTATTGAAATAATTTACAAAGTGTTTACGTAAACTTTGTATACACGTCACTTGTACTTAGACCATTAAAATTTATATAGACGGTACCTTACGTAAAAAAAAGCGTCAAATTGTGGGAAGTATTTTTAAATAATTTAAAAAATAAGGGGAGATTTTTTCAATACAAGTTCCTGCGGCCGGGCGGGCTGTCGTATAAGGCGAAAACACAACCTACAGTCAATAGGGTATTTGCATTATTATATGTTGTACATAATTCTTCTGTACGTGTGTTGACAGTGAACTCCTCCTAAACGGCTGGACTGATTTGAATGAATTTTTGTGTGTGTGTTCAAGTGGATTCGGGGATGGTTTAGATTCACAATTGGACCCGGTAGGTGGCGCTGCAATCGGATTCTAAATTTTATTTCTTCAGGGTAGAACAACGTCTGCCATGACAGCTAGGGTATTATAAATCTATTAGCGAAAATTTGACTTGCCTTTACAAAACTTTCTTACAAGTGACATAAACAAAACAATAAAATCATATTACATACAAATTTAAATTATGAAAAATAACATGCATTCTAAAAAGTTTCAATACGCCGTCTGGACAGCTACCACCCCTGGTCCAAAGTATGCCGCCACAACAACCTTAACTTGTGTTCCGGCATTAGCGGCCAGATTTCAATTCTCTATTAGAGAGCAGCAGCATATTGGTAGCATCTTTGATGTTACAAACGCCCATAGGAGACGGTAACCGATTTCCATCAGGTGGGCCGCCTGCCTTGAACTTATGCAATAAATTAAAAAGTTACGCTTGTGTTATACGTAATATACAACGGACCACTTTGGGGCTGTTTCCAGATACCCTGAACATAGTAAATAAAAGATTTCGTTTCCGTAATTTATCATGCCAGGAATCGAACCCGGAGCTTCTGCGTTGCTTGCTTAGACCTAGCCCGCTCAACCACAGAGACCATCCAGCCGAATTAAAATATTTCTATAATGAAATAGGTAATGAAAGTAAGTAATAAGATATTATAACGCCTTTCCTTTTATATTGTTACGACCGACAAAGACCGATTCACACCTGCAGTTTATTACCTTCCCGCATTTGAACTTCTTTTATGTAATAATTAATCAGGTGTGCGGATTACGTTTTCTGGGAAATTGCGTCGACGCTTGGCAGGTAGACATATTGTATTTGTATAATTTAGTATAAAACAATGCCCGAACGGAGGGGTGAAGCAGTCAAGCGACGATTTCGATACGAGCAAGACGTGTACATTCGATAAGCTATATAGTGACGGACTTTGCGCGTTATTGAATCGTGCAGTTTGTGTCCAGTTATATTTCTATCTGTGTTATACGTGTTTGTATAGTTCTAATAAATTCTATAGCAATTCCAATGGCATTTTTAATTCGAGCCCCGCACTCGTAACAATATAGTATTTTTTGTTTTACTTCGCACTCACTTCGAATGTTGTAGAAAATATTTTTTATTTTTGATTTTCTGTTACTCCTGAAGTCAGTTTCTTTTTTGTTAGAAATTTTTATCAATCAATCGATCAGTCTTTAATTGCATAAACATAGGTATATGAATAGGTATTACATAATATACTTTCCAGCATGTTTAGTCATTTACATGACGTACAAGTACTTACATTCACTAAATGTCTTGAAGCTAACCCTACACTAATGTTTCCAAATTAATTTCAATAAATATATATGTCAAAAAATAAAAAAGAATTGTTAAAATTTTATTAACAATTTAATTCATTTATTTTTCAAAGTTGACTATTATTAATTTCTATCAAAATTGAAAGAAAGATATGAACTTTACGAGAATAGGGTATTGTCGTTAAATGCTTGCCTTAAGCATTTGATATACACAGAACTATAGAGCGCGTGTGGTCCAACACACACTTGGCTACCTATTATTAACTATTGTGGCATTATCAAAAACAATTTAGTAATGATATTTTGCAATATATCTATTACTTATTATATGACATACTTCAGTATAAAAAGTGATTCATGATCCTTCGGAGCCATTATCCAGTTTGTTCTTGAACAAGCAACCAACAAATATAAAAATGGCCGCCAAGTTCGTTCTTGCTTTCTGCGCTTCTGCTCTCTTAGCTCAGGTAAATCTTACTGTAGCATTAATTGTTTCATAATCTTAGCTTTAAATCCCGGTTGTATTTACGACTGCTTCGAAGCTCGAGGTCCGCTTTTGTCCTATGCGAGGAAACCTGCATTGACATAATCGATGTGTGAAAACCACTAATCCGCTCCTTCTCTGAAATAGAGTACCTATACCTAATAGATGAAATAATGAAAAAACTTTATCGTTCACCATATATTAAATAAGAGAGAGCGGCTTTATCGCTTGAATCAATCTCTTACAGATAACCCCTAAAACTTTTCATGGAAACAATATAAAAGTCTCAAGTTTCCATATAAGTAATGCTGTAATAATAACTGGTCACTAATGGTTGGAACACAACACAAGGTTGTTATAGCGGAATACTCCAGACCAGGGGTGGTAGTCATCCAAGCGGCCAAATACCCTTCCACCCGGCTATGGGTTGTATTGTTGTCTGGTACGACAGACCGCCCGGCCGCAGAAAATTGTTTTCACACTCCGTTTCTGCGGGGTTGAAAAAGTATAAAAAAGATATATATATAAAATTAAATAATAATAAAATAGCTTATTAACCCTTTTGAGGGTACAAAGTTAATATTATTTTTGCCCAAAGCTGCCCGTTGCCATCAAAATTGTCGCGCCAAAACAGAGAGAATTATATCGTCTCTTTTACTCTAATACAAATTGTATGTAGTTAGAGGGAGAAAGCATCAGTTCAACGTTCGTTTAAATTATCTGCATTTGACCACAAAATTGTGGTTGTTCCGTTTTAAAGGGTTAAGTACCAGAACGAAAAAAAATTAAACAAAATAAAGTACTTTTACAATAAAACATATTAAATAAATAATAACAGCCTATAAATGACCCAGTACTGGGCGCGGGCCTCCCATTATAGGGGAACGGACAGCATAACCGCCGTGCTTGTCCAAGGCGGCTTGACGGGTTTGACACATCGGTTTTCTCGATGTGCAGGTTGCATCATGATGATTTTCCATCACCGTTGTTATCACGTGATAATTGTAACAATATGCAAATACGGTCAGAAAACAGCCTAAGTGGTGCATGCGTTCTGGCCAGGATCGAACCCGCACTTTGAGTTTGGGACGAGTGCGCTAGCCATTACGCTACCACGACTTTCACGAATAAAACACATGCTAGTTATATCTGTGCAGGAACGGAGAAAGAATACAATTTCTTGCGGCCGGGCGGCCTGTCGTAAGAGGCGACTTAACAACCCGGAGCCAGGTGGTACGGCATTTGCCCGACTGGATGGCTACCACCCCTGGTCTAAAGTATGTCGCCATAACAACCTCGAGTTGTGTTCCGGCATTAGTGCCCAGGTTCCAGTTTCCCTTAAGAGAGCAGCAGCGCGTTTGTAGCAACTTTGCTGTTGCAAATGTCCATAGGCGATGGTAAGCGCTTTCCATCAAGTGGGCCGTCTGCCTGTCTGCTGATCTCCTGCAAAAATAATAATAATAATTAGTGAAAAAAAAAGAATGGATTAATATATATAATACATGTGCAATATTTTTGTTTATATCACAGGCTAACAGCCAGTACCTCGGTCTCGGTGGCCCCTGTGGTTGTGGTGCTGGCCTCCGTGCTCCCCTCGCTTACGATGGCCTCTGCGGAATCGGCGCTGATATTGGCGCCGCCAGCTCCCTCAACGCCGCCTGGGGTGGCGGTCTTGGCGTGACCAGTTCCTCTGCCGTGCCCCCCACCGGCATTAACGTGGCTTCCGAGAACGTCTACGAAGGTCCTCTCGCCGTTGCCGGTAACTTACCGTTCCTTGGAACCGTTGCCATGGAAGGAGTCTACCCAACCGTTGGTGCTGGTGCCGTGTCCTACGGCTGCGGAAATGGTGCTGTTGGTATCACCGCTGAGGGTATTTCTGATGTCATTGCTCCCGCTGCTATCGCTCCCGTCGCTGGCCTGGCCTCTCCCCTCGGTCTTGGCTACAAGGGCTACGGTGGCCGTATTGGAAGCTGCGGCTGTGGTGCCATCTACTAAATAATCTGAGCTGTTATCATAATAAAATTAAAAACACGCCTTAATTATTGTATTTCTTTGTCTTGAGGTAACCTAAAAATATTCACATACTCGTCTACAAGTGAATTCTTCAAGTAGGCCTCCAGGGCCAAATGTGAAACTATAAGATAATCGAATTTGATGAAAACTAAAGTGATTTTTGAAAAATCAGTTACCCTTGTCAGAAATCAAATCGCCTGATTAAGAAACACATGCTTATTACATCAACTTACAGTGTAGTTTGTAACGATCAATCTCTGTGAACGAATATCAATCGTAAAACAAAGACAAAGGGTTGATTTTCAAGAAAATCTATTATTATTTTATTTATCATCGTTACATTAATACGTGAAGCAAAAACTTTGTACCCCTTTTTGCGAAAATTGCGCGGACGGAGGAGTATGAAATTTCGCACACTTATAATTTATGTATATAAACTATTCTTCTGCACTATTTCTCTATAGAAAGAGTGCAGAATGTTTCTGCATTTTATAGAGTGCACACACACTACCAGGTATTTGACACACACACACACGCATATATACTCTTTTGTTTATTGTTTAAGTCAAATTATATAGTCAAAATTTCGCCAGGTGGTAGGGCATTTGCCCGACTGGATGGCTACCACCCCTAGTCTGAAGTATGTCGCCATAACAACCTTGATTTGTGTTCCGGCATTAGTGACCAGGTTCCAGTCTCCCTTAAGAGAGCAGCAGCGCATTTGTAGCACCTTTGGTGTTGCAAATGTCTATAGACGATGGTAACCGCTTTCCATCAAGTGGGCCGTCTGCCTGTCTTTTGAGGCCCTGCAATAAAAATAAAAAAAAATTAACAGTGTAGGTAGCCTTGGCGAAATCTGTGAATATAGAAGTATAGTTTTTGACATTAATTATTATAGTCGAATTGCGATCACGGGCGACCTCGAGTATATTTAATTATGTATATCTATAGTAGTTTATTATTGTTTTGTTTGTTCTTTAATTGTATTTAATTAATATTTTCTTAAGTTTTCGCGACTTGTATACATAATAAAACTACGTTTTAACGGTTTTAAGCGCGGTAATTTTATTTGATTTTGGTTTTTCCGACGTTTCAGCCACTTTTCAGTATCCGTGATCACGGAAGACAAACATGTCAAGTGTCAACGAGTATTGTTAAAGTTTTATTTAGCCTACCGCCAACTTGTTAATTTTAATTTTGTTTATGGTTATTATTTACTCTATGGGAGCCTAATCTAATTTACTACCGCTTCGCAACATCTTATGGCTTGAAAAGAAGAAGCGGCGCAAGAAACTCTTCAGCAAACAGGCCTAGCTCTAATAATTTTATATAATATTAAAATGGGTGGAAGGAAAAATAAAAGTAATTATCAGTCAAGTTGGTTTGTGTTCCGTTGTACGCAGAAAGCGCTCACAGTCTCTTGAGGTCTGGTAGCTGGTTTTTGCTGGGTTTGGGTCTTAATAGTTTTGATGATTGGATCCCAAACAGGTGGTACTTGCCAACCATCTTCTCTATTGAAAGTGGGGTGTTTTTTGATTTCAATAGCCTCACGCATCATTCTAGGTATGAAACGATTCTCTTTCGCGAGGATTTGTGGGTTATCGAATCTGATGTAGTGGTTGGGTTTATCCAGCGTGTGTTCATTGATCGCAGACTTCATAGACCTTGTGTGTTTCATGTCAGCAATATGTTCTTTTACTCGTGTTCTTATGATCCTATTTGTTTGCCTAATGTATGACAATCCACACTCACAATCGAGCTTGTAGACCCCTGCATCCTGGAGTGGGATATTGCATTCACAGGTCTCAGAAATTGGGTAATCTTTTTCTGCGGCTTGAAATATGTTTTGATTGATTGACACCTTTGGCTTCAGTGATCGTCGGAAACGTCAGAAAAACCAAAATCAAATAAAATTACCGCGCTTAAAACCCTTAAAACGTAGTTTTATTATGTATTTAATTAGTTTTAATTTAGTTAAACCACCAAATATTATTTAATTTTTCTTTAAAAGTCTCCTTGGACACCGGGTTACCTGGAAGAGATCGCTATAAGCAATAAGGCCGCCCATTGTTCTATCGGAAATGTATTTATATTAAATTATCTAGGTTTAAGTTGAGGTCAACAACAAAGAGTTTTTATTCATTCATACATTATTTTACCCCTTGATTGCGTAGACTCATTTCTGTTCTCAATCATAAGGACTACGACATAGTAAAAAATAATACTGCATGTAGGCACTACCCAAAAAATCGATTATTATACGATTTAAATCTCCAGTTCATTTTCTTGTACAAAATTTTCCGTACATAATATGTGCCTTGAAACAACTACGTAAGTCATTGAGTATTGCTTCAAAAAATTTAATAAGTGGTTTTGTTGTGTTGTCGGGTTTGTATACTTTAAAATATGAATAGGTTTATTTTAAGCAACTCTTGGTGGTGGTGTCAAGGGTACATTTTTTGGTCCTTCCCCCATCTCCCCTATAGCACACCACGTAGCGGCGGTTGTATATTAATTGCCCTACCTCCTGGACTGATGAGGCCTTCGATAATATAACGCAATACAAGAACAGCAGGATAATCAGATCAATCGTTGCATCCGATTGATCATATGGGAAGGAAAATCAAGCAGCATCTTTTTTGTCCGCCAAATCTGCGGAGTGACGCTCGCGGACCGCGTTCGTAATACCGAAGTAACAAGGAGAGTTGGTCTGAAAGAGAGTGTCGGGGTGAAGGTAAGGAAAGGAATGCTCCGGTTGTTCGGGCATGTGGAAAGAATGACTAAACAGATATATAATGCAAAAGTGGATGGATGCAGAAGTCGTGGAAGGCCACGACACACCTTCCATGATCAAAGTGATCGTGTACTAGCAGAAGGTGATGTCAGGAGCCTTAAGAACAGACGAGCGTGCATGACAAGAGTTATGAATGTCAAAGAAGCAAGTGAGGTGTGTAAGAATAAGCCTAAATGGTGCTCTGTTGTTCGTGCCTACCCCGCAAGGGAACTAGCATGAAGTTATGTATGTATGTATGTATGTATCTTTTTTGTCACAAATAAATATGGCGGTTAAAAATTATTAATTAGCACAAATGGCTGCGGAGCGAGTCGTTCATCCGCGCGCGGTTGGGCGATATTAGACTTACCCTTTAGCTCACTTAGCACATAAGTGTCCGCGATGAAAGTGCAGATCCCGTTTGTGCACGTGATCGTTAATTGTGTTGTTGTCTCACTCTGTTTATATAGGAGTTGTATGATTTGTATGAAATAGGTATATTTTCTTGGTATATTACGAGATAGTGATAGTGTTAGTCTTGCGGCTTTTTGGTATATCGATAATTGTCTTAAGGGTTAAAGTGTTGAGGCCGTGGTGCGGTATTGCGCCTCCAGGGTCGTCGCGTGACGACATAACATCGTCGGCCAATGAGCCTCCTTAGGCGGGAACACAGATAGAAAGATGTCGGCGTGACTGATTTCATTCCGATCATATAATCAAACGAATGAACCAATCGAAATAATTGGCCTGAATGCTAAGTGATGTTTGACATTTCTTCATAGAAATTGATTCTTGGAAGTGGCACTGTGCTTTGGTGTAATAACACTTGTGTATTTTATTTTCAAAATCAGTCGATACGATTCTTGATTCAATCAGTGTAATCGATGATCCTAATTCAAGTATATATTTTTAAAAGTAGTATTTACATATAACATAATAGAGCGTAGTATATAGCTCAGTAGAAATAAAATTAATCAGAAATATGTACATACATACATACATACATAACTTCACGCCAGTTCCCTTGCGGGGTAGGCACGAACAACAGAGCGCCATTTAGGCTTATTCTTACACACCTCACTTGCTTCTTTGACATTCATAACTCTTGTCATGCACGCTCGTCTGTTCTTAAGGCTCCTGACATCACCTTCTGCTAGTACACGATCAATTTGATCATGGAAAGTATGTCGTGGCCTTCCACGACTTCTGCATCCATCCACTTTTGCATTGTATATCTGTTTATTCATTCTTTCATCATGCATTCTTTCTACATGTCCGAACCACCGGAGCATTCCTTTCCTTACCTTCACCCCGACACTCTCTTTCAGACCAACTGTCTTTCTTACTTCGGTATCAGAAATATGTAATTTGTATTATATAGAATCAGATAGTAGTCTTCTAGATTCATAGTTCATTTCATGGTTTCATGAATCAAGAAAGAGGTTAAATTGTTTTAAAAAAATGCCTGTAATTATAATAAAGCATTTACTTATTTATCTATTGTAATATATAAAATGCTTGTCGCATATAATGTTAACAAATATATTTATTTAAATTATTTTGTATATACATATATATATATCACTATTATATATTTTTATATATGTATTAAATTTATAAATTAGTGTAAGTATGTATATTTAAATTGTACAGTCCTATCTTTTTTCTGCTTCACCTACATCGCCAGATTAGTTAAGAATTTCTTTTATGTTAGGTTGCCTGGAAGAGATCGCTTTTAGCGATAAGGCCGCCTGTTATTTTGCCAAGAAGTATTGTAATTATAAAATTTGTTTTTGTATTTGTTTATTTTGGTGAGCAATAAAGTGTTATCTATCTATCTATAATAAAACTACGTTTTAACGGTTTTAAGCGCGGTAATTTATTTGAATTATATTATTCCGACATTACGTCCACTTTTCAGTAGCCGTGATCATGGAAGACAAAGATGTCAAGTATCAATGAGTATTGTTATAGTTTTTATTTAAGCAACTGCCAACTTGCTAATTTTATTTATTTAGTTTTAATTTTGTTTAAGGTTATTATTTATTCTATGGGAGCCTAATCTAATTTACTACCGCTTCGCAACATGTTATGGCTTGAAGAGAAGAAGCGGCGCAAGAAACTGTTCAGCAAACACGCCTAGCTCTAATAAATTTATATATTGTTAAAATGGGTGGGAGGTAAAAATAAATAAAACATAGTTTTATTATTCAAATTCAAATTTAAAAGTTTTTATTCAAAATAAGTTCCACTGGAGAACACTTTTTGAAGGTCATACATGTAAATTAAAATTTAATTTTTTACTTCCTATTCTATGTACAATGCTTCGCAAGGTGTTAATGCTGTAAAGGAGAAGAAGCGGCGAGAAACTCCCCAGCAACACGTCTAGCTAAATATTGTTTTTCTTTATTATGTATACTAGTCGCGAAGCCTTAAGAAAATATTATGAGTGTAATTAATTTTTCCAAAATCTAATGATTGACCCGAGATTTGGCAAAGGAGGCCCACTTGTAAAATTCACCCGTACACATATATATATATATATATATATATATATATATATATATATATATATATATATATATATATATATATATATATATATATATATATATATATATATATATATATATATATATATAGTCTTAGAATTAAGATAGAAATAGGCTAAAAAATATTTAAAATAAACCATTTTAATCGTTACATCGTCAATGATGATTCATTTAATTTAATTTTTAAATAACTTTTATTTAATGATTGAAAAGTCGGCTCTTCTCTTGTACTACGTACTAGAGAAGACGTCCGTAACTAGCTTAATAAACACGGTAAATAACACGACTCGTTATGGTCCATGGACAAGAACTCGATTAGTCTGCGCCGGATTATTGTCGATTATTACGTGTTTAAGGTTTCAAACTAACTACTAAGGTACTGTTCAAACCACTCAAGAAGCTCAAATAAAAGTCAAGGGGCGACGTTTCACCGGTAAGTTTGTTGTATTCTGGATAAAACATCTTATTTTAATTAAATTGTATCTATTTTATCTCGTCTCGACGCGTCCCCGCTTCGGCCATGGTCAGGAGAAGCGAATTTAAACTATGCTCCTTAAGCGATGTAGCACTGCAGGAAATATATAATTCAGTCTACGGCACACTCGCCCCGCGCAACAAGCTTTCATCAAATTCAAACTTTATTATTTTGATTAGCTTCTCTAGTACATAGTACATATAATTCAATGGGCTATCCCTAATTTTTAATTTACTTGGGTTCACAACACCCTTGTGTAGCGACAACTAAAATACACCTTCTTTTTCTAAATTTCAAAAGAATATGTATATAGGGGAAACCATACCCTTGTAGGCACCAAGCGATTAGTACCCTATCAATTTATTCAAGATATTAATAAATCTTTATATTTATTTTTTATAAATGAATATGGAATACTAATAAAAGACAATATAACTTTTGCTGCTAATTCATATATTTATATTCAACAACGATGTTCGTAAATTAGTAGACGTAAGGAGAGCCGCAGCCGCAGCCGCAGGAGCCGGCGATGGAGACGGCACCAGCGGCGCAGGCGGGGCCACAGAATTCAACAGCACCGAGGATCGGGACCTGACCAGCGACAGCGGTAGTACCGGCGACGGGGAGCTCGCCAGCGACGGCAACGTTGCCGATGCCGGCACCGCCGTAGGAGCCACAAGCACCCTTGTAGCCGTATTCAGCTCCGTAGAGGCCACCGTAGCCGAGGGGACCGGCGAGGGAGCCAGCGTAGGGAGTGGCGATAGCGGGAGCGAGGGAGTCCCAGTAGGGAGCAGCGGGAGCAATAGCACCCCTCAGGCACTGACCGTATACATTCTGAAAAAAATAAAGTGTTTATGTAAATTAGGTTATAATAGCTTTGGTATTGGACCAAGAAAATGATAGACCACAAACGTATTCACTCAGCTAAGATAAGAAGGTTGTGATGGATGTGAGGTGCTATAATAATGGATAAGCTCGCAAACTGAAATTTGCGATCTTGTCAAAGATGTGTCGCACTTATTAGCAGAATGTGTTAGAGCATGGAGCAAGAGCAAAGAGATTTCACACCCAGCCACAGTTAATTTCATGGACGAGAGCAAATCCGGATGGGACGCCGTCTCCTCACTTCGCGGAGAGGTCATGCTCGCGAAAGAGGAGGTGGAGCAAGGTGGAGCGTCAGCGCACCAGCTTGCTCCGCTGCCGTAAAAGACAGACGTACTGATGCCGGCGGGTGCCATTGAAGCTTCGGCTGCCGAGAGCTGGCAACGCGGGTTGCTCTCTGGGGAGGGAGGGATCTTCACCCCCCGTTAATGCTTTCAACATTGGGTCGAGTCCATATTCCCGCGTGAGCTCCTTTCCTCCTATGTGGCGTAACACAAACCAACCCACCCAAAGGGAAAATGACGCCCTGAGCTTAATCCCCAAAGCAACAAATGAGACCAATGAGCCCACTGTCTGCAAGGGCCCAACGGAGTGGCGAGGCCATAAACCCGTCATCCTGGCATGAAAGTGAAGGACGGATCATCGAGGGTTTTTAGTGGATATCTCAGATTCTCATGGCAATAGTACTTCTCCGGGGGTACTAGTGCTACTCCAAGGTGGCGAATCCCATACGCCCCCGGCACGTTTCCCCCACAGTGGTCTGTCCTCAATTGTATTCCTATTCGTCAAAAAAAAGAGTACTAGAGATCAAATTACACTTACTTGGATGAGGCAAGCCTGGACGGCGAGGATCAAGAAAGCGAAGGATTTCATATTGATTGTTTTCAACCGGTGCTGAATACAGAATGATTTGACTGTGATTTAAATTTTTCTATTTATAGCAAATTTAATTCTGCATTTTAGCAAAATGCGTGACCTATTTCTATAACCCAATTTTGTATTGTAACTTTCTACACAATTGTTGCTTAACACACGTAACTTATTATTTCACACAGCATTTGTTACAATACCGATTGATTTGAAAGTATATGTTTTGCAATTTATCACCTACCTTATTCCTGAAAGTTAAACTAGGTTTATAGGCTTCTAAAGGAGGACGCGCCAGCGCTGGAGGGCGGATTTCGACCTTCGGCCACCGTAAGCGGGCGGCGCAGGTAGGGCTCCTTGGGGTATAGGGGTCCTCACTCACCCGCAAATGCCGTCGAGATGAGAGCGCGAGTGTTCCGCGCGCGCTCATCTCTCTTCCCTTGGGGCGCGTTACAAACCGCCCCACGCCCGGAATAGACCTAGATGATGCTGGGGGACTTCTTTTGTCCCCCGTTCATGGAAGAGGCCTGTGAGTGAGGCCCACGCCTGCCAGGGCACGCGGTGTAGGGTATCCCATATTTTTTATTTTATTTTATTTATTTAGGATAATAAACAGATATACACTAAAGTTACATAATAAAAAAAAATATATATATATATATATATATATATATATATAGTATAAAATCAGTGCTTATCCAACTACATTATCCACGAACTAAAAGACGGTAGTGTACAATACTTTAAAAGAATACGGGACATATACAAAACTCACGCTCACCCACATACGCACGCACACGCACACACACACACACACACACACACACACACACACACACACACACACACACACACACACACACACACACACACACACACACACACACACACACACACACACACACACACACACATACACACATGAACATGCACGCGGACGCACCCGCGCAACCAAACACACTCATCAACACGCTTATATACATTTCATATATGTGAGGGATAAACATAGCAGAGACACAAAAATAAAAAAATGAAAGAAAATTACAATGCCTGATCCTTAATGGCGTTAATAACATATTTTTTTTAAATATACCCGTAGCCCTGGCATAAGGGGAACACCCAGGGGTTTTAGTGGGTATCCCTAACTGGAGAGTGGCAATAGCATGGCTCCAGTTCTGATTGGGTATGCTAGTGCCACCCCCGATCTGGCGAATCCCACACTAGGTCGTGAATTATCCCCCCGAGGTTCTGCCCTTGTTGAGGCTTAGTCCTCAAAAGGATTTCCCCTGGTAAAAGAAAAAAAGGTTTATAGGCTTATTGAAAAAGTGTTATTCATAATCTCATTCTGATAGCAAGCTTTTGTTTAACATGTATCTTTTGTACCAATAAATAATACGCCCTTCCAGTCAACAAAGACTTATTACTCCTATTCATAATACAACGTTCTTCAATAATTCGTTCACGGTTAAGGCTGTCCAACTTTGGAATTCATTGCCTGTTGCTGTCAGACAAGCAAAATCCCTAATAACATTTAAGAACTTAGTCAGGAAATTCTATCTGCAATATAACGATATGTAATTTTATATAATTAGTAGATATTATATTGCATATAGTTATATGTTTATTATGTTTAAATAGTTGCATATTATCACCATATCTTGTGTATGTATATAACTTATGTGTATATTTGTATATATAGTATAGTTATATATTTATTATTAAAATGTAAGTAATCGTACAATAATTATGTATACCACCGTCGCCACTCCTAATCAAAATATTCTTGCCACGGGTTGTCTGGAAGAGATCGCTTTTTAGCGATAAGACCGCCCTTTGTACCCAACTAGACTAATTAATACTAGTTCGTAAGTTTTTCTGTAATGGTGTACAATAAAGTGTTATCTATCTATCTATAATGTATTTCGGAATAAAGAAATTAACAAGTCAACTTCCTATTATAAGTACATGGTTGTTTATTGCCGTTTAAAGGCATTGAAGTAACATTAAACACCCCAGCAACACGGCTAGCAAAAAAACTTTTACTTCATATCTTTCTATTTCAGACTCTTTTTCATGTCCATAAATATTATACAATTACTAATAACTCAATTATTCTCAATGAATCATTTTACATGTAGAAATGAAAATTTTCCATTAAGTAAGCTTGCACAAACTTTGCACATTTTCATTATCAGCTCTATGAAGTAACCATTGTATTATACTATGCAAAGTTTCATAACTTGAATCCCAGCAACACTGTAATTAGGTTATCAGGAAAACATTTATTTTCAATAATACCTTATCAGCTTTTAAAAAAAATTATGTCACGTACATTTCTTTTGATGCTGACGTTTGGACCATCAGTACTAGAAGTATTCTTCGTGAATTTAGTATAAAAGCATCATCTGCTACAATAGAAATCATTCTCAAATTTGTCTTCAAACTAAAAACATCAAAATGGTCAAGGCTATCCTTCTTGTCTGCGCTACCGCTCTCTTCGCCGAGGTAAGTTTCTTCTTCCATTTTATAATTTATAATAATTCTTAATCTTTGTAACACTTTTTTGTTTCTCTGAGCGTTCTTTTCCAATAATTTGGGGTTGGCAAAATATATATTTTCCTTACATACTTGTCTATTCTGGTATAGATCCTTTGACCTATCACAAATAATCATTTTTTCAAGGACATGTTTAGTGAAAATGAACAATTATAGCATTTCACAATTAAATACACCATTTACAATTTAATTTCTTTTAACGCCACAATGTGTTTCTCTTTCGATGATTCTCTATTCTCGCATACGCTCTTCGTCAAATAAAATTAATCATGTCATCCTTCATACAATATTCTATTTATTTATATTCATTGATCTTCCAGTTTACCTTTTTTGTAATGATTGTCATCGCTTTTCGTTCATTTTCATATTATTTTAATCTTCTTCGTCTGAATTTTTTACTCTCCAGTGCAACTTTCAAATATCCCTTTATGTGCTCTTTTCTCACCGTATCCATTCTTGCAACAACACACATCTATCGTAACATTCTCATCGCAGCTGAGTGGAGAGGTCTATCACTTCAGTAGCCCAATATTTGGAACTGTTATAACCGGTCATTGTATTACAGATTTACCCTTTAGTTTAAGTGACATTATTATGTCCCATGTCATTCCAGTTACCTGTCTCAACTTTAGTCGTGCTAGGTACATTTGTTGTTTTCCTTAAGTCCATTTCTTTATAATTTAATTTCTATATAGTTACTTAAGAACATCCAAAAAAAAAATATATTTTTTGTACAGTCCGCCCTCGCTCAATGCTTGGGACTTGGTGGTATCGCCGCTCCCCTCCGCACTGGATATGGTGCTTACGGCAACGGTTGCGGCTGCGGAGGTTATGGTGCTGACATCGCTGCCGCCAGTTCCTTGAACGCCGCATGGGGTGGCGGTCTTGGCGTCGCCACTGGCTCCGCCGTCCCTCCCACCGGTCTCAACGTCGCTTCTGAGAACGTGTACGAAGGCACCGTTGCCGTTGGTGGCAACCTGCCTTTCCTCGGCACCGTCGCTTTGGAGGGAGTCTTCCCATCCGCTGGTGCTGGTGCTGTCTCCTATGCCTGCGGCGATGGTGCTCTCGGCATCACCGCTGAGACTGGTTCTCCCGCTGGTATCGTTGGCCCCATCGGCGGTATTGGCTACTCTGGCCTCGGCTACAACGGTCTTGGCTACAAGGGAATCGGTGGCCGCATCGGCGGTTGCGGTTGTGGTGGCATCTACTGAATTGTTTAATCGATTTGTTTTTTGTCTCTGATTAATAAAGTTAATGGCAAAATATTTTATATTTTCATTACTCTCATATTTATGTTTTAGAAAAGTACTAGAATCGATTACCTCATTTATACCATTACCAAAAATATCTAGTGAAAATTGTATTGATTAAAACTAACATGGTTAAGAAGATACAAATATAAAGCCCAAGTACCTTGTAAACGTAATGGGAGACATGATTAGAATAAGTAGTAGGGTTACGTCCAACAAAATAACTAACAACAAAAGATTTCCTAATATAGATTTAAAACAAGGTTTGCGGGATATAAAGGCCTTACTGCCCTGCAATATTGGTTAAAATGATCAAAGGAAAACCAGTGTAGCTATACTTGGTATTCTCCAATTACCCTGATTCCCATATTTTAGAATAGTTTGTGCCTTGACTTTGAGGTGTTTTGGGTGATTTTACACAATGGTAAAGAAACTAGAAGACTCCAGTAGCTTTCTAATAAGTTGTTACGAAATACTAGTCATTTATAATTATTTTTAGCAACCTGATATCATGACTATACTGTAGTATTTATTGTATACTGTACAATACTTAAACAAATCTGATTTGTTTAATAATATAATACATTCAGCTTTGCGTTACTTAGTGTATTTTGCAGTAAATTGTCAGTTAATCTTGAAATCAAGATCTTTTTTAATTATATATGATGGTTCCTTAACCATGGAATAGTACATACATAACGCTTTTGTTAGATTTGGGATAAAATTTCTAAGTTTTTAAAGCATTTTTCTTAAAGACTGTACAGTTGGTACACTTGCTCTTGTTTGTAGTGGTGGATGCTGTAGTAGGATGAAGAAAATAAACCTTGTTGCTTACAGGGATTTATTCTCGGACTAAGAATAAATCTTGGAGGCTAATCCCTGGGTTCAACTTAGTGGTAGTTGAAGTCGTATGTTGCAAGTAATAGCAACTCAGTACCGACTGAATCACAAAGTACTTGTGAGCATTATTTATACTAATATTAAAGCAGCCTAAAATAGGCCGCAGCGTCAGCAAAACGCTGTACGTTAAACTGTACAAAGACAGATTTTTCTCATATTATTACAATATTGTAAGACATAAGCCTCCACCTGACAAATTTAAGTTGAGTTAGTTCTTTGTTAAACAAAGCCAAACAGTTACTTCACCACACACTTTCCATAAGGTCTGCAGAATACAAAATGAAGATAAATTTTGAAAATATCTTTATTTGACATGGTTAAATACGAACTAAATTAAAAGATGTTTTTAAATTATTCTTAAATTTATTAATATATAGTTAATCTCTTAAAATTATTTAATATCTAAAACCACAACCCCGTCCTGCAGGACCTCTAGTTCCCAAACCTGATTGTCCAGGAACAGGGGATCCAGCGAATGGTGATTTACCAGGTCCAAATCTAAACGAAGATCCGAGCAACGAAGATGGAAGAGCTGGTGTAGGAGAGGTAATAGCCGGAGCTATAGCCGATGTGGTAATTGCAGCAGCAGGTGCTATTATAGGAGATGTAGCAGCAATTGCAGGTATAGATGCTGCAATGGGTCCTTCGCTAATAATACCTAATGTTCCATCACCACAAGCATAAGAAACTGCTCCAGCGCCGGCAGATGGGAACGCTCCATCCATTGCAACTGAGCCTAATAACGGTAATTGTCCTCCAACAGCCACTTGCCCTTCCATAGCGTTTTCTGATGTTACAACTAAGCCTGTAGGTGCGATTGGTGAAGCGCTAGTTACTGCTAGGCCACCTCCATTGCTGGCAGCAAGTCCTGTACCGCAAGCTCCACCCAATGGTCCCAGGTCATTAATTAAAGGCGTAGCTGGATATGCAGGATTTAAGTTATTTCTGATACACTGGGCTGTGATTGTCTGAAATATGAGTTAATTCATAATTAGTTTTTTTTAATTCTAGCATTGTTTTAAGTTTTCGCGACTAGTTCTTCTATTCTGTTCGAATTAGATGTACGTGTCATGAACTACCTGTGCTTGACTTCATACCTATGGGACTTGACTTTGACTATTTCTTCTTTTTATCCCCAAAATTTTGATCAAAACCTATTGTGCCGTTTCGGGACTTATTCTAGACACACTTTCAGACTGACAGACAAGAATTTTAAAAACGGTTATTTACGCTTACATACTGGCATTTATTTCGAAATCACAGACCAACATTTTTTTATACTTAACGTTAACAAGTAGAGCCATGCTGGAGTTATTATCTTGATTATAGCTCTCAGAGAATAAGAGCGTGAAAGGGTTAGCCCTTGAGCTAATTGTCTTTCGCACAATGAGTGAGAGTTCTGATGGGTCACTTCTCGATCTCCCTATTCTATCTACTCTATCCTATTTCTTCTGTCTAAGCTGTCTATCCAATCCCATCGTTTCCTTCCTAAGACCTATCTATGCGTTGGCTACATGCCAAGTGTTACATTCGCCTATAGGACCCTGTAACCACTTTCATTAGGTGCACCGTCAACCTGGATATCAGCATCGCAATAAATAAACATCGCTGTTGACGCACCTACTTCACCCCCCACTACCCGTTCCCCATTTTTGAAGTGAAAAGTTAGAATCGTTTTGATTTGAAACTCGATGAAACGAAAAAGTTATACTAAAAAGAGATAATTTTCATTCGTGCAGGAACGGAGAAAGAATAGAACTTCCTGCGGCCGGGCGGCCTGTCGTAAGAGGCGAAAAGAAACCCACAGCGCCAGGTGGTAGGGTATTTGCCCGACTGGATGGCTACCACCTTTAGTCTAGAGTATGCCGCCATAACAGCCTTGAGTTGTGTTCCGGGATTAGTGGCCAGGTTCCAGTCTCCCTTAAGAGAGCAGCAGCGCATTTGTAGCTTTGGTGTTGCAAATATCCATAGGCGATGGTAACCGCTTTCCATCAAGTGGGCCGTCTGCCTGTCTGCCGAACTCCCGCAATAAAAAATAAATAAAAATGATAAACACATAAAATTCAACCTTACTTAATTCGAAATAAAACACATCTCTCTTTATCCGTTAGTGTTAATTTTCAATTTAAATAAAAGTTAAAAGATTTCAAATGAGTTTTAGCTCTATCTGCCTATAATTAAAGTAGATATTCTATTATACGTAGATCAGAGGAAATTATGAGTAACAGTGCATTGTATTTTGAACTTTATGCTAGTGATTTAAAGTGTAATTTAGATGGATTTTTTTTATTGCAACAGCAAAGTTGCTACAAATGCGCTGCTGCTCTCTTAAGGGAGACTGGAACCTGGTCACTAATGCCGGAACACAACTCAAGGTTGTTATGGCGACATACTTTAGACCAGGGGTCCTACCACCTGGCTGTGGATTGTTAAGTCGCCTCTTACTGCACTGCACGGATAAAAATTACGGATAAGGGTGAAAATACCTAAGAATAAAGACGTCTATAATAGGATGGAAATTCGAAAATTCTTATTCTCTGAAGTTTCATTACTACTGCGTGTGAACTGCACACACTTTTTTTTATTCAGGAGAAATCCGGTCGAGGACCATAAGCCGCGTGAGGGGGAAAGATAGCTGCCCATGTGTGGGATTCGCCAGTTCGGGGTGGCATTAGCGCTCCACCACTTCAGATAGGGATACCCATTAAAACTCCTGTCCAATTCTTAAACGTCCCTTTTCCGGGTTATTGGCTTGCTTATCCATTCACCTGCAGCCCTGACGGACACTAGCCATTCCACTTAAACTAACTCCCCTGTCCCATTTTCCTTACCCTAACTTCTCTAAATCCCTTCTATCCAAACCTAAAGTAATTAAACTTAGGGCGCGAGTTCGAATCCTGACCGGAACGCATGATTCACTTAGGCAGGCTGACCTAGTATGCATATTGTTACAATCACCACATGCTAACAACGATGAAGGACAACACCGTGATGAAATCTTATCGAGATAACCGATGTATGAGTATGAACACAGCTGTAATATTAGAATTAATTATAATATATTATTAAATCTTAATATATATAAATTACGTGTCACGTTGTTTGTCCGCGATGGACTCCTAAACTACTTGACCGATTTTAAACAAATTTGCACACCGTGTGCAGTTTAATCCGACTTGTAAGATAGGATAGCTTACATTTGGACCCGGTAGGTGGCGCTGCAATCGGGTTCTAAATTTTATTTCTTCAGGGCAGAACAACGTCTGCCGGGACAGCTTAAATATATTATAATATATAATTAATTATTAAATGTTGTAAAGCACAGTTTTAAATATAAGGCTGTTGAAATTTTTAACAAATTGACCTGAAGTTAATTAAGTTAATATGTACAAAAAGTATTATTTTAAGCGTAACAAAGCGAAACAAGCAAAATATTCAGTTGATGATTATTTTTGTTCTTAAATGTTGATATGATTATATAAAAATGCCTTCTTATTGACATAATATTTTGTATAATAAATAATATTTATTGTAAATTTGACATTCCTTATAATGATAATTATGGATTTTAAAATAATTATTTGAGATTTATGTACTACGTATTTATATTGATACACAAAATATTTTTGTTATTGAAATGTATTTTTTAATTTATTTTAAATTTTCTTCGAATAATTTTATAGTCACGTATAATTAAACAATTATACTTTTTATTCGGGTATCAAAATAATACATCTATACCAAAAGGTGGGCCCTGAAAATAGCAGTGCGGTGGCGGAGTATCTTCCGACACAGCAGTATACTGAGTCCCAACATTTCATTTGTCAGTCAAAAAAAAAAATGTTGATTAATATTACCTAAAAAAGTATTTTTATTATTATTATTATTTGTCCAATTGTGGCATACACCTCCTTCCTGTTACTAGTTTTATTTACACAAAACTTATTACAATATATTCTAAAATGATTTTAAAAATTAAACTACACTATAAAAAAGGAACCCAAAATTAAATACTAGAACTAAATATTAAACAGGGTATAATACTAGAATAAATTAATATAAAAAGTTATTCGTAAGATACATACACCTCAACACAAAAATCAATCAATTAATGTCACACACAAGAACCAAAATAATTAATAAGCGTGTTAAATTCAAAAAATTAAATCTAGAAATTAAGTTGTAAAAAAAGGTACGGAACTCGAGTCCGTAGAGTTGTTAATAATAATAAAAAAGAGGGTATAATTATAGATAAAATATTGGTCCCAAACCACTGTCAGTCACTGGGAACGTTCCCAAAAGTCTGGCGGCGTTACCACGTTGAATAGCAATGCTTAACCTTTGAGCAGAATAGACGCCAGACTTTTGGTCGCGTGTTATTAGTTTTATTTAAGTATATTTTATCTGTGTCGCATTTGAAAAATAAACTTTCTTTCTTCTTTCTCGATGTGTGAAACCTGCCAAGCCTCTTTGCGTGGCGGGTATACTATCCGTTGCCCTATTGTGGGACGTTTATAGGCTGCTATTATATTCAATCCTAAAGACTAATGCAAGTGCCTATAGCCGACAGTAAGCACTATCCATTTGGGTAACCGTCCATTTGTTTATCAACTTTGATATATAAAAAAACTAGTGTGGATTATTTACCTGAATGAAAAGGGCTGCAACGCAAAAATAATATATATATTTCACTGACATTATGTGTTTATTAAAGTACGTCTGTTTCTAATGTAACGAATTAAAATCACTCATATACTTATATACAACATCTCTGTTGATATGTGTAATGTTGTTTAATATCGATATTTATGTAAGCACTAATATAGGGCTGTGGTAATACGATAAGCGAAATATTTGTCGATAACTTATCGATATGATCAAAGTGACAGAATGTTGTTTTTATCAATTATGTGAATAAGAACTTTCATGAAATCAATGTCAAAATTGTATATGGATAATCAATTTTGATTACGTTGCTAATGTTTATGTAATCATTTTTGTTTATTAACTGACATGAAAACAGATAAGAAAACGGACATGTAACAAACATGAAAACTGTCATGAAACAGATACGAAGACATTTTGTGGAGGTGATCAGAGTTACCATGTAAGTGTAGTCTCTGATCACATCCACAATATGTACAGTGGTTGCAAAGCGCCTTCTTACTCCTCAGTCCCGGGTTCGTTCAAATACGTAGGTTCGTTAAGTATGTTATTTATTACTAGACATCGGATTATATGCATTTACATGTTTACATATGCCAATGCATATAAATCTATTTTTATAGCTTTATTGCATATTTTGGTACTTTTTCATTGACAGTGCTTATTTCGGTAGTTATACGTGTTAGGCGTCGTGTATTATGCCGACGACACGACGAAAAAATGATTGAACAGAGTAACGCCCTTCCGAGTTCACTATCGCAAAAGGTTTGTGGCAAATTAAATGCAGTTTTGTATAAAAACCCCGGTCTTGAAAGAATAAAGAAAACTGACGCATTTATCAACGGCACCGGACAAACTTTACCTGAAGAAGTCTCTGCAGAAATGGCGCCAAATTTCAAGTTCTGTCCGGTGACGTCAGTTGACGTCGAAAGGTCATTTTCAGCCTATAAATTAATATTAAGTGACAAGCGTCACAAGTTTGCTGCAGAAAACCTGGAAAAATATGTTATTGTTTACTGTCACAAGAATTATAATAAGTAAATTATTATAATAATAACTTATAACTAATATTAAGATATGTTTAATATCCCTATTAATATTATAAATGCGAAAGTAACTCTGTCTGTCTGTCTGTGTGTTCCGTTTTCACGTAAAAACTACTGGACCGATTTGGCTGAAACTCAGTATATATATATTTTCGATACCGAGAATGAACATAGGATATTTTTTATCCCCGAATATAGGATAGTTTCCGGGATAAAAGTATATTTGTCTCTCTGTTTGTTATCCTTTTATGGAGAGACTATTGGACCGATTTGGCTGATACTCGGTACATATATAATTTGAATGCCGAGGGTGGCCAAAGGATACTTTTCATCCCGAATACTGGGATAGATTTTGGGATAGATTTATGTAAAGTTTATCCCGGAAACTAGGATAGGTTTTTTATTTGTGGTTTGCCATTTTCGTCATTTTGTTTATTTTGGTCAATTTGGTCGTTTAGGTAGTTTTGGTAGTTTTGTATGGCAGATTTGGTAGTTGTGGTAGATTTGGTTGGTAGTTATGCTATTTTTGGTAGTTTATTCTGGTAGTTTGGCAGTTTCGGTTGTTTTGGTAGTTGTGGTAGTTTTGGTAGTTGTGGTAGTTTTGGTAGTTGTGGTAGTTGTGGTAGTTTTGTTTTGTAGATTTGGTAGTTTCGGTAGATTTGATAGTAGTGGTAGTTTTGGTTGGTAGATTCGGTTATTTTGGCAATTGTGGTAGTTTTGATAGTTGTGGTAGTTTTGGTTTGTAGATTTGGTAGTTTTGGTTGGTCGATTTTGTATATTCAGTTGTTTTGGTAGTTGTGGTAGTTTTGGTAGTTTCGGTTATTTTGGTAGTTGTGGTAGTTTTGGTAGTTGTGGAGTTGTGGTAGTTTTGGTAGTTGTGGTAGTTTTGGTTTGTAGATTTGGTAGTTTCGGTAGTTGTGGTAGTTTTGGTAGTAGGGGTAGTATTGGTAGTTGTGGTACTTTTGGTAGTTGTGGTAGTTTTGGTAGTGGTGGTAGTTTTGGTAGTGGTGGTAGTTTTGGTAGTTGTGGTAGTTTTGGTAGTTGTGGTAGTTTTGTTAGTTGTGGTGGTTTTGGTAGTTGTGGTAGTTTTGATTGGTAAATTTGGTAATTGTGGTAGTTTTGGTTGGTGGATTTGGTAGTTTTGGTTGGTAGATTTGGTAGTTTCGGCAGTTTTAGTACGTTTGGTAGTTTTGGTCGTTTGTGTAGTTTACACAATATTTAGTTATATAAATAAAACTAGAACGGGTTGAAATAGGGTATTAAAGTTTGTATGGGGGACCAATCATTTATCAAGTTTACATACATACATAACTTCACGCCAGTTCCCTTGCGGGGTAGGCACGAACAACAGAGTGCCATTTAGGCTTATTCTTACACACCTCACTTGCCTCTTTGACATTCATAACTCTTGTCATGCAAGCTCGTCTGTTCTTAAGGCTCCTGACATCACCTTCTGCTAGTACACGATCAATTTTATCATGGAAGGTGTGTCGTGGCCTTCCACGACTTCTGCATCCATCCACTTTTGCATTGTATATCTGTTTAGTTATTCTTTCATCATGCATTCTTTCCACATGCCCGAACTACCGGAGCATTTCTTTCCTTACCTTCACCCCGACACTCTCTTTCATAAATTTATCAAGTTTATAGGTATAAAATTCATAATCTTTAAAAAAATGCGTCTTTCACTCGATCTGTCTGTCTGAATACCGAAAATGGACACTTTTGCATTGTATATCTGTTTAGTCATTCTTTCATCATGCATTCTTTCCACATGCCCGAACCACCGGAGCATTCCTTTCCTTACCTTCACCCCGACACTCTCTTTCAGACCAACTCTTTTTCTTACTTCGGTATTACGGACGCGGTCCGCGAGCGTCACTCCGCAGATTTTGCGCAGTGCTCGCATCTCAACCGCGTTTACTCTACTTTCATGCTCTCTCTTCCATACCCAACTCTCGCTTCCATACGTGAGCGTAGGTACCAGCACCGCGTTGTGTATGGCGAGCTGGGCCTTCTGGCTGAGGTTCTTAGCGCCTAGAAGAAAATAAACTTAAATTCTAATTAATCTAATAACAAATGGTTTATTGATTGTGCATATTTTGTGCATATTTCGTCTCTATTTAGTGCATATTTGCATGCATATTTTGCCATTTTGATAGTGCATATAATTCGATGTCTATTTTTTACAGATAATTACAATGTTAATACACACGGATTTTACGTTACTTAAGGGATACAAGTTGGTATTTAGAGAATGATTTTTTAATTAACAGAACTTCAACGGGCAGAGTGCCGTTGGTGGATTGCGCGATTACGAAGCAGCATGAGGTCTCGATGATGATCTTGCTCTGTGTCTACTTTTTTTTTTTGGAGCTGGACCCAGCTGAATAGCCGCAGATGGCTGTTTTAGCGATACCGGACTTTGGGGGCTTCCCGACTCCGTGGGAACAGAGGCGTTCAGCCCGGAAGCAGCGCGCTCGAGGAGGCACCTCCTGTGAGGTTAGACCTCGGCTCGACCGCTGCGGGGGATTGACTCTATATTGAGATTTAGCCCTAAAAGGCTGAATTATTTGGGAACTAATTATCGACTCCGCCGGCGGAGTCGATCCTAGTCTATCATTACTACCGCTTCGCAACGTGTTATAGCTGGAGGAGAAGAAGCGGCGGAAGAAACTCTCCAGCAACACGTCTAAGCTAATCTTCTATGGCTACTTGTGTCTGTAGTGAGTGAGTGTGATTGGTGGGTCTTACCTTTGTGTAAGAGGATCCGAGCCGGGGACTCTCCGGCGTCTGTTTTGTCTGCGTCTGTTATGCCAGGCTGATGTTCTGAGCCTCGGGGGGTTCATAGTCGCGAGGAGACGGGTGATAAAGTTACGTCTCTTTATAATATGCGTATTGAGTGACGTTAGTTCCGTGAGTTTGCGCAGGTCCAGTCTAATGTTAAACGTTATTACGGTGTATTGTGCGAAAGAGATGGCATGAGAGCGCAGCACTATACTTTCTCCGCTCTCTCTGTTAACCTTAACTGTGTACTATACAATGACATGCAAGAACTTCCGGGACGCATTTAAGTTCTGTTCATACCTCATATAAAAATAAATTCTTGATGCTATTATTGTTTTAACGTGCAAATTCGAGGTGATACAAAGATATTTTGATAGTATTTTACTACTGAAAACCATTGGGGCGGCTATAAAGCCGTGTTGGGGCGAGTTGGTCTCAATATACCGAGTGCTAATCTCATTTGTTGAATCGCTATAAACAACTCTAAAAATGTTTTGTCTCTTCTATTTTATATATTGTATGTGTCTCATTTGACAAATAAAACTTTTCTTTTTTTTCTCTCTGTCTTAATTTTTCACATAGTTTAAAATTTAATTATTTATTTATTTACTTCCCATAAAAAAAAATGAATAGAGTACCAAAATTTGAGAAAGTTAATAAAATGTTCCCATTTTATTAACTAGACACAACTAGACTGACAGGAGCCCAAACTAGGTAAACCCTATATGATGGCACTCCTGGCTCTTTCTATAATAACCGCCACCAAAGAGCACTACAACCAAAGAAAAATAAAGAGGTGTATATGTGTGTATGGGTTGGTGTGTAATTATGGTTACAAGTACGTCTAGGTGTGGGTGTATCAATGTTTGTAAAGTGTGAGTCTGTGTAAAAACAAATTGTCATTCAGCAACTCTTATCAATGTCTCAGATTCTGAGTAGTTTTGATAAGTAAACTCACTTTCCGCATCTTTCTATCTGTTTATATATTATATCCGCTACTAGGTGTGTAACTCTTTATTGAACCGACTCACTGATCCGAAACATTTAGGTGTTCCAAATGATTGGAACATCAACAATGTTTCAAATGCATCATTTGGATCTGGAATATCGCGATCTCTCTGACTCTGTTCAGCGCGATCGTGTCGCTTACGTGCGAGAGAGACCGACCAGAGCATAATGAATCACAGAGCAACAAGCGTAGCGAGAGAGAAGGAAAACAATAAAATATGAACAAATTATAATTTATTAACGATCTCACAATTTGTAATTTTTTCAAATATTACTATGAATATTCATCTTTGTTTCAACCTTAACACCGTCTGCCTCAATATGCCTGCGACACGACATATATATATCTGTATTTTTATCTTTGACAAGTTTGACACGATGTTTCAAATGAAACCGCAGCCCGTTTCTCAGCCTCAGTCCGCGACGTACCATAACAAGAAAACCATGATTTTATATCTTTGACTCAATGTTCCAAATGTTCCAAATGAAACATATCAGTGATCCGGAACATTTTACTGTTCCAGATACAAATGTTACAATCGCAAAAATGCGACATTTCTCCCACGCCTATCCGCTACTAAACCACGCAATAATTGTGTTCTGCGTAACGACGTGTACTAACTTCAGGGACGAATTTTGCTCGTACTGTACAAATTCTGAAAACCTTATATTCTTAAGTCGTTTTTTGTATAGTATTTATTTTGAAGTCACACTATGGTATCCAGCGAGCTGTTAGATGTATGTTAAGGAAAGAATCAGAAAAGAGGATATCTGTAAAACGGGGGGGGGGGGGTTATAATGTTACTGTTACTGTCTCTAGTCAAATGCGTCTTGTTTATAGCGTTTAATATAACGCCGTTAATCACATTATTGTATTATATATATTATCTGGCAATGTATAACGTCATTACCAATTAATAACAATGTCGCATCACAAGTAACGCAGTTAACTAATAGCTACATGTATGTGAGACCGTCACTAACACTAAAATTATTCCAGGTGGAGCAGGGGCATAAGAAAATTAAGGTAATCGAATAAGTCCCAAAATTAGTAACTTGAAGTAAAATTGAGCAGTCAAATGGAGTAGACGAGTCTGTCAAAAGCAGTAGATGAGTCTCTCAAATGGAATTTATTTTGAATACTTTTAACATTTCAAACAAAATACAGTGCACTTTGATAGTAAAATACAGAACCAGCTATAACAATATCGCGGCGATCGTAAAAAAAAAAAAAAATACTGTCACTTTTTGCAATTTGGGTCCAAGAATGTATTAAAGCGTACCTGTCTCCTTTACAATGCAGATGAATGACAACAAATAGTTAAAAAAAAATAGTTTATTTATCCTAAAATATTATTTATAAATTAAATCAGTAAACGTAATTATTTCCACAGCCGCATCCACAGGAGCCACTGATGGAGACACCACCAGCAGCGAAGGCGGTGCCACCGAACTCAACAGCGCCGAGGATGGGCACTTGGCCAGTGACGATAGTGGTGCCGGCGACTGGGAGCTCTCCAGCGACTGCGACGTTGCCTACACCAACGCCGCCATACGAACCACAACCACCGTTGTAGCCGTAGTCGAAGCTATTAATACCCGTGAGTGGGGCGTTTATAGGTCCAGGGAAGGGAGCGTTGATCGGACCAGGGAAGGGTCCGGGGATAGCAGGTCCACCAGGATACGGGCCTCGTAGACATTGAGCGTAGCATGTCTGAGAAATAAAAACAATTGGTTAAATTATGATTCGATATGACAGGTTCTTAAACTTTTTCTTTGCTCCTAAGGCTTAGTACGCACTACAATCAAACACGAGCGGTTTTAAACCGCGGATAAATGTATATAGCGCTATCTATACAAACGCAAGTTTTTTTTGTGTCTCATAAGTACATACATAGTACTTTACTTTTGATCTTCATTATGTATTTATTTGTTAATGGATTTGTGAAGTGAAACTTCTATATAGACGGGGAGTCTTAGGATTTTTCTGTCACGAAAAAGCGTTACGGCCGTGTGGAAGAGCGGCATAAATTTAGACAAGGCGTGGTGAGAGGCGACATAATGTTAGAGTAGACTATCGATGTTTTTATTGGTTCCGGATCGAATTCAGTTTTTTGTTTGATAAAATAAAATATATTTAAATAAAAAATCCATTAATTAAAATGTACCTAATCTAACCAAATCATAATTTGCAGTAAACCTGCGAAAAATCAAAAGGTGTGCTGGGACACATAGTACAAGTGAAACTTCAACGGACAAGTGGAGAAACGAATCGCAACAAATTGGACAAGTACATTAACAATCTGCCCGTAAAACTTCAAGTTAAAATTTTATTGCGGATTCGTTTTACCACTTGTCCGCTGAAGTTTCACTTCTACTATGTGTCCCAGAACACATTTCGATTTTTTTTATTGCATGCATCGCCTAAGAACATTCGCAACACCAAAGGTGCTGCCACTCTCTAACGGGAGACTGAAACCTGGCCACTAATACCGGAACACAACTCAGGGTTGTTATGGCGGCATACTTTAGACCAGGGGTGGTAGCCATCCAGACAGGCGGATACCCTACCATCTGGCTGTGGGTTATTTTGTCGCCTCTTACGCCAGGCCGCCCGGCCGAAGGAAATTGTATTTTTTCCTCCGTTCCTGTACGGATAAAAACGATGATAACCGGATGTACTTATGTTTAAATTACCTAACGTTTTCTGTTTTTTAAAACCAAAGCCACAACACACGTTACTCGTCAGAATTCATTGTGGTAATGAAATAAAATTAAGCATGCACGCCAACCTCTCTGCGTATTTCTACGCGTTTCTGCGTTTTCAGATATTGCTGCGTTTTCAGTTATTTTTTTTTATCGTAGTGCGTTCTAAGCCTTCTCTATACGCCTCTGTGCGCGTATTTGTACGCGTTTCTGCGTTTTCAGTTATTGCTAAGTTTTGAATTATTTTTAATCGTAGTGCGTTCTAAACCTTCTCTCTATGCCTCTGTGCGTATTTGTATGCGTTTCTGCGTTTTCAGTTATATCAGTTATTTATAATCGTGCGTTGTAAGTCTTCTCTCTACGCTTCTTTGCGTATTTGTACGTGTTTCTGCGTTTTAAGTTATTTCTGCGTTTTCAGCTATTTTTAATCGTAGTGCGTTCTAAGTCTTAAGCCTAAGGCTGACATTAATGGCCTGTTCCTATATTCTTCCAGCCTATCTGACTCCTAAAATAATATACCAACTCACCTGAAGAAGGCAAGCCTGGGCGACAATCAATAAAATAGCGAACGACTTCATATTTGTTTGTATATCTTCAACAAAAAGCTGAATTATGATTTAAGTCTTCACCACTATCCTTTTATATCAGTAAAACTTCTGTACCAATAGCTTGCAAAGCACAGTACAACTAAAACAAAACTCACCTTTATTTATACAATAATAAAGTATATAATCATATAACAATTCTTTACATAGCTAATAGTATACCATGTTCAACTTTAACTGTTAAGCAACTATCAACCCTATACAATTAAGATATGAACTATAACAACTAATTCTTTAAAATAGTTGAATAATTTCTCGGTAATAACATTGATTGTTTGATAATAAAAATAATATGAAATAATTTCAAATTTGCTAAAATAAGTTGCACTGTAGCTTATCAACTCTGTCAAGACCTTTCAATGTGATTAAAAGAAGTCCCGCGTTTGTTCCCAGGTCTGCACAAATCAGCCTGAATCTCTTGGTCGATTTGCCGTCATTTTTGTACCTTGATGCTATTTACGATAGGTATATCCAATCAGTATATCCAATGACAAGAGTTATGAATGTCAAAGAGGCAAGTGAGGTGTGTAAGAATAAGCCTAAATGGCACTCTGTTGTTCGTGCCTACCCCGCAAGGGAACTGGCGTGAAGTTATGTATGTATGTATGTATGTATATCCAATCAGCCCCAGAGTTATACGATGTATATTACTTAAGTTTAAACTTTTTTTTTTATTGCAGGAGATCAGCAGACAGGCAGACGGCTCACTTGATGGGAAGCAGTTACCATCGCCTTTGCAACACCAAAGGTGCTACAAATGCGCTGCTGCTCTCTTAAGGGAAGCTGGAACCTGGTCACTAATGCCGGAACACAACTCAAGGTTCGTACGGCGACATGCTTTAGACCAGGGCTGGTAGCCAACCAGTCGGGCAAATGCCCTACCACCTGGCTGTGGGTTGTTAAGTCGTCTCTTACGGCAGGCCGCCCGGCTGCAGGAAATTGTATTCTTTCTCCGTTCCTGCATGGATAAAACTAAAAGTACTTACATGAGGATAATTTATAACCCAATTACGTATTTGCCTGCCGATTGAAAAAATATCGATTATGGAACACCTAATCTATCTATCTATATACATAATCTGCTGATAACGCGTCATATATAATTATGAAAATAAATTACATATAAAAGTTTATCGAAAATCATGTAATTTTTGATATAATATTGTAACATATTTAGTATAAAAACTGTGTTATTTATTCTGAACCACATTCACAGGTTCAATATCCACAAAACTATTCAATAAATATAAAAAATCAAAATGGCCGCCAAAATTTTCGCTTTCGTCTGCACGCTCACAGTTTTTGTACAGGTAAATCTTTAATTACAAACAGTAAGAGAACCAAAAACGGTGAAGGAGAACATGGTGATGAAACCTACACATCGATATAACCGATGTATCAAGCCGCCTTAGACAAGCGTGGTGGGTCTGGTCTCCTATAGTGGAAGGCCCAAGCCCAGCAGTGGGACGTTTATGGGGTGTTATTATAAGATAACTAAAGTAACCGACATGACTCGTAAAGGTAACAAGGTGAAGTGGCCAATAGACTAGTCATGTCTGTCGTAGGATAGACGGTTGATGAAGGAACCCACAAACCACAGCCAGGTGGTAGGGCGTTTGTCCGACTGGATTGCTACCACCCCTGGTCTAAAGTATGTCGCCATAACATCCTTGAGTTGTGTTCCGGCATTAATGACCAGGCTCCAGCCTGTCTTAAGAGAGCAGCAGCGCATTTGTAGCACCTTGGGTGTTGCAAATGTCCATAAGCGATGGTAACCGCTTTCCATCAAGTGAACCCGTCTGCCTATTTTTTTTTATTTTTTTTATTGCAGGAGTTCAGCAGACAGGCAGACGGCCCACTTGATGGAAAGCGGTTACCATCGCCTATGGACATTTGCAACACCAAAGGTGCTACAAATGCGTTTGCTGAACTCCTGCAATAAAAAAAACGAAACTAGCCTTGTGGTGGAAACCCTGTCTCTCGGTAAACTTTGGGAACTTAAAACCTGCTTAGCAAAGAGTTGGCTGAGCATAACTTAACTATATCTTTAAGAAGACCATTACGTGTTTAGTTTTATTAGGTAAGTTTTCGATCCAAGCAGTACTTCGCTTTGCGGCAAGTGCTTCTGCTTTATAAAGCTCAGATGAGGCCGCATATGAAGTACTGCTCACACCTGTTATGTATGTATGTATGTATAATGGGAAGTGTTCCGAGGAACTATTCAGAATGGTCCTCTTCTACATTTTACATCCGCACCGCTAGCCATCGACTGGGCGTTCATTCGCCTTTCCTTGAGCCACTTCGCTCATGTACGCAACGTTTCTCTTGCGTAACGTAGGGATTTGGAAACTAACATAAATTTTATTTCATTGCAGGTTATCTCAGCTCAGTGTCTTGGCGCTCTCAATGGTTTAGGAGGACCTGGTTTCATTCCTGACGCTTTCTCTCTCAGTGGTCCAGCCTTTGGACCGGGCTACGGTCCTGCTTGTGGTTCTTACTCTGCCTTAACTGGTATAGCTCCTTCTAACCTTGGAGCGTCCTGTGGCGGCGGACTTGCAGTGACCAGCTCATCTCCTATATCTCCTACTGGTCTATCAGTGACATCAGAAAACGCTATAGAAGGTGCTCTGGCTGTAGCTGGTAACCTGCCATTCCTCGGCACTGTTGGTGTAGAGGGATTATACCAGACCATTGGTGCCGGTGCTGTGTCATATGGCTGTGGGAATGGGGCAGTTGGTATCACCTCAGAGAATGTTGGCCCAGTTGCTCCTGCCCCATTGCCTCAGGGTATTGCCCCATCCCCTGGTGTTGCCCCAGGTCTAGGTTATCCTCCATTAAACTATATGGGTAGAGGCGGTTGTGGAGCTATTTATTAATCTATTTAAAATTGTAAATTAGAATTAAGTTTTTTTTTAATAAAATTTTATATGAAGCAATTATAAGCGCTTATTCTTTATAAATGTTAATATTATGCTTTTATAATTCAGAAACTACCGTACTAATAAAGACATAAGGCAGATGTAGCCAAGAATGATGAAATGAAGCTGAACTCATTACCTTGATTACAGCTCTTAGGGCCGGCCCAAACGGTGTGATACCACGCTCTCACAGAACATCGGTATGAAACGGTTAACTTTGAGCTAACTTCGTACTGTGATATTTACGGTGACCCAATTTCCCCTTCTCCTTTATTCTTTATCACATTCCCACTATCCTATCGCAATCTTAACCTCCCTAACCCTCTATCTTTAAATCATGGCAACACATTGGCAACGCCCCTGGTGTTGCAAATGTACATACGATGTAAATCAATTTCTGTCTGGTCCCTTGAGTGTCAAATTACCGAGAGTCGAGTATATATTGAAACTAGTTTGTCTAGAAAATTGAGGGGAAAAAGGCTTTTTTTATTTTTTTATTGCAGGAGATCAGCAGACAGGCAGACGGCCCACTTGATGGAAAGCGGTTACCATCGCCTATGGACATTTGCAACACCAAAGTTGCTACAAATGCGCTGCTGCTCTCTTAAAGGAAACTGGAACCTGGTCACTAATGCCGGAACACAACTCAAGGTTATTATGGCGACATACTTTAGACCAGGGGTGGTAGCCATCCAGTCGGGCAAGTGCCCTACCACCTGGCTGTGGGTTGTTAAGTCGCCTCTAAGGACAGGCCGCCCGGCCGCAGGAAATTGTATTCTTTCTCCGTTCCTGCACGGATAAAAGCTAAGGTGGTCTGAGCATAATGAGGAATAAATTAATGCGACAAAAAAGTATTTATCGCACCCTTAAAATTGTAAAGACCGAAATCAAAATTTTAAATCATGGAATTTAAATATCTATTTCGTAAAAAATAAGGTACGAAATTGAATAACTTGATATTTATAATTAGCTCTCTATAATTCTAAGGGTGCGGTATGTTAAACTGGAAAATCGATGGACACAACTGTAAAGGTAGATCAAAAAAGAGTTTCATGGATTGTATGAAGGATTTCCTGCGGCCGGGCGGCCTGTCGTAAGAGGCGACTTAACAACCCACAGCCAGGTGGTAGGGTATTTGCCCGACTGGATGGCTACCACCCCTGGTCTAAAGTATGTCGCCATAACAACCTTGAGTTGTGTTCCGGCATTAGTGACCTGGTTCCAGTCTCCCTTAAAAGAGCAGCAGCGCATTTGTAGCACCTTTGGTGTTGCAAATGTCCATAAGCGATGGTAACCGCTTTCCACCAATGGGCCGTCTGCGTGTCTGCTGATCTCCTGCAATAAAAAAATAAAATAAATACTATTTGTGGTATGTCAGAATAGAGGAATGTATAAGAAAAAAACATATTTTACAGACCCCAAATGATTGGAAGAAGTTAAAGGAAATAAAGAAAAATCGGCGAAACTTGACAGTCCATGCTCATTGAAAGATTCCGTTAGAGATATGTCATTTGGCTACTGATGGAAAGAATTATGTGCAAAATAATTTTAGGTAAAAATATTTTTGAACTTCTACGTGTCATAGCTCATTAAAATCATCCATCCAACCCAGCAAGCATATATTAAAACACTTCATATATTTACAGTAAGATAACAAATTTAATATATACATATTATACACATACTTAAACCTACGCGCACTACCATCACATTGCATTACACGCACACTCCACAAACAAACCAAGACACACAAAGAGCCTAAAAATGAATAACCCAGGCACAGAAAAGAAAAAAAACGACACACATGGCACTAGATAGGACTTTATATAAGTATAGATATAAGGCCAACACTGCACATGCACTTCCTCACAACACCAGCATGTAACAGATACACTCTACATTAGTATAAGTTTAGTATTAAAATTAGAATAAATTAATATAATAAGTTATTCTTAAGGTACACCAAAACAGTAAAATTATTACATATATTGTCACATACACTGACAAAAATAAACAATAAGCGTGTATGGAGTCTCAAATTTTTCATAGAAATTAAGTAGTAAAAAAGGGTACGGAACTCGAGTCCGTAGAGATATTAATAATAATTTTTAAAAAAAAAAATATATATACATATTAAATGTGTTATCTTACTGTATTGTGTATTGTACTTTAACCTATAAAGGTTATAATATTTTCTTAAGTTTTCGCGACTTGTATACATAATAAAACTACGTTTTAACGGTTTTAAGCGCGGTAATTTTATTTGATTTTGGTTTTTCCGACGTTTCGGCCACTTTTCAGTATCCGTGATCACGGAAGACAAACATGTCAAGTGTCAACGAGTATTGTTAAAGTTTTATTTAGCCTACCGCCAACTTGTTAATTTTAATTTTGTTTATGTTTATTATTAACTCTATGGAAGCCTAATCTAATTTACTACCGCTTCGCAACATGTTATGGCTTGAAGAGAAGAAGCGCCGCAAGAAACTCTTCAGTAACCTCTTCAAAAACCAGTTGCCAGACCTCAAGACACTGTGAGCTCTTTCTGCGTACAACGGAACACAAACCAACTTGACTGATAATTACTTTTATTTTTATTTTATATAAAATTATTAAAGCTAGGCATGTTTGCTGAAGAGTTTCTAGCGCCGCTTCTTCTCTTCAAGCCATAACATGTTGCAAAGCGGTAGTAAATTAGATTAGGCTCCCATAGAGTAAATAATAACCTTAAACAAAATTAAAACTAAATAATTAAAATTAACAAGTTGGCGGTAGGCTAAATAAAACTTTAACAATACTCGTTGACACTTGACATCTTTGTCTTCCGTGATCACGGCCACTGAAAAGTGGCCGAAACATGGAAAAAACCAAAATCAAATAAAATTACCGCGCTTAAAACCGTTAAAACGTAGTTTTATTATCTATAAAGGTTATGAAGTAAAACGTCAATTGTTACCACATGTCAGTGGCACACAGAACGTGGTAATATTCGGCAATCACTCTATCGAATTGTATTCGAATAGATGATTCGATACAAGTTGTTACACGGGTTTATTTTAATTTTAAAGTAAAAAAGTACTTAACTGTCGGTTTTATTTAAATTTATTTATTTGATTTACTAATAATATTACACAAGTAGAACTAGTTTTATTAATTATTATACATGTATGTCTTTGAAGACCACGGGCCATAAAAATGGCCCGGACATTTGGAAGGCTTGCGTGGGGCCATGGGAAGGCCAACACGTAGAGGCCCCTTGACAAATTTAATGTAAATGTGGCGTGACACTGACCGGCGATTATCCCTGTCTACAGCATATAATAATGCACCCAAGGACAAGCCCCGGACAGCGTAGGAGTATTGTAGGAAATGAGAACAAAAAGTACCGGGCTATTAGGGTGAACTGCTAGTGGTACTAGGGGTCTGGGAATATGGGGACTATGGCGTCTGCCCGTCGCAATCTTTGGGGTACATGGAAAAATGGTCATAATAATAATTATTATTATTATTTAACAAAATTGGGTCGTTTTGTTCTTATGCCAAAAAGAATGTTTGGCACAATCGGCGTTGTGTCAGATATAATTCCGGCACAGCAATATGCTAAGTGCAAACCCTGTTTGCTGAAAATGCGGCGTACAACATTTCAAAATATGCTCTTTGTATAATAATGTATAAGGAACGTCGCTATTTCTTAAAATAAACTTTTTCTTTGCTTCTTTCTTTCTTCAACCGACCAGAACCGCCGTCCACGGGTAGACGCCGCGTTCGACCAGTGGACCTGGCGAGGTCAACGAGTGGACGTAGCGTGACCCCCGAATTGGCAAGTAGTTTGTCAACGACTGGCATTACACCTATAAGTGAATCACTTCAAGCGTATGGTTCACTCATAGCTCGCACGTGCCTAGTCTGCGAGCAAGACCACCACCATATACGGTGCTGGGCGGTTTTACGGAGGTTGGACCCTAATACTTTGTTATCAGAACTTTCCAATTGACAGTTAAAAAATTGAAATGGAGGGGGATGCAATTTTAAAGATTTTGAAAACTAATATCTCCGCACACATTCAGAGACTGACATATTATGAAAACATAAGGGCTATAATTTTGATAAAACGGCTAAGAAAGTCCAAAAATATGTAGTTGTATAATATTATGTGAAAATAATAAAACAATTATTGCATCAGTTGATAGGCATTTTGTCATTTATTGACAGTAAAATCGGTTAACGTCGCTGCTATATTTTCTTAGTAGGCGTAGGGACCGCCGCAGCCGCAGCCGCAGGAGCCGGCGATGGAGACAGCACCAGCAGCACAGGCGGGGCCACCGAATTCAACGGCACCGATGATGGGCACGTTGCCAGCAACAGCGGTGGTACCGGCGACGGGGAGCTCGCCAACGACACCTACGTTGCCGACGCCAGCGCCGCCGTAGCCAGCGCCGTAGCCGATACCGCGGCCAGCGATGCCGTAGCCGGCGAGGCCGTCGTAAGCGAGGCCGTCGTAGCCGAGGCCGCCGTAGGCGCCGAGGCCACGGCCGCAACCGCAACCACCGAGACCGATGGCGGGGGCGCTGATGCACTGACCGAAGACGGTCTGCAGAAAAAAATAGTTTATTGCATATGACTTGAAAATATATACATATACTAGCTGTTGCCAGCGGCTTGACTCACGTAGATTAAAATTAATCATATATGAACAGCCCTTACTTCAAGACTTGAGGAGTAGAATTTCCAAAAACGCCAATATACGTATTATGCCTTTTTTTTTACCAGAAGAAGTTACATAAAATTTTATGCTGCTTACTTTGAAAAAAATTTTCAAAGTAAGTTTCTACGGATTGAATTTTCAAGTGACATCTATTGTGTAGAAAAACCCGCATATAAGTTTTCACGCTCCTAGCGCCAATAATTTAGACTGCGTGTTGATATATCAACCAGTCAAGCAGTGAGGTCAAGCAGTTACATACTATGAATTAGATTATATACCATTCTTGGCAAAATTATTACGGTTGTAAACTCAGAACATTACGCTTCCACATAACCCTTACTTACTAATCTTAAGTAAGGGTTCTTACTTAATTCCGTCTGATCATATATAAATATAATATCATATAAGTATAATATTGTTACAACTTAGCCCCCCTCCCCCTAAAGTACATGTAAGCAGTAGCGTCGTACTTAGTCGCTATTTCTTCAAATATTTTTTCTTTATTTATTTTAAAATAAAATATATTGTATTTTCTATTATATTCTAAAGCGATTGATGAAAAACACAGATTTCGTAATTTTGGTTGGTTATACCGGTATAGGTAGGACCCGTAGATATAATAATCTTTCTAAATAAGTTTTCTATATTAGTCAATAATTGGGGAAATACTAGCTTCTAAACTCGTAAATAATAATAATAAACACTTTATTTCAGACTGTGATCCATATTGTATTAATTACAAATGACTTAAACTAAATACAGGTAGTAATTAATTATATATATTACAAAATTTTAACCTCTGACCATTTTATGCCAATGACTACCCCATGTAAAACGTGTTACCCGTCTCTAAATTCTGAATTATGAAATGAAAATTCTGAAAAAAATCAAAGTGATACATTTTAAGCAATACTTTGAAGAGGATCCGTTAAGTAGTCTTTGAGGTATGAACTGCTAGGCATTTTTATTTTTTGTAAATTAACAAAAAAAAATGGAAGATAAACTTATTTATTTATTGATAAGTATTTTCACATAAAATATTTAAAACTCAAAACTAAATAAAAAATTAGGTGTCTTTGGGACACCCGACAGACGTGATAAATTAAACTAATCTTAGTTGGTCCAGTAGTTTTTCCGTGATCACTGAACAGACAGACTGGCGCCGTAACGCGTGACGTAACGAAGTAGTTTACCTTAAGAAGTTATCACTTCAGAATGAAATGCTGGCCGCATTTCCACGCTCACAGCCTTTAGGTCACGCGAGACTTTTTTGAAGTGAAACCTCTATATAAACGAGGTGTCTTAAGATTTTTCTGTCACGAAAATGCGTTACGATCGCATGAAGGAGCGACATAAATTTAGACTAGACGTGGTGAAAGGCGGTATAATTTTAGAGTAGACTATGGATGCGTTTCTTGGTTCCGGATCGAATTCAGTTTATTTTTGTTTGATAAAATAAAATATATTTAAATAGAAAATGCATTCATTAAAATGTACCTAACCTAACCAAATCATAATTTGCAGTAAACCTGCGAAAAATCGAAATATGTGCAAGTGTGTGAGAAGGTTTTCAAATTGGACAAATACATTAACAATCTGCCCGTAAAACTTCAAGTTAAAATTTTGTTGCGATTCGTTTTGCCACTTGTCCGTTGAAGTTTCACTTCTACTATGCGTCCCAGTATACATTTCGAATTTGTTCTTATTTTTAATACTTGTGGAAATATGTTGTAAATAAATAAATAATATAATAAATATATGTAGTACTCACCTGGACCAAGCAAGCTTGGACGCAGAGAAGAAGGAAAGCGAAGGAAGACATGTTGGTTTGATGATCAACAAAAAGCTGAATGTATCATCAAATGCTTAAAGGTCATCTATTTATATGTCAATTACCTTTCGGCCTGCAATTACAATCACTTTAACCTTGATATCATCACGTAACTTCTCCTTAACATTTAACCTTGACATGAATACGTGACCTAATTTTATTATAGCAATGATTGTTTGACATAATTTCAAAATTTTATTAAAGAAAGTTCTATGTTGTAACTTTATAGATAGTATGTTCAATGTAGTATAAAAACAAAGTTCGGAGTTCAATAAAATATTCTCGAGCTATATCTCGTATAATCTTAGCAATGGCAGCTAAAGTTCTTCTCGCTCTTTGCGCTTCTGTCCTCATGGCCCAGGTATATAGAACCTAATCATTATCATCTATATATAATAGTAAGATTTATTGAAAGAAAGAAAAATATTATATATTATTTCATTAATTAATTTCAATTTTACACAATACAACAATACACACCTTCCATGATCAAACTGATCGTGTACTAGCAGAAGGTGATGTCAGGAGCCTTAAGAACAGACGAGTGTGCATGACAAGAGTTATGAATGTCAAAGAAGCAAGTGAGGTGTGTAAGAATAAGCCTGAATGGCGCTCTGTTGTTCGTGCCTATCCCGCAAGGGAATTGGCGTGAAGTTATGTATGTATATACAACAATATGCGTTACGCCACATTAACAGCGAGACATCAGATAAAAAGCGTTTTTTGGTCGATTTCTCAGCCGTTGTTACAGTAATTATACACACTTTAATGCGGTGAAAAAAATATATGTCAATCTTGATCATATTTCTGAGGTAACCATTGTACTCAAAACGCATTTTCGATCAATTTTCTCATACATACATACATAACTTCACGCCAGTTCCCTTGCGGGGTAGGCACGAACAACAGAGCGCCATTTAGGCCCATTCTTACACACCTCACTTGCTTCTTTGACATTCATAACTCTTGTCATGCACACTCGTCTGTTCTTAAGGCTCCTGACATCACCCTCCGCTAGTACACGATCAATTTGATCATGGAAGGTGTGTCGTGGCCTTCCACGACTTCTGCATCCATCCACTTTTGCATTGTATATCTGTTTAGTCATTCTTTCATCATGCATTCTTTCCACATGCCCGAACCACCGGAGCATTCCTTTCCTTACCATCACCCCGACACTCACTCTCATCAATTTTCTCGATAGAAAATAATTGCAAAGTGACATCTTAACGTGTTCTTCAATCTTTAATATTGTTATTACTGTTAATCGTACATCGCTAAAATAAATAACAGTAACGTATTGTATCGAAGGGGCGTCTACGTGTTGGCCTTCCCACGCAAGTCCTGCAAAAGTCCGGGCCATTTTTATGACCCGTTGTATTATGAAATATGTATTAAAAGGCACCACTTTAATCTATGAGGTTTGCGTGTGACGCTACACACCCTTAAATTAAAAATTATTATTAAAAATAACCACACACAAATCATGAAAAATATTCAATTTGTATTGTTTTAATTGGATACTGTAAATTTGACGGTTGATCAAAACAATTTCAAAGTTATCAAACTATAAGCCCTTTGTCTATTTCTTATTGTTACAAGATGTCCACCATAGTAATCATGAGAACCATAGTGTATATTAATATCAGATAGACAATCGTCATAGATAATATTTTTAGTCGATTTATCAGATGATTCGATTTATAATTAAATTACCATTTTCTACCGGTTAGTTAATTTTATAAGCCCACTAAATTATCGTTTAGATAATTTAGTCCATCAGTAACTAATTATTATAATTGTTCCTGTATTCAGGCAACACTATGATGTAATTGCTATTTTTAGCAATGTTATTGTTTTGTAGGGTAGCATTTTTGAAAAATAAAGGGGAAACCCTGCCCAAATAGTTAATATTTGGTATATTTGGTACTTTGTCACCCAAATCTCTGCAAGGCTGTTACATTATATTGCTGGACACTTTTGGACATTTGCAACATCACATGTCAAGTCAGCCTGTAGGGAATCTTTGTTAAAGAAGCCCATTTTTTTCTTATTAATACTGAAAGAAATCGTTAGTCTAGTCTTTATGACCGAGTGATTTTAAATTTGTGTAATCAACTTCTAATATATTATTGCCTTCAATAATCTTGATAAAATTATTTATAAATAATACGTGGTGTTGAAATTATTAGAGCTGTTTCACTTATTAAATTAATCTTCTTATTAAATCTTCTATTTACACATTTTCTAATACTATTTATATTCATATAATTATACCATCATCCTTCGTCGCTCTCAACTCACGCTCCAATTCAATCTTCTCTGATCCATTTTCCACCACCGTCTAATGTTTATCTTTTCTTTCATTCAACATCTATCTTTCTCGCTCACACATCGTTCGAAACTACTCTCAACTACTCTATGCAAAACCACTCATAAGTTCAGAAATAGTCACAGTATTATAAATATATATAAGTCAAATTTTTATTAATTCAGGAATTTCTGAAATGAAACTGATGTGTTTCTCTGAAAAGAGAAAGTTTTATTCATTTTAGTGCACATAATTATGTAACTAAATATACGCTAAATATTGAACTTAACCCTAAGCTTACCTGAAAAGACATTCAAAGCCAATTCATATAAATGCCTATTAAAATAATTTTATTATTTGTTATTCACTTTCCAAAAAATATTTGTTTCCACCATCATTCGCAGATTTAAATATGTCACTTAGGTCGCGTTCCACTTGAATTGTCACATACTGTTTTACTGAACTTTTATGTATGCCTTAATTGGGTACAAATTGTATATATAATTTCATTACAGTATATATATTATTGAAAATAAATTATTGTCTTGAAAATTTAAATTATAGAAAAGTCTTTTTTAGCCTTGCAGGATCTGTGATAAATATCTGTACAGGAACGGAGAAAGAATACAATTTCCTGCGGCCGGGCGGCCTGTCGTAAGAGGCGACAAAACAACCCACAGCTAGGTGGTAGGGCATTTGCCCGACTGGATGGTTACCACCCCTGGTTTAAAGTATGTCGCCATAACAACCTTGAGTTGTGTTCCGGCATTAGTGACCAGGTTCCAGTCTCCCTTAAGAGAGCAGCTGCGCATTTGTAGCAACTCTGGTGTTACAACTGTCCCTAGGCGATGGTAACCGCTTTCCATCAAGTGAAAAAAACCTTGAAAAAGAAATTGTATCCAAACGAATAACGCACGAACGAAATTTGTTGCAATATTTTGTATGTTAATTAACTTGAATGTATGTATATGTTCCAGTCCGCTGTTGGCCAGTGCTGGGAACGCGGCCTCGCCGCTCCTTGCGGTGGCATCGGCTACGGTGGCTACGGTGCCTACGGCGCCGGTTGCGGCTATGGTGCCGACATCGCCGCCGCCAGCTCCCTGAACGCCGCCTGGGGTGGCGGCCTCGGCGTTGCCAGTGGCTCCGCCATGGGCCCCACCGGCCTCAACGTCGCTTCTGAGAACGTGTACGAAGGCCCTCTCGCCGTCGCTGGCAACCTGCCTTTCCTCGGAACCGTCGCTGTTGAGGGAGTCTTCCCCACCGCTGGTGCTGGTGCCGTCTCCTACGCCTGTGGCGACGGTGCTGTCGGCATCACCGCTGAAGAAGGTGGCATCGGCTACGGAGGTCTCGGCTATGGAGGTCTCGGCTATGGCGGCCTCGGCTACGCCGGTCTTGGTTACGGCGGTCTCGGCTACGGAGGCTATGCCGGTCGTCTTGGAGGCTGCGGTTGCGGTCTGTAAGATGTTTCTTACACTTTGCAACTAGAATATGAACTGATTACCGAAATATATCCATTTGCTTGCATTTGTTGTTTCATTATTTATTAATTATACGGGTTGTCTGGAAGAGATCGCTTTTTAGCGATAATACCGCCCTTTGTACACAATTAGAATAATACTAGTTCGTAAGTTTTCTTTAATGGTGTTCATTAAACTGTTATCTATCTACCTAATACATTATAACAAAGAGAGAAAGAAAGAAAGAAAGATCTTTATTTGAAGAAATAGCGACATAATTATATTCCTTATACATTTATATACAGAGAGCATATTGTTGTGCCGGAATTATATCCGACACAACACTGATTTTATTTTTATATATGCCGATTATATTTTATAAGCAAAACTAATAATGGCACGAAAGAAGAACAAACACTAAGCAATGTCAATTGGACAGTAAAAACCACTAATAACATACACTACAATCACAATTGGCGCCATAAGTTATTTCTTGCTTTTATAAAATCTCAACTAAAACTTTCAATCGATCTCTTATTATTTAGAACTTATTTTTTAAACCTAGTCACAAATTGAAGGTGAAGATGAGTCAAATATACAGTAATTACTATACTGAATTTTTTTGTAGTAGTGTCAATAGATTACGACAAATTCAAAAACATTGTCGTGCTAATTACGTGTAATAGCTCGAGTAAGCGAAAAAGCGCGGCATGTGTAAAGATGTAGCCTACACGGTTTTGGCTTTCACATTTATACTTGAACTAGACAGTCGTTTTAGTTAATATTGTAGGTGTAACTCATAGCGGTATACGGCGTTCAGTTCTATGCTTTTTTTTTTTTTCGTCCTTCGCCTTATGCCAGGGCTACGGGTATATGACCTAGCCTCTCCGCAGCCCTGGCAGGCGTGGGCCCCCCTCACGAGGCCTCTTCCATTGCCGGGGATTCATCCTCCGGCATCATCATGCTCTCTTTGGCGTGGGGCGGTCTGTAACGCGCCCCACGGGAGGAGAGATGAGCGCGCGCGGAACACTCGCGCTCTCATCTCGATTCAGTTCTATGCTAAGCCAAGCGAAATGCATACTCACTTCACTTTGTATAGGAATAACATATGACAACTAAAGCACAATCGTGGGAAATCTAGCAGTGACAAATGTTATGAGACCGTTTTTTTTTTTAATTTAAGGCTTGGCAACTAGGCCTTTAAGCCAGACGCCGTTGTATTGTAGGCTACAATCGACGTCATTCAACGGAGTTCTTGTGAAAACTCGAAAGGACACATTTGGCTATATAGTTCACATTTCTCGCAAAAACACATAATTACTACTCAAAAACTATCAATATCCTACAACTATTGTTCATTTTAGAGCTAATTTTACACATTTTTAGAAAATAAAACTGCACAGCACAACGTTCCCTTACAATTCCCGCCAAAAACTCCTCATGAGACCGTCAATCTATTGAGACTACGTTCCACAAGCGACTCACAACGACCACGTTCACGACACAATCGTAAACTCAAGTGGAACGGTTATTCTACCCACCTCTCGGCATGGGTCGTCATGAGCCCTGCATGAGCGAAAATCATGACGTCATTAGTGAAGATTTTGCCACGACAGTAACGACTGCGGTCGCCTTGTAGAACGGCAGACGGAGTGTTAAAGACTTCTTTAAATATTAATTCGTTGTGGACTGTAAATATTTTAATTATTAAAGAAAACTACATGTGCATAATACAATGACGATTTTAATATTTTTTTAAGTTTAAGGCTTGGCAACTAGGCCTTTAAGCCAGACGCTTTTGTATTGTAGGCTACAATCGACGTCATTCAACGGAGTTCTTGTGAAAACTCAAAAGGCCACTTTTGGCCGTGTAGTTCACATTTCTCACAAAAACACACAATTACTACTCAAAAATTATCAAGATCCTACAACTATTGTTCATTTTAGAGTAATTTTACACATTTCTAGAACATAAAACTGCACAGCACAACGTCCCCTTTCAGTTCAAGTTCAAAAACTCGATTTTAATAATAATGGAGGGAAAAAACAGATAAAAAACAAAAGAACATCTATGTTCCAAATTCAAACATATAGTATGTTCGGCGGCCAGTACCATGCCATACAAAATTAATTAAAACTCTTTGTTGGAGATTCCAACACGGAGCATTTTGGTCATTGTGAGATACTAAAGGAATGCGCACAGAGTGATCAGTGAACTATAGAGTGTGTCTCACGGAGAAAATCCCGCGGCGAAAAATAAAACTAATCAGGATTTTAATGTAAATGTGGCATTATATTATTAGTTTATTATTTATCCGTACAGGAACGGAGAAAGAATACAATTTGCTGCGGCCGGGCGGCCTGTCGTAAGAGGCGACAAAACAAGCCACAGCCAGGTGGTAGGGCATTTGCCCGAATGGATGGCTACCACCCCTGGTCTAAAGTATGTCGCCATAACAACCTTGAGTTGTGTTCCGGCATTAGTGACCAGGTTCCAGTCTCCCTTAAGAGAGCAGCAGCGCATTTGTAGCACCTTTAGTGTTGCAAATGTCTATAGGCGATGGTAACTGCTTTCCATCAAGTGGGCCGTCTGCCTGTCTGCTGTACTGCAATAAAAAAATTATAGTATATTTATTAATGCCCTGGCAGAAGAACAGTACTTTTTTCCATGCTAATACTATTAAATTGGAAATTTTCTAGAATTATTTTATCTAACATTCCGTTGCGCGAACGTAGCGCCGTGTCTGCGAGACTTCTATTCTGAGACAGAGTGTAATAAATCTGAATGGGGGTGTCGAGTTTGCATAATTAATTTAAAAATAAGAAAAAATCAGAAGGATTAACGGTCCAGTAGACATGCATGTAGTAGATATGCAACCTAATTTTGTTTCCTCTGTCTGTCTGTTAAAGCACCACATGAAAACTATTTAACGGATTCAATTGAAACTCGACACCGAGCTAGCTTATATCCCGAATCAACAGTTAGGGTACGTTTTATTCTGATAAATGTCGTTTGTGGGGGTTCATTTGTTGTGTGTGATGCGTCGATGATGTTACCCCGTTGGATAGGGTGACGAACCACTGGCGAGAGTCCATGGCTCCATCGCCGCGGGAGCTAGGCTCAACCGCTGCAAGGGAGTAACACAATAAGACGACGAGTGTTGTACTTCAGGTGTAATTTTTGCTTGATTAATTTAATATATAAACGTAGCCTTCTGGGCACGTCACCCATAGACCGTGATCTAGGCTCAGTATTCTACTTATAGTCTTGAGGAACTGTGGGTAGTATTCAATACAAATAAGTTAAGTTTTCTAAAATTAAAATATTCGAAATAAAATTAAACTGAGGACTATATATATATAAATCTTAACTGCTACGTGATAATATGTAAAATCCTAAACATGTTCGTAGATGCATCTCCGTAGGTTTTCTGTTTTCTGTATTGACAGATTTTGGCACGTACGTGAACTACTCAGTTTTAACCTTGCTTTTATGTATCAATAAATTATTCCAATTATTAACATTATTATTAACTTCTAGGCGCTAAGAACCTCAGCCAGAAGGCCCAGCTCGCCCTACACAACGCGGTGCTGGTACCTACGCTCACGTATGGAAGCGAGAGTTGGGTATGGAAGAAAGAGCATGAAAGTAGAGTAAACGCGGTCGAGATGCGAGCACTGCGCAAAATCCGCGGAGTGACGCTCGCGGACCGCGTTCGTAATACCGAAGTAAGAAAGAGAGTTGGTCTGAAAGAGAGTGTCGGGGTGAAGGTAAGGAAAGGAATGCTCCGGTGGTTCGGGCATGTGGAAAGACTGCATAATGAAAGAAGGAATAAACAGATATACAATGCAAAAGTGGATGGATGCAGAAGTCGTGGAAGGCCACGACATACCTTCCATGATCAAATTGATCGTGTACTAGCAGAAGGTGATGTCAGGAGCCTTAATAACAGACGAGCTTGCATGACAAGAGTTATGAATGTCAAAGAAGCAAGTGAGGTGTGTAAGAATAAGCCTAAATGGCGCTCTGTTGTTCGTGCCTACCCCGCAAGGGAACTGGCGTGAAGTTATGTATGTATGTATGTATGTAATAAATTATTCCATGTACGTGACGTAACATCGTTTTTCCGTAGGGTATACTAATATACCCAATAAGATGGTGGTGCGGTAGTATTCTTTTATATACCGCTGATGCATTTCAATAACAAACACGTCGTCATGGCAACGCGAACGTAGTTTCGCTGGCACTGGTAGTATTATAATAAACTAGAATGAATAGAATATTCTTTATTGCACCAAGAAAATAATACACATGAGTTAACAATCGTATAACTAGTACAATCGGCGGTCTTATCGCTAACAGCGATTTCTTCCAAACAACCTTTTGGAGATAATTTCACATGTGTAAAATGGGTCGGTATTCAGTGCGCATAGTTTAAAATATATACAATCATATATACATATATTAATAGTAAATCAAAATACACATACATATTTATATACAAATATATGTACACGTAGAGTTACATATACATACATAAATTACTGTTTACAAATTTAGATAGTGATCTTTGAGGAGTTTATTAAAAGATGTAAGTGACTTTGCACTTCTGATGCTGATTGGTAATGCATTCCGCAATCTTACAGCCTGCACAGTAAGTTTTCAGAATAAACTACCTAAAATAATAACTGACCAGATACCAGATACTTGTATTTTTGAATTGACGTGGAACACTGTACAAAATAAAAGTACTAGCTTGAGATCCCAGTCACCCCAGACTTACGTGATTTTAGGAAAGATGAAATTTTTAGTATCGGTAGTTTAACATCAACTTAGAAAGGAATGGATACTCGCTAAGCTGAAAGCGGGGCCGTTTCTCAGGTAGCAGGTTTCAAAGGTGGAAAATAACCATGTTAACTTACGTCAAAGTAGCGAGGCTAGTTTTTACTTATGCCATATATGATATTGTTATAAACGAAGATATACAGTCGCCAGACACATCCTGTAGGCCATAAATTTTGACAGACACGTTAAAAAACATGTGGGAACTTACGTCGTTTTAGGAAGGCTGAATTTTATATATATATATTATCAAGTATAATATTTTAAAATATTTTCCGAGAGCCAGACAAATCTGACGGGCCAAACATCTTCCCATGGTTATTTTCCACCTTTGATATCTGCTACCTGAAAAACGGCCCCGCTTTCAGCTTAGCGAGTGTCCATTCCTTTCTAAGTTTATGTTAAACTACCGATCCTAAAAATTTCATCTTTTCTAAAATCACGTAAGTCTGGGGTGACTGGGATCTCTATCTATACTGGACACTTTTTATAAGAGATTTTTAAAGTTAAAATTCTGCTACATTTGAAGAGAAAATTTATGGACTCAGATAACCTACAAACAACGCCATATGGATGCCAAACATGGACTCCTACTATAAAAGTGAAAAGAAATATAAGATAAAGAGCAACTGAGAAAAGCGTGTTAAGCATTAGACTGAAAGATAAAGTAGACAGTGATAAAATACGCAGAAATATCAAAATCATTGACGCTTTTGCACAATAGCGAAACTAAAGTGGAGATGAGTAGGCCACGGAAGATGGAGCCAACGAGTCCTACACTAGTTCCCTAGGGGCAGCAAACAGGGACTCGGATGACCCATCAGAAGGTAGAACGATGATATTCAAATACACACACCGGCATAATTAGCGGACCACAAAAAATAAATTAAGAAAGCGGTACTGAAAAAAAAAGAATATGGAATAATATGGGTTGTATTTAAAATTTGTTATGTTTTTATTGCATGAATTCAGCAGACAGGCAGACGGCCCACTTGATGGAAAGCGGTTACCATCGTCTATGGACATTTGCAACACCAGTAGTGCTACAAATGCGCGGCTGCTCTCTTAATGGAGACTGGAACCTGGACACTAACGCCGGCCGGAACACAACTCAAGGTTGTTATGGCGGCACACTCTAGACCATGGACCAGTAATAATAATTAGGTACTAATTTGCAACTAAATTAACATCTCTTAATGTAGTATTTGTGGAGTCTATAGTAATTTTTAATGAAAAAATAGCAAAGAGCACTTTTGTCAGATTATATATTAAGTTAAAAATGGAATAATTTTAATATTAAAAACATTACATAACTGTAAAGAAATAAAATTTTAGTATCGCGTATTTTCTTCCCGTAGTCTTACACAGTTTCCATCCCTCTGGCATGCTGCCAATGATGCTAACAATTATTTTTTTGGGCCGCCTTAAGGTTCCTCTACCGTACTATTATGTATAGTATCTTACTACATTTTAGCCAATTTTACTATATATTATAGTAAAATAATACTGTTGCAGTCTCGTGCTTGTAAAACCTATTTTGTTCATAGAATAGTGTTTTTTGAATGTGATATTTTTTTATGTCAAAGTTTTGGTTTGTTTTTTTTTGTCGTGTGAAAAATATTGACGGAAATACGTGCATTAATTTTAATTGTGTTTATTAGGTCGAAATAATAGTAAATTAACACAAAAAGAGAGTATTTATTTATTAAAACCACGGGATTTATATCATCGACCACAACAAATACAGTGCGAACGATATTTTTATTGCTAAATCAATTGTCACGGTTTTTTTCAGATTCTTGATTAATTTAAAAATAATAGATCTTTACTGGCCAAAGAGTTTTCTTTTTTGGTAAAAAGATTCTGCTTTTTAGCAGTAACAATAACGGAATAAATAAAATATAAAATAAATAACATTTTTTTCTTTAAATTTCCCAAATGTACTATATTTTTATAACTTGAAAACAAAAATACTATTTTTTCTTCAAAAAAAATGGCAACCCTAGGCCACCTCTGCCGTTGTTCAAACGTATTTCGCGTTTCACTTATATTGTTTAGGGGCGGCTTTTTGGACTTTACTTTTCTTTTTAACAAATCCCAAACATGCTCTATTGAATTCATGTCCGGGATTCTTGCGGGTCACTGCATTACTGTTACAACCACATTTTTGTGGTTTTTACTAGTGTTCCACTAATTTTGCCTGTGTGTGTAGTAGCAGAGAAATGATATATTGATGAAGCTAAAGAACAAAATACATGGCATGACATGAAGGAGGCTTTCATACAACAGTGGATGGGCCCTTTTCAGAAAATAGAGGCTATTTTATTTATTGAAGTGAAACTTCTTTAGAATCGTTGTGATTTGAAAATCGGTGAAACAAAAAAGTGACACTAAAAAGAGATAAACATATAAAATTCAAGCTTATTTAATTCGAAATAAAACACATCTCTTTACCCGTTAGTATTAATTTTAAATTTAAATAAAACTTAAAAGATTTCAAATTAGTTGTAGCTCTATCTGCATATACTTAAGGCAAATATTCTTTTATACGTAGATCAAAGGAAATTTTACTTAACAGTGCATTGAATTTTAAACTTTATAGTAGTGATTCAAAGCGTAATTTAGATTGAATTTTTTGAATTATAATATTGTTACGAGCTACAGGACTCGAATTAAAATGACGTTGTAATTACTATAAAATTTATTAGAACTATACAAACACGTATAACACAGGTACAAATACAACTGGACACAACCAGTGCAAACTGCACAATTCAATAAAACGCGCAAAGTCCGTCACTATATAGCTTATCGAATGTACACACGTCTTGCTAGTATTGTAATCGTCGCTTGACTGCTTCACCCCTCCGTTCGGGCATTCCTTTTATCCTGTATAAATACAATATGTCTCGACGCAAAACAATAGTTTCCAAGAATTAGTTCGACACACCTGTCTAATGACTGCCATAAAAGATTATAATACACAATAGACTGTTTTTCTTAATTACAAATTATAAACACAAAGTAAAAAAAAGAAGTCCAAATGCGGGCAGGTTATAATAAACTGTTCTTTATGGCAGGCAGGTGTGCATTTGCTTTTGTCGGCATGTAACAATATACTGACCGATGTAGGCTAAAGGAATTATATTTACATTAATAAAAGTTAGAGAAGAATTATCTATGAGTATATTCTCTGAAGTTTCACTTCCACTGCGTGTGAACTGCACACACACACACACACACACACACACACTTTTTTTTTTACAATTTGTACCGCAACTTAACAGTGCCTGCAAAAAAGTTGGGTCATGAGTCGCATGTATTATTTATAGTTCGCATAGTTTCATTTTTTTTTTTAAAGTGCTGTTTTCATCCCTGTGATTAGGCAAGTCCAAGCGTACTTTCAGAATAATAGAATTAAAAAATTATTTTTCCATTTATTATAACAAAAAAAAAACAAAAGTCCAGTTGTGTTATAGAAACAGTACACTTTCTCAATCTTTGCCTAGAAAAAGTAGATAAAATATTGGAAACATGACTCCAATACTTTTTTATCTTTCCTCATTTATGTGCGAGGGACGGTCGACTTGAAGCAGAGGAAGGGAAGCCATTTTCAACTTATTGAACAGTTAACGTTTGATTACCGGTATATTACCTTTTGTTTATAGATATATCAAACTTTAGTTAAATGGTAATGCCACAGGCGTGTGCGAAATGTCACATTTTTGCGATTGGAACATTTGTATCTGGAACAGTAAAATGTTACGGATCACTGATATGTTTCATTTGGAACATTGAGTCAAAGATATAAAATCCTGGTTGTGTTGTTATGGTACGTCGCGGACTGAGGCTGAGAAACGGGCTGCGGTTTCATTTGAAACATCGTGTGAAACTTGTCAAAGATAAAAATACAGATATATATATATATATATATATATATATATATATATATATATATATATATATATATATATATATATATATATATATATATATATATATATATATATATATATATATATGTCGTGTCGCAGGCATATTGAGGCAGACGGTGTTAGGGTTGAAAAAAAGATGAATATTCATAGCAATATTTGAATAAATTACAAATTGTGAGATCATTAATAAATTATAATTTCCTTATATTTTATTGTTTTCCTGCTCTCTCGCTACGCTTGTTGCTCTGTGACTCTTTATGCTCTGGTCGGTCTCTCTCACACGTAAGCGACATGATCGCGCTGAACAGAGAGTCGGATAGATCGTGATGTTCCAGATCCAAATGATGCATTTGGAACATTATTGATGTTCCAATCTTTTGGAACACCGAAATGTTTTGGATCAGTGAGTCGATTCAGTAAAGAGTTACACACGCCTATAATGCCATAAATACATGCCTTGTGAAGCTTTGATAGTGACGTAGAACTGAATGCTTCTGGCGAGTCTTTTTACTACTTCATCAAGTTCAGGTTAACACAATTTTGTATGGCACGCCTTATGTTTCCCTTCACGCTCACGAGATGGTGCTAAATTTTTCCTATACAAAATAGCCAAGAACCCACTCCTGGCTATTTTTTTTATTTTATTATTTTATAGCAGGAGATCAACAGACAGGCAGACGGCCCACTTGATGGAAAGCGGTTACCATCGCCTATGGACATTTGCAACACCAAAGGTGCTACAAATGTGCTGCTGCTCTCTTAAGGGAAATTGGAACCTGGTCACTAATGCCGGAACACAACTCAAGGTTGTTATGGCGACATAGCTTAGACCAGGGGTGGCAGCCATCCAGTCGGGCAAATGTCCTACCACCTAGCGAATCGTATGGGAATTTTAAGGTTAACAGAGCTTTCAATTTATATTTCTCCCTATACAGCTTACAATTTAGACCAGCGTAATTTCCTAAGGGACACTTGCACTTACAGTCCACTTAGCGCCAGATATTCCATGACCAACACAACCAAGACAAAGTGCGATAATTATTATGTACGATTTTTGATGAAACCATTCACACTGCACCGAGCAGTTAGCGAGTGTCAGACGACAAATGAGTATATTATAAGCCAGTCATAATTAATACATACATAACTTCACGCCAGTTCCCTTGCGGGGTAGGCACGAACAACAGAGCGCCATTTAGGCTTATTCTTACACACCTCACTTGCTTCTTTGACATTCTTAACTCTTGTCATGCACGCTCGTCTGTTCTTAAGGCTCCTGACATCACCTTCTGCTAGTACACGATCAATTTGATCATGGAAGGTGTGTCGGGGCCTTCCACGACTTCTGTATCCATCCACTTTGCATTGTATATCGGTTTAGACATTCTTTCATCATGCATTCTTTCCACATGCCCGAACCACCGGAGCATTCCTTTCCTTACCTTCACCCCGACACTCTCTTTCAGACCAACTCTCTTTCTTACTTCGGTATTACGAACGCGGTCCGCGAGCGTCACTCAGCAGATTTTGCGCAGTGCTCGCATCTCGACCGAGTTTACTCTACTTTCATGCTCTCTCTTCCATACCCAACTCTCGCTTCCATACGTGAGCGTAGGTACCAGCACCGCGTTGTGTACGGCGAGTTGGGCCTTCTGGCTGAGGTTCTTAGCACCTAGAAGTTTACCTAACGCTCCATTCAAACTATTCCCCAAATCATAATTCATTATAGTTAAAGTATGCTAATTAAAAACAACAAATAGAATGTTAAGTATCTGTCATGTATTGGATTCAAAATCGGGTCAGATATTTTTTAATTTAGTAAGCGTAGGGACCGCCGCAGCCGCAGCCGCAGGAGCCGGCGATGGAGACGCCACCAGCAGCGCAGGCGGTGCCACCGAAGCCAACAGCGCCGATGATGGGCACGTTGCCAGCGACAGCGGTGGTACCGGCGACGGGGAGCTCGCCAACGACACCTACGTTGCCGACGCCAGCGCCGCCGTAGCCAGCGCCGTAGCCGATACCGCGGCCAGCGATGCCGTAGCCGGCGAGGCCATCGTAACCGAGACCGTCGTAGCCGAGGCCGCCGTAAGCGCCGAGGCCACGGCCGCAGCCGCAACCACCGAGACCGATGGCGGGAGCGCTGATGCACTGACCGAAGACATTCTAGAAAATGAAGAAAAATGTAAAGTTTTGTAAAAATGGTCTACGTTACCATCCAGTAATAAGATGGGACGCGCCTTAGTATGGGACGCGTCTTGCGTCGATACTTTAGCGGCGGCGCTTCTTCCAGCCACAAGCATGTCAGCTGGCATGGTTGCTGCACAACAGGAGGCTCTAAAACGCTGCGAATATTCAACCATCGGAAATGGCTGTGGCCTGAGGTGTACAAACTTTATCGAGACCTATCCAAACGGCCTCTAAGGTTGAGCTCATTGCAACGCAAAGGTTCTGGGTTCGATTGCTGATATGGTAAATTTTGGAAAAATAACAGCTTTTTGCTAAATGCATATGAAAGTATATTTCTTAGTTTTATTGCATGAGTTCAGTAGACAGGTAGACATCCCACCTGAAGGAAAGCGGTTACCATCGCCTATGAACATTTGCAACACCAAAAGCGTTACAAATGCCCCTGGTGCTCTCTTAAGGGAGACTGGAACCTAGCCACTAATGCCGGAACACAACTCAAAGTTATTATGGCGGCATACTATAGACCAGGAGTGGTAGTCATCCAGACTAGCTGTGGGTTGTTTCTTCGCCTCTTACGACAGACCGCCCCGTCTCAGAAATTTGTATTCTTTCTCCATTTATGCAGGGATGTTGTATATACGGTACTTATATCAAAAATCATTTTTTTTCTTTCTGTCTGGATGTTTCGGCTAATCTCTAAAACGGCTTTCCCGATTTTGACACGAGTATCACTGGCAGATAGCTGATATTATAAGGAGTAACATAGGCTACATTTTTTTCGGAGAAAAAGAATTCCACGCGGGCACAGCTAGTTTAAAATAAACGAAACCTGACTTACCTGGACCAAGCAAGCTTGGACGCAGAGAAGGAAGAAAGCAAAGGAAGACATATTTGATATACAACAAAGAGCTGAATGTATCCCTTACAAGTATACCTATAGTATTTATACCAAGATCAAAAGATGTTTCGTCATTATTTTAAATTATAAAAAACATGCTTATTACAAGTAAAAGTGACCTTGAAAAATTCAAAACGTTTTTATCACACCGCTTTCATAATATCACCTATATTTTACTTATAAGAAAACACTTTACGTGACCTAATTAATTAATAATTAACTATGTGATTTCACACGGATTTGTTTACTTTTACTATTGAAAAAATTATTAAAACAGTTATAAACAATTTAACTTAAACCTACATACATAACTTCACGCCAGTTCCCTTGCGGGGTAGGCACGAACAACAGAGCGCCATTTAGGCTTATTCTTACAGACCTCACTTGCTTCTTTGACATTCATAACTCTTGTCATGCACGTTCGTCTGTTCTTAAGGCTCCTGACATCACCTTCTGCTAGTACACGATCAATTTGATCATGGAAGGTGTGTCGTGGCCTTAACTTAAACCTACTGAATTAAACCAAGGAATTTATATTTACCCAAAGAATATATAATTCCCAAAAGGATATAGACATTTAAACTACTTAGCCAAAAATATTGTATTCGTGCAGGAATGAAGAAAGAATACAATTTCCTGCGGCCAGGCGGCTGTCCTAAGAGGCGACAAAATAACCCATAGTCAGGTGGTAGGGTATTTCCTGTCTGGATGGCTACCACGCCTGGTTTAAAGTATGCCGCTATAACAACCTTAGCTTGTGTTCCGGCATTAGTGGCCAGGTTCCAGTCTCCCTTTAGAGAGCAGCAGCGCATTTGTAAAACCTTTAGTGTTGCGAATGTCCATAGGCGATGGTAAGCGCTTTCCACCAGTGAGGCGTCTGCCTACTCATGCAATTGAAAAAATACTATACTGCGGCGAATCAGCATGTTAGTGTTCGCAAAATTCAAAAACGAGTCGATGGAATGACTTCCCTTATAATGATTACCAGATCAAGCCAAAAACTTAAATTGAACAATTTAAACTTAGACAATTAATAATACAGCAATTTAAACTTTTTTTTTAATTGCAGGAGTTCAGCAGACAGGCAGACGGCCCACTGGATGGAATCTTTAAGATCAATGATTTAAAAAAATCTGAGATGATATATTCCTTATTTAAAAAAAAATTAAAACGCCTTCAATAAATTTGAAAAATTAAAAACCTACTTGAACCGAGATCCGATTCAGTGAAATGTGAATTTCTAGATGTGTATACAAAAGTAGTGTTAAAATTGCTACAAATATTATATTATCCCTTCAATATTGTTACGACCGCCAAAGACAAATTCACACCTGCATACCTGTAGAAACACATTTTATTACCTTTAGGCATTTGGACTTCTTTTGTTTACTTTGTGTTTAAAATTTGTGATTAAAAAAACCGCCAATTGTGTATTGTAATTTTTTACGGCCTATTGTTGCATTGTGATCACTGCCAGGTGTCTCGGATTTAAAATATAAACTGATTCTAAGAAATTCGGTTCACGCGGCCGGCCAGACATCTAGCATCTGTACAGTATAAAACAATACCCCAATTGAGCGAAGCAAGACTTGTGTACATTCGGTAATCTACTTAGTGACGGACTTTGCGCGTGTTATTGGATTGTGCATTACGTTTGGATTTGTTGCGTTCGGTGATAGTATAGTTCTAATAAACTCTATAATAATTCCAACGGCATTTTAATTCGAGTCCTGCAACTCGTAACAATATTAAAGATTTTTCAACATGATAATAAGTTCATTCGTAAGATCATAAAAAAGACAAACAAACATATACAATGCCACCTTTACGATATATTAAATAGGCATGGAGAAATGTCGTAATTTTTTTATGATAAAAAATACAATAAGTATAAAACATGTAATTACAATGAAATAAAATATAGTTTCATCGACTAACAATGGCAGCCAAGGCTCTTCTTCTTTTCTGCGCTTCAGCTCTTGTGGCTCAGGTAATTTACAATCTATTCTTTCACCTTCAAAGTCAAAATTTTTATGAAATGCAATTTACTTGCTTATGACATAATTCATCGGAACAGACCTTAAATTATAATTAGTTCAACATACCATGAGCCATAGATCGTACAAATATTAAATTTCCTTATCCTATTGATAATTATTGTAAAAATGAAGTGACTGTAAAAAAGTGCTAAAAAAAATAGAATAACAGTAATGTCAAACAAAATAATAATGACATACATATATACATAACTTCACGCCAGTTCCCTTGCGGGGTAGGCACGATAAACAGACCGCCATTTAGGCTTATTCTTACACACCTCACTTGCTTCTTTGACATTCATAACTCTTGTCATGCACGCTCGTCTGTTCTTAAGGCTCCTGACATCACCTTCTGCTAGTACACGATCAATTTGATCATGGAAGGTGTGTCGTGGCCTTCTACGACTTCTGCATCCATCTACTTTTGCATTGTATATCTGTTTGGTCATTCTTTGAAACACCGGAGCATTCCTTTCCTTACCTTCATCCCGACACTCTCTTTCAGACCAACTCTCTTTCTTACTTCGGTATTACGAACGCGGTCCGCGAGCGTCATTTCGCAGATTCTGCGCAGTGCTCGCATCTCGACCGCAATGACATGAAATCCATAATTTACGTATTTTTGAAATTAAAATAATTATTCACAGAGTCGAAACAAATTTTCAGTAACTAATTATGTAGTCTACTAACCTTAAATATATTTAAATTAGGATTAATGTTAGGAGGTTATTGAACACTTTTACACCCATAAAGGGTTCTTTAGTAAAGACAGATTACATGACAGGTAAAGAAGTCTTTTCTTTGGTAACCTTTTATTGCATCGGAAAATCCCGGATTTTGTTTTATAAAACTAAAAACTAATTTGCTCTGCAGGACATTTTTTGAAGGCCATATATTTAACTTAAAAATTAAAGCTATGTCCTATTCTTAAGAGCACATTTAACACTTCGCAACGTGTTATCGCTGTTTAGGGAGAAGCGGTAAGAAATTTCCAAGAAACACTTCTAGCTAAAAATTATTTTAATTCCTATTTGTCTATCTCAGGCTCCTTTATGAAAAATTAATGGGGTTGTAGCAAATACTGCACAGCAAAAGCAAAAAAGAAGTTCTCTTCTTCCAATTTATGGTCAGCATAGAGTGTCTTTTACTTCTGTACTCTATATCCTTCACACAACCCATTCTCTCCTTTTAGGTCTTACATACCTTTTTACTCTTATATTCTTGATTTTTTCCATTCAGCGTTATTATTGTCACATGATTTTCACCCCTTCCCGAAGAATGCTATTACATGCATAACCTACCGTGGCCCTCAATTTTTTTATGCAAAGGAGAATCTATCTAAATCTAATTAATTAAAATTAGTCATATTTTATTCTACCTACGAGTATAAACCCTTAAAACTATGTAGGATACAGTATCTAGGTAGGTTATCATTATATGTGGGTAAGGTCTCCAGAAGACTGGCTGGATAATCATACCGATCCGTTCTCCAAGATAGATGAGCCGTTTTGAGAACTCTTTGTTAAGGCTCATAGCCTCAAGACTTCAAACTCATATACTCAGACTCATGCCCTGGGGTTCATGGCGTTAAGCTCATGACTTTGGATTTTTTTAAAGACGATAAAGGCTTATCTGTGTTGGTTTGCTGTGGTGCTATTTAAACCTTAAACTAATTGTGTCTATAATTTACAGTCCGCCGCCCAGTGCTGGGGACGTGGCCTCGCCGCTCCTTGTGGTGGCATCGGCTACGGTGGCTACGGTGCCTACGGTGCCGGTTGCGGCTATGGTGCCGACATCGCCGCCGCCAGCTCCTTGAACGCCGCTTGGGGTGGCGGCCTCGGCGTCGCCACCGGCTCCCCCATGGGCCCCACTGGCCTCAACGTCGCCTCTGAGAACGTGTACGAAGGCACCCTCGCCGTCGGCGGCAACCTGCCTTTCCTCGGAACCGTTGCTGTTGAGGGAGTCTTCCCCACCGCTGGTGCTGGCGCTGTCTCCTACGGCTGCGGCGACGGTGCTCTGGGCATCACCGCTGAAGGCGCTGGTATCGGCTACGACGGTCTCGGCTACGGCGGTCTCGGCTATGGCGATCTCGGCTACGGAGGTCTCGGTTATGGCCGTCTTGGTTATGGCGGTCTTGGCTACGGCCGTCTCGGAGGCTGCGGTTGCGGTGTCTACTAAAAACTTTCTTCTGACAACAACTTGATCTATTCACGAAAATAAACAATTACTTGCATTTTTTGTTTCATTTTAATATTGTTACGAATTTGTAGGATATAAATTCGAAAATTGTAATCAGTTTAAGTACACACACATAATTCATAGTTCTTACAAGTATAACTGAATACAACAAAACCAAACCTTAAAGCCGAAAATCGTAATCACATAAATTGCACAAAGTCCGTTGTTATAAGATATTCGCTTCGAAAGTACACTAGGTAACGTTTCGTTCGCAGTTACAACATGACTGGCTCATTCCCTGACTGACCGGCCCACCCATTTGTAAATTAAACATGGCTTCCTAGCAACATGCCCACTGGTTCTTGAAATCCTTAACTTGTCGGCTTAATGGCTTCTAAGAATTTGTATGAAATATTAACAAAGAAAAGAAGGTTTTGTGACGTCTTACGGCGGCGTGAACAAAGAGATTAGCGCAAACAATAGATCACTCAAATTCAAAGGGGTAATAAGACACCTGCGAGGCTCGCAACAGTACCTAATGCTTCCAAGTTAATTTAATTATGTATACATGTCAGATAAATAAAAAGGAAATTTGAAAATTTCAATATCATTCTCTTATTTCATAGTCATATAAGGTTTGAATCTTTTAAGGCTACGTTTTACGACGTAAACGACGAAATACACCAACGTCATTGGTTGATTTGAAAACCGCGCCTTTTTCAATGTCAATCCATAGAGAGAATTAATGCTCTGAGATCAACGCCCACTTCGATCCATCTCTTGATATGGGTCGCTGTGAGCGTTGTGTGATCGACAATGATGACGTCATTAGTGACTTTTTCGCCATGACAATAACGACCGTGGTCGCCATGTGGAACGGCTGACGGAGCGTTTTGGTCGTCATGAACTACTACCGAAACGCGTCCTAAGTGCATACAATATGCATTTTTCTTAAATATTGATAATTTAATCGCATCAAAATACATAAGAATAGATGGATCTGGTCAATAGTCTAGACCAAATACTGTAAACATAAGTAGATAAATGCAAGAAAGAACATATGTAATAGAATATAAGCAAAAAATATAATAGCTATAAGTTGTAAATAAAGAAAAAGCATAAAAAAAGAATAAAGAAAATAAAAAAGTAAAAAAGAATAAAAAGACAAAAAACAATAAAACAAGAACGCATAAAAACCCTGACAGGTCTTGTTTGCCAAGAATGAGGAGTGGAATAAAAAAAAATAGTCTAGACCACTTTTTTTTTGGGCCGATGTTATTGTTTATTTAAGAATAATTTTACACATTTTTAATCGACTTTAAAAAGCGAGAGGTTCTTAGTTTTGTCCGTTTTTTATGTTTTTCTTTTAATCGAAAGGGTATATACTCCCCAATTGTTCCCATAATCACCATGTCACGACCCGATGACTCGGTTCCAAGGGAATCGAGAGCAACCCTAGTAAATTATTAACCGACTTCCTTGTTACGCCATATGTCCGTTATTTGTGGAGCAATTTTCAAATGTTTTTCTTTATTCGCATGTTATACTGCCGAGATGGTTTCATGGTCACCAAGTCAGAATTTGAAGAGTGGATTTCAGGGAATTCAAGAGAAACCTTTGGTGAGGAGCGTCTACACCGAAAAGTGAGATAGCAACCTTATATACGCGTGCCAGTAGTTCAATTTCTACAGACGCTTTAAATCTTGTTACGAGTGTGGGACTCGAATTGAAATGCCGTTGGAATTACTATAGAATTTATTAGAACTATACAAACACGTATAGCACAAGTACAAATATAACTGGACGCAACCAGTACAAACTGCACGATTCAATAACACGCGCAAAGTCCGTCACTATATAGCTTATAGAATGTACACGTCTTGCTGTGATCGTGGTTCTCGCTAGACTGCCGATCTCTCCCTTGGGCCATTGCTGCACCGATACAATATGGCTGCCATATCATAAATGCATAGATCGGATTTCTTAGAATCAGTTCGACACACCTGCCTAATGACTGCCATAAAAGATGACAATACAGAATGGACTGTTTTTATAATTACGAATTTTACAAACACAAAGTAAACAAAAGAAGTCCAAATGCCGGAAGGTAATAAACTGCGCGTAATGGCAGGCAGGTGTGCATTCATCTTTGTCGGCATGTAACAATATTATTTCTAAAGTTATTCAAGCAACTAAGAAGTAGAAAAAAAAATAACAAAAATAAAACCGACTTCAAACTAAATGTGACGTGGGGGGAAGAGTCAGCTCCTCCTCCTTAGCCACAGAATAGGTTTACGTGGGTCAATGAACTATAATACAAGATAATTATGTAGTATATTTAAACTGCCACGACACACCTTCCATGATCAAATTGATCGTGTACTAGCAGAAGGTGATATCAGGAGCCTTAAGAACAGACGAGCTTGCGTGACAAGAGTTATGAATGTCAAAGAGGCAAGTGAGGTGTGTAAGAATAAGCCTAAATGGCACTCTGTTGTTCGTGCCTATCCCGCAAGGGAACTGGCGTAAAGTTATGTATGTATGTGTATGTATATTTAAACTGTTCCGTGACAACCGGTAGACTTCTGCACAAAAAGAGTACACTAGCCTGTCGAAGCCTTGGAAGCTCTTCGAGTCAAATTGTTCCACAGCTCTAATATTAGCTCGATCGGTAATTGTCCGCGTCTGGTCTATGTTGGCTTGTTGTATAGGTTTCCTTAGGCAAAGTAAGGGTAGCCTTGGTCCCCAGCGGGAACACGTAGTTATTTTAATAACGTTAAAAGAAGTTTTGAATCGTCTGGAATAATATTTATAAAGGAATTATAACAGCTGATATTTTTGAATTTCGAGCGAGACCAAACTTAACCGCCGTCACAGCTTTTTTTTTTTAATTCTCTTCACAGTGACATAGTTTGACATCAGTACTGTTATTGGCTATGTTTATGTTTTTTTTTAATGGTGCAAGTGCAACGTTACATAAAAAGCAAAAAAAAAAAAATTTAACCCACTTCTTTATACAGCATCCGAAGTCGTGGTAGCGTAATGGTTATTGTCCCAAATTCAAAGGGCGCGGGTTCGATCCTGGCCCGAACCCATGCACCACTTAGTCAGTTTTCTGATCTAATGTGCATATTGTTACAATTACCACGTGCTAACAACGGTGAAGGAAAACATCGTGATGCAACCTGCACATCGAGATAACCGATGTGTCAAATCTGCCAAGCTGCCTTGGACAAGCGTGGCGGGTATACTGTCCGTTTCCCCCTATAATGGGAGACCCGAGCCCAGCAGTGGGTCATTTATGGGCTGATATTATTATATTTTATATTTATACAGCAAGTAGTCTAGAGTAGTTGAAGTCTGTGCGAAGTTAAACATAAAACTTACTATATTTTGCAAAGTCGTTGCTGTTTTTTTATGTTTTACTTGACACTAAATTCATGATGTTGTACAAAGAAGGCGGTTAATTATTTATTTTTTGCCTCTTAGTTTGGTTTAATCAAGTCGCAATAACTTTAAATATATAATAAAAACAAAATGTTCAAGCAAATATTTTATATTTTGTCATTCATGTCAAGCAAGTCGTTATTAACAAGAACTTTACAGAGCGCAACCGCAGCCTCCAAGACGACCGGCATAGCCTCCATAACCAAGACGGCCATAACCGAGACCTCCGTAGCCGAGATCGCCATAGCCGAGACCGCCGTAGCCGAGACCGTCGTAGCCGATTCCAGCGCCTTCAGCGGTGATACCGACAGCACCATCGCCGCAAGCGTAAGAGACGGCACCAGCACCAGCAGTGGGGAAGACTCCCTCCAGAGCGACGGTTCCGAGGAAAGGCAGGTTGCCGGCGACGGCGAGAGGGCCTTCGTACACGTTCTCAGAAGCGACGTTGAGGCCGGTGGGGCCCATGGCGGAGCCACTGGCTACGCCGAGGCCGCCACCCCAGGCAGCGTTCAGGGAGCTGGCGGCGGCGATGTCGGCACCATAGCCGCAACCGGCACCGTAGGCACCGTAGCCACCGTAGCCGATTCCACCGCAAGGAGCGGCGAGGCCGCGTCCCCAGCACTGGCCAACAGCGGTCTAGAACAAGTGATTTTAAGAAATATATTTTATTGTTATTCACGTTGTAAAACTCGAGAACAGCTTGACTGATTTGGGTAATTTTGGTTTTGAATTATTTGTAGAAGGCCAGGGAAGGTTTAAAAGGTGAGTAAATATGAAAAAATGCTTGGAATATAGTAAAAACAACAATTTTTCCCTTAGAAACTATTCCTACCTATCAAACATTTGATGTTCGTCCCGTCGTTTAGACATCAATTAAATTTAAATGTTTTGAACAAATTTTTTACTAAAGTTGAAACATTCTGTAACTATCATTCAGCTTTTTTATTTATTGATTATATTTGTAAATCAAATAACAATGTAAATATTTGGGTGCATTACTAGTATATATCTAGTACTAATAATCTATATATTAATACGTGAAACAAAAACTTTGTACCTCTTTTTACAAAAATTGCGCGGACAGAGGTGTATGAAATTTCTCACACTTATAGTTTATCTACAGAAGAAGCGACGAATGCTTTTTTTTTAATATGCATAAAAAATACATTAAATCAATAAAAAAACATTACACACACTACCATGTATATGACACACACACGCATAAATACTCTTTTGTTTATTGTTCAAGTCTAATTAACAGTGTAGCCTTAGCGAAATGTGTGATTATAGAAGTATAGTCTTTGACAACAGAAACTTAATAATGTTCAAACTTAAAATTTAAATTAATTATTATGGTCGATTTTCGACCACGGGCGACCACTAGCTTTTAAAAATGTTTATAAGCGAAAACTCGCGTAATAAATGTTTAAATTTTTAGTAGCTTTTCAATATTCATTTCGGCTGACGCCATTTTTCCTAGTGGTAATATCAATTTTTTGGTACTAATATTCTGCCGCGACGATATTGAGAAGATTTTGACATTAATTATTATGGTCGAATATCGACCACGGGCGACAACTAGTATAAATTATTATTTATTAAAAACTCACGTTGCTTCATTTTAAACTTTTAATAAATAATATTCTAATTTGCTTCCAATTACATCAAAATAATATGACGGCCTCTGTGGTTGAGCGGGCTAAGCCTTTGCCGGCGTACCTCAATGCAACGCAGAGGTTCCGGGTTCGATTCCTGGTATAGTAAATTTCGGAAACGTATTTTCTCCGTTATTTACTATGGTCTGGGTGTCTGGGATCGGCCCCAGAGTAGTCCGTTGTATATTACCCATAACACAAGCGTAACTTGCTTAATTTGGGGGATATACAATGTGTGTGTTTGTCTGCCGATTATTATTATTATTATTAATATTTTCAAATCACTCCTATGATTGGCAAAAATAATATTAAACATACTTTTTCGTTCACATTATGAGATTGTGGAGAAGCTGTTGGAGGTGTAATTAAATAAATATTACATAATTGTTATACCTGGACCAATAGGACCGAAGCGCAGAGAGAAAGGATAATCTTGGCTGCCATTGTTAGTTCAGATAACAACTTGAAGTGATCTAGACAAAACAAAGAAAGGCTTTTATACTAACATTAATTCTACTATCATATATTGCAAAAATAGTTTTCTTTGTGAATATAGGTCACGTATTCAAAATGTACGTGATGTTCTGAAAATACAGTTTAAATTGTGTCATAATTATAACTAAAGTTAGAATTGCAATCTTTAGGAATCCATTTTGATTTTTTTTATAGCTAAACTGATGGCTCACTTGTTTTAGATTTGCATTGGAAACGCTTATTTCTTGCGAGAGAATGAGATACGAGTTTTACATTGTCCAATACAGATTAGAGAGTCATAAGACCGATGATTACGAATAGGTCCAATTTGGACCGAAATAAAAGTGATAATAATTCTTTTTTAGACTAAAACAGTGAAAATTTGAAAATTATACTTAAGAAGTTTATTTGGAATTATAATATGTTGACGGATGTAGGCTAAAGGAATTAAATGTATATAAAAATTAGAGAAGAATTATCTATGAGTACATATCTGAAGTTTCACTTCTATTGCGTGTGAACTGCACAGACACTTTCTCTGTGTGTTAGAGCATCACATAAAAACTACTAAACTGATTTAAATAAAACTCGAAACGGAGCTAGCTTATATCATGGGGCCTAACTTAGAATAATAAATAATAATAATCGGCAGACAAATACACACATTGTACATCCCCAAATTAAGCAAGTTACGCTTGTGTTATGGGTAATATACAACCGGACTACTCTGGGGCCGATCCCAGACACCCAGACCATAGTAAATAACGGAGACAAGACGTTTTCTGAAATTTACTATACCAGGAATCGAACCCGGAGCCTCTGCGTTGCAGTGAGGTAGGCTGGCAAAGGCTTAGCCCGCTCAACCACAGAGGCCGTCAATACTTTTACTATCCATCTTCTCCCAATTATTTGTGGTCGGCACAATGTCTTTTCATTCCACACTCCTCTATTATAACATACGTCCTCTGTCATACCACAAATCATCATACATTCTGTCAAAAAAATATCCGGAATGGATGATTTGTTTATGGTTCCAAATTCAATTTTTCGTTTTTTTTTGTTGTTAGATTGGCAGTACTGTTTTTCATTTCGGCGCGGAGTTTGAGTTGCATCGGTCATTTAGATTAAATACAGTGTTGTTTTTAGTTAGATCGTATCTAGTGTGAAATAGTGACTGAAAATTCTCATTCAAGTTTGAGAGAAATAGCCGCTGTACTTTCTGTGTCCCACGAGTCGATCTGTATCATTTTAAATAGGTCAGGCCGACTATAGGTCAGATACGGCTATTGCCGACAAACCACTACCTGTATCTCTGCAAATAAAAATTCATTCATTAATTCTGCCAAAAAAAATTATCGTCTGGAACTCGATTTGAAAAAAAAATTTGTAATTGTATTTTTAAAATATACTGAACCCTTTATATTTAGTACGTAGATTGGTACTTACTATGTATGCTAATTCAAATCATACGTGACGTTCTCAAAATAACCGTCAAATTGTGTCGAAATTTTTGTACGATAACTGAAATTTTTGAACAACAAGGGTTATTGTTTTCAATTGTACAGACGAATGATGTAAGGTGTTTAATTGAAGCGGTATAAATATGAACTTGAAATTATAGGATGTACATTCAGCAACTCGTTGAGAATCAAACAACCATGTCCACCTTTGCCGTCCTTCTTCTCTGCATCCAAGCTTGCTTGGTACAGGTAAGAGCGTTTACTTGTTTGTTTAGGTCGTAGGCGCCGTTACGCGCATCTCCTCCTCCCTTAGTTAGCGTTACAGGGGGGCGCGGTCATGGGGGTGATAGTGGAATTCCCCCCCTGCTGTACGAAGTGGGTCACTCTGCTCCCCGGGGTGGCCCAGTTACAGAGCGTAGGGGTGTCACGATGCACTCTGTATGAAATCCCGTGACGCCCCGTAAAAGCGCTATAAATGGGGGGCGCTGGTTTAGGTTTAGTGCGTAGTTCGGCGGCCGATTCTCGCGACAGCTTCGCATTAAAAGCGAACGTGGAGAAACGGTCACTGAGAGTCCCACACACGATCGATGCAGGCCTTATGCCTGCATTCTGGCTCTTCCGCCGAAGGGCCCGAGCATGGTGTCCAAATACATTCCCCCTGCGTTATCAAAAAAAAAAAACACTTGTTTATTATACTTACCGCGGCCTCGCTGGCGTTAATATACATTTAGTAGACAGCTGAAGGACTGGCCGTTGGCAGTTCCACACGCTCTTTTTTTAAGGAGAGGTTATCCGTTTGAGACTTAAGACGTAGTAGGGTATTTGCCCAACTACATGCCTACCACTCTTGGCCTATAATATGCCGCCATAACAACCAGATTCCAGTGGAACGATAGACGACTTATTACTTAACTGGCAAATTACCGTTCAAACAATGAGGAAATTAAATTAAATCGCGCCTCGTTGAGTTTTTTAAATATTGAATATTTCGAATATGTCGTAATTGTTAAATGAATATTAATTAAATATTATTTTTAATAGAACGTCTTCGGTCAGTGCATCGGCGCTCCCGCCATCGGTCTCGGTGGTTGCGGCTGCGGCCGTGGCCTCGGTGCCTACGGCGGCCTCGGCTACGACGGCCTCGGTTACGACGGCCTCGCCGGCTACGGTATCGCTGGCCGAGGCATCGGCTGCGGCGGCTACGGCGGCGCTGGCGTCGGCAACGTGGGCGTCGCTGGCGAGCTCCCCGTCGCCGGTACCACCGCTGTCGCTGGCAACGTGCCCATCATCGGCGCTGTTGGCTTCGGTGGCACCGCCTGCGCTGCTGGTGGCGTCTCCATCGCCGGCTCCTGCGGCTGCGGCTGCGGCGGTCCCTACGCCTACTAAATACATAATACCAACTTTATAATTACTGACATATAATTGAGTAAATGACAAATGTATAGCACATAATCTATAAGTTTCATTGAGACATCAAATACCTTTTTATTAATGTTTTATTTTATAATTATCTAGAGTATCACTTATTAAATTACATATAATCGAATACAATGCAAGAAAACTTAACTTATTTGTATTGTATTCTACTCCTAGTCCCTTAAGACTATAAGTAGAATAATGAGCCTAGATCACCGTCTTCTATGGGTCAGGTGCCCAGAAGGCTGGCTACATTTCCTCGCCTTTTTATTAACTGTATGTATGTAATACATATTGTGACGCATGTTTCCTATGGAGGTAGATAGATATAGATAGATCCCTATTTGCGACGATGCTGGCAAACTTTCTCTCCTCTTCATGCCTGTTTATTTGAGATGCTTTTTACCTGACCTTTTTTTAATACTTCTGCTATTTGATCATGGTGTGTACGTTGCGGTCTACCGGCACCAACTCCATTGACACTAATCTGGATGTATGCACTCTACATTCAACTGTAGTACTTAATAATTTGTATAGCTTTAGTAAAAAGAAGTTTTAGCATTTGAATAACACATAAAATAGCAGTTAAGTATTGAAAGTTACAATGAGTTTCTTTTCATTTAGAAATTCAAACAAACTATCAGAACTGAATCTCTATACATATCTTTACAGACAACAAAGCTTTATGGAAAATTACAAATAATGAATAACAGTGATATGTAGCGTGCAAAATAAGGCCGTACCTTAAAAGTTGTGTCAACATGATTTTTTTTTCATACCTTATTTCAAATTTGTAAAGGGTGTCTCTGATATGGTGTTTTGAATTAGTTCATTAAGGGCCGATTTTTGAATTATCAGATAACAGTTATTATTCATAGGGAAAAAAACAACATAAAACAATAAAAATGACAATCGGTAGACAAAACAATTGAATTGTTTCACTTGTAAATTCGATCGGGTTATAGATTTATTCGACTGTTAATTTTTATCTGATGATTGAAAAATCGGCCCTACCTTGTATATTATTACAAACTATTGATAAACATAAAAATAAAAATGTGAATTGACACTTACAATTCAACAGAATTCCATAACTTTAGTTTACGCAAACATAACCATTTCACTTCATCAAGTCTCTCTACACCAGGGATCCCAAACTATTTTGGAAAAGAGACCCCATTTCCAAAGTGAACTGATACCTCAGACCCCCATAACGAAATTACTTTAAAAATCTTATCTCTATATTTTTTTCCTATTGATACAAAAAACTTACCAATTTAAAATCTTTGCGGTTGATTAAGTGAATAAATAATATACAACATTTAAAAATTGCAGATGAAGAAGTCGTGGAAGGCCACGGCACACCTTCCATGATCAAATTGATCGTGTACTAGCAGAAGGTGATGTCAGGAGCCTTAAGAACAGACGAGCGTGCATGACAAGTGCTATGAATGTCAAAGAAGCAAGTGAGGTGTGTAAGAATAAGCCTGAATGGCGCTCTGTTGTTCATGCCTACCCCGCAAGGGAACTGGCGTGAAGTTATGTATGTATGTATGTATTTAAAATTTTTAAATTATGAAAGTTTTGAAGTGAAAATTCTGTAGAATCGTTGTGATTCGAAATTCGATGAAATGAAAAAGCAACACTAGAAAGAGATAAAAACATAAATCTATAGGACTAAGCCTGCGACAGAATGAGATATGAATTTTATATTGTACAGCACAGATTAGAGTCAATAAGACCGATGATTAAAAATAGGTCCAATTTGGACCGAAATAAAAGTGATAATAATATTTTTTAGACTAAAACAGTGAAAATTTGAAAGTGGTACTTAAGTTTATTTTGAATTGTAATATGTTGACGGATGCAGGCTAAAGGAATTATATTTATTTAATAAAAGTTAAAGAAGAATTATCTGTGAGTATATTCTCTGAAGTTTCACCTCTACTGCGTGTAAACTGCACACACACACATTTTTTTTAAATATGTGTTTTTTTTTTCAATTGTTGTTTCCGTGGAATAGAGGAATATAGCGATAAAGGTGCCGGCCGTTACTGTCGCTTACTTTTGGAGCCGCCATTGTAATTTACTAACAAATACATTGTCGACATAGCAAAGACGCGAGAGAAGTTTCGCTAGCAGATTCCAGGATAAATATTTTTAGATTTTTTTTATAATAATAAGACGTTGAGTCAAACTTTTGTTTGTAATTTATCTTTTACAATATTACATTATTTATACAATTAATTACATATAATCGAATACAATAAAAGAAAATTTATTTGTATTGTATTCTACCCACAGTCCCTCAAGACTATAAATATAAGTAGAATACTGAGCCTAAATCACCGTCTTCTATGGGTAAGGTGCCCAAAAGGCTGGCTACGTTTCCTCGCTGGATCGCCATAATGATCCGTTGCCCGAGGTAAGCACCAGGTCTCTGATCACCTGAAGAGTCAATGAGTCGTTTTGATAAATTTTGGTAGAGGCTCATGGCCTCAGGACCTCAGGGTCCAAACGTCTCGAGAGCAAACGGCACAGATTTCCTTTGATTTTCTTTAAAAATAAGCAAGGACTGGTGGCGCCAAATGTGATTGGAGCTCGTGCTTATATTTTTCCAGGGCGATTGTCATTATTTAGTCAATTGTTTTAATTAATATCTTTATATATATAATTCTTTTGTACTTGTGTTGACAGTGAACTCCTCCTAAACGGCTGGACCGATTTGAATGAATTTTTTTGTGTGTGTTCAAGTGGATTCGAGGATGATTTAGATTCATAATTGGACCCGGTAGGTGGCGCTGTAATCGGGTTCTAAATTGTATTTCTTCAGGGCAGAACAACGTCTGCCGGGAAAGCTAGTTTTATTATAAAATTCTAAAAACGTCTCATCTGTAAATTGAAGCTATTAAAAAAAAAACAACTGAAATAGACTATATAAAAGATGGAGAACACGATGAATTTTTTTTAGATTTCTTGTCGGTTTGTTCAAGATTCATGTAAAAACTACCGAGTCGATTTTGATGCGGTTTTCGCTGATCGACAGCAAACTCTTAGACTTAAAGTATGCGCTAATTTTTATCCTGGGAATCCTGCGGGAATTATATTGGGAATTATTGAAAATGGACGGATTAAAAAAAATCGAATTGTAATGTAATTTTTTGACCTGATCGATAGCAAATTTTATGTAATAAAATGTGTGATATTTTTATCCCGGGAATCGCGCGGAAATTTTTCCAGGAGCGTATACAAACTCGCGGGCACATCTTAGTTAAATTGTAAAATTATGTGTTATAATTGTACATTAACCTTCTAGAGTATAACATGTGCTTATACCCTAAGTGCCCTTTCTCACGGCTATCCAGTTCTGCGGGGACGGGTTTTTAATAAATCCCGCAAAAATAACTGGTGTGTGAACACACAATTTGAACCCTGTTTTTTTGCGCTAGAGCAACGAATTAGCCGTGTAGATTGTTAAACAAAAACAGTTTTTTTTACTGGATAGTGTCATCCAGTGAAAAATCGAATGGATCGGTTTTTTTCCGGATACTGCAAACAGGATATCGTGTGACTGCTACTATTGAAACACGTACACCACTAAACGGAATGTTGGCGTGGGAAAGGGCCCTAAGAGTGATAATGTATAATTATATTTGATTAAATGTGCATTAGCATTGAATAAATGAATCTAAAGTCTTCTTCCATAGTAGTATATAGTATGGTAGTAGTCCATGGTATAACGGATATTATCATAAATAAAATACACATAGCTTGAGTTTTGCTTGGTTATATATTTTGCGTAAATCGGTCGTGAGTTTATTGCGAGGATCAGGTCAGTGTGGTTTGAAATCAGTAGATGTAAGGAGCACCGCAGCCGCAACCGCAGCTGCCACCGATGGAGACGCGACCAGCGGCGCAGGCGGTGCCACCGAAGCCAACAGCGCCGATGATGGGCACGTTGCCAGCGACAGCGGTGGTACCGGCGACGGGGAGCTCGCCAGCGACGCCTACGTTGCCGACTCCAGCGCCGCCATAGCCAGCGCCGAGGCCATCGTAGCCGAGACCGTATCCGCCAAGACCACCGTAGCCGAGGCCGCCGTAGCCGAGACCGCCGTAACCGATGCCATCGTAGCCGTAACCGCATCCGCCAAGACCACCGTAACCGGCAAGGCCGCCGTAACCGCCATAGCCGCAACCGCACTGGCTGAAGACGTTCTATAAATAAAAATAAATTAATACTCAAGGTTCTTTATATGGCTTACTTTGCATAAACTTGTGCATCCATAATTAACCCACACACTAACGTGATTTTCGTTCCATTTCTTTAAATTTTTATCAATCAACCAAAATGATCCATAAAAATATAAACTGGAATCACTCAATATCATTGAAACCATCGTGTCCTTTCAGTTCTGTGCGTTTCAATCAAACTGATTCAACTTCGATGATCCATGTAACATCAGAATTACCATTCTAATCAGATTCAGCTTGTGAAGGGAATATATTAATGATCAGTACATACATACATACATACATAACTTCACGCCAGTTCCCTCGCGGGGTAGGCACGAACAACAGAGTGCCATTTAGGCTTATTCTTACACACCTCACTTGCCTCTTTGACATTCATAACTCTTGTCATGCAAGCTCGTCTGTTCTTAAGGCTCCTGACATCACCTTCTGCTAGTACACGATCAATTTGATCATGGAAGGTGTGTCGTGGCCTTCCACGACTTGATCAGTACAATAGTATAAAATAAATAAATATGAAGAAATGAAGTTGTTTCATTGATAATTACGAAGAAAAGAGGAAGTTCAGTTCAGTGCTGACAAAAAATAAAAAGTATGCGAGCTATGCCCGAACTTTTTATACAGCCACTGTTAAAATACTAATATATAAAACGGAAGAGTTTGTTTGTTTGAACGCGCTATTCTCAGAAACTACTGGTCTGATTTGAAAAATTCTTTCAGTGTTAGATAGCCCATTTATCTAGGAAGGCTATAGGCTATATATCATCACGCTAAGACCAATAGGAGCGGAGCACCAATGAAGAATTTTTCAAAATCGGGGGGATTTTTTAACTCACATTTTTTACTATTCCACGCGAAAGATGTCGCGGGCAGAAGCTAGTCGCGGAATAAAATTGTAATTATAAAATATCAACAGTTTTGTAATATCACTTACTTAATTAACAGAGATGATCAAAATATTTATTATCATCAATTAAAAAAAAAATACTGGCTGGAATGCTGAATTCCACACAAAAACCAATTTTTATGTGACTTCATTAGTATTAGATATTGGTTTAACGCCTGATTTCATTAGAGAAGTAGTCGTTTATTTAACTAATCAGTTTTTATTTACTTTCCTCATATTCAAAATGATAAGCAGAATGTTTGCTTCGAGTGAAAGACCTATTTAGGTACTCGAAACATTAGCGCCCTGGCTACGCTCGTGCGCCAAATCATCTCATGCCTAAATAGGTCACTTTCATCCCTTGTATAACATACATACATACATACATAACTTCACGCCAGTTCCCTTGCGGGGTAGGCACGAACAACAGAGTGCCATTTAGGCTTATTCTTACACACCTCACTTGCCTCTTTGACATTCATAACTCTTGTCATGCAAGCTCGTCTGTTCTTAAGGCTCCTGACATCACCTTCTGCTAGTACACGATCAATTTGATCATGGAAGGTGTGTCGTGGCCTTCCACGACTTCTGCATCCATCCACTTTTGCATTGTATATCTGTTTAGTCATTCTTTCATCATGCATTCTTTCCACATGCCCGAACCACCGGAGCATTCCTTCCTTCCTTGTATAACAATGGACTATTATTTAATAATAAAAAAAATATTTAATTATGTTAAACCAGAATTATGCTGAGCATGGGTCTTTTTAGGACACCATAATTATTGATTGTTATTTCTTTCTTTCTTTCCTTTAGTACACATATAAATAAAAATATCGCTTACCTGGACCAAGCAAGCTTGGATGCAGAGAAGGAGGATGGCGAAGGTAGACATGTTTATTTGTTCAACGGTAAGCTGACTATACTTCAACTAACCAAAGTCCAAGTATTTATAATAATACCCATTGAAAAAATTTCGCAACACTAACTGAGAATAATCAAAGGACTAGAAGTAACATGATTGAGGCTATCGAAGGTTTTATTTCGAAATTTTGTACCCTTCGTTATTGAGGCACATTTTTAAAACGTGACCTAGATTAACAAGGGCTCAAATCAGCTGTTACTTTTCAATTTCAAAACCTAGTAAATGACATTTATTATTTACGTTATTTAATTTGGGGGGCAGCTAACAGCTAAAAGATTTTTTTTTTTATTGCAGGAGTTCAGCAGACAGGCCTACTTGATTGAAAGCGGTTACCATCGCCTATGGACATTTGCAACACCGAAGATGCTACAAATGCGCTACTGCTCTCTTAAAGGGGACTGGAACCTGATCACTAATGCCGAAACACAACTCAAGGTTGTTATGGCGACGTACTTTAGACGAGGGGTGGTAGCCATCCAGTCGGGCTAATGCCCTACCACCTGGCTGTGGGTTGTTTTGTCGCCTCTTACGACAGGCCGCCCAGCCTCAGGAAATTATATTCTTTTTGCGTTCCTGCACGGATAAACATGACATGAAATAAATATAAATTAAATAAAAAATAATGAGGTGTTTTTGGGATACTTATTTGGAACGAAGGCCATCGGAGGCCATCAGAGGCCGTCGGGGGCCATCGAAAACCATCGAAGAAATTGTATAGTAATAAGGACAATATCATAGTCGTGATAGCGTAATGGCTAGCCCACGCGTCCTAAATACAAAGGGCGCGGGTTCGAGTCCTGGCCGGACGCATGCACCACTAAGGCAGTTTTTTGACCTAATGTACATATTGTTACAATTACCTCGGAATAACAACGGTGAAGGAAAACATCGTGATGAAACCTGCACATTGAGATAATCTATATGTCAAACATGTTAAGCCACCTTGTACAAGCGTGGCGGGTATATTGTCTGTTCCCCTTTAGTGGGACACCCGTGAGATATTTATGGGATTTTATTGTTATTATTAGGGCAATTACAAGACCTTCTATTTTAAAAACGGCGTATATTACATTAATTGATATTATTATAGATCTTATTTCGTTGGATTAAAGTTCGAAATTGTATAATAGTGGCCAGCATTTTTTCTTTCGCCAACCCTTTTTGTCGTCTAGACCCCATCCGCCGCGTAAAGTGCGATAAGGAACATCTTTCCAATTAAATCTAAAGAGGTGAATTTTTAACTACCCTCATGTCGAGTGCACGACTGTTGTGCCATGATAAAATGTCGTCTTTTATCGCTGGTTATTGGTTACTGGTTTGGTGTGAAATATAATGAAGAATTCAAATGAAAAGTGATTTTTTTTTGATAAGGAATCCGTATTAATATTATAAATGCGAAAGTAACTCTGTCTGTCTGTCTGTTCCGTTTCCACGGAAAAACTACTGGACCGATTTGGCTGAAACTCAGTATATATATATATATATATATATATATATATATATATATATATATATATATATATATATATATATATATATATATATATATATATATATATATATATATATTCGATGCTGAGGATGAACATAAAAACATAAAAAAAGGGATAAAAAGTATCCTTTTTTTATCCCGAAAAATGGGATAGTTTCCTGGATAAAAATAGCTTTGTCTCTCTGTTAGTTATGGTTCTTTCCTTTTATGGAAAGACTATTGGACCGACTTGGTTGAAACTCGGTACATATATAATTTTAATACCGAGGGTAGCCAAGGGATACTTTTCATCCCGGATAATGGGATAGATTTTAAATAAATCTATCCCAAAATCTAGGTTATCCCTGAAACTAGGATAGGTTTTGTGATTTTGTCAACTTGGTCCACTTGGTGTAGAAGGTCCATTGGATCCACTTGGTCAACTGGGTACACATGGTCAATTGAGTCCACTTGGTCCACTGGGTACACTTGGTCCACTGGGTCCACTGGACCCACTTGGTCCACTGGGTCCACTTGGTCCACTGGATCCACTGGGTCCATGTGGTCCACTTGGTCCATGTTATCTATCATGTTTTGTCATTTCTGAAAAGTTTTGTCATTTGTGTAGTTTACAGATAGACAGGGGATGGTATGGTTTGCGATATAAAATGAAGTGAATCTTCCAGGGGCAAATACATAAAAATTTAATACAATTTAACCTGTACCTCCTGCTCTTTGAACAAAAGATACGCAGTAGAGGTTTACCCGCGGCATAGCTTCGGGGTAAACTCTAGTATTTTATATTGTTAACCTCATTTTCGAAAAAAATTCCCGGCATATAATGGGTTGGTAATTATTTTTAGAATGGCATATCGTTGAAGTTCATAACATTTTTTCTGGCGTAAACTCACTTAGAAGCCACTTGCTAAGTTTTGAAATTGTACAGCTCAAATATGTGACGTAGTGTTCTGATAGTAAAAATTTAGTATAAATAGTACGTTATATTTTAATAAATTATAACTTAATTGTTTATTCAATTAACAATGGCAGCCAAGATTGTACTTGCTCTTTGCGCATCGGTCCTTCTGGTCCAGGTAAATACTACTTCTATAATGAGAGATATAAGCAGATGAGAGAGTTACGAAACACTAGGGCTTTCCTTGGTCAAATCCTCCTGTATCGTTCTTTTGTATTTATTGATTGGCATACGCAATAATTTATAGTCATAACAATACATATGGCATGTTTTACTTGGTACCAGCTTCAAGATGTTGTAGAAAGTATTTATTTCTGCTTTTTAGTTACTTTTGATGTCAGTTTCTTTTTGTTTGATTTCTTACAAGCTTTTATTTAACTTGCAATGGATGTACCTATGTAAGTTCGGGTGTAATCTTGCAAGTTAAATATAACCAACTTCCCGGTTTCCGATTGAGCTGAACTTTTGCAGGCATGTATATCGCGTGCCAATGTAATAATATGGTACCATGGAGCTGATCTGATGATGGTGTCGGAAGGTGGCCATAGGAACTCCTGTACTAAACAAGATAGACCCGTCGTATTTGGGCTCGTTTTACTTGTCTTGGTTAGCACTCTGCTGCTACATGATATCCAAGATCTCAAAAGCTTGTATAAAAAAACCTTTTTAAAAAAGCTTATTTTGGTCTACTTCTGCATTTGAGCCCTTCAATATTCCAGTTTGATTTCCTTTCTTTCATCCCTCTTCATTACATGCCCATATTACTTTAGTCTTCTCCTTCTCAATATACACAGTTACGAGTGCAACTTTCTATAATCCTCTTATGTACTAATTTCTTACCTTGTCCGTTCTTGTATTATTTAATTTCAATATTAACTTACTGTATTTCAGACCGCTGTTGGCCAGTGCTATGGACGTGGCCTCGCCGCCCCTTGTGGCCTCGGCTACGGTGGCCTCGGCTACGGTGGCCTCGGCGCCTACGGTGGCTACGCTGGCGGTTGCGGCTATGGAGGCTATGGTATCGGCGACTACGCCGGCATCGGCGCTCTGAACGCCGCCTACGGTGGCGGCCTCGGCGTTGCCACCGGCTCCGCCATGGGCCCCACCGGCCTCAACGTCGCCTCTGAGAATGTGTACGAAGGTGCTCTTGCTGTTGGCGGTAACTTACCTTTCCTCGGAACCGTCGCCGTGGAGGGAGCCTTCCCCACCGTTGGTGCTGGTGCCGTCTCCTACGGCTGCGGCGATGGTGCTCTCGGCATCACTGGTGAGGGCGTCGGCCTCGGTTATGGCGGTCTTGGATACGATGGCCTCGGTTATGGCGGTCTTGGCTACGGTGGTCTCGGCTACGGCTATGCTGGACGTCTTGGCGGTTGCGGTTGCGGCTACGCTTATTAAAATACCCATAACCACGAGCTTTTAAACTCAATGACCTGATCTGATAAATACATACCGATTCGCATTGCATTTCTTGTTTTATTTAAATCCTAAATAATATTATAGACGTGACTGTGACTTTGTTTGTAACGTTTTCACACGTTACCTACGCACCAGGTCGTCACGAAATTCTGCATACAGGTTGTCAGGGATATAGAGTAGGACTTCCGCGCGGCAACTTCGACGACGAAAGGATCGGCGCTAATCTGTACGCGGCATAACACGGAGGAAATTCCGTTGACGTATCAAAGTTTAAAAAAACACTGCGAGTGTATTTAGCCGAATGTTCCGCAAGTTTGTCGCTAGGATAAGTCTTAAGTTTCTCCACAATTAACATTTCATTGCACTTCTTATGTCTGCATGCTACTTTGAGGCAATAGGTACATACATACATACATAACTTCACGCCAGTTCCCTTGCGGGGTAGGCACGAACAACACAGTGCCATTCAGGCTTCTTATTCTTACACACCTCACTTGCTTCTTTGACATTCATAGCTCTTGTCACGCACGCTCGTCTGTTCTTAAGGCTCCTGACATCACCTAGGTAAGCAGGCAATAGGTAATTCATGATAATCTATCATTGGTTGTTGATAGTTGCAATTATTAATGGACTGGTCCTATATCTTACTATTCATTCAATTACCCTACCAGCGGTTGAATTTTGACATTACTTGTGTGGGGTTTATGTCAAATTTTTACCGGATAATAAATGAAATCAACATTAATAAAATATAGGAACCGGCCATTATAGAACGTCACTATTAGGTAGTCTGGAATAACGAAGAAAGAAAGAAGAAAGAGAAAGATTTTATTAGAAGAAATAGCGACGTACTTACACTAATTACAAATCATAGTAGAAAGAAAGTAACAAGTTTTGAGAAAAATTTTAGCAAATGAGGTTTGCACTCAGCTTATTGTTGTGCCGCATTTTATCCAACACATTTTTTTAATTTTTTTTATTGCAAGAGTTCAGCAGACAGGCAGATGGCCTACTTGATGGAAAGAGGTTACCATCGCCTATGGACATTTGCAACACCAAAGGTGCTACAAATGCACTGCTGCTCTCTTAACGGAAACTGAAACCTGGTCACTAATGCCGGAACACAACTTAAGGTTGTTATGGCGACATGCTTTAGACCAGGGGTGGTAGCCATTCAGTCGGGCAAATGCTGATTTTCAGTGCAAACCTCCTTCCTACCACGATGACAAAAACGACCCAAGTACAAAAACGCCTAATGGACAAAACAGGAGACCGGAAGGCTGGAGCTTACCTCGCTCAAAGGATTAGCCTTTGTATCCAGCGAGGTAATGCTGCCAGCCTTTTAGGTACAATGCCCAGCGACAGTGGTCTGGTGGGGCTGGACGGGCTTTAATATAGGTTTTATTTTAATATTAGTTTTTTTTTTTTACTATTGTATATATATTTTTAAGTTAGGTTTATTTATATGATATTTTAGATTTTTAATTAATATTAATTTGTATAGGCTATAATTAAATAAAGATTTGTAATTTGTGCAAAAAAAAGTACAAAATATTTAAGTAAAATTTCTCTATAATGACAACACATTATATATAAGCTCGTCCGAGCCGTATTGTAAGCTCATGACGAACTTATTTATCAAAATTCATTATGGCATGGCATGATGTATGTAGGTATATTTATAAAATTAACATCTTTTGTAATCTTTACCAATGTAATGGTACTATTCATTAAATAACAATAATCTTTCTTGATATTAACCCTGATTACGTTATAATTCACTTTGATTAAGGCAATGAATCGCAGTTCGTCGAATACTTGGTGCGCTGGCGACCATTCTCTAGAAGAGGTTATATCTTCCTGCTTCCCGCCGCCCCGCTTCCGTAGTTACGACGCTCCGCGAGAGTGACATTGACAACATATCACTCTTGACAGTATGACAGTCACGTTTCAGTGAACCGTCTACATATACAATAAATATTATGATAATTTGATAAATATAATAACTAATGTTTAGCTAAGACAATCATTATTGTTCTTGTGCGTGTCACTCACACCAGAAAACATTCCAATTATATGCAATATGAGTAGAAATTGTTTACGCAAGTTAGTTTCCTATTTATATTCAACTAGCGGCCCCGACAGACGTTGTCCTGATCTGAAAAAATAAAAATCTAGGACCCGATCCCAGCGCCACCTACCGGTTCCAATTGTGGATTTAACGATCCGGGAACCCACTCAAACACAAAAAAACAAAATCACCAAAATCGGTCCAGGTGATTAGGAGGATTCTAGAACCCGATCTCAGCGCCACCTACCGGTTCTAATTATGAATCTAAACTATCCGGGACCCCACTCAAACACACAAAAACAAAATCACCACAATCGGTCCAGGTGATTAGGAGGATTCTAAAACCCGATCTCAACGCCACCTACCGGTTCTGATTGTGAGTCTAAACCATCCGGGGACCCCACTGAAACACACAAAAACAAAATCACCACAATCGGTCCAGGTGATTAGGAGGATTCTAGAACCCGATCTCAGCGCCATCAACCGGTTTCAACGAGATGTAAAGTATCCTATGTCCGTCTCCTGGTTCTAAGCTACCTCCCCACCAATTTTCAGCCAAATCGGTACTGCCGTTCTTGAGTTATAAATAGTGTAATTAACACGACTTTCTTTTATATATATATATATATATATATAAATATATTTTGTTATAAGTCAAACACCTAGTTAAAAATAAAATAAATTATAACTAAATTACTACTAATGTTATATATATAACTAGCTGTCCCGGCAGACGTTGTTCTGCCCTGAAAAAATAAAATTTAGAACCCGATTCCAGCGCCACCTACCGGGTCCAAATGTAAGCTATCCTATCTTTCAAGTCGGATCAAACTGCACACGGAGAGCAAATTTGATTAAAATCGGTCAAGTAGTTTAGGAGTCCATCGCGGACAAACAACGTGACACGTAATTTATATATATTAAGATATACAAACTAAAATTAAACTATAAAATCTAGTTCCAGACCGCTGTCATTCGGAAACGTGCCCAAAAGACTGGCCACATTGCCTCGCTGAATGGCAATGCTGATACATTGTCCCAGGTATAATAAACAAGTCCTTCGGTCACGTGAGTTTCCTATTCATAATAATTTAGTAAAGAAAAATAATAATATACTTAATGAACAATAAAATTGAGTTGTTCTGAAAGAGAGTGTCGGGGTGAAGGAAAGGAATGCTCCGGTGGTTCGGGCATGTGGAAAGAATGCATGATGAAAGAATGACTAAACAGATATACAATGCAAAAGTGGATGGATGCAGTAGTCGTGGAAGGCCACAACACACCTTCCATTAACAAATTGATCGTATAATAGCAGAAGGTGATGTCAGGAGCCTTAAGAACAGACGAGCGTACATGACAAGAAGCAAGCAAAGAAGCGAGTGAGGTGTGTAAGAATAAGCCTGAATGGCGCTCTGTTGCTCGTGCCTACCCCGCAAGGGAACTGGCGTGAAGTTATGTATGTACGTATGTAACAATAAAATACAAATCATATTATTGCTTTACTGAGATTTTTATTTTTTGTTTGGATGGGAACAGCTGAATTACTATGCTGCATTATTGATGTCTATGTAGGATCTTCTTGTTGTAGTCTAATTAGGTATTGTTACGGGTTGCAGGACTCTAATTAAACTATACAAACACGTATAAAACAGGTACAAATATAACCGAATACAACAAAGCCAAACATAATGCAGAAGGTCGTAGTTCCATAAAACGCGCAAAGTCATTCACTAATAGATATTCCCGATATGTACAGACGTCTCGCTTCGTTCGTGGTATCGCTCGACTGCCGATCTCTCCATTGGGTCATTGCTTTATACTGCACCGATACAATATATTTTCCCGTTCGCGGAAACCGAATTTCTTAGAATCAGTCCGACACACCTGGCTAATGACTGCCATAAAAGATTACAATACACAATGGGTTGTTTTCTAATCACAAATTTTAAACACAAAGTAAACAAAAGAAGTCCAAATGCGGAAAGGTAATAAAGCGTGTTTTATGGTATGCAGGTGTGAATCCACTTTTGTCGGCGTGTAGGTCGTAACAGTATTTTGTTATAGTGAAACTTAAAAGAATGTATTGATTTCACGCCTCTAATCGGTGGTGGAATATCACTCCAGCAATGTGTGGTAGCATACTTAAAACAGCCTCCGAAGGCAGTGGTTTTATGACTTGCTTTTACTAATGGTATGGTAATAAGTCGTATGGCACCATACTGTGATTTGTTCTGTCTACAGTCTATCTTATTGTATACATATTTAGGGTATTATGTGGAGATGACCCAGAGCAGAAGACAAGAGAGATATCACTTTCTTATTGCTGCCATCTTTAATACTGTTGCAAGTCGATACTAATCCTTTGCAGGTGTCTTATTACCCTAAAACCATATTCCTTTGCAAATTATGTCACGAAAATTCTTAGAAGCCATTGACCCGACAAATTAATAATTCAAAGGTATGGTGCGCATGTTGCTGGGGGCCATGTTTAATTTGCAAATAGAGCGGGTCGGGCAGTAAAGGAAGGAGTTAGTCATGTTCTGATTGCAAACGAAGCGTTACCTAGTGCACTTTCGGAGCGTGTATCTTATAACGACGAACTTTGCGCGATTAATGTAATAACGATTTTCTGACCTATGGTTTGATTTTGTTGTATTCGGTTATACTTGTAAAAACTATGAATTACGTATATGTACTTCTAATAATCTTTATGATAATTCCAACGGCATTTTCGAACTTACATACATACATAACTTCACGCCAGTTCCCTTGCGGGGTAGGCCCGAACAACAGAGTGCCATTTAGGCTTATTCTTACACACCTCACTTGCCTCTTTGACATTCATAACTCTTGTCATGCAAGCTCGTCTGTTCTTAAGGCTCCTGACATCACCTTCTGCTAGTACACGATCAATTTGATCATGGAAGGTGTGTCGTGGCCTTCCACGACTTCTGCATCCATCCACTTTTGCATTGTATATCTGTTTAGTCATTCTTTCATCATGCATTCTTTCCACATGCCCGAACCACCGGAGCATTCCTTTTCTTACCTTCACCCCAACACTCTCTTTCAGACCAACTCTCTTTCTTACTTCGGTATTACGAACGCGGTCCGCGAGCGTCACTCCGCAGATTTTGCGCAGTGCTCGCATCTCGACCGCGTTTACTCTACTTTCATGCTCTCTATTCCATACCCAACTCTCGCATGCATACGTGAGCGTAGGTACCAGCACCGCGTTGTGTATGGCGAGCTGGGCCTTCTGGCTGAGGTTCTTAGCGCCTAGAAGTTTACCTAACGCTCCATTCACACTATTCCCCAAATTCACTCTTCTTTCTATATCAGCGGTGTACCTTCCATCCCTGCTAAAAGCACATCCAAGATATACAAACTCATTCACTTGCTCTAGCATAACATCATCGACCATTATCCTTGCATTCGAACTTACGTTCTAAAAATTCGTAACAATACAATATTTTTGTTTAAATATGGGATAATATGGTTTCTTTTTAGTATATCAAAACAGTAACGGGCATTGACACTTTGTATACGTTGTATTAGACTCTCTGTTCGTGATAAAAGGCAAGGTCCATAATTTAATTTGGAAATGACTAAACTTTCTACTAATCTTGTTCTTACTTGTACGTTGATGTATTCCCTAACTGAATATAATATTTTTAATCTATAAAAGCAGTTAGTCAATATGTTATTAATATGTCAATTGTGAGTCCTAAACTACACGCAGTATCCACTATCGCAATGTGTTCATTTTGAATTTTAATAATAGGACAGGCATGTTTTATCTTAATAATTTATTGCCGATTTCCAAGTATCATTAAGTTAGTTATATTTGGATTTAGTACCAGCGAATTAACTTCAGACCATTGCGCAAGTCTTTTCAGATCACTATTATATCATCAACTGCTTTATGTGTTTCATTTAGGTATAAGTGTTTAAAAGTTTAATGTCGTCCACATACATATCATACTTACATTGCTGAAGACAATTAACAACATCCGCTGTATAAATAATAAACAATAGTGGCCCCAAAATGAATCCTTGAGGGACTCCTTTTGTGAGATACAGAGGATCTCATGCAATAACTGTTCCATCTGCCTTTTGGACCTGTACTTGTTGTTTCCTTTCTGTTAAGTAGCTACGTAACCATAGAATGGTCTCAGCAGTAAATCTATAGTATGTCAAATTGGACAAAAGTAAAGTATTGTTTATTACATTAAAACCCTTTCCGTAATCTCAGTAATATTTTCGACCACCATAATGAAGTGTGACAATTATGACATTTTTACGGTGTATATATGATATTTACTCTCCAAAATGTTCAACTAGAATGGCATGCAAATGTCAGAAAAAAATAGTTGGACAGAGTATACTTATTAATAAAAATATAATATCGTGCTTTTATGCATTGTTATTTATTTCGTTTGGAAGCCGGGTATTACGTATATACATTTTCGTTAGTATTTTGTCATCTAGTAGATGTAGGGAGCATCGCAGCCGCAACCGCAGGCACCAGCGATGGAGACGCGGCCAGCGGCGCAAGCGGTGCCACCGAAGCCAACAGCGCCGATGATGGGCACGTTGCCAGCGACAGCGGTGGTACCGGCGACGGGGAGCTCGCCAGCGACGCCTACGTTGCCAACACCAGCACCGCCGTAACCGCCGTAGCCGATGCCGTCGTAGCCGAGACCGTAGCCGAGACCATCGTAGCCGAGACCGTATCCGGCGAGACCTCCGTAACCGGCAAGACCGCCGTAACCGCCGAGTCCGTAACCGCCATAGCCGCAGCCGCAACCTCCAACAGCGGGGATGGCACCAATGCACTGACCGAAGACGTTCTGCAACAACAAAGGTGTACGTCAAACATTTTGTGTCAAATTTCAAATACTAGCGATATTTCAATACACAGACCTTATATCCTAGCGCAGTGTAATTTATAAAGTGTAAAGACATGCTGAATTCATCTTCTGCAGTCATCTTGATTAGCATATAAACGTGGCTTATACGCGTTTGCAACAGCAGGGGGGATGGGCTAGGAGAGATTGAATAGAGAAATGGAATAAGAGGACGAGATAGGAAAAGTGGGATAGAGGGAGGAGAAAGTGGGTCAACAGAACTCTCACACATCATACGATACACAATAAGCTCAAGGCTACTGTTACTTGTCGATGTTCTGTGACTATTTCGTATCAAAACGATTCAACCGGTCCTAAGAACTGTAATCAACGTAACGACTCCAGCACGGAAAATGAAGTAATCTTATTGTATATGCATTAAAGCAAAGTAAATAGATTACATATACTTGTACAGTCCCTGATTTGCATAATATTGCTTATGTAAATAGTAAATTTCTCGCAATCTACATACGGACCACATAGACCAACGAAAATGTGTCCTTGAGCTTATTACGATTTGGATAAAAGATTCATAAAATAGATTTTTATACTAAACACATATTGCTCTCACCTGGACCAAGCAAGCTTGGATGCAGAGAAGGATGAAGGCAAAGGTAGACATGTTGGCTTGATGTTCAACGGGAAGCTGAATGTACTTTTCTCTCATAATTGTCTAATATATATACCAAACTCTCAATGTATATTTCATCATAAATTACACTAGAAATAAATATTTTAATTAATTAATAGTTACTGCCTTCATTTTGAGCGCGGTTTTTCTCGTGTTAAGGTAAACTTTATAGACAGAGTTAGAGATATGTAGAATTTTAAACACCAGTGAATTAACGGTTGTTCACAAATTAAAATAGCCACAGCTAAGTTGTCAACTATATCACCAACTGGTTAATGGTTGTCGAATAAAACCGACTACTGACAAGTTTACAACTTAGCCGTCAGCTTTTGCCATCAATCGGCAGCTGGCTTATTAGCCGGCTTGTCGAATAAAACAGAATATCGATAAGTTGAGAGTTCAACCGTCATCCGTCGGCAACCGGTCGGCGAGTCATTCAGCCATTAGCCAAAAAGCCTGGTTTTTTAGCCAGCTAATGAAAAACCTTTAGCCGGATAGGTAAGTTTTTAAAAATTTTGATAGTTACCTACGGCTAGACAGACAAGAGGGCCGGCCGTTGGGAGTCCCACATGTGCTATGGAAACGTCCCGGCCCGAAAAAGGCGCGTAAATGCATTTCCCAAGCGTTAAAAAAAGGACATTGTATGTCATGAAGCGAGCATGTTATATTATAATTTATAGATATCAAAGGGCACTACATCAAAAACTTTGGGACAACCTGGAATATTGCAGGCAAGCCAAGCTGGCAATGCCTCGGGTAAACCTGCATTTTTCCAGGAATATCTTAAGGCTCAGTTGGTCCCGGCTGAGACTAGTTATTAGTGCAGCCACCGGACACGGCAATTTTAATAGACATTTTTTCAATATAGGTGTCACCGACAACCCCCTGTGCAGAGAATGCCTGGAGGCAGAAGAAACAGCTGCCCATGTCCTGCTTGAATGCAGAGAGGTGGCCCAATACAGGGCGAGGTATCTTGACGCCCTAGGTAGCCTCCGAGCAGTCTTTAGCAACGTCAAGAATCTGGTGGACTTCCTCATCCACCCTCGCACGCAGAATAGGCGCTATATCGTCGAGTTGCGGAAACTACTAGCTTGCAGAAGAAGAAGAATAATTTATAGATATGTCTGACTTCATTTTTATTTCAAAATATTTATTGATAATACCCGCAACACCGTCTCGCCGAGTTGGAATTAACCATGAGAATAACACATTAAAATTGTGCTGTTGTCATTGTTGTTCCCAAGACAAATGTATTTTATAATTGCAATAGTACAGTGATCGGAGCGTCATCTCTTTGGCTATATTCGTCTATCCCTCAGGATCAGTACTTTTTCTGGATGAAAGGTATTCTATATTTTTCTATATCCCCGACAACGTATATGTAAAATTTCGTGACGATTTGTCGCGTAGTTAAAGCATGAAAACGTTACAAACAAACACACATTTATTTGTAATATTACTTAGTATTATTATCAGTACAATTTCAACACAATTTTTCTTTTGCATCGATCAAAGCAACGTGACCTATATTAATTGTAGTCTAGCCAGGTTAAGTAATAATAGTTTTTAGATAGTGAAATTTGTATAAATATGGTATTTCTATTTAGGTGAAGTATAACTCAGTTGTAGATTCAAATAACAATGGCAGCCAAGCTTGTTCTCGCTCTTTGCGCTTCTGTTCTCCTGGTTCAGGTAATTATACATTTTGATAAAGAAACTCATGGTCCATGATCCACTACAGACGAATAGTGGAGGTGAAATTTAATGTCTTTTAAAACTTTTAAAGACTTTTTTATTACAAGAGTTCAGCAGACAGGCAGACGGCCGACCTGATGGAATGCGGTTACCATCGTCTACGGACATTTGTAACACTAAAGATGTTACCAATGTGCTGCCGCTCTCTAAAACGAGGCCGGAACACAACTTAAGGTTTTAATGGCTGCAAACTCAGAACCAAGGCTGGTAGCCATCTAAATGGGCAACCCTACCACCTGGCTGTGGGATGTTTTGTCGGTTCTTAAGAAAAGCTGTCGGGCCGCAGGAAAATGTATTCATTTCATTTAAATTCGTTCTGTAGTTTTCACGTGATACTCTGATAGATAGACAAAATTCTGTATTGGGAATCTGCTGATCCAAGTTTGACTCCTGATTTCTTTTTAAATTAAATTCATTATAAAACTAGATTCCTCTACAGGTTTATATGACAGATTAACTAGAGATTTCCCCGCAGCTACGCTACGGGTCAAACCCCATGACCCTATTTTACTAATAAAACACTTAAATAGGATTTTATATATCTTACTAGCTGTCCGTGCAGATGTTGTCCTGCCTTGAAGAATAAAATTTAGAACCCGATTGCAGCGCCACCTACCGAGTCCAATTGTGAATATAAACCATTCTTGAATCTACTTGAACACACAATAAATTTCATCGAAATTTGTCCAGCAGTTGAGGAGTTCAGTCAGATACACACGCATAGAATAGTTGTGAAAACCGCTTAAAATTCCTTGCGTGGTTTAGAAGTTAGCCGATATTTTATAAATATTAAGAAGACGATAATTATTTGTTATATACTTATTGCAGAGCGCCGCTGGTCAGTGTTTGGCACGTGGCCTTGGTGCTCCTTGGGGAGGACTCGGATACGGTGCTTACGGCGCCGGTTGCGGCTGCGGAGGCCTTGGAGCCTACGGAGGCTATGGTATCGGCGCTGACATCGCCGCCGCCAGCTCCCTGAACGCTGCCTATGGTGGCGGTCTCGGTGTTGCCAGTGGCTCCGCCATGGGCCCCACCGGCCTCAACGTTGCCTCTGAGAACGTATATGAAGGTCCCGTCGCTGTTGCCGGCAACCTGCCTTTCCTCGGAACCGTCGCTGTTGAGGGTGCCTTCCCCACCGTTGGTGCTGGTGCTGTCTCCTACGGTTGCGGCGATGGTGCTCTTGGCATCACCGGTGAAGACTTCGGTGCCGGTATCGGCTACGGTGGTCTCGGTTATGGCGGTCTTGGCTACGGCGGCCTCGGTTATGGCGGTCTCGGCTACGGCTACGCTGGACGTCTCGGAGGTTGCGGTTGCGGCGGTGCTCTTTACTAAGAATATCTAAACTCGACGACCTGATCTGACAAATACAAACAATTAGCATCTTATTATTATTTTTATTTACCAAAAATCTAATATTTCGCAATTTTTACTTCAAGTACTTTTACATTTAATAAAAATCCTTACAGGCCAGCAATACGTTAATAATACCTCTAATGTTATAAATTTCTATAGGCAACGGTGTACTTTCCATCAGATGAGTCATCAAAAACCATCATTTTAATTAGTGAAAAACCATAGTCAATATGGGTAAAAACGGACTCTTGTAAATTGTTGCATCCATACGTCCGACTTTATATTTTTTTTTATTGCAGAAGTTCAGCAGACAGGCAGACGGCCCACTTGATGAAAAGCGGTTCCCATCGTCTATGGACATTTGCAACACCAAAGGTGCTACAAATGCGCAGGTGCTCTCTTAAGGGCGACTGGAACCTGGTCACTAATGCCGGAACACAACTCAAGGTTGTTATTGCGACATACTTTAGACCAGGGGTGGTAGCCATCCAGTCGGGCAAATGCCCTACCACCTGGCTGTGGGTTGTTTTGTCGCCTCTTACGACAGCCCGCCCGGCCGTAGGAAATTGTATTCTTTCTCCGTTCCTGCACGGATAATGTTTAAACGTTTATGAATGATATCAACAATTAAACGTATAACAATTGGGAAAACTATAATATAAATAAAATATTAACAGAAGCATGTTTGCTTGCTCAATACATTACAGTAACAAGGAATAAAAAAAAAATGAAAAAAATATCAAATCAGGACGCAGACGTGAAGCTAGTGCCGCGGGGCTTGAAAGCTGCTGCTTCTAATGTAGATTCCTGTTGTAGCTCTAGGAGGGGACATTAGTACTTGACACCTCTTCTGTATGTGCCAGTCGCAGTTTTGACTTCTGCTACACGGGCTACTCGATCACTCTCCAGGAACAGAGGCGTAATGCGCCCCAACCTCTAATGCATGGGACATTATTTTCTTTTAACTGAACTAAATCTCTGACATGAAATTGTCTACTAGGAACGCGCCACTTATTCCTCTGTTGTAGTTCAGTAACGTTGAAATGTTGACGCAGTGACTCTAATCGTAGAAAACGACTTGTTCCATCTACCTTCAATTAAGTTTGGATAAGGTAGAGATGTCAATGGCCTTCCAATTAAAAATATGTCATTAATTTTACTCATTATGGCAACGCGAATGAAGCCGCACTGGCACAGCTAGTAATAAACAAAACACGTGACCTAAAAGTAGGTCAGGTTCAGCAGTCCGCTGATCAATCAAATACACATTGACATGTATTGATTGAATAACAAAATCCGCTACTCGTGTTATTTGTGTCATCAAAATTTAAAAACGTTGAAATCTTAATTAATATCTATAATATTATAACATTGTAAAAGTGTAGTCTTTGCTTTTTGTGTTTGTTTCTTTGTTCCGGATTCACGTAAAAGCTACTGGGCCAATTTCTATGCGGTATTCGCTGATCGATAGCAAATTCCTGTACTTAAAATCTCCGATACTTTATATCCCTGTAATTCTGCGGGATTTAGAGAAGACTTATTTTAACTTAGCAGTTTCTTTAAATTGCTAAATAATTTTGTGACGTGCTTTCTGTATATGTTAAAGAACTTTCATATTGTACTCTTTATTCTTTATTGTACACAAAATCAGGAGCCTTAAGAACAGATGAGCGTGCATGACAAGAGTTATGAATGTCAAAGAAGCAAGTGAGGTGTGTAAGAATAAGCTTGAATGGCGCTCTGTTGTTCGTGCCTACCCCGCAAGGGAACTGGCGTCAAGTTATGTATGTATGTAAAAAGTTACATACCAAATTATAGAATAGTGGTGATGTACAAAGGCGAGCTTATCCCTAAAAGAGTTTTCTTCCAGAAAACCTATGAGTCTAGTGAGAACGGGAGAAGCAAAAGGCAGGGTTGTGTACACTAAGATATTTTACGATTTAACTATGTAACCTATAATATTGTTACGACCTGGACACCGACAAAGACAAATTCACACCTGCATACATGTAGAAACACATTTTATTACCGTTCGGCATTTGGACGTCTTTTTTTTACTTTGTGTTTAAAATTTGTGATTAGAAAACAGCCCATTGTGTATTGTAATATTTTATGGCAGTCATTAGCCAGGTGTGTCGGACTGATTCTAAGAAATTCGATCACGCGGTCGGGCAGACATATTGTGTTTGTGCAGTATAAAGCAATGGCCAAATGGAGAGATCGGCAGTCAGGCGATAACCACGAGCGAAGCAAGACTTGTGTACATTCGGTAATCTATTTTTTTTTTTTTTTTTTTTTTTAATATTGAATAGGTTCGCGTTTGACTGACATTGCACCTGACGTCAGGCGGAAATGCAGTCTAAGGTGGAGCACGCTTACCTAGAAGATACCTGTTCACGCGAGACTTAAAGACACCTAGATTATATTTTTCAGGAAAAACAGACGACGGTAAAGAGTTCCACTCTTCAGCGGTGCGTATGATGAAAGAGGAAGCATAGCGTTTCGTCCGCTTCGTTGGTATTTCCACCATATATCGGTGGCGTGAGTGCGACTTATTTGCGATTGATTTATTAACGGACTTTGCGCATGTTATTGATTCGTGCATTACGTTTGGACTGGTTGTGTTCAGTTATATTTGTACCTATGTTATACGTGTTTGTATAGTTCTAAAAACTCTATAATAATTCCAACGGCATTTTAATTCGAATCTTGCAACTCGTAACAATATAAACTGAATAACAAAAATAAATTACATACAAGATACACTTAAGATACATGTATAATGTAAAATATAGACATATAAGGATAATTTAAGATAGATAGTGCTCTTTGACTTTTTTTTTAAACAGCTCTCCGATGAACTATCTCGGATCTTATGTGGCAGGGCGTTCCATAATCTAACTGCGTGGATGGCGAAAGAACCACTATAACATGCCGATGAGTGTCTGGGAGCTTTGAGAAGAAGAGATTTAGAAGTTCTACAATGTTTGTCCGAAGGATCAATAGATTCAAAACGTTGACGAAGCTGGGAAGGAGAAAGAGGGTTATGTAAGATTTTGTCCAAATATGGAACTACGTGAAGGTCCCGTCGACGGCGAATTGGTAGCTACTTAAGTTGCGATCTAAATTCAGAAACATGATCGAACTTTCGCAGACCAAAAATGATACACATTGTAGTTGCGTATATCTTTAGTTTTTTTTTTCCTGAAGCAGGCAAACAGGCGGACGGCCCACTTGATGGAAGGTGGTTACCGTCACCTATGGACGTTTGCAACACCAGGGGCGTTGCCAACGCGTTGCCGGTCTGTAAGAAATTTTATAACGCCCTTCTTAAATGACCCCATGTCGTAGCGCAGAGGGAAAACTTCGGCGGGGAGTTCTCTCCAGATCATTTTTGTACGCGAAATAAACGTTCTAGAGAACCGTTGCGTAGTTGAGCGTGGGAGCTCCAGGAAATGAGGGTGAACACCCCGCCGATGGCGAGCGGTGCGGTTGTAAAAATGGGGCGTTGGCACCAAAGCAAACAGTTCCTCGGAACACTCTCCGTTGTACAGGCGGTAGAATACGCAGAGGGACTCAAAGTCTCTCCGAAGGCTAAGCAATTCTAAACCGCCTGTTAGTATGGGATCGTCGACTATACGAACGGCGCGACGCTGAATGGAGTCGAGAGGGTCAGTCTGGTAAGCTGGTGCTCCAGCCCATAAGTGCGAGCAGTATTCCATATACGGCCTAACTTGTGCTTTGTAAAGCAAAAGTCTTTGCCGCGGGGTGAAATACTGCTTAGACCGGTTTAGCACACCAAGCTTTTTTGAGGCAAGTTTAGCCTTGCCTTCCAGATGACCCCGAAACTGCACGTCGTTCGTTATATCAACGCCTAAAATCCTGATACTGTTGGAGATGGTAAAGGGTGTTCCTTGAAACTGTGGCGCAGAGACAAATAGGTTATTTTTTGCACAGAATACGCAGACCTGTGTCTTCGTGGGGTTAAATTGGACAAGATTTTGTCGTCCCCATTCGGTAACATCGGTAGTAACATTACATATTCAGAGTTTTACGATAATTTTCAAGATTTATGTATGTAAAGAGTATGTGGGACGTCCGGCTGTTGGTGTTGCACACAAGCTTCAACGTTAGAGCTTGCAAGCACCGACCGCCAGACTACCCATTAAACCTTCCAGCGTCGTTCCCCATTATGATGAGGCGCCACGGGACCGTAACCATAGGTATGATTGCCGTGACACCTCGATGAAAGCCGACAAGTCCCTGAGACTAGAACACCCCACAGCACTGGTCCCTCGACCCCCCAGTCCCACTATGTTATGTTGTCGGGAGCAGATGAACAAAGCGCCGCCTGTGAACCCCTGTTCGCCGTCTGCGACATAGGTCCGCCTGCTCATCCTCCTCCCTTATTCTTTCGGCAGCCTCCTTCTTGGACATAACGTCCTCGCAGAAGGAGGCCACCGCTAGCCAATTCTTCTCGCTGCGTAGCATCTGGTCGACCACGCTGGACCGCGAATGTATTCTTTTTGACCTGCTGGGATTGTTTTTAAATATTGTGTGGGGGGGTTCTTTTTATGCGTGTGGTGCTTTGTTGTTACCCCGTTGGATAGGATGACGCACCACTGGCAAGGGACCATGGCTCCATCACCGCTGAAGCTAGGCTTAACCGCTGGAAGGGAGTACAAAATAAGGCGACGAACAGTCGTTAATTTAACATTAAATTTAAGACTATATTTCTATATATCTGTCAATTTGTATTGACATATTTTCGCACGTACGTGGACGACTCAGTTATAATCTTGCTAATTATTTAACAATAAATTATTCCATGTACGTGACGTAACATATTGGTTATACAACTGTGATTTTGGTACCTATAACGAAGTCACGGGCAACACCTAGGGGGTTGCCTGGAAGACATCGCTTTAAGCGATATGGCCGCACTTTGTGCAACATTTACTGTACCTAGTTTTAAGAACGTAGTTTTTAATTTTTTGGTAAACGAGCTGTTACGAGTGTGGGACTCGAATTAAAATGCCGTTGGAATTACTATAGAATTTATTAGAATTATACAAATACGTATAACATAGGTACAAATATAACTAGACGCTACTAGTACAAACTGCACGATTCAATAACACGCGCAGAGTCCGTCACTATATCGCTTGTTGATTGTACGTCTTACTCGTATCGTAATCCTCGCTCAACTGCCTCACCCTTCCGTTCGGGCATTGTTTTATAGTAAACTGTACAATACACAATGGAAGCTCGTGAGTTGGGTTCTTCCAAGAAAATGTAATTTGCACACCTACGAATGGCCAACAAAGTTAAAAACAATAACAATATGGATTAGTTCGACACTAATGACGACCATAAAACAAGTAGAAAAACAATAGCATGTCTTCTTAATTACAAATTCTAAATACAAAGTAAACAAACAATTCCTAAATCCAGGAAGGCAATAAACTGCGCTTTTACCACCGGCAGGTGTGCGCATTTCTTTGTCGGTATGTAACAATACAATAAAGTGTTTTCATTCATTTATTCATTCACCTAGTTATAAATAAATTTGTGTGTGTGTTTGTTTGTGACGCTTTAACACCTCAACTACGCTACAGCTCGTCATAAAATTTTACATACACGTTGCCTGACATACAGCAAAGGACATAGAATACCTCTCTTTTGAAAAAGGTGCTGTTACCCAGAAATAAGCAAATATCATTAAAACTAGCTTTTATGTTTGGCCCGTCAGATTTGTCTGGCTCATTGGAAAATATTTTAAAATATTATACTTGACTAGCTGTGCCCGTGACGTCGTCCGCGTGGAATTTTTTTTCAAAACCCCCCCGATTTTGAAACATTATTCATTGGTGCTCCACTCCTATTGGTCTTACCGTGATGATATATAGCCTATAGCCTTCCTAAATAAGTGGGCTATCTAACACTGAAAGAATTCTTCAAATCAGACCAGTAGTTCCTGAGATTAATGCGTTCAAACAAACAAACTCTTCAGCTTTATATATTACTATAAGATTATATATTACTATAAGATATAAAATTCAGCCTTCCTAAAATGACGTAAGTTCCCATTTTTTTTTAAGTGTCTGTTCAAAAGTTATGGCCCACAGGAAGTGTCTGGCAACTGTATATCTTTGTTTATGACATTTTTAAATTTTCCATGGTATAGATATATAGGTACTTTATTCTATGAGTAACTTTTATCTGGCGATTGAATTTCTTTTACTATATATATTATTTAACAGACTTCAAAAAATAAGGAGGTTCTCAGGTTTATATGTATATTTTTTAATATAAATACTAACTGTCCCATCAGACGTTGTCCTGCCCTGAAAAAATAAAATTCTAGGCCCCGATTCTAGTGCCACCTACCGGTTCCAATTGTGAATCTAAACCATCCGGGGATCCACTTAAACACACAAAAACAAAATCATCAAAATTGTCGTGGAAGGCCACGACACACCTTCCATGATCAAATTGATCGTGTACTAGCAGAAGGTGATGTCAGGAGCCTTAAGAACAGACGAGCTTGCATGACAAGAGTTATGAATGTCAAAGAGGCAAGTAGGTGTGTAAGAATAAGCCTAAATGGCACTCTGTTGTTCGTGCCTACCCCGCGAGGGAACTGGCGTGAAATTATGTATGTATGTATGTATGTATCAAAATTGTCTCAGGAGACTAGGAGGATCATAGAACCCGATCCCAGCGCCACCTACCGGTTCCAGTTGTAAATCTAAACCATCCGGGGACCCAGCCAAACACACACAAAAAGTTTAATCAAAATCGGTAAAGTCGTTGTCAAGTTATGTGCGTACATACATTACTACGATTCATTTTTATATACCACAGAAGATGTTTACATTACTATATATTCCGATTTGGAGCATACTTTTTTGGTATATCTTCCTGATGGTCCCATGTCAATTTTATTTCTACTGGATTCTAAAGGTATAGAAAGAAAGTAAGAAAGAAAGAAAGAAAAGATATTTATTCAGAACTACATACACACAAAAACGTACTTATAAATAAGACAATACAATTCAAATGAAGTTCTCAATCGGTCCTAACTCAGCATGATGCTGGTTGGTTCGAGCAGCGCTGGTCTTCCGTTAGGGCCGTTCAAGTGACTTACGGATAGACAAAACGAATCAAACACAAATCAAAACAAAAAATATATATATGACGAGTACTATTGCAAACAAATATAAAAATTAATATATAATATAAAAATTTATATAAAAATAAACTATATCATTAATATATAAAAAAACTGATATAAAAATTAATGCTACGAAGCGAATTTATAAAGAAGAACATAATGGAATAAGGAACATAAAGCTTAAAAACTAAAAAACATATAGCAGAAAGTTCCTTAAAATCAATTAGAAAATCTTTAATAATTAAGGTTTATAACTTTTTTTTCTAAGTCGATTTAGATAATTCTTTTGGATTTAATATAGCTTCAAAATAGTCCATTGTAAATGTCATTAGTATTTAATTTTGGATTCTGAAGATATAGCAAAATATCTCTCAAAATCAAATAGAAAATGTGTAATCATTGAAATATTGTGACGTTTACAACAATCCTAAAACGACTAGGTAACTAAGTATAATCAAGAACGTGCTGTACTGGACAAGACTAGAATTATGAGTTCGACAAATAGCACGAACGTGTAAATCTATATATATATAAAAATCAATGCCACTTTTCGTTGTAATTTTATAACTTGAGAAAGACTTTACCAATTTTATTGAAATTTTGTGTGTGTGTTTGAGTGGGTCCCGGGATGGTTTAGATCCACAATTGGAACCGGTAGGTGGCGCTGAGATCGGGTTCTAGAATCCTCCTAATCACCTGGACCGATTATGGGGATTTTTTTTTGGATGTTTGAGTGGGTTCCCGGATGGTTTAGATTGGCAATTAGAACCGTAAGGTGGCGCTGGGATCGGGTCCTCGATTTTTATTTTTTCAGAGCAGGGCAACGTCTGCCGGGGCCGCTAGTTTAGTTATAAATTCCATTTCACATTCGAGAAGCTACCTTACTAGGAAAACAATATACGTAACTTATGATTTAGGATAGGTGAATACAAAGAGACAGATGTTGTTTGTTGATGAGGATTCATTCTGAATAAAACATATGAGTCATGTTCAATGTGGAGTCATTTATTTCTTTAAGAAGCCGGGTATTTTTGTTGTCATATTATTATCTAGTAGATGTAGGGGCCGTCGCAGCCGCAACCGCAGGCACCGGCGATGGAGACGCGACCAGCGGCGCAGGCGGTGCCACCGAAGCCAACAGCGCCGATGATGGGCACGTTGCCAGCGACAGCGGTGGTACCGGCGACGGGGAGCTCGCCAGCGACGCCTACGTTGCCGACGCCAGCGCCGCCGTAGCCAGCGCCGTAGCCGATGCCATCGTAGCCGAGACCGTAGCCGAGGCCATCGTAGCCAAGACCGTATCCGGCAAGACCGCCGTAACCGGCAAGGCCGCCGTAACCGCCGAGTCCGTAACCGCCGCAGCCGCAACCACCGATAGCCGGAACGGCGCCAATGCACTGGCCGAAGACGTTCTGTAGAGACAAAGGCATATTAGCGTTACAGTTTTGAAACTTCTACCTACATAAGGTCTCAAATTACTTTTAAAGAAAAATTTGGCCAAAATAACACTGCGAGACGTTGAAAGAATGATTACATAAAAAAATTCTAGCTAACAAAAACCGACTTCAGAAGTCATTAAACAAAAAAAAATATTCTCTACATCGTGAAGTCGTCGCAAAGTAAATTTCTGCTAATACACGATCAATTTGATCATGGAAGGTGTGTCGTGGCCTTCCACGACTTCTGCATCCATCCACTTTTGCATTGTATATGTGTTTAGTCATTCTTTCATCATGCATTCTTTCCACATGCCCGAACCACCAGAGCATTCCTCTCCTTACCTTCACCCCGACACTCTCTTTCAGACCAACTCTCTTTCTTACTTCGGTATTACGAACGAATTATTATTTGTAAATTTAATGTTAAGATTTGTGTCTATGATCACTAGCGTCCCGTTCCGGGCTCGCACGGGTGGTTTATGGCTATTTTTTACACCTTGGGTTCCATTATTGAAGTTTTAGTAGGGATCCGTAATTTTTCTAATCTATACATATAATAAAAATGTGGAGGTCGAATTTCTGTACAATGAAAAAAAATGCTAAAAACCGAGTCAGGGGCATGTAAAGTGAAATAATTTTTTGTTTTTCTGTTTGGCTGTTTGTACGGGCTGATCTCCCAAACGACTGGACCGATTTATATGAAATTTTGTATGGTGGTAGCTTATATCCCTGGTCAACATATAGGATACTTTTGATCCCGAAAAAATAAAAAGTTCCCGTGGGATAGTTACAAAAACTTTCCACGCGGACGAAGTTGCGGGCAGAAGCTAGTAATAAATATAGCTGATGTTACAAAGGAATAATATAGCATTCTAATGGTGCAAGAATTTTTGAAATCGGTCCAGTAGTTATCATTACAAACATACAAAAATACAAATGTTTACTTTTTATAATATCACTAGCGGCTCCGGCTGACGTTGTCCTGCTCTGAAAAAATAAAAATCTAGGACCCGATCCCAGCGCCACCTACCGGTTCCAATTGTGGATTTAAACCATCCGGGGACTACCCACTCAAACACACAAAAACAAAATCACCAAAATCGGTCCAGGTGATTAGGAGGATTCTAGAAGCCGATCTCAGCGCCACCTACCGGTTCCAACAGGATAAAAAGTATCTTATGTCCGTCTCCTGGTTCTAAGCTACCTTCCCACCAATTTTCAGCCAAATCGGTACTGCCGTTCTTGAGTTATAAATAGTTATAACTAACACGACTTTTTTTATATATATAGATTAGCATCAGTATATTATACATTACTAGCGGCCCCGGCAGACGTTGTCCTGCCTTTAAAAAATAAAATTCTAGAACCCGATCTCAGCGCCACCTACCGGTTCTAATTGTGAATCTAAAAGAGTAATATAATTTTTTTTTATTCTAAGTCATGACAAAATAAGATTAAAAATCTTACAAAAAATTAAAGTTTATAATTAACAAATAAAAATGTTAGGGGTGGACAACCCTTATCACTTAGGGGTATGAAAAATAGATAGTAGCCGATTCTCAGACCTACTGAATATGCATATAAAATTTCATAAAAATCGGTCAAGCCGTTTCGGAGGAGTATGGTAACTAACACTGTGACACGAGAATTTTATACAATAGATTAGTATAGATTAATGTGTCTTGTGCGAGCAAGATAACTAATTCCCTTTGGGTAGCCCCTTAAACTTACTTACAAACTTAAAAACACATACCTGGACCAAGCAAGCTTGGATGCAGAGAAGGAGGATGGCGAAGGTAGACATGGTTATTCGATCTTCAACGGACAGCTGAATGTCTTTAACCGTATATATGACTCTTTATATACTAATCTCTTCATATGTTTCATAACACACTTATTCTAAATTAACTATTTCTAAGCCTGAATTTCTGTTTACACCTATCAATAAGTTTCAACATTTTTTCCAACTTCGACATATATAACGTGACCTATATTGGTAAAAGTGGACGTTACTGTTGTAATTTCTTTGATAGTAAAATTAGTTTTGTATAAATAGCGTTTCGTATACGTAATAAGGCATAATTCAGCTAATTAACAATGGCTAAGGTTCTTCTTGCTCTTTGTGCTTCGGTCCTTCTGGTCCAGGTAAATAAACTTTATTTCTAAGGTACAAAAAAACAAGGTTTTTGTAAGAACGTGAAGATTTAGTCTAAAGTAGTAGCAATTATAGGGCAAACTCTTATTTCAATTGTGTGTTGATGAACTATAATTTTACGGTAACCACTTTCCATCACAATAAAAAAAAACATAACCAAGAGCTATAATGATATTGTTTAATCATATACATTGTCTCCATATTGGGGTACTTTTACCCCAAAAATTGTTGGTATGACATCGAAATATTTTTTGGGTATAAAATATTGCCTCTGGGATAATACAAAAGACTGGCGGGTTTCTTAGAAGCTGCCTGTCCGATCACCTACATGCATAGGAACAATACGTTTAAGTAGCTTATTTCAATAGAAACCCATGTAGGATTGTTATTTTCTACAAGAACTTGGCTGAAAATAGAATTAAGCTATAAATTTTTGACATTGACATAATGTTAACTCATTACATTAATACTAAAGTTTTGGCGGGAACTTGAAATATAATGTTGTACTGTGCAATTTTATTTTCAAAAAATGTTACATCACACCGACAAGTAAATGATGTGCACAGTAGCTGTACGACATTTATTGTTTTTAACAAATAATTTACGCATTTGTATTTTATTCATCACAATGTCACGACATATGACATGACATATTACACTTGAAAGTGACATAATAGACGCTTAGAAGTTTTGTATTGCCATTTAAAAAATATAAAATAACTCATATCGATAACGAATAAATAATCGATTAACCAACAGAATAAAAAAGTGTTAAGTAACAGAATATTACACAGGTATATCGATATTTTAAGGCGTAATATATCTAGAATTTAATAATATAATGGTTTAAGGAATCAGACAACAATGCTTTTGAATTTAATTATATGGCAAGCGAGTGTTGATTCCTGAAACATTCAACACAATATTTCTCCGGTTAGCAAGGTTCTTAAAAAATGGTACTACTTAAAAAGATGTTAAGTAAAAATCTACTTTTTTAGTATAAGTTACGTCTTTGTACATGTTAAGGGCAAAAACCGCCAGTCGCCTTTCGAACCAAGCACTAAAATATATCTAATAATATACAAATTAATTACTGTTCGTTAGTCTCGCTAACACTCGAGAACGGCTGGCCTGATTTGGCTAATTTTGGTTTTGAATTATTTGTGGAAGTCCAGGGAAGGTTTAAAAGGTGAGTAAATATGAAAAACATGCTTGGAATATAGTAAAAACAACAATTTCGCTTTTCCTTAGAAACTATTCCTACTTGTTTTAAATTCCATAGCCATATTTTAAACTAACACATCTTTACTATTAATTAATTACCTTTCTATAGTGTTTATCTATAGTATAAGAACATAGGCATAATTATTTAAGAAAAAGTAGTGTTTTCTAAGTGCGTTCTTAAATAGGTGATGTTTTGGCCTTTTTGGCAGTAAGAGGCAGCGCATCCCAACTAACAGCCTGCACTGTAAAAGAATTATCATAAAAGGATGAAGTGTGTGCAGGTGTAGTGAGTTTACGATTTATAGAGTTATATTGCTTCTCTTGCAGCCAAGTTTTCAAGAATACACTTTGTAAGCCATTCTCGAGCCTATGAAAATCATAATAGAGGTCGCCATCAACGGTACGTCAGGAATATCATCAGTCGTTAATTGCTTTATGTGAATTTCAGACCGCTGTCAGTCAGTGCTGCGGTCGTGGCCTCGCTGCTCCCTTGGGTGCTGGACTCGGCTGGGGCGGCTACGGTGCTGGCTGTGGCTATGGCGGCTACGGCATTGCTGATATCGCCGCCGCCAGCTCTCTGAACGCCGCCTGTGGTGGCATTCTCGGTGTCAGCAGCGCTTCCCCTGTCCCCCCCACCGGCCTCAGCGTCGCTTCTGACAACGTGTACGAAGGTGCTCTTGCCGTCGGCGGTAACTTGCCTTTCCTCGGAACCGTCGCTATGGAGGGAGTCTTCCCCAGCGCTGGAGCTGGTGGTGTGTCCTACGGCTGCGGAGATGGTGCTTTAGGCATCACCGCTGAAGACATCGGTGCCGGCATCGGTTATGGTGGTCTTGGCTACGCTGGACTCGGCTACGATGGCCTCGGCTACGGCGGTCTTGGCTACGGTGGCCTCGGTTACGCCGGCCGTCTTGGCGGTTGCGGTTGCGGTGGTCTCGGTCTTGCTTACTGAGCGTGTAGAAATTTGTGAATAGCAACAAATTGACCTCATGCAATATAAAATTTACTCATCGTATTTGTTTGTTTTCTTTGTTGAATTCACCTTCTAATATTTAGGGATCGTTATAAAATTGACATGTTACAAAACGATTACATCTAATAATAAATAACAGCCCATAAACGTCCCGATGTTGGGCTCGGGCCTCTCACTATTGGGGATAAGCGGCTTCATCATGATGTTTTCCTTCACCGTTGTTAGCACATGGTAATTGTAACAATATGCACAGTCAGAAAACTGCCTAAGCGATGCATGCGTTCCGGCCAGGTATTGCATGCGTGCGCTAGCCATTACGCTACCACGACTATTAGATCTATTTGGAAGAATTTCAATAAGTCAGTAAGCAGCTGTAAGATAGTATTAGTAAAAAATATTCAAATTAGTGGTGTCGCCATACGTGTAGCTAAAAGAAGCAATATTTTCAGTGTTAGTAGTTTTGTAGGGTGTACACCTTCGAGAAGTATACAAGGGTTGTCGCACTGTTCTGGACGAGGGCGACGTAAGAAGTTAGTCCAGGAAAAGAGATGGCGAATGTGTACTTGGAATGTGGGAAGTATGACAGGGAGAGGGGCTGAACTAGCCGCTACTTTAAAAAGAAGAAGAATGAATGTGGCCTGTGTGCAAGAAACTAAGTGGAAGGGGATGAAAGCTAAGGAAATTGGGGAGGGTTACAAATTATACTACAGTGGTAGAGATGGAAAACGAAATGGCGTGGGAGTTATTTTAGATTCTGAATGGAAGAAAAATGTAGTAGATGTACATAGAGTGAGCGATAGAATAATTTGTGTGAAGACCATTATAAATGATAGCGTAAAAAACTTTATTTCCGCATATGCCCCTCAAGCTGGTTTAGACGAAAAAACGAAAGAAATTTTTTGGGGTGATATGGACACAGTTCTGGTAAATATTCCGAATAATGAAGATGTGTTCGTCGGAGGAGATTTCAATGGGCATGTAGGTTATATGAATTATGATTTCGAACGAATACATGGGGGAAAAGGTTTTGGCGCGAGACGAAATAGTGAAGGCGAGAGTCTACTGGAAATGGCTACTGCGTATGATCTGGCAATATTAAATACATACTTTAAAAAAAAAGATGAACACCTCATAACTTATAAAAGCGGAAATAATAAAACACAAATAGATTTTATTTTGACCAGACGCAACAAAATGAATACTGTCAAAGACTGTAAAGTTATACCAGGGGAGCCCCTTACATCGCAACATAGAGTTTTAGTAGCGGAATATAAAGCTATTATAAAGAACAATTTTAACATACACAAGCCAGAACCAAAAATCAAGTGGTGGTTGTTAGAAAGGATGGAGTTTAAAGAGGCGTTTGTCACAAGAATGAAAGATGAGATGGGTGCTATAAATGAGATGTCCCATAAAACAGTAGATGAGTGCTGGCAGAGTATGGCAGACTATATAAGAAAAACAGCGATTAGTGTGGTTGGGGTAACGAAAGGTGCTACCAAGATTAGCAAAGAAACTTGGTGGTGGAATGAGGAAATACAGGGAAGAATCAAAGCAAGGACATGACTCACATCAGGTGTATAAAAGACGAAGATGGAAAGGTTTTAACGGATGATTGCAGTATAAAAGCGAGATGGATGAAATATTTTGATAAGATGCTGAATGAAGAAAATATGTGGCATCATGAACTAGAAGACAGTAGGAACCACGAACAAGTTCCCTGTGAGGGTAGGTTTGCACCAGGGATCCGCTTTAAGTCCTTACCTGTTTCTGCTGGTCATGGATGCACTGACCGCAGAGGTACAGGATGAGGCCCCCTGGTGCATGCTCTTCGCAGATGATATTGTCCTGGTGGATGAAGATGGGGTAGCACTTCAAAACAAACTAAACAGGTGGCGGCAAGCGCTAGAGGGCGTTGGATTAAAAATCAGCAGAACCAAAACCGAATACCTGTTTTGTGATTTCGGCGGGACCTCTAGTGCTGTGCCTCTTAAACTACAATCAGTCACACTACCATGTAACCCCGAATTCAAATACCTTGGTTCACTACTGCAGAATAATTGTGATATAGAGAGGGATGTAAGGAGAAGAATAAATGTAGCATGGCTGAAGTGGAGACAGGTAACCGGTGTGACGTGCGACAAACTAATGCCACTGAAACTAAAAGGTCAAATATATAAATCTATCATACGACCAGTCATGCAGTCCAGCCGTTCTCGAGTATTAGCGAGACTAACGAACAACAAATTATTTATATATATATAGATTTATGTATTCAAGTTTGGAAAAGAATGTTATGTTTTGAGGTTCATTATGGATTAATGAAAGAATTGCTTTATTAATAGTGATTTTAATTATACATACTTTTATGTGAACACAGTTTTCCTTGAAGCCATTTTTTTATGTTTATGGCTTGGCAACTAGGCCTTTAAGCCAGGCGCAATCGTATTGTAGGCTACAATCGACGCCGTATAACGGAGTTCTTGTGAAAACTCGAAAGGCCACATTTGACTATACAGTTCACATTTCTCACAAAAACATAATTACTACTCAAAAACTATTAATATCCTACAACTATTGTTCGTTTTAGAGTGATTTTACACATTTTTAGAAAATAAAACTGCACAGTTCCCGCCAAAAACTCCCTCCATGAAGCAATTTTTACAAGAGAGCTTAGTTTTTTTTTTTTGGACGTTATGGCTTGGCAGCTAGGCCTTTAAGCCAGATCTTAGATTCAATATAGTTTCTTCATTTTCTTAAACCTATGTGTAGCATAGCTGATCTGTAGGTTATCAACTAGTGTCATTCAACGGAGTTCTTGTGACAACTCAAAAGGCCATATTTAACTTTACAGTTCACGTTTCTCTCAAAATACATAATTACTACTCAAAAACTATCAATATCCTACAACTATTGTTTATTTTAGAGTAATTTTACACATTTTTAGAAAATAAAACTGCACAGCACAACATCTCCTTTCAGTTCCCGCGAAAAACTCCCAAGAGAGCTTAGTGATGGCTACGTTTAATAGTGATGTGAATTGTAACACACATATCGAATTTATTCGATCTCCAACAAAAAATACGGCCGATATTAGTTTACATCTTAAAAAGATTTTGTATTTAACCATGTAAAGGCGGAAAATTCTGCATTAAATAATAGAATAAGATACTTCCAATAAAAATTGGTTTATTATCCCCGCAAATTGCTAAAGCGCCTGGCCGCCATTTTGGTGACGTAACCGTAGCCGAACACTCAGTACCATTAGCAAAGCATCACTGGCCAGCGAGTACGCGTACCTACATTTTTAGTTGCGGATGACGTCACGTGAATGTTAATTTGACAAGGTTCCAGTGCATTAGCAATTTGCGGGGATAATATATGAAATGATATAAGGTATTTTCAATTAAATAGTTTTTTTTTGTGTTATCGTAATAGAATTTCCAAAGAAAACTTATATGTAGAATTTAAATAAAAACTATCCTTTAAATTTCAACGATTTTATTTATCAAAAATATTAACTAGACTTAATATAAGTAAGGAACGTTGCCACCGCAACCGCAACCGCAGCTGCCGGAAATGGAGACGGTACCAACCGCACCAGCGGTTCCACCGAACTCAACAGCGCCGATGATGGGCACTTGACCACCGACCACTGTGGTACCACCCACTGGGAGCTCGCCAGCCACGGCTACGTTGCCCACGCCAGTACCGCCGTAAGCGGCTACATCGAGGCCGCAGCCGACTGGACCGTAGCCGAGGGCGGGGCCTGCGTAGCCGGGGGCTAAAGCGGGGCCAGCGTAGCCAGGAGCCAACGCGGGGCCACCATACGGGGCTAACGCCGGTCCGGCTATGCCAGGGCCGTATGGAATTCCAGGCCTATATGCTCCAGCGCATTGGCTGAGCACATTCTGCAAAAAATAAGTATATGTCAGCAAGCTTTGAAATTTATATTCGCTATATCTTTTTCTTTCAATGTACATTGTTTTTGTGTGGGATGGGGGGGTACATCGTTAGTCGTTCTTGAAAAATTAAAATGACATTCCTCAATCCTCACCCTCTAACTTTAAACTATGAAGTAAAAAACCATGAAAATTTATTTCAAAGGATTTTTTTTATTGTATGAGTTCAGCAGACAGGCAGACGGTCCACTTGATGGAAAGCAGTTACCATCTCCTATGGACATTTGCAGCACCAAAGGTGCTACAAATGCGCCTTCTCTATCCCATTCTCCCTATCCTATCTCCTTCATCCTATACTAAAAGCGGCAACGCGTTAGGTTCGCCCCTAGTGTAGCAAACGTCTACGGTGACCGCTTTCCGTTACGTGAGCTAGCTGCCTGTTCACATGCATGTTCCGTATACATACTCGTACTGCCCATTTCAGTCGTCACTTTTCTGGACTGCTGTCGTGGAAGCGAATATAATGTTCATTATAAGCCGCACGCAGAAGATTTGCCAATGACTACTTACTACTACTCTAGTGGAACACTTACAAGCCAATAGATGGTGCTGTGCAATAATTGAGGTTGCAAATTATTTCCGACACGTACAAAGAGTATATAAAAATTTCCAACAATAACAGATGGGCCTAGTCCTGCGTGGAACCACAAGAGCTTCGCTTGAAGATCTTACTTTGAGACGGAGGAAGCTTCCATCTCGCTTTTCCACCTAGTCGGGACATCCCTTCATTACTATTATTGTATTGTATTATTTATTTATTTTTATTGCAGGAGATCAGCAGACGGCCCACTTGTTGGAAAGCGGTTACCATCGCCTATGGACATTTGCAACACCAAAGTTGCTACAAGTGCGCTGCTGCTCTTAAGAGAGACTGGAACCCGGTCATTAATGCCAGAACACAACTCAAGGTTGTTATGGCGACATACGTTAGACCAGGGGTGGTAACCATCCAGTCGGGCAAATGCCCTACCACCTGGCTGTGTGTTGGTAAGTCGCCTCTTACGACAGGCCGCCTGGCCGCAGGAAATTGTATTCCTTCTCCGGTCCTGCACGGATAAAACTACTACTATTACTTACTATTATTGTATATACTTATGTAAATTATATACAATAATAAATTTATTGCAACAACTCTTTATGTACCTAACCTCTTTTGACAACCCCATTGGCCATCGACACGTGACATCATAAGGCTATCGGGAAACCTACGCAAGGGTAGTACGCATTAGGTGTGTGTCTATTTTACATATATGCTATCTTACCTGGATTAAGAAAGCTTGAAGGCAAACAAACACGAAGGCAAAAGTAGACATGTTGTATTTTGTTAGTTAAGGTACTAATAATACACTGATTCCATTTGATTACATATTTATAGTGGTACTTATCAATGTGTTACAACTTTTAATCCAAATAATGCAATGATTTTACGATAATGACCTAATTTACGTAATGGGCCGGTAAAATGGTGTAAGTTTGTAATAAGCGGTGTAGAGAATATTAATTAGAATAACAGTATTTTTTGTAAATGCAAGACACGTTAAGATAAATAGTACATACATATATACATACATAACTTCACGCCAGTTCCCTTGCGGGGTAGGCACGAACCACAGAGCGCCATTTAGCCTTATTCTTACACAGCTCACTTGCTTCTTTGACATTCATAGCTCTTGTCATGCACGCTCGTCTGTTCTTAAGGCTCCTGACATCACCTTCTGCTAGTACACGATCGATTTGATCATGAAAGGCGTGTCGTAAACAGATATACAATTTTGCATTGTATATCTGTTTAGTCATTCTTTCATCATGCATTCTTTCCACATGCCCGAACCACCGGAGCATTCCTTTCCTTACCTTCACCCCGACACTCTCTTTCAGACCAACTCTCTTTCTTACTTCGGTATTACGAACGCGGTCCGCGAGCGTCACTCCGCAGATTTTGCGCAGTGCTCGCATCTCGACCGCGTTTACTCTACTTTCATGCTCTCTCTTCCATACGTGAGCGTAGGTATCAGCACCGCGTTGTGTATGGCAAGCTGGGCCTTCTGGCTGAGGTTCTTAGCGTCTAGAAATTTACCTAGCGCTCCATTCACACTATTCCCCAAATTCACACTTCTTTCTATATCAGCGGTGTACCTTCCATCCCTGCTAAAAGCACATACAAGATAAACAGTGATAATAATATTAAGACTCAAGCTCTAAGGGTAGAGGTGATAAAGGGCCTAACGCCGGAACTAGCTTTGGTGAACCTGCAGCCCATCTCTTCACACCTTTTAACCACCCACACCCATGTTGCCCTTCGCTGATTTTACACGGCATTTTTTGTGGCCCATGTAGGGAGTGACGGAGTCACCGACTACCCATTTTACGTCATAATTCCCTTAGTCCTATATCAATACAACAATAGTCCTACACTGACCGGGGTTTGTCCTTGGGTGATAATCGCCGGTCAGTGTCGCGCCACGTTAACATTAAATTTGTCGAAGGAGCCTCTGCGTGTTGGCCTTCCGTTGACCCCACGCAAGCCCTCCAAAAATCCGGGTCATTTGTATGAACCGTAATTTTGAAGGATATACAGGGATAATAATAACAGAACATAAACGTCCCATTGCTGGGCTCGACCCTCCCATTTATAGCGGAATGGACACTATACCCGCCACGTTTGTCTAAGGCGGTCGGTTTTGATACATCAGTTATCTCAATGTACAGGTTTTCATCACGGTGTTTTACTTCAGAAAATAGTCTTAGTGGCGTATGCTTTTTGGCCAAGTTTCGAAGAGCCGATGCCATTTTTGAAAATATGGAGAAAGATCGGCATTTTAGTAGTCACGACATAGCTAAAGATCTGGGCGTTGACCACAGAACAGTCTCGACCCGTTTAAAAGTGTCTGGATATTCAAGAAAAGGTCGATACTTGGGTGCTATACGAGCTCACTGAAAGAAACCTAATGAATCGTGTACTCGTTTATGATTCTCTATTGATATGCAATTAAACCGAGCCGTTTTTAAAAAGACTAATCACTGGTAATAATAAGTGGATTACCTACGGCAAGAACATACGAAAAATACATGGTGAAACAGCAGTCAAGCTCCACAGACTATTTTTGAAGTGAAACTTCTATATAGATGGGGGTTTTAGGAATTTTCTGTCACGAAAAAGCGTTACGGCCGCGTGGAGGAGCGGCATGAATTTAGACTAGACTTGGTGAGAGGCGGCATAATTTTAGAGTACACTATGGATGCGTCTTTTGTTTCCGGATCGAATTCAGTTTTTTTATTCGATAAAATAAAATATGTTTAAATAAAAAATTCATCCTTAAAATGTACCTAACCTAACGAAATAATAATTTTCAGTAAACCTGCGAAAAATCGAAATGTGTGCCGGAACACATAGTAGCAGTGAAACTTCAACGGACAAGTGGAAAAACGAATGGCAACGGATAAGTGGCAAAACGAATCGCAACAAAATTTTAACTTGAAGTTTTACGGGCAGATTGTTAATGTACTTGAACTTGTACAATCCCTCCTACTCCCAATCTTAGATTACGCCGATGTCAGCTATCTTGATCTCACCGAAAGCCAACTTAATAAGCTTGAGCGATTCCATAACTTTTGTATCCGATTCATATTTGGTTTGCGTAAATATGATCATGTCTCAGAATTTCGTATTAAACTCAAGTGGCTTCCTGTCCGTCTTCATCGGAATGCTCATATTCTGTCCCTTCTATATAATATACTATTTAATCCTAAAGCTTCTCCTTATCTCAAGGAGCATTTTAAATATCTACACCTTAGTCATACTCATCACCTCAGATCATCGGAAAACATACGTCTGGAAACACCTGTAAATCACTCGCGATTTTACAATAAATCCTTCACAGTTCATGCAGTGTGCCTGTGGAATGCGCTACCTGTGAAAATCAGGCGTGCCCAATCTTTTTTTTTTTTTTTTTTTTTTTATTGCAGGAGATCAGCAGACAGGCAGACGGCCCACTTGATGGAAAGCGGTTACCAGCGCCTATGGACTTTTGCAACACCAAAGGTGCTACAAATGCGCTGCTGCTCTCTTAAGGGAGACTGGAACCTGGTCACTAATGCCGGAACACAACTCAAGGTTGTTATGGCGACATACTTTAGACCAGGGGTGGTAGCCATCTAGTCGGGCAAATGCCCTACCACCTGTCTCTTCAGCCGTTCAACGGGCTCGAGAAGGATTATTACCTCGGGCTCTAAAGTCAATCATAACATCTTCATCTATCCCATATTTACGTAATTCTACACATTATTACTATGATTATTATTTATGTATATATCAATATATGTATATTTTTGTCTTACTTGTATGTCTATTATACTTGCCATTTCAAAATTTTATATATATATAGTTTGAGGACCATAGGCTGTACAATGGAGAAAGGTTGCGGCCCGTGTGTGGGATTCGTCAGGTCGGTCGTCAGTCTGGAACCTGGTCACTAATGCCGGAACACAACTCAAAGTTGTTATGGCGGCATTCTCTAAACCAGGGGTAGCCATCCAGTCGGGCAAATGGTCTACCACCTGGCAAAATCGAATTCATTTGAAGAAATAGCGACGCATTTACATTGCTTGCATATTTTTTAATGTAAATAATATAGATTGGAAAGGAAAGGAAGGAATAGCTACAACCAAAATGGAAGAGAAAACAAAAAGCAACGACAGTGTTGCAAGTATAAAAATAATAAAAATATCTTATGTTGGTGTTGCCAACATATATATTATAATTAAATGTAATGATTTGCTACATAATATACATATTTTACTTTTCATTATTTAGTTTATATTTCAATGTTAAGTTTAAACTTATAAAAAAGTCGAATGTAAAAAAAATATCTTTTAATTTTTTAAATCAATTAAACTAAAACTATTTAATTAATATTATACTAATATTTTATTAAACTATTTCGTTGGCCCAGCTCGCCATACACAACGCGGTGCTGGTACCTACGCTCACGTATGGAAGCGAGAGTTGGGTATGGAAGAGAGAGCATGAAAGTAGAGTAAACGCGGTCGAGATGCGAGCACTGAGCAAAATCTGCGGAGTGACGCTCGCGGACCGCGTTCGTAATACCGAAGTAAGAAAGAGAGTTGGTCTGAAAGAGTGTGTCGGGGTGAAGGTAAGGAAAGGAATGCTCCGGTGGTTCGGGCATGTGGAAAGAATGCATGATGAAAGAATGACTAAACAGATATACAATGCAAAAGTGGATGGATACAGAAGTCGTGGAAGGCCACGACACACCTTCCATAATCAAATTGATCGTGTATGTATGTATGTATTTCGTTTAAACTAAAGTACATCATTTAGCAGATATATCTTATCTATCTTAAAATATCTTGATTTTTATTATAGATAGGATGAGGGTTCCGAAACTGCATGATAACTAATACTCTTACTACAGAATCCATTCAGCAAAAAACAATGTTATCTTTAAAATTACATATTATAATTTTCACAAGTATGATTAAATTTAACATTGCTAACCTTATTATACAATAACTTATAAAATATTGATAATTTCGTATATAAAAATGGCAGTGTTTTACCGTATACCATTGTGAAGTCATAACTTGCGAGAAGAAAACAAAATGGCGAAGAGGATATTATTAATTTGTTTCTCAGCAATATTAGTTAAGGTGAGTTAAAACAAGTAGAAGTCTATTTAATTCCGTAGCAGAAGGACACTGTCTACGGGGGTGTCAGTGGAATCACCTCTGCTTTACGTAGTGGTACAGCCCTGCTCCTCTGGGTTTATATTAAACTGGCACACTGGAAAGTCACAGTGTAATGACTCTCAGACCCTGTGGCGTTCTAGGTGTATTCTCTATTCAGGACGCAGGTAGGTTTAGTGGGTAGTTCGTCGGTCGTCCTCCTTCATTGGAAGATAAACCGGGATTTTCCGGTACGGGAGTCCCACACGCACACGTGCAGGCGGTACTAGGCGCTGCATTCCCACACGTACAGGGGGTACTAGGCGCTGCATTCGCACACGTGCAGGCGGTACTAGGCGCTGCATTCGCACACGTGCAAGCGGTACTAGGCGCTGCATTTGGTCTCCCACCGTATCCATGACTCGTGTGAGTGTCGCAAGAAAAGGCATTCCACAAAAGTACAAGTCTCTTTGAAGAAAGATAAATAACTTTATTTATTCATAGCTACAAGACATAAAAATTGAGAAAAACGATAAGTTTGCGCAGTTCTTCATGTACCAAAGTCCCGAACTAGAATTCAACCTGTAATTTGCAGCTAACTTTAAACAAAATGCACTATATAAATATAAACTAATAAGGTTCAGATGAATAACAATAGCTTATTAATAACGAAAATGTTATAGATACCAAAAATACGCACAAAGATTTTAATGGCTAAAATCAATATACTCCAAAAATGCTGATAAAATTAGGCCATTTAGAAAAAAAATCTATTTTATCGAAAAATTTTAACACAAACATGTAGGCATATAAAGAAAGTACTTATTTTTCTGACATTTTAGAATTTCTCATTCTTCTCTTTCAACTTCTAATTATTTGGTATCGGCACAATACATCTTTCCTTTTCAAACTCTTCTATTATAGTATACATCCTTTGTTGTACTACAAATCATAATGTCATGCTTCACACAATCCATCTATCTCATTTGTACTTATCAATGTTCCAGTTTGACATTATTTTTGTCACGTGACTGTCAACTCTCCTCATTACATGACTAGAACACCTTAGTCTTCTTCCTCTCAAATTTTCAGTCATGGGTGCACCTGTCAAAGATCCTCTCATGTACTCATTTCTCAGCTTATCCGTTCTTGTAACGCCACACATCTCATGTCAGCTGAGTGTAGACGTTTTTGGTCTATTGCCTATTTATTACCTTTTAGTTTGAGTGGCAATAGTTTTTCACACGTCTCGTCTGTTTGTATAAAATTCACCAAAACTATTATTTTATATTTCAGTCCGCTCTATCCCAATGCCTCGCTGGTCCAATCAGCAGGCCATATGACCTGGGTATAGGCGCTCCCCTTCCCATTGGCTATGGTG